>OZ010737.1:69675880-70875880 GCA_963932295.1 Tipula lateralis
TTCTCGTTTAATAATCAGACTGTGTAAAATTTGAATTGGGATTTCCTGAACCCGCAGTTGTAATAATTAGATAGTTGTCTAATGTGTTTTATGTTTTCTTGTAATTTAACAGGAATGTTGATATTTAATAAAAACTATAGCAAAATTAATTCTTTCTTGGGTTTTACTAAGGAAATTTTCTTTTTAAAATATTCTCCCTCTGGACCACACTGTGTACAAAATAAAAATTTAAACTTTTCTTTTAAAATTTATGGATTCTACACAAATTCTTGTTATTGAGTTAACAAGTATATTTTCTCTTTTTGTGAACACATAGATAAATCTATTATTTTATACATGCTGAGGAAAAAAGCAAATATTTACACAGGAAATGTGTTGTGGTGATGTTAAGGGAATTATACCTTATAAGCTTAATGAGCGTGTGTTTAATAACAGGAATTGGTATTTCTTAAAAATAAATTGGCATTTACTTACGATCGGTCTTAAATAAACCAAAACTAAAAACTTTTCTGGTAATTGCACTCACCTAAAATAAAATAAAAATAAAAATTAGTACGGCTGTAAGAACTATAGAATTATATTTCGAATAGGAGATTATAAGGAATATTTCAGAAAGATTGATTTTGAGGTAATTAAACATACGTCAATGGGAATTCGGATAAAACAAAGATCTGAAGCGTTTCAGAGGAAAAACATTGATTTTTACATAATGCTTTTCACAATCCGACAATATATACTACAATCGTAAATAAATGAACCCACGTTAGATTCTTAAGAAAGTAATTCTTTATCGGACTTGTTACCATTGCGACAATCAATTCAAAGTAATTTTTAGAGTTTATCGAAGTTACAAAATAAGAATCGTATTCTCAGTATTTTAATATCATCTTGGAATACATCATTCGTAAAAGTTAAACACCTCAAGACAATATCTTATTCCGACAATCCAATAAAATTTTTCCATATGCAGATGAAATCTGTGTGATTGGATTAAATGGCAACGGAGTGAAACAGATACTTAATCAAAATCAACGAATCCGAAATCAAATATTTGACCTCTGGTTTTCGAGACCAGGACGCAATCGGGCTTTATATCGTCTACGTCTACAAATATCTTGCAAATGCGGATAAACTGAAATTGTACAGAGTGTTGATCAGACCCATTGTCTTGTATGGATGTGAGAGTTGGAGCTTGCCGGATGAGTGAGAAAGATGGCTCCTTACATTCGACAGAAGAAACATGCGTGTGATATATGGCATAAAATGCGACGTTGATGGCACATACCGAGTTCTTTTCAATCACGAGATCAGGAATTTAATACGAATTCCTGATATCGTGCATGAAATAAAATTCCTGATATCGTGCAAGACAGCGAGTACGCCGTCACGACGTAGAGGGCGATTTGGCATCTTCTAATTACTTGCAACAGTGCAGATCGTGATCGAAACCGATATAGTCAGATTGTTGACACGGTACCGACCAACAATGGCCTGTAGAAGCCGTTTAAAAAAATTATTGGTATTTATATCTACTCGACAAGAATATATAAATATACTTGGAGTTTAAGGACTGAACGATATAACACCTACAAATTTTAAGTTATTACATTTTTCTATTGTAAAGGTCTTGAAAAAATTATTTGAACAGTTAGTAAACGTGTACAAAAAATGTGTTAGTAAATATTTAAAGTTGCGCAAATTGACGACCTGCAAGATACCGGATATCTAGGGCTAAGTTCAAAAAACAATCAGTTTCGGGATTGAGAGTGTACGTCTGAGAAAAGATTTGATAATGAGCCAATCAACGCAGTGGTTAAAACTGCGGCAGCTGGAGCGGGAGGTACCGGGTTCGAATCCCGATAGGGACAGGATGCAAAAGGGATTTTTTACCATCATTACGATCTGTGGTGTGAATGAACACAACTATGACCCCCTGTTGGAGTGCAGAACTCATGGGCCAACCCATCTTCCATGTCGGCACTATAGGATGGCATGGAGCTATGCAATGTGCAGATGGTTAAGAAAATCGGACCTCGAATTGGCTGTAATGGCGTAAAAGTAAGGACGTAAATAAGCGAATCACGAACAAGTAGCGAGTGCCTCGAACCCCAAAACAGATAAGTGATAAAAAAAAAAAGAGTCAATTGAGCCTGAGTTACGTAACTAAATAAGCACAAAACCCTGCCGATTCGATACCACTACAAGAACTGTCTTAGATTCTTGTAATTCATGTAATTCACTACATTAAATACCGAAATTTATCTGGCATGATCGGGAGTACATCCATATATATATTCAGATTATAAGCAGTACTAATCACCCTACACAAATGTTATTTTATAACCAGTGAAGATTACAGTCACAACCCACACTAATGACAAACGACTTCTTACAATTTATAGTGTGAAATTTATAAATTACTAAAATAAAGCTTAAAGTTTCAGTTAACTTTATTGTTTAATTTTCAATTCCAGCAATTAAAATACGAGTGTTCGGGTGACAATATAAAAAAGGTTTTCATTCAATATTAAAGCAAAATTTATTGAATGATGTGCTGAAGTAACAAATATAGGCATAGTTTAAACTTAATCACCGGTTGTAGCTTAATGGTTATGATAGATTCTCATCACGCCGCAGTCTCAAGTTCGAAAACTGACCACCTACAATATGCACCAATATGTATTAATGGTTCATAAGGTCTTAATTAAGACGTTATAGTCGTTTACGGCCTTTAAGACATAAAGACGAGTTTTTAAATGTTGTCTGCTCCATGTTACTCGTCCCATGGTGAATTAGCTTCTACTTAAATGTGTTTGCATAGTTGATTTAGCTAGCAAACAATTTCAGAGAATTGTTTGCCTAATGGAAGTTATAATGTGTACCCTTTGTTTCCATATGTGGTTGCCTTCTTAAAACAAATTATAAGCATTCAATAAGTAAATAAATTCTCGTATCTATAAATAAACGCAGTGCTTAATCCAAAAACAGGGTGAAGGGGTGTGCTCTTTGCAGTACCAATTGTATATCATGAATATTGTAACAAATATGCATATGTCAACGCTGTCAACGTCATAGCAGTAAATAGTCGAGTGTTTATATAGTATACGCGGTATACGTAGTAGCAGTAAAAATAGAACCTGGTTTGAATCCAACCGTGGAAAATGCAATATTTTGTTTGTTTCGGAGAGCGAAAGATGTTATCTCTTCAACGTCTCAAGTGATAGTTATAGTCAATTTCAGCTTAACAGATTTGTATATAAACAGTACTAAATCGCCGTATCGACCAAGTTTTATTTTAATCAGTGAAGTATTAAAGTGTTAAAAAGGCAAGTGAAGACTTAGTATCATAGCCCCTCCCCACTAGTGCCAAGCGGTTAATCTTTCTAATATATTGGATGTGATTGGAGTAAAGTGAAGTTTGACTAAAGTTTGGTCGTTTTTAATTTTAATCAACGCCGGAATCGCCAATAATCTGGATACGAACCGTGCAGAGTTGTAACAATATTAACAAAAAACATGTCATGAAAATGATTAGATAACTTTAATGAACATATTATTATAATCTATATAATTAATTACGGACAAAGATGAAATATTTCTAACAATGAAACAAATATCTACGAATAATATATGTAGTTTGAGCAAATTATTAAACATGATCACCGAAGCATATATATATAGTAATATGTAATTGTTTTAAAGTATTAAGCTGGGAAAGTTTATAAAACTCATTTTAAGCCATGTAAGACTCAGTGATAGTAATCCACAATAAAGATTGGGTTGTCCTACGAACTGATGTTTCGCATCGATTACTTTACTAATTAAACCAATCAACATACTAATTTGTTTATTGCAAAAAAACCCATCACAGTTCGTATTATAATAATTATTTTACTTAACGATAACATTGTTAACATGTCGGTGTTACGTTTTCTTATCGAAGGTTTTTCACGTCTGATTTTTAATTCATAAGATTTAAGTAACCAGCTTTAAGTGGTTTGCCAAAGAAAAAAGTGATTAGAGTCACTCCAATATATTAAACTACAAAAATTAAACTACTACTGTATTCGCAATTCTTATAGAAGTAGACTATGGTTAAAAAGAAAGTCTCCACACAAACACGGATCCACCTTTTTTTTCATTTTAATACTATCGGCAGTTATGAACCAATGAAGATCTAACCTGGAACCACTGTTGTGGACATCACGGACGCATAGTGATTTTCACTGATAAAAATTTAAATACATAATCATTAAGTCGTAAAGTAGGACCATTAAGGCGTAAAGTATGACGTAAATAAGCGAACTGCGAAAGAGCTAGTAGAGCCTTGTTTTTACGGCATTGGCGACTGGTAATAAATAATAGTTTTTACATAACATGAAGGTTTAATTTAATTTAATTTTCTTAAATTAATCAAGGTGGTGGTTCACTATTGTAAATACCTATAAGTATATGGGATTTTCCAGCAATGAAATAATTTGTTGCATGTTACTGGTTAAGGAATTTGTTGGGTTACTAGTTAAGCGAGTTCCTAAGAATCCCGTAGGCCTTATATTTATTGACTAATCTGTTTTTCTTTATAGGAAGGCGATGAAATCTTGAGATGAATTTGGTTTTTGCTCTTGAATTGGTAGAGTTGTATGTGGTGTGTTTGTGTGGAGGTCATGTTGTTGGATGTATGTGTTTTGAATGGGTGGGGTGAGTGGTGTATAGTGTGGGGTTTGCTGACTTCATTTTTATAGGATATAGCAATTTTTATTTTTAGGTTCAAATAGTGAAACTCTTTGTATGGTAGATCTGTATTGGAGGATTTGCTGATTTAAGTTTATTAATTTTGCTATTCTTAGCAAGTTTGACAGATTAGGCCTGATTGTAATTCAGTGTATATTTGTTATGAATGGGTTTTATTGTGTTGAATTGAGAGTTGTTGTTTCCACTCGGAGATTTTTCTGGATGAGGATGATAATTTCGTGTACTATGTTCATTATATTTATGTTGAATACATTTCGAGATTAGCCAAAGCTCGTTAGGAGTTAATGACATTGAAAAGTAATAGCAGATTGGAGTTTAAAATTGAGTTAAGTAGGTTAGTATTGTGTTGTCATGGATAATAAAGTGTAGTCTAACTTTAATTTATTTAAATACAAATTCCAGAGCGACATATTAATTTAATTTCAGAATTTTAACTGTATTAATGCTTAATTTTAATCTAAAAGAATTAGTGCAACCAGGTGTCGGGCTGAAGATGTGGGTAAGCGATTTCTAATTGTCTTGTGTGCTAACAGTACTTTAGTAACGATTTGCCAGGTGTCTGTAACCGGGTCATTTTATTATTAACATACCTCCCTATTATTACCTTTTATATATCATTTTATGTAAATGCCTTTAGGCCCGGCGTTATCGGGGAATCTTGTCTAGGGCTTGGTCCTACGGTCCTATCAATTAATGAAATAGGCAGTAGCAACGTGAATATGGAATTGCAAAAAAGTATAAAAACCAATGGTCCTCGTTTCTTTATTTTGCAACAACCAAAAAATCTATATTTGAACTATCGGTCAATATAAATTAATATTTTACGATTTTAATTTTTTTTTTTTTTTGATGTAATAAAAACAAAGAAAAAACTGTTGAATGTTTATGTTACATATTGCCGAAGTACATGGTATGTGTCAAAAATGGAAATTATATTTCGTTATGTGTTTTCCCGGTTTAGAAAATAATACAGTTACAACTATTGTGTGTTTTTATGAATATTGTATGATCATATAGAAAATCAGTACAACAACAGTAATTATTGGTTTAAATTGAAGTGTTAATTGGAATAATATTTTCGTGTTGAATTACGCCACGGGATATTATGTTCGCCAAATAATTTCTACAACTTTACCAACATATATTATGTATTAATAGATACTTGTTGCTTTGATTGATATTGATGTCGAAAGACTCGTAAACCATCTTCCGGAAAGAAATCCTAATCAAATTTTTCTGTAATACGATTTGATATAGACATCGAACACAAATATATAGCCTTCCGGTTTAGCACATATTTCTCTTCAGGTTTACGGTTTAGATAATATATTATTATATTTCCATTTGTATATCAAAAATTTTGCGTTTTTAATTTAATTTTTTGTTAATAAAATTTTTCTAATTGAATAAAAAATGAAAATCAACATAAATAGAAAAGCATGAAATGTGGTTTAGATTAAAATAAAAATGTGCGCGCGAAATATATACGGAGTGAGAAATCTTATGCGAATTAAGAGGAAGGGCACACAACCACCATTTGTATTTAGATATCGCGTTTATTTATTTTGCTGTATATATCTCTCTATATATACTAGTATATACATATATACGAGAAAAATTAATTAATTATTTTAATTAGTTTTATATTTTTCTAACATTTTTGCCTTGTGATAATCTGCGAGAAAAATGTAAAATACTGTATTTGTTTTTTGTTTTGGTTTTTAAATTTTTCTTTGAATTTCAATTTTCAATAGAGCTGTTGAAGGTAATTTTCGACATTGTTTTGTTTTTTTTTTTCATTTCAAGATTGGAACGAAGGAGGTTATTTGAATTAGCAAATTATATAATTAAATTAAGGATAATTTGTGTATACGAAAAACAAACGAAAGAATAAAACGAAGAAACGAATTTTCTTAATAGTATTTTAATTTTTGTTCAAGAATCGTTGATTTTTTAATAGTCTTATGTTTATTAAAATGTTTGACGTAGGTCAATGGATATAATAATGATTTATTTTTAAGAAGAACAAACAATTATCTGATATTTTTAAAAAATTGTCATGATAATCAGATAAACAATTAATTTGTAAATATACAAAGAAAAACATTTTAAGGGTTTAAGAACCCTGAAAAAAATTCAGGATTAACAAAACTTCAAAGCAATCAGAAAATTTTAATTTTAAGCAATTGTGGGTTTCTAACGAGGTTTTCTGCTATAGTCGTAGCTGTAACTGGAGCCAAGGAGAATGGTAGTTTCACGCCGGCAAATAAGTGAAGAAGCTCTAGAGTCCAGTCCATCTTCCTTTCTAGAGTCACATACAGTTTATAAACTGGTTTATAATAATAAATAGAAAATCAACTTTTTAACTTTCAGAAATATTCTATGGAGCTCTTTATCATTATTAAACCCTCAATCTCTTGACTCTACACTCTATCAATGAATCCACTTACTATAGTGAAATGAATCCAATGCTTTCAGTAAATTATTTTTCCTTCTTATTTTATTAAGCACTTTGGTGGTTAAATGAATTCGAAACAACTCGACATAAATATAAGAAGCTATTTAAAACCCATGAAAAACGACTCATAAGAAAGTTCTCAGTACATAAAAGTGTAAAATCGAAGATATTACTGTGATAAAATACAGCAGCTCTTTGATGTATTTAGGGTATGAAGATGGTTTATATATCACAACTTTTCCGGATTCTCTAGTTTGACTCGAAGCTCATTTTACTAAACCTTAATTCCGTTTTAAACCTATTAATTCCGGATGGCATTATTTCTGCTAACATTAACAAACCATTAGCTAAAAGTTACTTGCAAAAGCACCCTTGAACTGTCATATACTTAACAAAAATGAACTGAAATAAATGTTATTTATATTAATAAATGAGAGCAAAACTATCATTAGTGTCTCAAAGGCACTAGACTGATAAGCTATATTATCTTATTACATTTGAAATTTTTGAGCCACGCGAATTGTGCAATGAGCACAATTCGCGTGGTTTCTTTAAAAGAATCACCGAATTGCACCATACCTTAAGATCTCGGTCAACTGCCATTCGGGACCAGGATGGAAACCTCTGTGTTAACGTCGATGCGGTACTCGATACATGGCGTGACCATTTTTCTGACTTACTTAATGTTCCACATGTATCACAAGCTGTATTTGAATACCCTCAAATACAGACCGCGGAGATGTTCATTGAGGATCCATCCTATGAGGAATTCACAATGGCCATGCAGAAATTAAAGAAAAATCGTTCTTCAGGGGTTGATTGCATTAATTTAGAGCTCTTGATATTCGGAGGGCTAACTTTGTGGAACTGTCTTTTCGACCTTATTCGATTGGTATGGCGAAATGAAGTTATGCCTAGCTCTCCTTTGCACAGCATATAAGTTACTGTCATACATTATCTTGGGAAGAATTACTCCTCTAGCGGAGGAAACTGTCTGTCATTACCAAGGTAGATTCCGTCCAAATCGTTCAGTCACTGATCAAGTTTTTTCGCTGCGGATGATTCTTTCCAAGTACTATGAAACACCAGGTACTCCTAGATTTCAAGCAAGCCTATTACTCGATCAATCGAGAGAGGCTATTATATGCGCTTGAATATTTAGGAATACCAAAAAAATATGTACATCTGTGTAAAATGACATGTTGGAATACATCCTTCGTAAAAGTGCAACACCTCAGGACAACATCTTATTAAAACAATTCAATCAACTTCTTGCATATGCAGATGATATCTGTGTGATTGGATTAAATGACAACGGAGTGAAAGAGATACTTGATCCACTGGAAGTTTTCAGCTTCCGTTGGTCTCAAAATCAACGAGTTCAAAACCAAATATCTGATCTCTGGTTTTCGAGACCACGACGCAATTGATTTCTGTAGTGGAAACCACACGTTTGAAGGAGTAATGAGATTCAAGTATCTTGGATCTCTCATTACTCACGATAATAGTGTGTCGGAGAGTATATCAAGGTTTGCCTTGCCGCTGGCAATCGGGCTTTGTATCCTCTACGTCCACTGCTGAAATTAAAATATTTTGCAAATACGGATAAGCTGAAACTGTACAGAGTGTTGATCAGACCCGTTGTCATGTATGGATGTGAGAGTTGGACCTTGACGGATGAGTACGAAAGATGGCTTCTAACATTCGAGAGAAAAATCATGCGTGTGATATATGGCCCAAAACGCGACGTTGATGGCACATACCGAGTTCTTTTCAATCACGAGATCAGGAATTTATGCAAGTTGCTGATAACGTACATGAAATCAAAGGACAGCGAGTACGCTGGCTCGGTCACGTTTGCGTGCTAATCCGAAACGAATGGTACAGCGATCTTTAAAGGGAGAACCGCCTTTCGATAGGCGAATAGGTCGCTGTCGGCGACGATGGCTTCACGGCGTAGAGAGCGATCTGGCATCTTCAGGTTGCTTGCAACAGTATGAAGATCTGGCTCGTGATCGAAACCGTTGGAGTCACGGTACGGACCAACAATGGCCTGTAAAAACCGGAAAAAAAGATCCTAATAATCACTTAATTAAAGAAAATTGGCGTCTGATAAATCAAATCAAATCTATCTTCTAGTTTTAAATCTTTATCTAGAAAATACATAGAAAGGCAAAGCTTACTATAAACAACTTACGGGTTTTTCAATAAGAGGTTTCATTTTGATATTTAAAAAAAACGAGTTTTTATAATTAACAGAAATCAATTAATGTTTATTTCATTGTTAAAAGGTCATTAACATTTATCCTTCCTTTTCTTGAAATTTTCCATGATCAATTCGCACATTTGCGGCTGTATGTCTTCGATAAATTTTGTTGCAAAATTGCGATTGTTTCTTTGCTTGTGTGGCACGTAGCTCCGTCTTGCGAAAAATAAACGTCGTTCATATCAATATCTACCAATTCCAACCATAAAAAGATCTTAATCAGAGCTCGGTAGCGCAATCCACTCACCGTAACAATTTCACCAGCATCATTTTCGCCAAAAGTAAGGTCCAACTACACCACCAGCCCAAATACCACACCAAACAGTGACAAATTGAGGATGGAGAGGATTATTAACAATTATTTTTGAATATCTGAACACCAAATGCGATAATTCTGCTTATTAACCTATCGTGCGAGGTGAAAATGAGCCTAACACTGAAGATGATTTTTCGTTTAAAATTTGGATCATTTTAATGCATTTGTAGGACCCAATCAGCGAAGATACGACGTTTATGATGATCGATCACATTGAGTTCTTGTGTTAACTGAACTTTAAGCCGTAAGACCTAAGTCTTTATGCAAATTACGCGGTGTAATGTCGTTTGTGTGAATGTCTAATTCCAAAGATCGACGAGGAATCGACAAACTTGGGTTATCTTCAACACTACGGGCTACAACAGCAATATTAAAGTTTGTTCATAAACAGCTCAAATTTTTCCATCTGTTCCCAACAGTTCAAATTATTTCACCAGTTCCACCTACTGAGAAGGTGTTCATAACCCAAAATAATCACCATTTTTGTAGTGAATTTTCAAAAGTTCAATGCGTTGTGTTGAAGCGTGTATCATAACATTTTCAAAATTAACAACTATCCAAATATAATAGCACGCGACTCAAAATGAAACCTATTATTGGAAACCACTTTATAACAATATTATTGTTAAATTGTTTGTAGAATTCGATGGATAATTCCATGAAATTGTAAATGACTAAACCACGCAACAAATTAGTCATAAACTAATGTATTGAAATTCACAAAATCAAATCATACATCAATTAAACATAACCATTATAGGGGATTGAAATGAAATGAAAAGTTTGTTAAATCAAATAGCAAATATTTCTCTAATGATTGACTAACCCAAATGATTGTGCACTTCAGTCTTTTTTGGAACATCAACATGATAAAATATTGAATATGAAATAATTTACCAAATATATTGGTATATCCAAGCACCAACAATATTTTTTCAAAAATGTAAGATATTTATAACCTCACTTAAAAAATTATTTAGACAACCATGGAGTTTCCAGGGAAACAAGACTTAAATTTAACAAAAATAAATTCGGCTCTCAAAAGCGGCTTACCTAGTAATTAACTCGTCATTAAATAGCATTTTCAACCGACAATGCGGCTTCATTATTTGTATTCAAAACTGATGTTATGTTTATGTGTGGTGTATAATCGTATATACAAGCATGTACAGAGAGATATAAATTTTCTACTTAAATAAAAAACTAATCAATTTTTCTAAATCATTTATTTCGTAAAGTAAATCGAAAAAAAATGCTCAAAACATATTTTGTTGTTTTTGTCGATACAAAAATGAATTTATTAATAAATAAACGAATAATCCAAAATATAAATAAATTGATTTAGGGTTAAAGAAAATTTAGTGAAAAATTTTATTTATATACATATAATATATTAATATCGATTTGGGAGGTGTGTGTGTGTATCTCCACCAATAAACTCAAACCATCCATCGATTTGAATACTTTTCCCAAATTATCGTTGTGTATCGAGTTTGAAATGAATTTGTATAATGTTAGGGT
Organism: Tipula lateralis; assembly: GCA_963932295.1. Taxonomy (NCBI): domain Eukaryota; kingdom Metazoa; phylum Arthropoda; class Insecta; order Diptera; family Tipulidae; genus Tipula; species Tipula lateralis. The sequence goes on from OZ010737.1 coordinate 69,687,194, forward strand.
TATATGCTTATTACTAACTGAAATAAATTAATCGGTTTTCTTTCCCGATTATTAACCTATTTTAATTATAACTCGCTCCACAATCCCGCTTTTTTAAATAAAGCGTTTGGAAATCATCAATTATTGTTTTCTTTCTTATTCGTGATAATGAACCTCGGATTTTAATTTTTCTATTTCGAAAATGAACGTAAACGAAGCGTATTTGGTGACATTTACACGCCATATATCAAGAAATTGTGTCTCTATAGACTTGATTAATTTACTACAAACGTTACGGTCATAAAGGGGTTATCGATTGTCATCTATATTCTAATGGTTAAATAGAAATAGAATATTTTAAAAATGTTTATCAATTTTTAACTTATTTTTAATGATAACATAAACAACTGATAAGGAATTTTTGTACTATAAAAGCAAATCATTTGACGTAATAATTTGCTGTTGTTGAATTAATATATTACATATATATGTAAATTTAATGTTACTTGTTGTGTCTCAAAATGAAATAATAAGACTTCATTTCATTATGAAATCAATATTGTATTTGTTTATAATGAGAATTTCTGTAATATAATAAAGGAGGCAGAAATGCTCTTTTTTGATATGTGATCATCTTTGTATATATGTTATTTGTTGTTTCGATATTTTTAGAAAGCGGTTGGATACAAAATTAGTATGTATCCTCATTTCGCTCATCCGAATAATTATATCGAAATGACTTGTGTGTTAACGTTTTAAATTGATTAGATTATATAAAATGATAAACGTGTTTTCTTTCATTTCATTGCCATCAATTTAGATAATACTCTCAGGATTTACGATACTGTTTACCAACTAACCTACTAAAGAATAAATTCATAATTCATAATGTCAAGAATGCCACAAGGATATATTAAAATTTAATGATTAAGTACCATTGTAAAATACCTTGGGTATTAGTTATTAGATAATGGACAAAACCTTTTGAACATACATTTTGTCTATAAATAATCTATCTAACTGATTTTTCAGTTTTACTTGAACTACATAGTGACGATATATTATATTTCTATCATCAAGTAACTTTTAGCAGGTGATGTGAGAAATAAAGTGTGAATAATGAATCGGTTCGCAAATATAGAGACAGTTCCTTGCAAAGAAGAAATTTACTTGCAAAGAAGTAAATTAATGTTCCTTTTAATAAACATTTTGACTAAGTGTTCTATAAATTTCTTAATAAGATTTAAGTACGGACTAGCTCTCTTGTGGTCAACTCACTCCTAGTCCAACTTAACGACAACGGATTTTGCAGTCAATGTTATGCCGATGACATCGCCATAATAATTGTAGGTGAATATACGGATGTACTATGTGATCACATCCAAATAGCGATTAACATAGTTGTAGCCTGGTGTAGTTATCAGGGTCAATTGGGAAGCTTTAGTCTTCCAAAAATTGGAGCTATTTGGCCACCTAGAATAATATGTGGAATTGGAGAAAGACCTTTAAATTTCCTTCGAAGACTTGTTTGTCTCGGCATTTTAGGAGCTATGCATACGACACTTACTGCAGTCCTTGAGGTGGCTGTGGAACAGCCGCTAGCCTACATGGGAGAGCACTTTTTGCAAAGGAGATGAATGCAAAGGTCGTCTTATCTGCATCTTGTCTGACAGTTAGGCTACTATAAAGGCAATTATTTCCAATACTGTTTCCTCGTTAGACTGCACTGGATACCCAGTCACATGGCTGATATATTGGCCTGTTATTTGCGGCTTCCACATTTGTGGGACCTTCGTTCGCCCTAAGAGATACGTCATTATCTGTTAAAAGAGATATCGACTTTAGTGACATGATGGGATAGCCCCATCTCTTGTCGACTATCGAACATCATCGTTCGATAGTAAATTAACAAAGATTCCAGTCCTTCTTGAATTATGATAGACAAACTTTGAATAATCATATGTTCCGGATTCAGAACATCGAAAATTGCGAACAGTGTGAATGAGGAGAAGAAGAAACTTCTTGTGCTCCTGTTTTTCATATTCTTCCTGACTTCACTGCTTTCTAATCAACTGACGACCTTGAAAATACCAAACATTTTGGACTTCATAAGAACAACAAACAGATTTCGGGACTAGAGTGTACGTCTCGAAAGTGATAGCACAATGGGCTAATCGAGCCTGAATGACTAGAAAAAAAACTTAGTAAAAAATAATTGTTTAAGAAAAATGAGCTTAATTCGATATTTACTCCAATTAATGCCACATCGACTGTTGCATGTTATTAAAAACAATGCAAGTTATATTTATATACACATAATTAAAATGTACACATTATTATTATAAATTGAGAAATAAATTAATCTTTTTAGTTCCATCATCTATGAGTATTTCCTTCAACGAATAATTATAAACACGTAGATATAAACTGAAATGATATATTTATTCACCTTGCACATACATTGATCGATGGACGCATACAAATAATTATAAAATACGAGTTTATTAATAAAATACAAAGAATTGCTTGTCCCAAATAGCTGTTTCAAAATCCAAAGTGAACAACTCCTCGTATGCCATAATGATACACTATATAATAGCCTAGATAATAAAGACAAAATTGTTATATTGGTTTTAAATTAAGTATATCTTATATGTCGGATAAGTAATTTAACGCTTTGGCTGCCAATGTTGTAATGATCATTCACTCTAAATTCCACCCAACCATGCCAATGTTGTTCTAGCAATACATTCAAAATTATGTTATCTTGTGCCAGTTGTGGTAGACATACATTCTAAATGCTATCCAACCACATCAATGTTGTTTCGGACATACATTCCAAAATCTTTCTCATAGGGCCAGTGTTGTTCTCGACATACATTATACAGTATGTGTTTCTATTCAAGTGTATTACTGGCGTAATAAATAACAATTTGGAATTGGGATGTCTAGAACAACACTTAGTGAGACAAAATTTGTATGTATGTTCATAACAACACTATGGCGCGATTGTGTGGAAATACGAATGTATGTCTATTAGAATACTGGTATAGGAAATCACAATTTGGATTTTATGTCTAGAACAACATAAGCATGGTTGGGTGGAATTTAGAGTGTATGTTCATTACAACATTGACAGCCCAAAGTGTTAATTACTTTTTAATTCTAACTAAACAGGTATATAAGTAGCATACAGCTATTTTTGACATCTTACGATAGGAGTTCTGCTAGAAGTCTTTATATGGGTTCGATTTTTTTTTCATAAGCTGCAATCAAAAGTATTCCCTTAATCAAGCAGCTTTATAATTCTACACACCGAATTATTTTGAATATCACATAATTCAACGAAATTAAATCTAATTCACAACCGGGAATTAATTCTGATTTGCCTTAACACAATTTGTTTGACTTCATAGGCTTTTTCGGGGAATCCCAAATTATTGTTACTATATAAAACAAGAATATTTTATTGAAATTTAATTAATTTCGTTGAATAAAAATGTATACACGAGTGAATATACTTATGCATAAATATATACTCGTAAATATTAGATATGTATACATTAACGGATTGTATAATTTTAAACGATGGTGGCATATATAATTGACTTCTGTGTCTCTAACTCAACCAGTCGATGAAAATAAATATTTTCGAATTTAATTTTTTCTTATTTGCTAGGTCAATTTTTAATTGACTTCATTGAATGGCCGTTTTATCAAAAAGATAAAATTCGTACTCATACCTAACTCACGAAACATCCAATAACAGCATGTAGATAAGACTGATGACGTCATTACCCTTTACAATCATCATAATCAACACTGTTTACCTTAACAGTTCTATAGTTAACCAAACCACTATTTACTCGCTTTTATCTAGCCCGGTGTTACTGCCAAATCAAGGACGTATGGATATAGATACATGGATTCGATTTATGTAGATCAACATGTCGCATTCACATAGCTTCAGGACTGTCCTTATTATAAACATTCTGTAGTAGCTATTCTGCAATCTGATAGTAGGTTGCAGAAGTAAATGCGATTGAAATCGAACAAGTACAAACAGCTTAGCGATCATTCATTACTTTTTGTTTCTAATGAGTAGCATAGACAGGTGCACAAAATTATATATAAGACATTTAAGATTTACAAATGTTAGTCATAGAATAATTTGCTATAAGAAAATCTTCTGTAACACACAAAAATGTTTAGATTTTAATAATTAATTATTAAACTAAATAAAATTTTAAGAAAAACACAAAACCGAATAATAAACATTTTCAAAAATCTGAGGAAATACAACTTTTCAAAACACATTTGACAAAACAATTTTGTCTGCGTTAGTTAGCTACGATGTTAATGTATGCATTTCATAATTAAGAAAAACTAAAATTGTTTATTTATTTTTACATATTTATGTAACTACATATTTGTTTAAATATCTTACTTATTTAAAATAAGACAAAATAATTACTTATCAGTTGAAAAATCATAATCGTTCTAGATATACGCATAGCAATCATTGTCACCAACCAGGAAAACTTTAATATATCGCTATTATAGGCATAAGCTTTCCCTTAAATCGGCCCACGGATCGAACTATATAGGTTTAGTCATAGATGAAAATCATTATCATAGGTTGACGGCATGTTAGGAATGCACCCAATCACAGGGTGTATAAATAGAGAAGAATAATAGTTTAGTTTCTTATAAAAACATATACTTAGAAACGAAAATGCAAGATCTGGACATACTTCAAAATTGGGAATAACCGATAATAGTTTATCTTTATGTTGAAAAGGTTTAATTTTACTAAGAATAGAGTATTCGGCGTATAAGAAAATAAATTTAGTGAGTGATTTTCGAATTTTTACTGAGGATAACATAGTGAGCAGGCATAAGATGACATCGCGTAATTATATTGACCTTCATTTACAGAAATTGGATTGGTGGACACTAATATGATTTGAAGCTTGTATGCTCCTATAAAGTATTGGAAAGCACGAGTATTCTATAAATAAGGAGGGCAAAGCTGGATTCTATAAATATCTCGATGAAGTATTTACGGTATTAGGGTCTAGGATTTAATAATGTGTTTTTTATAATTTACGGGTATAATATAAATAAACTTTATAAGTTAACATTGAAATGATGACATAGCATGAAATTAATATTCAGCAATTTTGCCATAATTTTAAACGAGTGTATAGTTTTATTACAATATTAAATATTAATATTTTATTGGTTATGGAATTTGTTTTTATTGTTAAATTTAGCTGAAACCGTTCTGGTGGCTCAGTGATTAAAGCTGTGGCAGTTGGAGCGGGAGGTACCGGGTTCGAATCCCGATAGAGGCAGGATGCAAAAGGGATTTTTTACCATCTGATTACGATCAGTGGTGTTAATGAACACATCTATGACCCCCTATTGGAGTGCAGAACTCATGGGCCGACCCATATTCCATGTCAGTACTATAGGCTGGCATGGAGCTATGCAATGCGCAGATGGATCAACGAAAATCGGACCTATACGTCCTCCATTTGGCTATTAAGGCGTAAAGTAGGACGTAAATAAGCGAACCGCGAAAGAGCCTTGAGCCCCAAAACAGATTGCAATGTACAAAAAAAATAAAAACAAAAAACTAAAAAAAAAAGTTTAGCTAAAGATAGGCGCCTGCAAATGAATGAGTGAATAATGAAATTACTGATTGAAGATCAAAGTTTATGTTCCAGTTTAGTAAAGTAATGTGCTGTTCTGCGGGATGATAATGTGCTGTCTAACTGTATTATAGTTTGATCAAAACAAAAAAAACCTATTGATATTGTTACAGATTCCAGTGTCACAAATTAATGAATTAATTTCAGAATTGTGTATTTTGTGCTTACTTTAATTAGAAAGAATGATATAGGTCTTGCAGACTAGAGAATGCGGATTGGCGATTGCAAAATACTAAGAGTAGAAATGTGATTGACTTGAGTTAACAGTAGTTTAGTAACGATTTGTCAGGTGTCTGTAACAGGGTTGTTCTTTCCTAACTAACATACCATTCTATCTTTACCTTCCGTTTTATGTAAACGGCTATTGGAATAAGCCTGACATTATCATGCATAGCGCTTGGTCATATACAGTCCTATCACCAATCAAATCAATTAATACAAGTTTCGGCACTCGAAGTGTTAAAAATGCTATAAATTTATCAATTTATATTTCAGAACTTCAGTATATCGTAAAAATATTTCAAATACATTTCAAATTTATCATAAAATATGTTATGTTTCGATGTTGCCACCTTAAGCGCGGCTGATAGCATCGAGTCAGTCCAAGAATACTTTACACGCTACACGCCTATTTTGTGATGGTCTTTGCCCTACTATTGGCGAAAAGTAATCTTTAAGGCGGTTACCGTCTCATATTTTTAAGTTAATACTTTTGAGTATAAGTCCGAGGAATATGATTGTTGTGAGGAAATCAAGCTGGGAAATTTTTCTTGTAAAAAACGTTGCGGGTTGCACGGACTTTATGGGATGATGTCGTGTCTTGTTAAAATGATCCAATATAACAAAGTATCATTTAAAATCATTTCACCGTAGTTTATATTATTTACCTTTACTGTGTCAGTTGCATTCTGTGAGAAGCTTTCTGTCATTGTTTTTAAATGTCCAAAACAATGTCCAAAAGACGTTTTTAGAAACTACCAGTTTTATTGTAACATGTAATTGTCCGATACATATAAACATTTTGTTTACATGTAAATATTATAACTCATTAATAAGAGCTGGTTGTGATTTTCCAGTCAAATACAAATCAATATTGCGTTTGAATTCCGTTTCGAAAATTTTCTTTAACTGCGATGTTAAACGATATTCTTATAGACGTAAAACGTATAGGCTTGTAGTAAAACATAACATGCTGACGTTTGTCAAAATGTGCGCGCTGTCATGCGCCGTTTGGTTGTTACACCATGTTTTGGTGCCGGCCCCTATATATTAAAATTAATGTTTTATTTACACTTCGAACAAAACTATCACAACACTTCTTCATTCATCACATGATGATCACCATTATGGTGCTCAACAAATTTCTTTTTTATCTTCAATATTATGGAAAATTCTATTCTTCCTTTTAAATAATGAGAAAAATACTAGGAATGATAATTGATAGTGTCAAAATCATAACCGCAGGTACGCATAATCGTAAGGGTTGGAATCTTTGCTGATTTATTGATCTAAAGAAGATTTTGGATAGTCGACAAGAGATGAGGCTATTCCATCTCTTTTGGTGCAGATCACCTCATCAATTTCTCGTTAAATAGATAATAACGACACTCTTAAAGCGGGCTCAGCTCCTATATAAAAGTAAGCCGAACTCAAAAGGAGCCAATTTATCAGCCAATATATTTCCTTTGATACCCATGTGACTGGGTATCCAGTGAAGTCTAACTTTATTCAGACTGACTAGTCGATTTAAGGCATTTATCGTCTTCAAAACAAGTTTCGATGTAACAGTATTGGAACCAATCGCCTTTAGAGCAGCCTGGCTGTCAGAAATGATGCAGGTATGACAATCTCTGCAAAACTAAACATAATAATTGGAAAATATTTTCCCTTAAAACCTAATTTATACAATTTTCATAATTACATCAAATGATGACCTCAAATTCATGCGTATCTACACATGCTTTAATATTTCATTACCATATATAAAAAAATAATTTCTATTTCGAAAACCATGTACAAACCTCCAAACGCATATCACAAAAGTATCGTTATTCAAAAACTGTATATAAAATGAAAATCCATATTTAGTTAGTCTATTGAAAAACGATAATCGTAATAGTAATGATAATTACTATTGATCCGAAGAATAAATAATATAATACTCGTATATATGTGTGTAATTCAAAAACTATTTTTAGAAAATCATTACTTTATAGATTTGCGTATAAATATTATTATAATCATACACATTATTGAATTGCGTAAGTTTGGTTAACTTTTACTGTACAGCACTGTAGTTACATTGTGGAAATATAAACATATCCTATATGTAAACACCAACAGTTTTATACAATTGATATATACAAACATACCAAATGCATTTAACTTTATTTTATCAAATGTATAAGTTCATCTATGATCCCCTATTGGAGTGCAGAACTCATGAGCCGACCCATCTTCCAATTCAGTACTATAGGTTGGCATGGAGCTATGCAATGCGCAGATAGTTCTACGTAAATTGGGTCCATAGCCGTACGTCCTCGATTTGGCTATTAAGGCGTAAAGTAGGACGTAAATGAGCGAACCGCGAAAGTTCTGGGAGAGCCTTGAGCCCCAAAAAAGATTGTATATTATAAAATATAAAAAAAAAATGTAGTTACATCAAAAATGGAAATAAAAACAATTTTGGAAAATTAATAAAATTTTCCAGCTTCCTCAATTTTGTACTGCGATTACTATTTTTTATTTTACTTCGCTGTCGCCATCTATTGTGTGTTCATCTTTTGACTAAGCTTCAAATTGTGTACAATTTTAGTTAAATTTTTCAACTACACCTTTGGAATGGAAAAGCAATGTACGTATGCGGTTGGAATACAAATTTGATTGATTTATCAACCGACTGATATATGCATATATCCAACTCTTTTGTTCATTTTAGTGATATGTAAATTTACCAATCCTTGAAGTTTCCTATACTTACAGCATCACGTACGATTTTTTTCTACAATTTTTGCCAATACATAATTGAAAAGTTGATTTCAAATATAATGAAAAAGTTACTTTCGGAAAGATAACATTCTATAGGACACAACCTGAATCGCAAAGCAATCATTCTAAACATTTCTAAATAATTTCCAATGTCATAAATTTTGTTCGGTTTACGAATAATAAAATAATTGGGCAAAATATGATGCCCACATATGGTGATTTGAATGAAGACATCTATGACTACGGGTTGGAATGCTTTGAGCTCGATTTGGCTGTATTGACGGAAGACCTAAATCAGCGTGAAAGACCGTGTTTTGCACTCCAAAACAATTGCAAAGATTAGAAACAACCAATAAGTATAATATAAATTTTATTCAGGAACTATTCTAAGATATAGTTACTTGGTTTAAATAATGGACAAGTTAATCATATTCTGAATAAAATACACAGTTCTTCTAGTTTTGTGTGATTGAAACCAGTCGTTTTTCCAAATATTTTATGTATGCTCTGTATTTCAATAAAAGTTTTGGTTACATATTATAACATATTTACGACCAAAGAAAAATTATCTGGAATGGCGAATTAAAATTCCTACATATCTTTATAATGGGCTAAATATTATTTCAAATAAATAATATGTTTTAAATTGAGGTGTCTAGGATACAAACTCAAGTTTCCATTATTCTATTACGATCGTTGATGTCAATGAACACATCTATGACCTCTTGTTGGAGTAAAGGATTAAAGTGCTAATCTATCTTTCATTTCTGTGCTATAGGCTGGCTTGATCAAATCAATACGTAGATGGTTTCCGTAAATCTGATTTTTATACGAATACAATACGTCTTCGATTTGGTTTCGGTGTAAAAGATAGAAACAAACAGTATGAAAAAGAATATTTACTACTCTGGTTAAAAAAGCCACTTAGCAACCTTGAGAGCGGTTGCCAAATTATAGAAAATCTCAATTATTGAATGATATTAACTTGATGTCTCCGAACATTTATAAATCTATCTGTAAATGGAATTATTTACTGAATTTTCATTGCTCACGAAAAGAAGACGATGTTAAGATAAAATTAAAAATATGTGATAAATATTTTGGACTAAAGGAAAAATCCATTTCACCAATTGTAAACTAACTACATCAATACCAGAAGATTCATACTTAACTTTCCAAATAGCAGACTGTAACTCCTCATAGAAAATATTTGAAAACGGATCACAAGACTCTTTAAATAAAAAGTCAACAATAAGACTTAACAAAGTTCGGTTCGAGCTAATAAAATAAGAATTAATATCATCAGCTTTGAAATCCAAAATACTATTATTTCTACACCTGCTTAGACCTAAATTTCGAACATTTTCAAAAAACCTTGGAAGAGAAGGATCTAATTTATCCTGGAAAAACTACTTGTGGCTGTGCTAATCATTCTTACTACCCTATTGCGAGCTTGTGTGTAAACTAAAGATCTCTCACTATCTCTGAATCTTTTCCATAAATGAAATTTATCTACCCTAAATCTGATTACATTTGTAGTTTCCTCAGACATCCATGGAGGAGATTTAGGTTTAATTATCACTGATCTATAAGGAACACAACTATCGAAAACCGAATTAATAAATTCATTGAAAAGCTTAATTTGACTTGTAGAAGAATCAAGAGAAAAAAAGCTATCCTAAGAAATAGAGTGTAAGATTAGATCATCTTTATTAGAAAAATCTCAAAAACTAAAACGTTTACACTTCGGATAACGTTTAATAGAGAACAATAAAAGGTAATGATAACCAAAAAGAGTTATCGGTGAACGATAAAACATGCTCAATAAGAGAAGAAGCGACACCGTTAATGGTTGGACAAAACTAATGTATAATGTACCAATACATTAAGACTGCAAAATATTCAAATAATTACAAACTATCTAGAGAAAAAACTATCCTGGAGCATATCGAAGTCACCTGAGTTGAATATTTCATCATGTGAAATAAATTAATAAAAGTTCAATATCTAAAGGGTCCGCCAAATAACTTTTTTTTTTTTTTTGAAAATGCTATAAAAAAAACTACTGAATATTTTCTCAAATTTCTGTTTTTATTTAAAAGTACAATCCTTCCGGTTAATAATGGAAAATAATTTCATTCAAATGGCTGCCTCGGCTGGCCATGCAGTAGCCTACACGATCGGTCCAATTTTTACGCACATTATCGATTGTGGGCAGCTCTATTTCACCAATGGCTTCACGAATATTGTCCTTTAAAGCATCAATTGTCTCTGGCTTGTCGGCGTAACACTTATCTTTGAGGGCACCCCACAAATAATAGTCCAACGGTGTCAAATCGCAGCTCCGAGGTGGCCAAACGACATCAGCTCTGCGGCTGATAATGCGATCTCCAAAAACAGGGTGCAAAACATCGAGTGTAGCTTCAGCTGTGTGGCACGTAGCGCCGTCCTGTTGAAACCAAATGTTGCCAATATCCTCCTCTTCAATTTTTGTGAACAAAAATTTGTTCAACATGGCCCGATAACGATCGCCATTGACTGTAACGGCCACTCCTTGCTCATTTTCGAAGAAAAATGGCCCAATTATGCCTCTGGACCAAAATCCGCACCAAACAGTGACTCGTTTTGGGTGTACCGGCTTTTCAATGTATGCGTGCGGGTTTTCCGTGCCCCAAATGCGACAATTTTGCTTGTTTACATACCCGCCAAGATCAAAATGAGCTTCATCCGAAAAGAAGATTTTTTTGGCAAAATCGGCATCTTCTGTAAGTCGATCGCAGGCCCACTCAGCGAAGCGAAAACGCATTGGATGGTCAGTTGGCCTCAATTCCTGAACCAATTGGACTTTGTATGGCGTCATACCAAGGTCTTTATGCAAAATTCGTCTCAATGATGTCTCCGAAACATTCAATTGTTGAGAACGACGGTGAATTAATGTTGATGGCGCATCACGCACACTTTCTGCCACAGTATCAATATTCTCGGGTGTACGCACTATTTTTGGCTTTTCACTCTTTGGTTTATCAATGAGGATGCCAGTTTCTTTCACTTTTTTCACAAGATAACGAACATACGGAGCTGACGGTGCTTCTCTTCTTCCAAAATCCGTACGCAATTTTCACACACATTCTGCAACATTACCATGATTTTCAAAGTAATGTCGTAATATTTCCCAGCGTTATTCAAGAGTATACACAACCATATTCGTTCAGCGGAAGGATAAAACTAATTATCTGTCAAATCAGACATGAGCTAAGTGTTACCATTCACGAAATAAGCACTAGTTGAAAAAAAAACTTTAGATGGCGGACCCTTTAGTAGAGATATTTTTAAATTGTATATAACACCTCTTGCTTGTTATTGGTGGGTTGTGCACAGTCCCAAATAAATACCCACGCTTACTAACAAAAATACATACAAATACGAATTCTAAATACCATATCCAAGTGGGGAAACCATCCTATCTTTTCTAACTTGATGAAAACCTTCAATATCCAGAGCCGAGTCTGAGATAATGGAGAATAAAAAAGTTTAGGAAAGGCAAAACTATCTCAACTGGTGAACAACTGAAAATGTGACGTATTTCATCAATATTACGGATAACAAACATTTAAACTACCTATATACATTAAGAGATTGAGATTTACCGGCCAACATATGTTATATCGCTAAACTACACGGGGTATATATCTTGTTCACGTGGTTCGTTGTGTAGTGAAATGTAGTGTATTATCTCATCACGTGAACAAAGCAAAAACACTACCGTAGTGTATTATGAACTACGGTCAAAATGCTGTAGTGTAGTGTAGTATAGTTGCAACTACGCACCACGTGAACACTTAGCGTAGTGTATAGGTACTACCTTTTGACAGTTGTGGTTTGTTAAAAAAATTTAATTCAAAATCATTCGGAATTGAGATCGTATGTTATTGAAAATTAAAAACCAAATTGATATTGATATTGATAATGACAATAGTTTAAATTTAAAAACTATTTAACACCAACGCCAAATAAAAAAAACATTGAGAAATGTCAAATATGCTTAGTACAATATTTCAACAACAGGGGCATATTGGTAGAGTTACTACACTATACGTCCAGGTGAACTGTCATATAAGTGCTGTAGTCATAACTACGCTACACTACACTACGAACCACGTGAACAAGATAATAGACATGTTCAATGACATGGCATGAAAAAAATATGTACCTACAATTTTTAATCTTAAATAATGTTAACTGTGAACCCGGGTCTATAATCTGGAAAAACTATTAAGTTAACCATATACAACAACAATACTATATCAAAATTAAAACACATCCACTACTTTTAGCTGAACCCCTAATGTTTTAGTAACTGATACCGACATATCTTCCATTAGGCTTGTTTAAGTTAACATTTGTAAGACACTTTGTTGAGAAAAATTTTCAACCCATCTGTCATGTCAGTACTATATAGGCTGGCATGAAGCTATGCAATCTGCAGATGGTTTTACGTAAATCGAACCTATAGCCGTACGTCCTCGATTTGGCTGTACTACGAAAGATTGGGAGTGCCTTGAGCTCCAAAAGATAATTAAAGATTGTTATGACACAATTTTCAATAGAGTTAGATTAATTTAATTTCAGGTATAATATAAATAACACAAAAACTAAGATTTTTATTTATTAACTAGAAATTTGTTAAGATTAAGGACAATTTAAGTCAAACAGATTTACCTGTTGACATAAAAAGTTCTCTTTAACCAATTAACAAATATACTTATGGATAATAAGGAAAGAATAAACTTCTGGATTTGAAATTATCTGTGTTAACAGCACACAGATTAGAAAAAGATGTATAACGAAATAATAAGGAAAAACGAAGAAATATTTAAATGAAATTTATAATTCAATTAAATTTATTTTCATTTTTATGACATAAACGCCATATGACGATTACCATTCATTACAAATTTAATAATAATACGTACGCACATTATTATCGTTATTATTATTACTACTATTGTTATTATTATATAACCTTAAAAAGGTTATGACCTCAATCAATCTTCGAAAATACAGCACACAAATAAAACGGGAAAATCCATAATATAAATTGTGAAAAATCAGTACATAGAAAACCCCTTCAAAAAATTCGGCTTCTGTTTTGTTCTATATTATGTATGTATGAGCTTATATTATACTTACAATACACGCGCAGGGTGAAAACGGAAAACTTCTTTCTAGACAATTAAACAGAAAATCTATAATTTTTTTTTATATTCTCCATCAATTCTTAAAGTAACCTTTATCAACATTTTCTGTATACGATGAGCATGTATAGCATACTCGTAGTCTCACATATATGTATAGCTTCACACAGCTCTTCTAGCATAATACAAGTAATACATAAAACAGCAGCAACAGAAGAAAATATATAGAAAAAATATACATGTCACATGATTATGTATTGGAAAAATTTATAGAAAAAAATCGAATGAAAGCAAAAATTATTACATAAAAAAGTGAAATGTCAACGAAAAATTTTGTATTCTTCTTGGGTAAAATATAATGAAAGATGAAAATAAATAAGAAAAGAAGTAAGATGAGAATCTTAACAAGAGAAAACAATAAAATTTATAACATAGTATAACATATAAAATATACAACATATAATACGAGTATTAAAAGGAAAATCGAACAAATGCTGGTTATACTGGTTATTTTATCCTCGAGCAATAGTTAATACATATATAGATGAGATGTTGAAATTAATCTCAAATTGTTGTTAAGTTTTTATATTTAATCTAAAGTCTTAAATTATTTCGATTTACTCATATAGCTAAAGGCTGCAAAAGTACTAAAGCCAACGAGAAAGAAGTTAGAACAATTTTTAATTTACTAATATAACTGTTGAATAGATAAGATATCTTTATATCTTTATTCCTTCTCTAGGATTCCAATTCTCAAATTGGAATTCTGACAGATAAATATTTTCGAATGCGATTTTTAGGAAAACATTGGTTATCAAACAATAGTAAGAAATAAACTGAAACTATCGTACTGAAAATCTAATAAATTTACACATGCCAATAAGAATTGAGGTGAATCACCATAAACGCGACCCAACAGTAATTAAACTACAAAATAATATTATTATAAAAATTGCAAGCTCAATAAAATATTTTTTATATTCTATTGATTCTTTTGATATACCACATCGTAACTAAGTCATAAATAATGTTTTATGGCACCACTTAAAAAACTTTAATTTCTCCAATTTATAAAATTGACCTTACAATCTAATCTTTACGTAATCATATCCGAAGTTGATAAAAAATTATTTAGTCAGTAATTTAAAAACACTCGCACTAAAGAGTGGTTTTAGAGGTTCACACTTTGAGTTGGCAACATTGCTTTATTTAACAACCCATGAAACAGCTGATAGTTGTCTTTTGTTTAGTTTGGTTTGACATTTAGTTATGAATAGACTTACATCAGAGGAACGCTTGCACATTATTAAAAATTGTTATCGAAACTATGGTTATGTTCGTCAAACCTAAGGACTTCGTCCATTTTATAGCGTACATAATCGTTCTTCAGAGCGGCTAATTCGAATAGGAATAGATCGTTTCGGACAACATTTGCATTAAATCAATCAATTCGTCGTCGTTTTCAGCAACTGGGGTTGTGTCCTTCCACTTTATGGAGGATTTTACGAAAGGATCTTGGCTTAAAGTGCAGGAATTCAAGCCAATCGACCATCTTATGCGCTGCCAATTCAGCGAATGAGCTGAAGCACAAATTGATATTGATGTTGCATTTTTATTCAAAATTTTACTCTCCGATAAAGCCCATTTTAGGTTGAATGGGTACGTAAATAAGGAGAACTGTCTAGTTGTCAATCCACAAAGTTTTTGTCGCAACACCATTACATTCAGAGAAAAGCACTGTTTGGTGCACTTTATGGACTCAGCCATTACTGCAAAAACGAATATGATCAGAATGTTATTGTGAATGTTGTGAACGGTAACTTTAGATGGAAGAATAATTTCACGTAATAATTTAACATATTTAACCACATTAGATTATTTTCTTTGGGGTTAAGGAAAGTCACTTGTCGATAAATTAGAAACAGTAAAACACTTGGTATTCAACATTCGAATAGTTTATTAGTTTTATTGGCAAAATACGGTCGCAAATGCTGCGAAAAGTTTGTGAAAATTGGTGTGATTTGTACGCGCCAGCCGTGGCAGCCACATAGCCAAAATCATATTGAAACATTAATATCATAAATTTTCTATCGAATAAAGTTTAATTGATATTAAAAATATATTTCTTTGTTTTATTGCTTGTGTAAACACCCTAAAATAAAATTTCAAAAGTGGAAATATTTAAGTGCCTTTATAACAATAACAAGGGCTTATAAAAGTTCCAAATATCAATTAACAAAACATTTGAATGCAGATCAATGCAAACATTGGGTCTTTGCGATATCTGTAGATTTTCCTCATTGTATAAATTTACATGAGCTCTCTTAAGTTTATCCAATAGTAAACTTATATGTGAGGATATTTTAGACATAACCATTTTCTACATATCATTCTCGATAGTATAGGGTTTTCCAATATAGGAATGATATGATTTTTAAGTGACGTTTCGAACCTATCATTTTTTGTTTCATTGTATTCAGTAATGTTAACAATTTCACCATGGTGAGATATACGCAATAACAACGTTTACAAATTAACTATTCAGTATTATTATCAAAATAATCGTTCCAATTGCAACTTTAACGTTTTTTCCATCTGAGTGCACGGTAAATAAACAAAACTGTCGATTCTGATGCGAAGAAAATTATATTATTCTTGAAAAACCATTCCATTCACCTAAATTGACAGTTTGGTGTGGTTTTTGGTCTTGTGGAATCATCGGTCCGTATTTTTTTTAAATGAAGCTCGTAACACCGTTACTGCCAATGGAGATCGGATTGAATCGATGATAACCAACTTTTTATGGCCGAAATTGGAAGAAGTTGATCTTTTTTTTTATATTTTATTCTATGCTATCTTTTTGGGGGCTCAAGGCTCTCCCAGCTCTTTCGCGGTTCGCTTATTTACGTCCTACTTTACGCCTTAACGGCCAAATCGAGGACGTACGGCTATAGGTCCGATTTTCGTAGAACCATCTGCGCATTGCATAGCTCCATGCCAGCCTATAGTACCGACATGGAAGATGGGTCGGCCCATGAGTTCTGCACTACAACAGGGGGTCATAGATGTGTTCATTAACACCACCGATCGTAATCAGATGGTGAAAAATCCCCTTTACATCCTGCCCCTATCGGGATTCGAACCCGGTACCTTCCGATCCAACTGCCACAGCTTTAACCACTGAGCCACCTGGGCGGTAGAAGTTGATCTTGACAACATTTGGTTCAAAAAAACGGGGCACGTGCCACAAAGCAAGTGCAACAATTGAATTATTGCGAGAAAAGTTTGGAGATTCCATTATTTCAAGAAATTGTGATATTGGCCTCTAAGAAGTTGTGATTTAACACCTTTAGACTATTTCTTGTGGGGTTATTATTTGGAGTCATTGGTCTTTATAAATAAACCAAATTTTTCTCAAGCATTACAAGTCCACATTGAACAGATTCATGACATACGACTTAATTTAGTGGAAAAAAGTGCTCGAAAATTGGGTTCATCGAATTCGTTCCTGCAGAAAAAGTCGTGGAGGCCATTTGAATGACGTTTTATTCAGAACATCATTGTATCGGAAAACCATATATAATTCTGTATTACTACGTCTTACAAAAACCTGTCTGCTTCTATTATTCTTCAATAGAAGCAGACAGGTTTTTTAAATCGTATCAGGTTCTCCAGATATATATAACCTTTATTAGACAGTGTATAGAATATTGCTGTCAGGTTTGGGATTGAGTATATAGCATTGCTCTCCATTGCTATCCGCGACATGCCATCCGATTAATACGAAACTCCAGACTTACGAAAGATCTAGACCGCCTACAACCCCGCAGAGATGTTGCAGAACTCTGCGTGTTCTATAGATTAATAAATGGTAAATGTTCTGCAGAATTAAAGGAGAAAATACCTATAACACGTAAATACGTATAACACGCGAAACGGTTAATGTGCATAGGATTTACGGTGAAGCTGCCGAAACCTCGAACTGAAGGTACAAAGCGAATTCATTTATCGAACATCTATAGATCTTATAGGAAGAGGAATTTGTCATCCGGTTTTCAGTTTCCGTGGAGTATAAAATGCACAAGTTTAAGGCATAGCTATCAACCTTTACTTAAAGGATCGCGCGTTGTGTGCACGACCACTGACAGTTACAAGGAGCTAGGACAGTCTAAAAGTCCGCTCTGCACCCAATTAAAGCTAAGTATAAAACAAAGTGTACGAAAACATTTCACTTTTCAGAATCTCAAGGAATGTATCCGATACATTCCTTGAGATTCTGAAAAGTTTCACCAATGTTGATTGAATTTCATCATTTATTAGACTTGTATATCGGAATCGAACAATCCTAGCTTACTTATTTAAATTCAACACATAATCAGTTTGGCTTCAAGAAGTGTCCATGTTAAAAAGTAAATTATAATTTAATTTTCATTTTGGTGTAAATTATCAATATAAAATAATTTGTATACGTGTTTAGATAGCATATGTACACATGCAATTGACCGATTGGCTTATCTCATACACAAACACACCCATACTCTCTCTCTACTTATAAGGTTTTGAGTTGATACAAATGAGCTACTATAAAATTTGAGTTAATATAAAGGTCATATATCTCATCACGTTATGTAGCTACTTAAGTCAGAGTCACTGTTAAATTGACGAAAAGTCATTGGATAAGATGTTTCTGTTCAACCTATATACATGTTATATACGTAACTCACACGAAATCATCAGACTATATATACATCATATAGTGAATAAGATGTTCGTTACAATTTGCAAAGTTAATATATTATTACAGTCAAAGTCTATTTAACAATATATTTATTGCCGGAAAAAAATTCATATGCATAATCTAAACATAATTTTTGGCTCATAAACTAAGTACATTATGCAACACTAACTAAGACGGTTAATTATCACATATAGTATTTTTGTAGGTTAATAGCTTTTCATATAACTACATTTATTAATTTTCTATGTTATGAATGTTGAAACTAAGTGTAGTGATCGAAACTTCCTCAAAATGGTTTTGAATAATGGACGAGTACAGAATTTAACTTTTATTGTATGGTCGAGATACCATAAAATAAACAGAAATCGAACAAAATAAATTATTTTCTCGATTGTACATTTCACCACCCAGGTACATGTACATTTTGTCTTTATCCATACCTTACATACATACACATATAAGTAGATATGATTTGTATGTATACATACAAAAAAATCAATAGCTTAATATTTTTTTTCTATTACGTCATTTGCCACTAAGCAATTCATATTCCTACCAGACATTAAACACTTTCCATACGTACGCAAATACATATTTTCATGGGATAATCGAGTGTAATATTCATTTCCGCCTCCATCGTCTATTGCAATGCAAGACTTAATAGAAGACCAATGCACAATAAGCAAATACCATATAATATTATATAAACACAAGAGCCAAGGGACTAGGATGGAGATAGATGAGTTATATATAGGAAAAGGCGTACAATTTGTACATGTCGTATATATTTGTTTTGAGTTGATTAATTTTCAATTTTCATTTTTATACGTAAATACCCATACAGAATTTATGTATATTATGCATATATGTACGAGTATGTATATAGTTTAGGGGAAGGTACATACGATAAGTATAGACCTTCACATCATACTTTTCTTCGATTTTCAATTTATGTATATAATTTATATTTACCCAGGTAACAGTATTTCTTATTTGTATATAGTATACATGAGAATATATATGACTAATACAATCTTCACATTTTTTTTAATTTTGTAAGTACACACAGGTATTTGAACAGTAGTCACGTTTTTAAGTATTTTTTCCACCAAATATGTTTTCGTTCTACACATTTATATCGTTTGTTGAATTTAATGTACTTCTACGACAATCGATGTATATTATATAATTTTGCAGAATTTATTAATTAGGTCTGGGTTTATATTATTTATCGTATGATAACGACTGTCGGGCAGGTGTGCCAGTTAGTTTATAATCATATGTACATAGTTTGTAGCATAACTATTTTGTATAACTATATGAAAGGAAAAATATAGTAGAATTGTCTGTCAGGCTTCCGGGAAAAACAACCATAAAATAAAACCATTCATTATTTATTAGAATTTGCAACAGTTTAAATTTTTACATAAACCAGTGGTCTGATGTTTACATAAATTATATTTCTTAGTCGAACCCATTTTGTATTATTATGTTAAGACGTTTAAAAATAAACAAGGTAGTCACTGTAGATAACGATAAATTTACAACCATAATATTTGTGTAAAAATCTACATTCTTATATCTCCAAGAACTATAAAAAGATTCGTGTGCACGGTAGTAGTCAATAATATTGTTATTATTAGTCTAATCGGTTATGGTTAATCATTATTAAATAAATCTACATAATAACTTAAAATAGCCATAATTCAGATACCATTTATAATTATTTTTATATTGAACATTTTCGATTGAAACCCGTTGCTCTCTAAAATATTTTATGTCCTAAAACTAAATCTTGGTGTTGGATAGCCTCCATAGGTAAAAAATTTGTATTGAACTTCCAAAAAGTTAACCCGTTCTCGAAATAGAAACCTTTTTGATGTCAGATGTCACGCTATAGAGCTTTTTTAAGCTGTTTTAACGAAAGTCTAAATACTGCTTTTATATTTCATCGCTGAGTCAGGTTTGATCAGATTTAGGTCAAACTACCTGCGAATCAAACCTAGTTTGGGACTGCTTAAACTCAATGTGGCAATTGTGGAAACAGGAATTAAATAACTCTTATGTGGATTCCGAGACTAAGGAAATTTTCGCATTCAACAAAAATCAAAGACGAGAAATGTTGTCGGGTTCATTAAAAGCCTAAAAATAGCTTTAGCCTGAAAAAAGCTTTAAATCTATTCCAATGTTGATATGAACTCCAACAATAATTAGGTATATTAGACTTTAACTCCAGAATGTGCCAGTTGTGTGGAATCTATGAAAATAGATCGGTAAATTATATAAAGATGGTTTTCATAATAAATGGTTCGGAATTCAAAACCCGATTTACAAAATAAAACAAAATCAAAGTCCTATATATCGATTTCCTGGTGTTTCAAAATTATGTACCAAAGTACCAAAGTATGTACTGACTATTATATAATGAGACAATGTCATTTTATTTTTTAATAGATCAAATATAATTAATATTATAATTCATTTTCTTATTGATAATTATTAGGGGGTTATATAACTAATGAATTTATACGCCCCCACAGAGACAACAAATTATCATAATTTATTCAGCATAATACATTTTTACTATTAGATTTACAATATATTCTAGCAAATGTATGTAGTTATGTACGAACAGTATAACCATTTAAAAAAAAAACGTAGTTACTATGAACGCACTACTACAGTAAGTAATGGAAATTTAAGAAGAACAACAAAAATTATAGAATGACAAAACATTAAGAATTTATATTAATGCATAAATAACTAATTATTTTGGCATACAGTTTCGAACATTTTGATCGGTTCATGTTGGAAGAGAGGTGAATTAACTTGTTTAAGATGTTCAATTATCTATTGTCCTAGTCGTATCTTTCTTTGGGCTATTTTAACTTATCTTTAAAAATTCAAATTAATTTTAAGTTTAATAACTCAAATACCTACCATATTCCAACTCCTTGCTTAAATCTCTTATACTTTATAAACTAACCGTTTTGTAATCAAACAAACATAATTAAGACTCTTCAACATTGTTTGGAATGATTCAGAAGTAATATGTCGAATTTCGTTAAGAACACCACACAAAAAATATTCGAGTATATCCATGGCATGAAGTTAGATTATCAATATTGACTAAATTCAAAATCATACTATGCAGACTTATTGCATTGATTTCAAGACGATTAACAAAAAGAAACGAGCACATTTGATGAAGAATAAAGCTATTTTCTATGCACCTGTGCATACGTATGTAGTCGCCATTGTTGATTCCA
Organism: Tipula lateralis; assembly: GCA_963932295.1. Lineage (NCBI taxonomy): Eukaryota > Metazoa > Arthropoda > Insecta > Diptera > Tipulidae > Tipula > Tipula lateralis. The sequence goes on from OZ010737.1 coordinate 69,709,080, forward strand.
TGAGTTAGAAATACACCGCCAAATTTATGATGTCTGAGTATGTTTAAATGACTACTAAGTGTATTGAGGAACTAAACGATGTCTCTGATAAAAATTAAAACGAATTTTGGTTAAAAAAAAATTGTTTCAAATATTTTATTTTAAATGGAATAAAAATAATATTACCTTGAATAGTAGAAATTTCAATATTAGGAAAGATATGAGGTGGTTTACTTCCTATTAACTATTAGTAGTTGAAAACACAAATACGTGTTTGTGGTAGCATATTAAGCTTTTAAACGTAAGCTTTTAAAAACCTAAAAATTCTGTTTAAATTTTTCATATTTTCGAAAAATGGAGATATTTTTAAACGACTCAAAAAACTTAGTGAAAAACTGAAATATCTCGAAATATTCTTATCATAAATTAAAATTAAAATATTGAAAATGTGTGTTAATAAAGAGTGGTGCAATAGGAGGTTCATATGACGTTTTTGTTCAGTATTGATTGACATTTCACCATGAATAGACTTACGCGAGAAGACGTTTACTAATTGTGGAAATTTATTTCTAAAATCATTATTCAGTGAAAAAATGTTATCGTGTTCGGTGTTCATAATCGTCCAACTGAACGCACATTTCGCGAAACCATTAATACATTTCGAACTACTTTTTCATTACTGAATATTCATCGCCCATCTAGACTGCGTACAAGTCAGTCTAATGTGAATATTGATTGCTGCTGTAGTTGAAAGTGTACGTGAAGACCGCAATCAAACCATTTGTCGCCGTTCTTAAGCTTTTTCTCTCATATGGTACATTGTGGCGTATTTTGAAGAGATGTTGGGTACGAAAAACAGCTTGTTTAAGAATAGAAGCCGGTTGACGTTCCTTTGCGTCATCGATTTGATTTATGGGCGGTGGAACAGCTCCAAATTGATCCGTTTCTTTATCGAAAAATTGTGTTCAGCGATAAAGCTCATTTTTGGATATGGCAGAAAACAAAACTATCGTATTTGGGCTGATAAACAGCCAGAAGAGATTCAAGAGATTCCGAGGCATCCTGAAAAATGTACTGTTCGGTGCGTTTATGGGCAAGTAACATCATCGGACCGGTTTTTTTTCAAAATGCGGAAGGACAGCGTAACGTGCTGGAAACTTGGACCCAAAGAATGGATCATCTAAATTGTCGGAAGAGTGCTGGAAAAATGGAGAAATAGAATGGATCATCTAAGAGCTAGTCGCGGACAACATTATTTTCAAACAATAAATGTCGTAAACGAACTAACGTCACAAATACAATTTTTGATATAAATCCGTTTTATTTAATTCAAAAACTTCTGTAAGCTCTTGTTGGATCACCCTTTATAAGCATTTGTGAAATTTATTGTAAAATAATAAGATTTTTTGAACGAATATAATATTTCAAAAAAAAATTTATTAATAGTTTGCCAAAATTTAAATTCTTTATGTATTTTGTATAAATGCAAATTCCGAATAAACAGTAAAAATATCTTGTGAGTTACACACAATAATATATGTACTAATAAAATCTAAACACATAAAACCCTCATTTTTTCAAAGTGCAACATACATAAAACTTATTTTAAAAGTCATAATAATCGAAGCGTAAGAAATAATAATTATTTTATTATATAAGAAACCATTAAGTAAAGTTATACAGAAAATTAGGTACTAGAAATTCAGCTGCTTTCAAACTATTTGCCATATCCTCCCCACGTAAACCAGTAATTTTAAAAATTCTAACTAAATCATAATCCAATTAAAACTGGTGTGATATAAATTGAATAATGGCCATATGGCCATAATATTTAATGTCTTACTTTATTCATCTGTTGGCATTTTTAATTGTTTTTGTATTATTTTTATTATTTTGATACAATAACCAAAAAAAATTATGAAAGCAAAATTATACCATCGAAGTAAGCATCGTAGAACAATAAGATTGACTATTAAGAGATTTCCTATGAAACTACTAATTATTATATTTTATTATAATATTTTCTTTATATTTAACACATTATTACATTTATAATAAGTACTTAGTTGAAATAAAAATACAAAAGAAAATATTAAAATTTTAATTTTATATTATGTACTTTGCCTCCATAATAGCAGTCCTAATATTATTGGATGTATAATGGTTCATGAAATGCATAAAATTTCAATTTGATTTAATTTCCAATTAAAAGATCCAATATAAAAGGTCAAACAAGGCACACAATCACATGTGCACGCTTATAATGAGCGGTTCAATAGGAGGTACTTTTACCAATTAAGATTCCCATTCGGATTCATGCGTGACAACTATCGTGTTCATATGATTTTTGTGTTCAGAATTCATTGACATTTCCCAATGAATAGACGTTGTGTCATCGATTTGGTTTAAGAGCGTTCGAACAGCTCCAAATGGATCCGTTTTTTATTTATCGAAAACTTGTGTTCAGCAATGAAGCTCATTTTTGGCTGAATGGATACGTCAAAATAATTTTTCGTATTTGGGGTGATGAACAGCCAGAAGAGATTCAAGAATTTCCAATGCATCCTGAAAAATGCACTGTTTGGTGCGGTTTATTGGTAGGTGTCATCATCTGACCATATTTCTTCAAAAATATTAACGTCAATGGCACAAACAATAGAGCAATCATCAATACATTGTATTGTCAAAATTCAAGATATTGGTGGTTTCAACAAGATGGTCGATTGCTTTTCATGGGAGTATTTTAAATCACTTGTTTATATCGATAAACCACAATCGATTCCTGCATTAGATGCGGACATAATACGCGTAAATAACGAAATGTCGGCCGAAATTTATTTTTTCTATTTAAATTTGACAATTTTTATTCACCCGTGCTTGTCGTTTTAAAATTATTTGTTCAAAAAATGTTTTCTTACATATTCGGAAGACGTGGAATTAAACTTTATTCCTGTTTTGTTTCGTTTGCCCAAATATACGAGTAGTATATGTTACATTGCGACAACTTATACAGATTTTAATAAGATTTATTAACTGATAATTATTGTAAGAAATTATTTACAAATATTTGATAGAATTTACTTAATCCACTTGTTTCAAGAAAAAAATGATTCCACAGGAATACTTTAGATTTATCATACGGTTAAATAAAATCATCGTATGCGAGATCTTTAAATTCAGTACTCTATGAAAGTTGAATGAATATTGTAACCAATAAAATCTTTTATCATTATAATAAATATAATCTTAAGTATCAATCCTTCAGTAGGCCATGGACAAAATTTCAGACAGATCTGTCAGATAATTCAGTTTTTATCATATTTGAAAGCAAACACTCCATAAATTTTAAAAATATTATTTCAAAAAATAAATAATCAAAATAAAGAAAAAATTGAATTTTTGCAAGAAAAAAATTCGATACAAATCCAAAAATAGCTTAATAAACATTAATGGGTCTATACAATTGTTTGGAATTATTCAGAAGTGTTAAACTGAATTTTGTGGTGGTTGTCGTATAAGCACTAATCCTGCAGAACGTTTGAAACGTACAAGATCGTCACCACGATCATGGCATGGTATTGAGTAACCGCAGAATTAAAATAAACGAGATTGCTGAAGTTGTACAAATTTCAATCAGGCAAGTATAGCACCTAATTTAAATATTAGAAAATGGAAATGACGTTTGTTTACATTTGATCAGAAATGTAATCAAATAACAACTTTAGAAGAATGTTAGGCGATGTAAGAAACAGATGGGTTCATTACAATACACCGGAAAACTAGGAAATTCGAAACACTAGACTAGGAAGGAATATCCTTTGAGTTTCTCCGCCAACAAAGTGATGCATATTATACAAATTTAAAGGAACGATTTCACGGATGATTAACGAAATATCAGATTTCCGAAAAAAACTTTATTTCCTATCAAGACGCACTTGTCCTTATGTGTGAAATTAAGTTACAAACTGATATATCAATGTGATTATTTCTTGTTTCCGAATATGTAAAATTAGCTTGGCAGTAAAAGATGTAGCTTAAACGATGAACTAAACGCATATTTTGAACAGTTGCCGCAGAGATCTATTTTCGAAGAGAATATAAAATTAAAAAAAAAATAGTCTCATCCTGAAATCATTGCATGTATTGCATCCACATTGCAATAAATAATCTTTAGGTAGAGGCCATACCCATAGCCTTAAATGCATTCCAGCTGATGTATTGGTGCACAATATAGTGAAGTTAATAATTATATTGACTAATTGATATTCCTTTGATATATATCTTAATCGGTTGTTTAATTTTTTCTTCAAAAATTTTAATATTAAAAAATGTCATTTAAATTCTTCAAATTTAAAATTTAAAACTGCAAAGGTATTATAAACCATAGAAATTAAAATGGGGGAGTAATAAGAAAAATGGGCTTACTCGTGCCAGCATAACTAACCCAACAGAAAATCAAAAACAGTCTAAAGGCATATGGCCTAGAAATTATATCCGCAGAACATAACAAATTTAACATATAGAGAATAACTTCAAATGTGAAGAACTGAAAGATGAAACGAGAACCGTCCAATTAATCAAAAACTGTAAACTTTATTAAACTGTTTTTAAAGAAATAAATCAAAATAGTAAGTCGTGAGTTTATTGAAAGTAGGTTAATCGGACATTTTTGAATGTTGCCACAACTCACCCTAGTTCTTGTATTATTTACGTAAATATATAAAAGGTGAATTTTTTAGAGGTTCACAAATTTGAGTTGACTTAACTGCTTTATTTGACAACCCATTTATCAGCTGATAGTTGCTTTCTGTTTAGTTTGTTTTGACATTTGGTTATGATAGGCTTACATCAGAAAAGCACTTGCAAATTATAGAAATTTTTTATCAAAATAACGGTTCTGTTTGTCAAACTTATCGTGCACTTCATCCATTTTATGGTGTACATAATCGTCCTTCAGAGTGGCTAATTCAATAACAATAGATCGTTTTCTCACCATGTTTACTTTTAATGAAAAGTGCATCTCGTGAAACACCTAACAGTGCGCACTGTGAAGAAACTGTAGCCGCTGTAAAGGAAAGCTTTGAAGAAGATCCAAATCAATCATTTTGCACCGTTCCCAAAGCCAAGGTTGTGTCCTTCCACTTTATAGAAGATTTTACACTTGGCTTAAAAGCTTTTAAGATTCAACTTGTACAGGAATTAAAGCCAAACGACCATCGTTTGCACCGCCAATTGGCGAATGGGTTGAAGCACAAATTGATATTGATGTTGAATTTCTATTCAAAATGTCGCTCTCCGATGAAGCCAGTTCTTGGTTGAATTTTTTGGTTTGGGGAATTGTCGCATTTGTAGGGCTGTCGTTTACAAAAAGTCTAAGGTAGCACATATATAACAATGGGAGTATTTCAAAAAGTAAAGGAGTATAAAAAATAAAAAAAAACATATATTATATAAAATAATAATAAATTTAATTTAATCAAAAAAAAAATCAAAATTATAAACAATAACTTATTAATTCCATCCAATAACTTTCGGGCTATAAGATTGGCATTTATTGTAGAGGTAAACAATAAATTACGCTTCTTATCTTTAATAAGGTTGATTTGGGAAAATATGAGGAAAACCTAAAATCCTACAAAATTACGATGTTGTGGATGCAGTTTGCAAATCTTTCGTTGGCAGCATTTTTCAAATCAAATATAGAAGTCCAAACGTCATCAAAGTGTTTTTAAAAAAATAAGTGGAGATAGACTAATTGCTTTTTGTCCAAGCACTGTACAGCTATTAACACCTCATCTTCTCAATTAATTCGAGTGCTCACTTGATTACACTACTGTAAGTAATAAGCATAACACTATTTTCCTTACACGGTTGGCAGTATCTTCTGAAACTGTTCCCCTTAAATAGTTATTTAAAATATTGTTAATATTTAAAAAAAATCAGTTTTATCCAGCACATTATCTAAAATCATATCAGATTTAATAAAATTTGATAACATTGTGAAACTCTTGTAGTAGGAAGAAAAACATGAGATCAAGAAGTTACTGATTGGAACTTGAGCCATGTTGGAATTCTGTTCTAAATGATACGATACAAAAAAAATTTTAAGCGCAACCCCATGCCCTATCATTTGTGATATTACAGCTGCTTCGATGGATAGCCATCTTGTTGTTAATAATTTAAGTATTTTGTGTGTTTCGATATTAAAAGATTCTTGAAAAGTTCTGAATTCAGATTGAAAAATTTTGATTTCATAATGACTTTATGGAATTATGTTAATCGGACTTATTGTGCCTATATCAATGTGTACAATATATTTGTAAGAATTTAATGACAAAACTTACATTTTGGTTTCCATTTCCAATTATGTAATAGGAAGAGGATGTAATAGTGAAATATATTTCTCCCACCTAAGTAAAACAAATGAAACCCCAAAAACATGCATGAAACTGCAATTGCATGAAAATTTATTATTTCAGGGGAGTATATACTTCATTTGCGGAACATAGTAGTACATCGGTGTTGAAAGTAGTATACATTTACTTCTATAGTAGTACGACAACACTGTTAGAGTGAGAATAATCCACAAGCTTTTGTTGAAACACTATAACATCCACATAAAATAACTGTTTGGTGCGCTTCTTGAGCTACCGGAGCCATCAGTCCACATGTCTTCAAAAACAATGATGGTCAGAATATTACTGTCAATGGTGAGCAGTAACGGGGAATAATAAGAAATTTTTTCGTACCTATATTTCGGATTCCAACAGGACGGAGCCCCCTGCACGCTACAATTGATTTACTCAAAGAAACTTACGATGAAAGAATAATTTCGCGTAATGATCCAATTAATTGGCCATCAAGATCGAGTGATAACCCTATTGGATTATTTTTTTGGGGGTTATGTAAAAACACTTGTCTGTCAACAAACCAGAGAAATTTGAACATCTGCAAATGCAGAGAAAATTTTGTGAAAATTGGTGTTCCAGATTGCGCCACCCGTGGCAGCCACATGACGGAACTAATATTTAAAGATTAATGTCATGAAAATTTCTAAATAAAGTCCATTTTTTGATATTAAAAATAGAGTTCTTTTTTATTATAATTTAAACTTGTGTAACTCTATAAGAAAACACCCTTCGAAGTAAAGGTTCTCTGTCTACACACAGTCAGAACAGATAGAATAAATTCTTGATGGTACTAAAAGGTGAAGAATAAAATCAAAAATATGTTAGCGGATGTTTGAAACTATCTGTTATAAATTATCTTATATCACAGCATTTTCCGATTAAGAGGTTTAATATTATAGCAAAAATATTTTTAGCATATGTGTTGATTTTCGCATATTGTATATTAAACTTGAAACAAAAACAAATAAAATTATTAAATATTATCTGCTGCTCGATTATATTTATTGGCGCGCATGGACGTTATGATCATACCATAATTAAAAATATCGGATTAACTAATTTTACTCATTCACATATTGAATCTTAAATAAAAAAATTGTTAATTCGCAAAATTAAGTAGATTTCGAAACAGCTAGAAAATTCATTGACCTCTATTCTCTTCTCGACTGCTACATTTTTTTTTACATGTAAAATCTTAATTAAATAATTATTAACTATATTATCTTCGAAAATTACTTACGAACTATTAAAAATTTGATTATTTCATTTATTACACTCTATTATTCGACCCCGGTATACATCTACATATAGACACATATTCGAAATGGCAAACGCAATGAGCGAACATAGAGTTTATACGCAGCGATTTGTTCCACACGTTTTCTTATTTAGATATTTTTTTCTCGTTTTTGCAATGTTAGACATACATGTTATGAGTTGCGAATTTATATATGTAAGTATGTATAGTTGAATAATAATTTTGAATCGTATTACTTAATACACATACTTATATGTACGACATTGTTCAATTTGATTAGTTTATAACGATTAGTGGCACGCTATTCTATTTAATAATAGGCATTATATGGTGAAAACAGACGGAAAAATATAAAAGACAGACATGTTTACACGCTTGTTAACGCTGTATAGAAAAGGTCTTGAAAATTTATTTTTATGATAAAGGCGATTGCTGGACCGTGTTAAACGATTTATCAGGTCCATTTGAAATAGTTTTATATTTTTTGGAATAGAAATTGTTTCATATCGAATCTTTTTTTTTCATGAAACCCCAATCTTGGGGCTAATTTTATACAACTTCGTTAGCAAACAGTAAATATTATATAATTTCATTGATTTATTGATCGAACATCTTTTAAAATCGATTTCGACTATATACTTATGGTAGATGTTTGTGATTCAAGGCTTCTTAAGTCTTTAAGACTTTTTACGTAACCAATTTGGTCATTTAAATGGTCCAGTAAATCGCTGTAATATTTCTATGAAAAATAATTAGAATGTTTGAACACAATTTTTCCCAAGTTTTCGCAGCATTTGCGGTCATATTTCGCCAATAACTCTTCGAATGTTGATTTCCAGGTGTTTAATTGTCTCTGGTTTGTCGACGTAGACAAGAGACTTTACATAACCTCAAAGAAAATAATTCAATGGGGTTAAATCACACGATCTTGGTGACCAATTAATTGGACTATTACGCGAAATTATTCTTTCATCAAAAGGTTCTTTGAGTAAATCAATCGTAGCGCGCTGTGTGGTATTTGGCTCCGCCCTGTTGGAATCATATGTCAACAAGGTAAATGCCAGCTAATCGAGGTACGAAAAAATTCTAATCATGCCCCTATATAGCTCACCATTGACAGTAACATTCTGAGCATCATCATTTTTGAAGACATATGGATCAATGGCTCCACAATAATCTGTGAATGTAGATTATTCTCACTCCAAATGCGACAATTCTGCTTATTAACGTTCACATTTAACGAAAAATGGAATAGAACTTCAACATCAATATCAATATGGCCTATTCGCCGAATGAAATGTCAAACCAAATGAATCCATAATACAATGTCAAACAAACTAAACAAAACGCAACTATCAGCTGTTAAATGGTTTGCCAAATAAGGCAGAGTTACCAACTCAAAGTCGTGAACCTCTAAAAAAACAAATTAAGAAAAGGGTTAATTTGCGATATAATTTAAACGAGACACTAATATACCCCCGAAGACACGGGCACACCATAGTGAAACTTTGTTCTTGAATATGTAACATAAAATTTCGCAAAGTCAATGCAAAATATATTAATTCTACCACTGATTTGTGGTTAACCCGATTTTGTATTATATAAATACATAAACTGCTATATGCATACGTTTAATGTATATGATTTTGTTGTATGCTTGTTGGAGGTCATTTGAAATAAAAATTATTTTCGATTTTCTTGTACTTATATATTCAGTTGTGTCAAAGAATTAAAACTTAATACATATAAATAAGCAATATATATAAGAAATATATACAAAGCCACAGCACAGCACTGGTTTTATTAAAATTTAAGATATGTTTTGACCTGATTTAACAAACATATATGAAAACATTTTTTGCTCAATTTGGTCATTTCGAATTGATTCGATTTCGATAAAATATTTTAACCAAAACTCTTATCGGCTACATGGCCGTTTTATAATTAGCACATAAATATTTGAATGTATGTACTTAATACACATACACACTAATAATTTTATTCGAATTAAATAACATGGACGTAACAAAAATTGTAATTTTAATTTTCAAAACGAAATTTCACTTCTCCAAAACCTTTGCGATCCAACATTATTTTCTGACTTTTATTTAAAATTTCCAATGTCTTATCATAGTAGTCACAAGATTAGGTACTTATAGCAATTGGATCACTACACAAATCTTTTATTTTTTGTTTCTTATCTTTGTAACCTGTTTTATAGTCGAAGCACTCACACTAATTTGCGGTTTATATTGCGATATTGTACTAGTTATAACCTAAATGCTACAGATTAATTTTACGCCAACTTTGAAATATTTCATAATAGTAAGAGTATATCCATAACACCGGTGTTTCCATTGTTTTTTAATTTTTTTAACTTTAAGAGGATGAGGTATTTACGTCTTGTATATTCGTATTTCCTGTTCATCGCATATATTGGTATTTAATTGGATGCAGGGCGAACTTTTAGACTGTCCTAGCTACTTGTAACTGTCAGAGCTCCTGCGATCCTTCAAGTAAAGGTTGAGAGCTGCCTTAGGTTAGGTTGTTTTGGCTGCTATCGCACACTTAGACCTGTGATTGGTCCGTTGTGATACCACTCTATGTACGGCTATAGGTCCGAGTTTTCGTAGTACCATCTGCGCATTACATAGCTCCATGTCAGCCTATAGTACTGACATGGAAGATGGGTCGGCCCATGGATTCTAAACACGACAGGGGATCCAGATATATGTTCATTTTCCACACCGATCGCACCGTCCAAACGATCGAAGGTGAAAACCCCATTTGCAACTTGCCCCGCAGCTTTAACCACTGCGCTACCTGGGCGGTTTGATAGCTGCCTTAAACTTGTGCATTTTATACCCCAACGGAAACTAAAAACCAAATAAAGAATTACACTTCCTAGATGTTCGATAAATAAATTCGCGCTTTACACCTTCAGTTCGAGGTTTTCGCAGCTTCTCCTAGCGCATTAACCGTTCCTCGTGTTACCCGTCCTGGCGTAACAAATGGTGGTATTCTCTCCTTTAATTATGCGGAACATTAACCATTTATTAATCTATATAACCGGTTGCACCATCGTACTTTTCCAGGCGTTCGGGTATTTACCTTGCTTATAAGACAGGAGAAAAATTTTAGTAAATATTGGAGCTTGGTCACTGGCAAACTCCTTCAATATTCGAACAGGAATTCCGTGAGCTCCGGTGGCCTTATTTATGTCCATTGCCTTCAGGTTCCTGAAGACAATTAAAGTATATGTTATAGTTGGTTCAATGCTTGTATATGAATCATGTTTGCACTGACCGGTTATATTTAAAATGTTTAAGTGTATGGAGATTAGTTAAAGACTAATAGGTACCGGGTCGGAATCTCGATAGGGGCAGGATGCAAAAGGGTTTTTTCAACATCTGATTTCGATTGATGGTGTGAATGAACACATCTTTGATCCTCTGTTGGAGTGCAGAATTAATGGGCCAACCTATCTTACAAGTCAATAGTATAGGCTGGCATGGAACTATGCAATGTGTAGATAGCTCTATGTAAATCTGGCCTATATCTGTATGTCCTTGATGTGTAATGGCGTAAAGTAGTGCCGCAAACGAGTTAAGAGAGCCTTGAGACACAAAATAGATTGGAAATAAAAAGACAGATTTAATCTAATTCTGAATAATAATTTAAAGCTATTAAATTTGAAATAAGAAAATATTTATGTTCTTAGTGTTGTTTTTGTCAGTTTATATAATTTTAATATATATAAACGTAAATATTTCGAACGAAACATGAGATCCATAGAATACCACCACAGTATCCAGAGCTTGTCGTAGGAGGCGACTAAATCTGGTTGGATCGCTGGGCTGACGACCCGCATCCGTAAAAATCAATTACAGTTAAAAATGTCAACAAAAACAAAAAAATCGGATACCGCCTAAATAACAATGACCCCCCGCTTAAGTACCCGGATACGAGAATGAGGATCAGCACGTGGAACGTGCAGTCTCTAAGAAAACCTGGCGCGTTGGACGGCCTTATCACATGTATGAAGTAGTATCGGCTGGAACTCGTAGCGCTCCAAGAAACTCGATGGCCTAAAAGTGGAGTCCATGTGTCCCAAGGCTATACGTTGCTACACAGTGGAGATGACCTCGGAAATCTTGGAGTTGGCTTTCTCATTGGGCCGCAGGTAAAAAAGGCTGTCTTGGACTTCCAGGCAGTCGATAATCGAATGTGTAAGCTTCGCTTGCACATGAAATTAGCCAACCTGTCAATTGTTTGTGTACATGCGCCCACTGATGTAAGCCAAACCCAAGATAAAGACTCATTTTACAATAATTTGGATAATCTGATGGGCTCTATACCTGAGCACGATATCAGATTGGTGATTGGTGACTTTAATGCTAGAGCTGGCAGAAATCAGACCGACTTATGTAATAACATAGGCCCGTACTCCCGACACGAAACTTCGACCGAAAATGGGGAAAGAATGATGTACTTTGCGATCGCTCATGATCTCAAAGTGGCAAGTACATTCTTTCCCCATAAAAACATCCATTTGGAAACATGGACACATCCACGTAAAACATCCCGAAGCCAAATTGACCATGTGTTGATTTCAAAAGACCGAGCTCGGGTTGTTCAAGACGTGAGATCGTATCGGTCGTCAACAAAATTCGTAGGCAGTGACCATTTTATGGTTGCTGCAAAGCTGCGATGAAAGTTTTCGTACAAGTCAAGGAGGACAGGAGAATATAAAACGCGATTCTCCTGTGAAGGTCTGATAAATGAAGAAACGCAACGAAAATACCAAGATCTTGTCAGCAATAGCATTTTACGATCCAATTACCAATCTGATGATGTGAAAACAGTGTCTGGGAAGTATTGAAAACCTCGGTTGTCGATGCTGCCCAGCACACTCTCGGTATAGTGAAAACTAAGCCCAAAAATGATTGGTTTGATGAGGAGTGTCGTCTTGCTGTTGAGCAACGCAATATAGCCCACAATGAAGCGCAGACTCGGTTTACAATTGCAAGGAAAAACAAGGCAGTTCTTGCTAGGAGGACAGCTAAACGCATTTGTAGACAGAAGAAGCGCGAATGGTGGAAGGCCAAGGTCTTAAGAGTACAACAACTCAGCAATGAGCACAATTCACGTGGTTTCTGTAAAGGAATCACCGAATTGCACCATACCTTAAGATCTCGGTCAACTGCCATTCGGGACCAGGATGGAAACCTCTGTGTTAACGTCGATGCGGTACTCGATACATGGCGTGAACATTTTTCTGATCTACTTAATGTTCCACATGTATCACAAGCTGTATTTGAATACCCTCAAATACAGACCGCGGAGATGTTCATTGAGGATCCATCCTATGAGGAATTCACAATGGCCATGCAGAGATTAAAGAAAAATCGTTCACCAGGGGTTGATTGCATTAATTCAGAGCTCTTGATATTCGGAGGGCTAACTTTGTGGAACTGTCTTTTCGACCTTATTCGATTGGTATGGCGAAATGAAGTTATGCCTGACGAATGGAAAGTGGCCGCGTTATGCCCAATTTTCAAAAAGGGTGATCGCATGAAATGCGAGAATTATCGCGGTATAGCTCTCCTTTGCACAGCATATAAGTTACTGTCTTACATAATCTTGGGAAGAATTACTCCTCTAGCGGAGGAAATTGTCGGTGACTACCAAGGAGGATTCCGTCCAAATCGGTTAGTCACTGATCAAGTTTTTTCACTGCGGATGATTCTTTCCAAGTACTACGAAACATCTCGCAATGTACACCAGGTATTCCTAGATTTCAAGCAAGCCTATGACTCGATCAATCGAGAGAGGCTATGGTATGCGCTTGAATATTTAGGAATACCACAAAAATATGTACATTTGTGTAAAATGACAGTAACGCAGTCACAATGCTGTGTCAAAGTTGAGAACAGGCTATCGAGAATTTTTGCAATTACTTCTGGTGTTCGACAAGGAGATGCGCTGTCCCCGATACTTTTTAATCTCATGTTGGAATACATCCTTCGTAAAAGTGAAACACCTCAGGACAATATCTTATTCCGACAATCCAATCAACTTCTTGCTTATGCAGATGATATCTGTGTGATTGGATTAAATGGCAACGGAGTGAAAGAGATACTTGATCCACTGGAACAGTGTTCAGCTTCCGTTGGTCTCAAAATAAATGAGTCCAAAACCAAATATCTAATCTCTGGTTTTCGAGACCAAGACGCAATTGATTTCAGTAGTGGAAACCACACGTTTGAATGAGTAATGAGATTCAAGTATCTTGGATCTCTCATTACTCACGATAATAGTGTGGGAGAGGATATTAAGGTTCGCATTGCCGCTGGCAATCGGGCTTTGTATCCTCTAAGGCCACTGCTGAAATCAAAATATCTTGCAAATACGGATAAGCTGAAGCTGTACAGAGTGTTGATCAGACCCGTTGTCATGTATGGATGTGAGAGTTGGACCTTGACGGATGAGTACGAAAGATGGCTTCTAACATTCGAGAGAAGAATCATGCGTGTGATATATGGCCCAAAACGCGACGTTGATGGCACATACCGAGTTCTATTCAATCACGAGATCAGGAATTTAATGCAAATTCCTGATATCGTCCATGAAATCAAAGGACAGCGAATACGCTGGCTCGGTCACGTTCTGCGTGCTGATCCGAAACGAATGATACGGCGATCTTTAAAGGGAGAACCGCCTTTCGGTAGGCGAAGAGGTCGCTGTCGGCGACGATGGCTCCACGGCGTAGAGAGCGATCTGGCATCTTCCAACTGCTTACAACAGTATAAAGAGCTGGCTCGTGATCGAAACTGTTGGAGCCAGATTGTTGACACGGTACGGGCCAACAATGGCCTGTAAAAACCGCAAAAAAAAAAAAAAAAAAAAAAATATAATTTTAAAATAATAATTAAAGTTAGCCCCAATTATAATTTTTACTGGATTTTATTTCAATCTTTTAATGAATTTTGTTTAAATCAAATCAGCTACTAATAGCTCAACTTCTCAACGTTAAATGACAACCTGCAACAAAACAAAAAAGAATAACCGTTCGTGCCATTTATCTAATCCTTCATTTATCCGATATTTCACTCACAACTAAACCATTATGTTCGAGACAACAGACGTTTCGATTGAATTTACGTTCAATGCGCAACTTTTTTGAGAGAAATTAGAGCTAACTTTAACGATATTCTAAATATAACTTCAATTAACTTAAGCCCTAATCAATTCAACCTTGACTTTCGTGCTAAATAGGCGTGAAAAAGTTTTTTATTTTTAAAAAAATTAGTTTAAAAATCGTTTTGTTGCTAAAATTTGAACGTGACCTCGCATTATTAATGATTGCACCCGCCGTTTGTATAGAGATAACGTTAACAGTTAGTAGTCCTACGAATAAAAACAGCATAGACAACATGCAATACCTTTTGTTATCTTGTAAACAGAACCTCATAGCACCTGTAATCGATTTGGGTTAAGTTAAAGTAATTTGCTATTTGAAAATGTCAGTTTACGAGCCAAACTCTCGGTGCTAATTTATTTCTTCGATATGAGGGAATCTTTTTGCTGAAATCTGAGGCGCTATTAACGAGAGTACGTGTCGTGAGTGAAATTTTGAAAATAAATAATTAGAGCCATTGTCACAATGAAGAACTAGAATCAGGAAGGATTAAATGAAATTTCAGCATGACTATATCTGACACCCATCTGGTGATAGTGATCAAACCGTGAAGTTTTTCCCTACCCGCCATATTCTCCAAGTTTTGCTTTCACTGACTATCACACGAGTTATAATCATTTAAAAAGAACTAGTCTGTGTCGATGAAACTCCTTTATCTCTTAAACGAGTTATTACAATTTTATAATGATATGGTAAGTAAGGATGAACATTTTTTATAAATAGTTCAATTTTTAAATAGACGTTTTTCAAATAATAATGGATTCATTTATTACTAAACACCGGTTTGCGAGAAAGGAGTGTTTTTAATCTGAGTCATATCCCTTTCATCAAAGTATATAACGACATCACCTGAATTTTTCTAGAACACCTTGTACTTGTAACTTGCATGAGAACTATTTGAGTTTTAAATAGTCTATAAAGACAATAGTCTTGAAAATCATAGTAAAATACCAAAAAGCAACATATCGATAAATTCGCCTTATTTTTGGTAGAAATAAGTAATCGCTCACTTGAGCCATTAAAAAAAGTGTAAAAATTTAAATGTACAGGTTTAATAATTGTTTCATTAAAAGTGGAATTCTGTTAAACATAGTCCAGGAATATGGGTATAAACCTAGGATTACCGTAACTGGTTGGCTTGTACTTTTCTTATCAAATCATATCATGACCTTAAGACCCGTTGCACATTTCAGATTAGCTAAGCTATGAACATCGTTGAGCATATCTTAGTTTAGCTCGGTTATTTCATTGCTTTGCACATATCAAATACACATCGCTCACACACATGCATTAATGTTTTTGACGCTCCAATATGATTTATTTGTTACTTTTCCAATTTTTTTTTTGACAAATCGGAAAAACTCAATGTATATGTGAGCGATATATTTTATGGTAGTAAGGTCAACACAACTCGAACTAAGTTAGTTTGCATCGCTCGAAACAAAAAACATAGCTCGCATATCTTAGTTTAAATGTGCAGCGACCTATTAATCAACGACCTACATACTCTAGTATTATGGTAACATTATCGTAATGGTTGGCTGGTAATTAATCATACCATATCAATTAAATTATTTGTTTCAGATTTCTGAGCCATAAGTTAATAAATTTTTTTTCAGAGTTTTGTACTTATGTTATAATTAGGTCAGGTGTGCGGACTGGAGTTTAAATAAATAATAAAGTTAATTAATCAATTAAGTTACAGATTCCTGAGCGATTAACTAATAAATTTATTTTGTTTTAATTTTAATCAAAATACAGCATAGGTGTTCCGGCCTGGAGAAAGCTGATTGGCGATTGCAGTTTAGTAGATTAGAATTTTGATTGACTTGTTAAGTTGTGATTGTCTGCTACAAGTGGTTTAGTAACGATTTGCCAGGTGTCTGTAACCGAGTCGTTCTCTTCTTACTAACATACCTTCCTATCGATACCTATTATTTTATGTAAACGGCTGTAGGAATAGACCCGGCGTTATCCGGGAATTTTGCCTAGCGCGTGATCCTATACAGTCCTATCAATAATCAATCAGGTTCAATCGTAGATATACAAACAGCAACATATTCTCGGTTCAGGTCGTTCAACAGAAACTATTACTATATTGTTTTAAAAGGATCGTTTTTTGATTTCACGACGTTCACAACAATTAGATACGTTACATATTTTAGCTAAGCTAACTAGGAATACAAATCTTTGCTTAGCTTATTCTTCTTATAATACTACATAATGCATTTTACTTCACTAGTAACGCAGCTCTGCCAATGGTTTCCGCTACTGACATTATAACAAATTATGTATCGCTTATTGGGAAAGAAATTTGAAGTACGGTTAATTTCGCGAGGAGTGGACCTAAAATTTCGCGAGTAGACCTAAAACCATTTCATGTGACACTATTAGATTATTTTTTGTAAAAGATCCGGTTTATGAGAATAACCTACAGTTAATCAAATTGAAACCTTTGAACCATTATCGAATGGATAAAACGTGAGTTCCAATAATGTAGAAATTTGATCTAAAATTTGGACCAAAGGAACAAGTACTGAAAACCTTCTCGTAGTAGACATTTCAATAAAGAATAACATACATTTTAAACTAAACGTGTGTTTAATTCCAAATTTTTATATATTTCTCCTTGACCCTATACTTATATATTTTTTGACGGTATTAGCCATATAAGTCACATCCGATGAAGGCCGATGATCCTATGCAAACTAAAACTATAAATCAACAAATCGAGTAATTCTAGTATCTGAGTTTATAGATAGAGTTAATGTAGCTTAATAACAGGAAAAGTCTAACACTGATCTTTGAAAAACCCTGAAATATCCAGTTCAAAACTAATTGAAGTTTAGTTAAATATATGAATTTTTATCAAGAAGTATCCGTCTTTTAGTGCAATTTTATGTAAGTAGATATTTGATTATATCTCATTTTAATCTTAAAGCTGACAGCTACCTAATTAACCTTCGCACTACTGATTTGATTATAATTGTTGAATCACTGATCGAGCAATTCCAATAAGAAACGTAAAATCATATTGCCTCTTCATTCTAGTTAGATTAGCATAAGTTCTAAAAAAATCCAATGATTTCAAATCCCCAAATAAACTAGCTCGATTAATTCAAGATAAATAAAACAAAACATTACATCGGTAGAACAGCACCATCATTCAATTTACGACATTAATTACGACCGCCATAAAAAATTGACCCAATCAATTAATAATAAAACAGCAACACAACTACCTTAAATAGCAATGCAATGTATATAGTACAATAAAAAATCGAATTAAATACAAACAATAACACTATCTTGCCTACTCGCTCTGGGGTTCTGGTACTCTGAATGGCAATTTGATTGAATAAAATTACGATAAACAATATCACATTATCGTATTCGTACACAATGTATTGGTATTAATACTGACAACAAACGAGTAATTTGAACTGACACATATATTTACAGAGCACGAAAAACATCAGTAAATAAATAGCGAAAAAGATGGTGGAAATTTAAATGTTAAGTACAAAAAAAATGAGTGTTTTATAAAATATTCCTTAAAACATTTTGTATATAGTATAATTATTAATTACCTAGGATCAGGTAAAATAATTTTCTTGCTTGCTCGTGCTGCTGGTGTACATTTTGATTTTTCCATAGCCATTAAATAGCTAACATCGGCAAGAACTGCTTCCAAATCCGCCATTTTGATATACTGTAGTGTGTTGTTTTTATTTTTTTATTATGGGTTGATTATTATTGTTACTTTTATTTATTAATTTCTATTGATATAATATGTATGTATTATATATATATATTTATATATACATATATATAATTTGCACAAAAATTCACTTTTTAATTAATTTTCTACCTTCTGATTAACGAACAAAAATAACGAAAAACAAAACACAAGTAAACAAAAGAAAATTTAATGAAATATATTTTTTTTCTATTAATTTTTTTCTATTTCACATTCGATTAAATATTTAAAGAGCTATATAATAAACACTATAATTTTTGCCTTTTCTAAATTAATTAATTACATTCACTATACACTTTATTTAGATTAATTTAATTTAGAAAAAATTGCAAATAGAAAAAATTATTTTTTTGCTTTGAAACAAAACAAAATCAATTTTCTTATTGGAAATGTAATATGGATATTCGTATGTGTAGGATTTTACACTAACACTATGAAACACACCACCTTTTTCTTTATAATTTATTTTCTTATCTTTCCGCTATTTTTTCGGGAAAAAAACAGAATTTTGTTTACACACACACTCCAATAAGAATCTAATATAAAATAATAACAAACAGTATTAATCCCGAATTATTTGCTTATTTATATAATAATAATAATTATTAAATTTTACATAATTTAAGAATTTTAATTCAAATATGATTAAAAGTGGAACACAAAAATTATTTTTTTCTTTTTCAGCTCGACACGATCGGTAGCCCATTTAAAGTCTACGTACATTGACTGGCACACACTCACTGAAAAAAAAATTCACCGAGTCGGTCTCAATTGGAATTAACCAAATAAAAAAAAACATAACATTAACTTTATCTCGGTCTAGCAAGTGTGAAAATATACGTTCATCTCATTTATTCCAATTGGGTGCGACGCAGTGACCAAATATTTTATCAATAAAATACAGTCGTAAATATTAAACAATAGATGTCAGTAATGAAAACAAAGATGATTTTTATATTTTGGAAAAATGTTTTTTTTTATTATCATTATAAATTAAAAATGTTCATTAATTAATCAAATTAGTTAACTTAAAATGACACAATTAAATTCAAATAAATTTACTTGTTTTATAATTTTAATATATATATTTACAAGGAATACAAATTTTTTTGTTATGATTATTATTTCAACTTGGCAACATTGCACCATCTTACCGCAAAATTTGATTTTTCTTATCCTTACATAATAATTATTTAATATTCGAGTCAATAATAATAATTTAAATTTGGTTGTTTTACTTTAGTTTATAATAATTAGTAACCTAACAAAAAAAATTAATAAAGAAATCATAATATATATGTAACAAAAACAAAATATGAATGAGAACAGTCTGTTGTCTAGTAGTATGGGTCATTGTCGCCGAAAAACTATCTTTCTCGATACCAACGACCTCGCGGTTTTCTTAATTTTCGCGGTGAAAATTGTGGTGAATGAACATTGTTTAATTTTTGTGGTGACCCAGTTCCTCTATTATTATTACTATTGTTATGTCTACTATTAGCTTTATTTGGTGATGTTCTGCTGGTCGTCTTATTTGTTGGAGTTTTTGTTAAAATAATACTAGCATCTAAAGTAACTTTTTCGCCTTTTCCAAGAGAGCTTCGTAGACCATAGGTTTTGGCAATATCGTCCTCTAATTTTACATAACATGTTAGTGTTTTCATTTTGGATTGAGCTTTAGGTACGGTGCTGCTATTAATTAAACCATTTTTAGTATTATTAACATCGACTACAACGTCAATTTTTTCATCCTTAGTTTCCGCCACTGGAAGCGACAAAGATGCCGACAATAGTGGTGGTGTAGATAACCGGGGTGGTGAAGATAATCTGGGTGGTGTAGACAACCTGGTTGGTGAAGCCATCCGAGGAGGCGTTGATGAAAAGGATGGAGATGTAATAAGCTTTGGTATATCCGGAACATTAATAACATGTTCTACATCGATTTCTTCTTCCTTTATATCACTCAATATTGGCTCGTCATCGATATCATCATCGTTAGTTTGTGCATCGAAGAATGATTTATCATCCAATGTATTAGGATCTTCTACAGCATCCGCAAATGATTCGTCATCCGAAATAAACATACTTCTTGTGCTAACACTATCAACTTCTTCCTCCTCCTTATTATTTAATAATACCTGCGATGTACTATCTAAACTATCTGATGATATCGTAAACATATCTGAATTAATTTTTCTCTCTATTAAACGTCGATTCTTCTCCTCCTCTGATAATCGTGGTCGACCAACTCGATTTCTAGCTTCACCATTCGTTTCAAGCTGTATTTTTCTTTTGTTTTGGTGGCGTGTCGATGAACTACTACTATTTAAATTCTTTGGAACATATCTGCTACGAGGCCATCCAGTTCTATTATATTTCCGCCTTCTTGCAATGCGAGCCAAATGCAAACTCTCTGAAATCGTCAGCTTATGGTTAGACATTTTTTTTGTCATGAGTACTTCATGAATTTTATTGATTTTAGTTGTCTCATCGTAAATATATTCGACATCAATCTCACTATCAATTTCACATTCGTGAATTTTATTTAATATCGAATAAAAACTATTTTCATCCTTTTCCGCTTTCTGAATAATTAAATTGCTTGCACTTTTTGCCGCTAATTTAGGAATCTCTTCTACACCAGTATTATTGTACGAAAGTTTTAAAAATTTATCAATTTCATAGCATAGGCGATTCGACGACTTAAAAGTACTTCCATCAAATTCATAACATAACGGAGATTGTGAATGTTCCTGACGATCATCATGGGGTGGTGGTTGAGATATTGTTGTTGGCGGTGGTGGAGGTGGTGGTGGAGGCGGTGGTGGTGGTTGTGGAGCCATGGTAATTACATCAGACTGTATAGAATCCAAACTATTCTCGTTCAAGAGCATATCATCATCCTCGCGATTATTATGATCCACCGAACTACTAATACTATTACCTTTTGAGGATTTTCTTCGTGAATTTCGTGGTTCGTCGCGTACAATACTTGATAAAATTGCGAGAGTTGAAGCGTGTTCGCGCGGCGATTTACGCGGATGACAAGATTCCATAATCATCATTTTTCGTTTTGTTAAATAATTTAATCGCTTTTGATTTAATTTATTATTATTATTATTATTATTACTACTGTTAATACTGTTGTTATTTAATTTATTACTATTACTATTATTACTATTACTATTATCATCGATATCGATATCTAATAATAAATCATTTGTATTTGTATTATTTGTTAAAGGGGATGGCGGTATTGATGATGATGCTCTTGATAGTGTTGCGGGCGGAGGAAGCGTTGGGTCTCGATTAAGTAGACAACAATTTTGTTTTAACCCCAACATCGGACCCATTTCAAATGGTAATTTTCGATATGCTGTACTACCGTAGTATTCGAAAATTTTTTCTTTACCTGAAAAGATACAAGACAATAAATTAGAATATTTAAATAAAAACAAATCCGATAATTTTCGAAAATGACTTACCTTCATCTTGTCTTTGAAATGCCGAATACCATGGTTCATTTAATGGTATTCGCTCAAAAGAATATTTATATTTAGCATCGATTTTAGTATTTAACTGGTGCGTTATTATGTTATTATTGCTTAGCCCAAGTTCCCCCACTCTATCCTCCGTTTTAACATCAACCGTCGATTTCAATGCTGTGACAGTATCATCCAAATCCGGTTTTTCACTAAAACCTTCATCGGTTTCAGTGTTTATTGTTTCCGGCTGAGTGGGGGCCTCTTGAAAACGCAACCTTGAATTAATATTTTCAAATTTATAATATTCAGTATTATCCTTGATAAATAATTCTAATTGATTGCGTCGCTTGGGCCGAGAATTGGAATCCAATTTATGATTATTTACATTGTTCTGAATATGTGGTATTTTCGCTGATTCATTTACTTCACTTGATACGATTTCATTAGAAATTTCGGCGGGGTCAGATGTTGATTGCCGATCATCATCTGTATCTTCACTATCGGTTAACTCACGTTTGGGGAACATAAAATTTTCAGCTTCATCACTCAACAAAGACAACTCACTTTGTCGCACTCGTGTTAGTTTCATTTTAATTTTTTCACTTTTTGCTTCTTTTGCTGTATTTCCAGATCTAGAATCACTTTTATTCTTTTCAGAAAGTGGTTCCTTTTTACTTTCTTTTTCACTTACCAATTTGTTATCTACTTTATACATAATCGGTTTTGTAATTGGCGGCCTCTCGTCCGGAGACGGAGGTAACCACCGAATACTCTTTCTCAAATTAAGAGTTGTTTTATTCTTAGGTGTTGGTTCTATAATCATTTGATCATTTGAATTCTCCTCGTCTTCTCTGGGTTCGGCATAATTAATTCTTCGCAATGATTCTCGCCTACTCCTTCGATTGCCATCGATATTAAGCTCACCATTACTATGCACAACATGATCATCTAGTTTTTCTTTCTTAATATCGGAACTTCGAATACATGAATTTCTACTACTATTTCTTTTTAATGTCGATCTTCGACTTACCGTCTCATTATTTAACTCTTCTTTCTTCGTATACTGCTCCACTACTTTTGACCTTAATTTTAAAAAATCATCTACATTCGATGTATTCTTAATTAATTGATCGAGTGCAATAAAATTGGAATCGTTCTTAATAAAGGACAAATGTACGTCAGATTTAATATGCTGTCTCAAACTATCGTATTCGACACGACAAATTTCACAGTAACCACCATTAATCTGTTGCTGTTGTTGTTGTGGTTTCGAGTCACTATTATTATTCTGCTTTTGATTCGATTTTGTTTTCGCTTGTGCTTGCTGTTTTGAACGATTATTTTTACGTGTCATCTCTTGATCGGTGGCAGTGGCTTGAACCTCAGAATCAAATGGACTATTTGAATTAAGGGCGTGCAAATTAATTTTTGGCCAGTATTTTAATTCGCGATAAACTGGACGATAATTTCGCGATTCAAGTGATTCGATTTTTATGTAGTTTCCTTTTAATACTCGTACGTGATTTGGATTTGATGATGATTTTCTATGATGATGATGGTGCTGTTGATTATGGTTATATTCCAACTTTTGTTTATTATTTAACTCTTTACTCCGAGATGTCGAAGCGGTAATCGGAGATTGAGATTTTATATCCTTGAATACTTTTTCAAGAAATTTTAATGCATATTCTGTAGTCCAAATTGGTGTACCAAATGTTTTTGCAATTTGAACTGGTGATTGTGATTTATTTTGATTGAATTGTACGAGACTATCTTGCTTTTGTAAACGAGCTCTTTGTAGCATTGCATCAGCACGACTACGATGTTTTGATGTTTGTGCCTAAAAAAAGAATAGAGTATAGAGTTTTACAGGTTATCTTAAGTTTCAAAGTCAATAGACTATATCCTTTCTTTTAGTTTTATTCTGCGTCGTCTGTCGTTTCGCCGAACAATTAAGTGTTTTTTATATTAATAGAATAAGAAACATTGTATGTAATCCATTACTTATTTGAAAATTTTATTGTATTGTAATATCTTTTCATCATCCGATTACGATGTGAATTAACGGAACTATGACCAATCTACCATGTCAGTTCTATACGGTGGCAATGATCAATGCAATATGCAGATTATCTACCTAAAGCGAGTCTTTAGCGATACGTCCACAATTTAGCTGCAATCTAACGTAGAATAAAAGAAACTGCGAAATAGTTAGGAGCACTTCGACCCCAATAAAGACTGTAAAGATAAAAACCGAAATGATGTGGATTATTTATGCATTTCCGATTTTTATTGCGTTACCTCAGTTAACTTAGAGAATGAAAATTGTAGCATCGTACGAAACGAAACAACTTAGCGAATTAGTATTTGGGATATTTTTATAAGGATATATTTAAATTTTTTAATGAACAAACGAACTTCAGAAAATGTAAAAAATTATTTTCTATTATGACATTGGTTTTGAAAATGCATTTTGTAGTACATACATGTGAATACCCGTCAAATAATAAATAACAAGTCAATTGGTGCTCTTTTAGGTTCGCCAACTGTTCTCAAGATGTTGAGTAAAATCATTCTTGTTGTAAAATAGATCAAACAATACTTCGAACATTGTCGAGCTAAATGTATTTCTACACTGGTTCTTTGTCGAAAGAAAGTCATCCTATACATTCGGCTTTGTTTAGTGTATTATGTTTAAAAAAAATAAGTAAAATTCATAATTTAAAATTTGAATGTTAAAAATTACTTCAATATTAAGCAGCTACTTGAAAAATGATCAAAATGTTTTATTCTGATCACATTTATCATACATAGGTAGACATTATGATTAGAACCAAATTTGGAGGATCTGAAATCGCCCAATAATTTCAACCATTCATACATTCAACAACTTTCGCAGGTGTAGATTAATGAAATGAGATAGTACAATAAAAATATCTGTATGAAAACCAGAGACATATCCAAGAGACAAAAATGTTTATTGATTGATATCCTACAGTTATACACAAACAATTTAATTACTCTATCCCGTTTTAATTATCTGCATCTAGGAAAGTCAGTAAATGTAAACCAGGCTTAAGTCAACTGAATACTTTGTGTATGAATAAATACATTTTCGATACAATCTGGTGGTATTCTTGTATTTAAGTGCCCGCTTTTCAAAGCTACTAATAATTTGATAACTCGGTTTGTGAGGGTTTGTATTTTTTACTGAGTATTTGGTTCAATAATTGAAATGTTGCTATTTCAAAACGGTTTAATATTTAGTATCAGGAAGAAAACATTTTCAAAGTAATGGCGATACTTCAAAATTAGTTATTTGAAAAATTGATTGAACAAAAAAGAAGAAATGAAACATCCAGCACATACGATAAATTTACTTTCGACTAAACTACATGATTTTCCTACTAAAAGGGAAAATTTCTTGTTAATTAATTTTACTTTACTGATTTATTAATTCAGTTAAGTCTTACAAAACATTAATCTACCTATTCTTGTACAAATAACCACAATATCCAACACATCGTATCCGATCCGATTGAATACTACCTAACGGTCGGCGAGGACATTGATTTAAAAAAAAATCATTAGGCAATACATATTTTAGTAGAGTACCAATTTTAGTACAGAATCGCATATATGCAATTTTCTCGTCTGCGTAGAAGAATTTTTCAATTCGTTAATTTCCAAAAATCAGTTTACAATACATTTTTCAAAGTAAATGACTTACAAAGTAACTAAACTATAAAAAAAAAAAAATTATATATATATATATATATATATATATATATATATATATATATATATATGTATATATATATATATATATATATATATATATATATATATATATATATATATATATATATATGTATATATATATATATATATATGTATATATATATATATATATATATATATATATATATATATATATATATATATATATATATATATATATATATATATATATATATATATATTTATATGTATATATATATATATATATATATATATATATATATATATATATATATATATATATATATATATATATTTATATATATATATATATATATATATATATATATATATATATATATATATATTTACGGTCATTTATTTTAACCTTTCTTGTTTTACTACTTCAACATATACATAGCTATTATAACAGAATGAGAAACAACATTGACTTAAATTTTGTTGCCTATTTACCGCTCCGACTGTAAAATTCAATAATGTATGTAGCTACATGTTTCCAAAGCAAGCACAACATAAATTGAACATTTTATAAAATTAAAATAATTTTTACCATTAAAACAATTTAAGTACATACATACTTATTTAAAATAAAAACAAAATAATTAAAATATAACAAACCTTTGAATCATGTGTCGGCGACGAGATGGCAGCTAAATCAATAATTATTGATGTTCGAGGTGTTTGCGGTGTTGTTGGTGTTTTGGGCGATGATACACACACAGATGCTAAATTTTTGCTGCTATCGTTTTTCAATTGTTTATCAGTAACAAAATGTGTTACTTCTTTGGCCAGAAAAAATTCGATTGACTAAAATGGAAAGAATACAAATTGAAATATGAATATCAGATACAAATAGGTCATGGAACTATTAAAAACACAATAAAACATTAAAAGAAAAACACACACACACATTCATATATCTATATTAGTATATATACAATGTATACGTACATCCAAACCCAACGACGGCGAACAAATATAGAATAACAATTTTTTCTCGCTTTTATTACACAAAGTACTTTTTAAAATAACATTCGTCGACAATTTTTTTTCTTTTTATATTCTTTTCGACATTTTATATTATTCAACATCATTTCGTTTTTAAATTTTTTTATATAAAACTTGTGTATATTCAATTCATTTCATTATACAATTTTATTTTGTGCAATACAAATTTCCAAACAACACAAATACATGCATATTGAAACCAAATACATACATATAATGTACTTTTAAAATTTTTATTTGTATATTGAAATTTCTATCTATGCATACACTATTATTTTTAATTAAATTTATACTTTTTTAAATCTAATAGATTTTTAATTTCAAAATTAAATAACTTTAACTTTTTATGTTTTAAGTTTGTAAAATTCAAGCTTCGAATGAATCAAGCAACGAAAAATAATATACGATACAGAGAAATGGAAAAAAAAGAAATAAAAAAATATCCGATGGAATAAAAATGAGAGCTGTCAGATATGTTTTTCAGTGTATTGAATAAAAATGTTTATATTGTTTTGTTATTGTACGAGAAACAACAAAAATGCATTAGTTCAAAATGGTGGCGCGAGTTTCTTTGTCAGGGATTTGAACTTGGATTGAAATATAACCGGTTGGAATTTAGTTTTATTAAGTATTTAATACGAGTTACAAATAATATATAAGATATCTATGTATATATTATACGTTACAATTAATTAAAATATAATGCACAGTAATTGAGAAATTAATTTTGCTTTATTTATACATTTTGATAGTACTCCAAAAAGTTTAGATTCTCTATAAAAAGTCAAAGACTAAACTTTTAATTTATATTAGTTTATCTACATAACAATATATGGTTATAATGTAATTATTTTTATAGTATTATAGTTGTTAAACAAAAGTCATTTCTCATTTCAGTTCGTTACCCCGAATTTTCAACATTATATTAGTTCAAAATGGTGGCGCGATTATTTTGCGTTCGCTGTTCGTTTTATTCGTTTTGAGTTCTTCACATTGTTGCTGTTTATTCATTTCTCTATATATATATACTATACTCTACATCAATATACAATAAACGAAGCCAATTTTAAAGTAAAAATAAAATCCGAGGAAAAAAATTAAAATGGTAAATTATTGATTTTATTGAATATATTAAATAACCATTATTTTTGTTATTTTATGTTATGTACATTATACAGATTTTCTTCATTTTTGATTGTGTTTATATTTATACTAATAAACTTTTAATTTACATAGATTTACAGTAGTAGAACATACAAGATTAAGATTTTATTATAAATACTTTTTGATTTTAAATATCAACTAACTAAATTATAAAATTTAATTACTATTATTTCAATTACATATATTTATTTCGTTTTAGGTGTCCAAATTGCTAATGTTTAATTAAAGATGTCACTGCAATTAGTGTTATAAAATAACACAAAATAATGTCGCTAGTATCGTTTAAATAAACATTTATTATACATATTGGAAAATGTATATATAACAACGTATGTAATATAATATATACAACATATTATGTATATAAAGAAATAATCAATGTAATAAAACACATATTGTTCTTGCGTTAGTTAGAAAAAAACAAAAAAAAAATGAAACTAAAATGGAAAAAATGAAGAAAAAATTTCATGAGGAAAAGAGAAATGAACTGACCGAAAATTTAATTGTACGATTTATACAAAAAACATGTATTTAAAAGTTTCTCTGCTCTTCTATGTTGTACTCATATATTTAAAATCATCATATACATAAACTATTGACTTATTTACCTTTGTAAATGAAAATGTATTGCGTAATGTATGCATCTATCTAAAAATGGATGCTAGTTTTCTGAAACTCCTAAATTGAAAATGGTAGATTAATTGAGCACATTTGATTTATTTAAATCTTTGTATGACGGAATATTTCATAAATATAACATTTAGCATAATAGATTTAAAACGAACATATTATAATGAAAAATTCTAACTTCGGGGTTGAATCAAAATTATAAACACTATCTAAACATAAAATATAATTTAAACAAAAAAGGTGTGGATATTGTATATTCTTGTAAGATAATGGTTTGTTCGATGTCGCAATATATTTTTGGAAGTACATATTTAATCAATAACACAATATTGATGGTTTCCGATAATATTCCACAATGGAGTTTTAAATCTAATTCATCCTCTGACATTTTATTAAACTAAACGACATTCTCTTCCAATTTGCTAAACCTTTTACCCTTTAATCGATTTTTAAATGTTGTGGTTTGTTTAAAATTTATAAGCTCAACCACATCCGCCTTGGAATTTCTTTATTAATTTCAAATTCAATACATAATTCAAAATATTGTACATATAACAAATAACAGAATTAGCATTCATATTAAAACTATCAAATCAAATATTTTACAACGTTCGAAAATTATAAACCATAACATATTAGATACCTGTTGGTAGTTATTTATGTATTGGCAACTTTCATTAAATACTTGGATACATTGGAATCAATTATCGTTGTTTATCGTGTTAATTTATTTTATCAATTTAAATCTTGAAATATTTCGAGTAGACAGTAGTGTCCATGTGTTGTAGTGTCCATTTCTTTTTAAAAAAAAATAGAAAAATCAAATAAGTTTGATTTTTCTATTTTTTTTAAAAGAAATGGTATTTCAAAATTTTTCTTTTTTAACTAACAACAATCTTTCAACACCTTATCATCCTAGACTTATCACCTGAACCATCTAAAACGTTATGAACGATATGAAATAAAACGATAGAAACATCTAAAACGATATGAAAATTTAATGAAGACGTTTACATCAATATAAAAATTGTTTCAATATTAGTATTTAGAAAACCAGGTTTACTAAATGTGAGGAGTATGGAAAAACTAAGGTTTTTAGTAAAGCAACGAATAAGAGCATAAATTCTATGACTTGGAAGTTAACGTTAAATATCAATCAACAAGGGTTTGAATTAAATTGTTCAATTATTATAATTCAAGACCTTTATGGAAATTTATTTTTAGCCTAATACGATGCCTGGTTAAGATTACGATTTTTACGAAAAAGAATTATTTTCTTATAATTGATATAGAGAAGATATTATCAGTGACAGTGTAAAAGTTTTGTTCAAATTGACCGATCGCAGATCAAACTGCTTCTAAATAGATACTGTGAAGTTTGTCGTTAAAGATGAGAATATATTGTGCTAAAAAGTATCATTTGTTTTGTATCATCTATTTAAACTTCTAAAATATAAATACGATTTAAATGTGTCCAAAATGTTCTGTTTTAAAAAATTAAATTTATATATCTAGTATTTTCCAGTTCATATGCAACAGAATCTTAACTACTACTATTAGCTATTAAATAATTTAATAACAAAGTTTGAAATGTTAATATGTACATTTTTAATAGTTTCATCGTGGCAATCATAACTACAAGTTGGAATCATTGTATATGTTCTATCTTTAATTTGATGGTAGGGATTGCCTTCTCATGATATGCAATAAATTGGTTTAGACGAACAAAGTGGTTTTAAATAAATAAATATGTCAATGAAATTGGTTGAATATCAAAAATACTTAGAATTGGATTCCAGTACCAGATGAATACAAAACTATCAAACGTTGAAGTTCAAACTGTTCTTGAAATCTAAATACCCTGTTTGCCCAACAAAACACTAGGCTCGTTTTATTGTAATTTTTCTTACTATACTATAATTCAATGTGGTTGGTGAGAAATTAATATATTTCTAAATTATTTCGAATTTCATATCTTATGAAATACCTTGCCCTCAAGACTTAAACGAATGTTAATCATTCATCCTAATAGATAGATGGATTATATCATAATATCATCTTTTTATCAGTAAACAACGAAAACTGCTACCTATAGCTATTTGGTATTATGCACATGTCTCTGGTGGTCTCATGCCTGTAGTATACTGAGCTCGATGATGGCTCTACGTAAAAAATTATTATTATTTAGAACTATAACGTAATTTTATTTTCGCAAAACCGTAAAATTACCATTAAGTATAAACTTTATGTTATGTAAATCATTTTTTAAAACCTCGATTTTTTTCCAAATTTTTGCAGTTCAAATTCAACATGAAATGAGAAACTTCAGTACAAAGTAAAATTTATAGTTTGACATATGTATATTCAAATTTGATGCAAATTCTACGGTTTTTAGTTTTGGTGATCGTTTGGAAAATCAAATCAACATTTGACAATTTTTGGTTTATTATTTAGTTTTAAACGATTATTTAATATTTTCAATACTTAGATTAAAACTTGTACGGTTTCGAAGTGCATTCCAATTCCTAGATACAAAAAGAATGGAATCGAATATATATTAGAATATAAAATAAAAAAATTAGAATATAAAATAATCAAATATTTTAGGCGGGTAAATTAGATTCCAAAATTCGAACAGTTTGCTTTTCGATAGCATAACAAAAATATAGATGTATAACATATCACGTGTACACTAAATCAAACAATTATTTATATACATATGCAAACTTGCATTCACCACACTCAAACAAATAATATATACTTACGCCGCCAAGTTCTTTTATTTTATTTTCAATTTTATTTGATATGTTTATGTTCTCAATATCCAAATAAAATTTAAAATTAATTAATGGTTTTGATCCTTTGACGAGATTACATTTGTCTAGAAATTAAAACGAAAAAATTATGTTAATAATTTGTTTGCATCTGAAACAAATATTTTTGATGTTTCACACAAGACCTATTTATAATATATAGCAGTATCGCATAGGTCAAAAATTATATATAAGTAGGTAGGCACAAAACAAAATTAAAGAACAAACATAGTTAATTATATTTAGAAATAATGAAATTAATTAAATTTCGAAAACAAAATAATAAAACAAAAAAACTTACACGTCGATTTATTGGCGACTTTCGAATGATTTGGTTTGGAAGGTGATACCATACCTTTTTCTACATTTAATCCAAATACTTATAGTTTCTTTTAATTTTTCTATAGTACAATAACTTATATTAATATAGCTTTACCGCACAACTTCTTTTTGTCATGAATATTATCAACACGAAAGGAGAATCACGACAAAAAAAAACACCCGCGTCGATTTATTTGGTATATTCACATACGCTAAAGTTTAATACTACTCGTTTTATAAAACAAAGAGTTAATTTCATTAGTATCTTTTATTTATTGTTCGGTTTACTTTTTATCACGTAGCACAATATTATTTAAAATTATATGAGAAACAAGCACAAACAAGAAATTAAAAAAAATTGACAATCGTGTTGTGTACGCCATTTTTTATTTTTCATTTTGGTTTTAGACTTTTTTTTCCACTATAGATATTTTGAATAGTATTTATTAAATCCTAGTTTTTTATAATATAAAGTTTTACATAACTATTGTAATATAATAAATAATCATAAATAATTAAATAAACTTAATATATTATATCAAATTTTAAAGTTCTCTGCTTTACAAACACTATTATGACGCACACTTTACAAATCACTTGATTGTACTGTTATAAAATAAAAATTCTAGTATGTTTGTGTGCCTTACAAGTTACATGTGTTGAATTTTAATATAAAAGGGGAAACGTGAGTGTTACCATACCGATTTTATTGATATTTGGTTGCGTACAGTCAAGCCTATTGGTAAATGAAATAACTACATTTAAATTTTCATTAAATGTCGGACTTATTTATTTAATGCAAGTATGTAAATATTAAAAAACTAATATTAAAAAATTAAATAAAAATAGTTACTTTTTATAATATATATATTATATATATATATATATATATATATATATATATATATATATATATATATATATATATATATATAATATTTATATATATATATATATATATATATATATATATATATATATATATATATATATATTTATACATATTTATATATATATATATATATATATATATATATATATATATATATATATATATATATATATATATATTTATACATATTTATATATATATATATATATATATATATATATATATATATATATATATATATATATATATATATTTATACATATTTATACATATTTATATATATATATATATATATATATATATATATATATATATATATATATATATATATATATATATATATATATATATATATCCACATATATATATATATATATATATATATATATATATATATATATATATATATATATATATATATATATATATATATATATATATATATATATATATATCCACATATATATATATCCACATATATATATATATATATATATATATATATATATATATATATATATATATATATATATATATATATATATATATATATATATATATATATATATATATATATATATATATATAAACTGAATGCATCATGAACTTAAAATTATATTTTTGTATAATAAAATTAAATAAATTATAAACGTGATTTTCATTCTTATTTTTTGGCCTTCTTTGTTTAAAACGAAATAATAAATTCAACAAGTCTTGTGAATACTTGACTGAACCAGTCCTTTAGGTATTCAAAATATAAAATTAAAAAGTAACGAATAAATCCTTGTCGCCTTCTTTTGAACTAAAAAAAATAAAAGAAAAATTGGAAAAAATTCTTTTTATCACTTTTACGTAGTTTCCTTATTTTATATGAAAAAAATCTTCTTTAAATATCACATTTTCATTCACTTACTTAAACAAACAAAATATCGAATAAAATAATTAAGTATAAGACTTAAGAATTAATACATAAGATTATTATTTAAATTTATCTAAAAAAAAAAACAACAAAACAGAAAGGATTTAAAATTTCCGATATACTTTAAACTTGTCGTCCAACGTTCCTGGAATCTGAAATTTAAAAATAAATCTTTATATTATATACAGTATACCAAAAATTTAGATACAAAAATTTTTGCACCGCACATTTAAAACAACAAAATCTGTCTTTATTTTTTATTACATTTTTTTTATTATCAAATTGCTCTGTAATACATCCAAATTATATATTAAATTGCTTCCCTATCTCGGATATACAGTGTAAAAAAATTGTTATATATGTAATTGTCAAAAACATACAAAAAGGACCATCTTAAACCACATATAATATAGTTAATTTAATAAGAGAAATTCATTTATATTAGATCTCTACAGTGCCTGGAACCTGGAATTAATTTTTTGCAGTTTTTGTTATTAAAATCATTACAAAAATATAATTTGTTTATCGAATATGTAAATAGTATATTTAATTGCGAGAATTTACGAAAAATTTTCTTTCTGCCACCTTGAAATAGAGATATAATATGAAGAAAGATGAATTAAAATGTGAATACAAAAAAAATGAGATTCTCAAACGAAAAACACTATAAAGAAATCCATGCAGACTTTTTTTATACTAAAAACACCACTGGGTTTGTTATAGAGGTTTAAGATGATTTTTTTAATACACAAAATTAAATGATATGCTAGTTTTTTTATGTGGTGAAGTACAAAAATACAGAATCAGTATGAATCGAACAGAAAAGCAAAAGCAGATTATATTCAAACTATATATACAAATATTTACCTCTGGTTTATCTCGATGCGTGTCTACGGCATCTATTCCCAATTCAATGTGTTCCACTTTACATCCATAAGCAACTGGTGTCAATTTAATTATTGTATGAAGAGGCACTTTCAAATAAGGTAACTCATCTAAAGTATAAATCGATTAAAAGTGATTGGGATTAGTCAATATTGAAAATCATTACTAACCAGCAGATTTATCTAGAAAATAGGCTAACAAGCATCTAAGAACAGCTTGATGTGATACCACAAGTACATTTCCTTGTCGTTCTAATTCCATGATGACTGGTTCGAGACGCGCAACCAAGTCTTCATAACTTTCGCCACGCGGATACCGATATGCAAATTTGTTTTGATCTCGAGCCGAAAATTCTTCTGGATGTTTGGATGAAATATCCTCATATGTCATTTCTTCACAAATGCCTGCATCGATCTCATTTAGCGCCTTCCATCGTTCTTGAGGTGCTGGAACTCCGGACACTGTTTGTATAGTACGTTTTAACCATGACGTCCAGACGCGTAATCCTTCAATTTGCTGCGTCTTGATATAATTTGATAAAGCTGTCGCATAAGCTCGACCACGTTCACTTAGTACAGAATCACCTCCAATTAGTCCACGTATATTATGTTCACTTTCGCCATGCTACAATAATAAATAAAATTAAATTAAATTGATTCAATTTATATGAATACTTAAAACTCACCCTAGTTAAATAAATTGTCCTTGGTATAATGTGAATATTCATAAGATAGTAGACAATTCGCGATTGTATATGACCTTCATGTTTGTGAACAACAACCTTTTCGCCGGTATTATAAATCTTCATAAACGATATTTCCTTTTCTTTATCTTCATCAAGTAGTTCATATTTCTCTTGGTAATGTTCTATTCGCAATAAAAAATCTTTTAAAGCAGCTTCCGTATTCATATTTACATAGTCTGGGCTGCTTAATTTCACTTCCATAATGTTTTGTTCGATAATTTGTGGATCATCACAAATTGATTCGACAAAAAATAACTTAAAACCCATACGCTTAACAACAATTTCATGAATCATTGCACGACGATCAGCAGTTGAATTTGTAGCATCGAAGACGGCCACTTCACCCCCATCCGTTAACCATTTGCATACATCTTCGAGTGCATGGATTGCACAATTAGTACGAATTTGCATAGCCTCTTCATTATCGGGACGAAAGAATTCATGACTTTTGTAAGCAGTTGTGGCATGTCGACGATATTCACCAAGATTAAAAACTAAAAATATGAATATATAAGACTTTTTAATTATTCAGGAAGCTTCTCAATTTAGGAAACGGTAGCTGAAAATTAAAGATATCTCAAAACTAAACAACCTTGTATCTTTAATTCTCACACCGATCAGCCTTTCCTTTATAAACTCGATAGTAAAGATATCTAGTTATGCAATTATTCACACTCACCTCTTGTATTGATTCCGATCCAGTTCAAGTAACGTGATAATTTTTTAGATATATAAGTTTTGCCTCGCGCAGGTAGCCCAACCATAGCAATTACATGCGGTTTATTGACATAATTAGCTCGTTCGCCTGGAATACAAAATAAATGTATTATAATAACATGATAATCTATGTTGTAAACGCTGAATGTATGTCAACACATAAAATAAATTTCTTAACTTTACCGTGACCAAAAGTTTCTTTATTCAAAAATTTCCAACCCAATGACTTCAAATCCATTGCCGCCGTGTTTATGTTTTGATTTGACAGATTAATGCAAAAAAAACTGTTTATATGTCAAATATAATTTTAAGGTTAGATCGAATTCACCAGGTATATAGTAATAATTTAAATAGTAATATTTTTATCAATATAAAACGTTTTAACTTGCAATATTCTATTTTTAGAAACAAGTCTTTTTATATTATGTACTAATATTCAAGTACAGAAGTTAATTATTACAAATTATCAAAGGTGATTATATGATGAGGAACGTAACAATATTCTTTCAAATTAATTAAACAAAAATAACCGTTGTTTTCTTTATATATACAATTTAATATAAATTAATAATAACTATATTTTTATTTAAAGCCAGATTGAATTTTATTTTGAAAAGTTATTTCCGTAAAACACATGCCATGCCTGCGTTAACAACGATAAGAAAGATACTGATTTTTCTATTACTTACATATATTCCTCTTTTCATACTGCTGAATGGAATACATACCAAGAAAATATTCAATTCAGCAAACGATTTGCTGTTAATGTGTTTTTATATACAACAATTTGTTTATATATTTTTGTTGTATTAAATTCTATTTTATATACACTACATACACTTATAGATATAATATAGTAACCTAAATGATTGTAAAATAAATAATTGTGATATTTTAAATTTGAAATAATATATCAGGTGACGGGACGCGAATTTAATAGGAATTAATTTATTATAGGGTGATTAAGAAAATAATAATAATGAATTTCAATTTAACAGGTAGTTAAATTAAAGTTAGTTCAAAAATAATTGCTGTGTTTACAATTCAATAAATTGTGTCAAAATTTTTAATTTAATCCAATTGTAAATATTAAAACAACGCGATATGACAAAATTTCGTGAAATTAAAACGATGGAAGAATAAAAACAATTATATCAATAGATTGAGAAACAATAACAAAACTGACCATGAAAATATTAAAAAGTTTAAATAATTTTACATCCTGGAGTAAGACTCAAAGTATGAGTTCAAGAGTTGTAAGGAATACAATGCTACAATAAAGATTACAATTCTAACGAATACGCAGTATTATTTTATACTAGTTAACGCCCCAATCCAAATGCTAATTAGAATCGATTAGAGCCAAAGTCAAAATATCTGTTTAACTGACTTAAATTTAACAGCTGTCGAATGTCATCAATAATAAAACTAATCTTTTAAATCATAATTGTAAATCTATAAAAATGCAATTAGATTTCATTATCAATTAAATTTATATTTATTCTTAACCACCCTACTATGTCTATTAAAAAATAATATTATGTATATAAAATAGTATAGTTTGTTAATATCTTATATAAGTATATAAGAAATTTGCCACTATCATTAATATTAATAAAAGATTTTTTCATACAAACGAAGATCAATCCTATCACAAAAATGTATACATCACATATACTAGTACAAACAAACAACATTAATGATCGTACGTTACTTCGGACGCAAATCAAAATAAATAAAAACAGAGCATGCGTCTAACACGTGATTTTAACAAATTTATAATGAATGAACAATCAGCAACAAACTGCGAATCAGACGTAAGTATGATGTACATATATTGTATAGTTAACAATATGTATTTACATAGAAAATATCTATGTATCTGTGTATGAATTATAAATGAATTGTGAATTCTTTATATACCTACATTAATTTATTAATAAATCATATCCATTATTTATTTGTTGGCAGTTTTAATTTAAAATTTGTACGCTGCATAATCTTGAACAAACGTTGTCAACGAACAATATGTACTCACAATTTATACAAATTAAAATCGCTAATTAAATACATGTTTATTAGCTTATGTTAATTAGTTTAGACCAGGTAAATCATTAATGGAAATAAATTAATGAAAGATATTCTATGATGAGACATTTGCAACACATTATATTTGTATAAACCAAAATTAACTAACCAGCTAGTAGTTAGACGTTAGACAGTTTGCCAAACTAAACTATTTATACCCAAAAATTCAAATAACTGGGCTATTCCCAGGAATTTATTCTCTATTCGTTTGATAAATTTATTCGAAATGAAGTAAAAATAAGTGAAATAAGTCGATGTTTGAACAGCCTTTGCGCAATTAAAATTAAACAAAATATTTACTCAAAATTTTCATAAGAATACTATTCAATACGATTAATTAGTTTGGATCAAGGTCGGAAATTTATAGGTAATTTTTACGAATAGGAATTCTTAAATAATTTCTTGAATGTTGATAAATAATTTTTATACTTTTAGATTACATATTACTATTACATAAGTGTAGTAGTTCTCTGAGGTAAAAAGACACCTTTACATATGTTATCTAAAATCTAACTAAACCTGTTCGGGAAACAACTACTTTCCATATTATAGTTACAGTTTCTTTATAAATTCTAAGTTCATTTTGTTTGGGCTGCCGTACGCTATTAAATATTTACCGGAGTCGAAGTTGAAGAGTATTCTGCACAGATTGCACAAACCTATATATCAATGTTTTTCTATATGTGTTTTAACAAAACGTTATAACTTAATTAATTATGTTAACTGTCTAAAAAATCAAAAAAAGAAATTATTTCATTACATATACAAATATCAACTTTAGCTTAATAATTTTGTACATATTAAAATATAAAATACAATTATGTATATGAGTTAAGTAAATGAGAAATACATGCATTAGACAATTAAAATGTAATTTAAATTTCTTCAGAAATATCAAAAGTTCATTAAAACTGAAATAAAAAGGGTTGATGGGCGAAATAATTTTTGAAACACGTTAATGCTTCGTCGTGTTAAATTAACCCTTCCATTTCAATTGCAATAAGTCATTACACAATAAGTTACTATGGGTCTAATGGTCAAATACTTCCATCTTCTTCCCGATTACCTTTCAAGTTGTTTACCACTTACAGTAACATGTTTGGTTTGATAATTGAATGGTGTAATTTATACGAATTAATCATTTAAACATTATTTATACAAATAATTACATCAACAAAAAAGCAGAATATAATATTTTTTTTTATATAAGATAGGATGTGCTAATAAGACGCCTCGTGTTTCTGAACTGCCAACAGCTGTCATTCTTCAGTACTACTAGACAAATAAAAACCACACGGTTAAAGAAAACGTATGTTTCAACAACGCATTGATATTATAAAAGTTCAGAGGCAATCAAAATTTCACAGATATCAGATCCAGAGCGAGTTACAATTTACAAGGTCTTTGCTTAACACACGATTGAGTCATAGCGATACAATAACCAATTTGTTTCGCTGTTGAAAGATAAAAACATTAGATTCTATTTTTATGTTTGAAATATCGTCGTTAATCTAACTAGGTTTTGATTCATTATTAATCAAAAATTTTGTAAATATTTGCTACATTTCATGTCGCTCTTAATCTGATACAAATTAGATCCATGCCTCTATATTTTGGTATACGAATAAATTCTTACATCATGATTTAAAAACCCAATTTTGTTTAAAATGTATTCTAGTTTGCATGTATAATGTAATCTGATCGGGATCACTTGATATCATAATGCTGTTCTTCAATATATTAGCTTTAAACGACCTGTACAACAATTCGCACATTTTTAATTTATATTTCTCATAAAATAAATGAAAATCATTTTAGGATAGTACTTTAATCCGATTTAATTCACTTGAAATTTTATTTACTATATTTTATATAGAAGGTTGCATTTAAGTCAACAAAAGATAAAAATGATAATAGAAAATATATATACATATAATTTAAACATAAACAAACAGCTCTATGAACTATTGAATTTTCGAACAATAGCTCTACACAGAATAATCAACAATTTAATGCGCATTATTGATACGTCGCCGGTTGTAGCTTAATGGTTAAGAAAGTTTCTAATCACGCGACGGTCTCGAGTTCGATTCTCGTCGTTGACCAAAAATTAACACGGACCGGATGACATAAAAACGCGTTTGTGTGTAAAAACATTCGTTGGGCTGATCACCTACAATGTGCACCAATCCTAAAACAGTTCGTAAAGGTCTCAGTTGAGATGCGGTAAGGTCCGTTTACGGCCTCTAAGTCATAGATTATTTTATTGATACATTGCACAGTGATGTACACAGAAGTACCACCATGCATAAAATG
The DNA here is from genome assembly GCA_963932295.1 of Tipula lateralis. Classification (NCBI taxonomy): domain Eukaryota; kingdom Metazoa; phylum Arthropoda; class Insecta; order Diptera; family Tipulidae; genus Tipula; species Tipula lateralis. The sequence continues at coordinate 69,749,433 of OZ010737.1, forward strand.
ATTTAAAACGAACATTTTATTGAACAAATATATTATTAAAGTGAAGCTGTTTAAATTGTACTGTAACCTAGAATTAAGCTCACAATTGTAGAGATTTCTATTTCTAAAATGATTATTCTATTCTAATTTCTATTTCTCCAGAATGATAATTTATTATAATTATGTTATTATGTATAATAAAAAGTGTTAGACCAAAAAAAATTAGATCGGTGGGATTTCAATCCTCAACCAATAACATAAATCAAAAATGAATAAACAGCATGCATTTATTTTTTTGGAATGGATTAAAACATAAGGTTATAGTTAACACCATAAAAATTAAAAATTAATCACTTGCTGTATAATCTGCAGTAAACAAACCATAGTGAAAAGATGAATTCCCGTATCAATTAGGTAAATCCAATGATGTTTATATTATTTAAAAAATATTATTTCCTAGTAAATGCGTTCGTTACATTAAATTTGTAATTTTATTGATTAAAAATCTGTATTAATATTAATTTAAATCAATCAAATACATTGTCGTAAAACTTGTATTTGGTATTCGAAAAATATTTAGGTGAATCGATTTGTTATATCAATTTCAGGGTTCATTCATTAAAATTTTATCACTGCTATTTTTATTAAAAACCAATCAGAATGAATTTATTAAAAACCTGAAATAAATTTAGCCATGTATTATCGATTTAAAGGGTTTACATGTTTTTAAAAATAAGCTTTGATTTATGCTATACATAAATTATAACTCGCTTTCATTAGCTCCCTATATCTAGAGTGCTAATTTGCAGCGAAGAACTTTCGTTTGCAGATTCATGCTTTATATTAATAAAAAAAATTGTTTTAGAAAAAGTGTAGATTTGTACTAATCGAAAGCCAGCTTTCGTCGACGAAAATTATTCGCATATGGAATGAATATATTGGCCTATACATAGTAAAAAATCTGAGTTTATGTCACCGTACCGTTTATTAACAGAATTTATTACGTTAAATAAATATACTTTTGGATATAAATCCACTCCAAGTTAAAAGGTAATCTTTAGTTATAAATATTTACCAAATCATTTAAAATTTGGATTAATTTAAAATTAAACATATGTACTATGTAAGATATAGAAACACATCATTTATGTATTTATACTGTCGCTTCTTAGTAATAAATTTATAATATGTACATACATACTACTATCTAACAACTTGTTGTGCGTAATATTTTCTGTTATCTCACTCTTATGTTTATAATAACATTTTGAATAAATTAACATGTTTATATAAAATATATTAATAATATTAATATATTTTTTTAATGATAATTGATAAAATATCAAAACAAACACTTTTAATGAACATTAATAAAAATATAATTATTTATTGGTATTAACTATATTATATATATATATATATATATATATATATATATATATATATATATATATATATATACATATATATATATATATATATATATATATATATATATATATATATATATATATATATATATATATATATATATATATATATATATATATATATATATATATTCTTATAAAAAAATTAATTTTATGAACATAATATGAGAAATTAATTAAAATATAAATGTGTATCATACATAGCAAAATATGTAGATTAAAATGCCAAAATATTCAACACCAAGACATATGACAATCTTATAAAAAAATATAATTAAAATATTTGAATTATAAATAAAATTATTTTCGCATCAAAATGATTTGAAACAAAAAGCAATTCTCTCAATTTTATTTTTAAATTGTTAATAAAGTTCAGATTTTTTAATTGTATAAGATAATATTTCGTGAAAACTCTAAAGAAACAAAAATCTTGAACGAGTGAACTACGAAATTCACTACAGATTGGGTAATATTTTCAAATAATGTATTTATACGAGTATATACATAATAAATATGTTATATATTGAAATTCCTTTTATAGAATATATGGTATCCAATTAAGCATTAAAGCCATATAAAAAACATTTCGTTATTTCTATAAAATTGACTTCAATCCAAAATTAATTAATGATATTTTTATATATTATATGAACATTTTAAAAACTAACACAACCCGCAAAAAACTGATCAAATATTAGTGAATGAATTTATTGAGGACAAAAATGTTATGTATCGTTCATTTCAAAACAAATTTTTGTTGCGTGGTTCAATGAACGTTAACTTTTAAATAATTAGATTTTGTACATGTGTGAATAAAGCAAATCTATCTATTAGTGCTAAACACCAATGAATCTCTAAATAATTTGTTTACTTGCAACACTATATTTAATAAAAACCACGAACAGTCTTTTCAGTCGTAAAAGATTATTTATCAATCTATATATTTAAATTTCGATAGTCGCTTAGAAAGAGCAAAATAAATTCATTCAGTTATAAAAAATGCAAAATAAAATAAAAATATTGTGAAAGAACATACAAATATATAACCTGCCCTATCAACTGTGCAAAAATTGGCTACTTTTTTTAAATCTGATCGTACAAATCATATTATAATAATACTATATACACATATTACCAATTTTTTTTGGGTCAGTTGGAAAAGATACTATCAATCCTAAACATACAATCGATCGATCTTTTTATCCGTTTCTACCTTTGCAATCTATTTTGGGGCTCAAGGCTCTCGCTACTATTTCGTGGTTTGCTTATTTACGTCCTCCTTTACGCTATTACAAAACCAAATCGAATATAGGTCCGATTTACGTATAACCATAGCTCAATGCCACCCTATAGTACTGCCATAGAAGTTGTGTTGGGGTTCATGAATTCTTCACTCCAACAGGAGGTCATAGATGTGTTCATTAACGCCACCGATTATTATCAGATAATTAGATTACTACAATTACCACTAATACATAATATATAGAACTAAGAGGTAGCATATCACGAAATAACAATAAACAAAATATCATAAGTAAAGTTGTAAATTGCTTCGAATTCGAAATAACTCTAGTACAGATAAAATTGTTATGCATTACTCTAAATATAAATAAACAAATTAAAAGTTGACACGTTCGTCTCGTCGTAATTCTTAACTATGCCAAGTTCATAATATCGGAAATTAATTCGATTTACTTCTATTTTTATCTCACATATTATAATATATTCTTCGTTAAGTGTGTAAGTCGTTCGATAATTTTTGTTCTTTCTTTTTAAACAAATTTGCGTATTTTATTTCTATTCACATTTTTTATTGAACACGTGAAAAAATATATTGATACGAAATCAATTGATATGAAATCAATTAATAATATCATCTCATATGTGCAATGACAATTAATCAACCAACACATCAGACTATTTCAATTTAGTTGACGTATAGTCCATAAACTCAGTGTTTTACAAATAATTGAATTTCAAGCCAAGGAGGAAGCCGTCTATTATTATTATAATTTATAATATCATAATACTATACATACAATAAATAGTTTACCATCGAACTTAAGAATGTTGATAAAATGTGTGGATAGAGAGTTACACATCTAACAATGATATATGTATATATACTTATTCAAAACACACACTCAAATATAGAAGACTTTACAAAATTAAAAATAATAAGATATTAAATGGATTGACACTAGTCAACTTAATTATTGGCATACTTAGTTATATTTGAAAATTAGCAGCTTTTAGAAAAAGTAGATTAAAAAACTTTGAAAGTTCAAATAAAAACTATACAAGGGGTGAAAATGTGATACACATTAAGATTTATGTCCAAACTAATTTCGGCAATCAAACCAGATATAGCAACATGGATCAAAAATTAGTTTCCTTTTTAAGTTAATTAATTCAAATAACAATGTAAAGAATGTTTTAAAAGTGATCGATGTATTATTATTTATACAATAAATCAATTACTACCATCCATTGCTAGGCTTTAAAATCAGTTGAATTAAATCTCTCGTTAGGTTAGCTGGTAAAATGCAGCAAAGTGTTTTTTAAAAGGATTGAAATTTAAAAACAAAATCCGAAATATTGAAATATCAAATTCAGTTATTTAACTGAAAAACTGAAAAGTGCGATCGAGTGAGAAGGTTAATTTATTTGTTGATTACATAATTTAAAATATTACATTTAACACATGGATACTATATGAAATATTTTTATAAATGATTTAGATAACAATTTAATTTAAATTTATCTTTACAATTGCAATTGCTATAAAATTGCTATTTATATCACAATAAAGTTTGTATTGCTATATTTGGTTGACAGCAATCAGGCGTTATTAATATCTCGTCATGGGAATTCAATTATTTTCAATATTTTTATATATACTTAAATACTGTTAAATATACATATATCATTTAAAAACTTATGATGTCACACATTGTAACCTCAACCGAATATCTCGCCATAGATGACCATAGAGAACATTTCGCAACACTGACCAGAGATGACGTAAGCCGTTGTCAAATTTTCAAACCAACTCAATTTATATGTGAAATTTCACCAATTAGGAGCACATTATACAGCCAAGGGTTATGCAAATTAGTCATATTACAACGAAACAAAAACCTCAACACTATGTGCCGCAGCGAGACTATGAATGCAACCATGGGATAAAGCTTCACCAGCCGAATCAATGGATATATGTAGTACCATACGAAAGTACGGTCGATCTTATCTGCAAGCACGTTATCCAACCATACAACTTCAAAGGTTCTGGCCTCATAAAAATTAATCCCGGCTGTATGTTAAGAGATGCCGAATCATTAATCATAGCTGTTGATGCAACTCGTAACAATTTGACAAGACAATTTTACAACTCACATGGGGTATTATTTGGAGGCTCTCATCTAAAGGATTTAACCTCACACATTGTGAATACAATAAAGGTACAACACTCGCTTGAAACAATTTCCACGCCATCAACCGACGACTTCGAAAACCAAATTGCAACACTGAAGAAATCCGAAGATAACATATCAGATAAAGGCCTTCATCATATTCATCACTATAGTATGATTCACATACTATTCTGTGGCGCATTGATAATTGGAATAATATGGATAATAAGACGCTTAATAAATATTTCATAAACATTTAAACTACATTACGTATTTCTTGTATTATTGATAACATCTACCTGTTTTATGTCAATATTCTGTAGATAAAAGCGTGAACGAAAAAATTGAACCCAGTTAGAAACATAAGCATTTAAAGTATTGTCATTATAACGAGTATTCACCACAAATTTTTTATGAGATTTTGAAACCTTTACATTTCTATTTTTATAAAAATGTACACTTTATAATTTAACTCTAAAGAAGGACCCATACAACAGTACCAAATATTATGTAAACTGGACGTTTTGATAACTAATTTTTATATATTTATTAAACGATAAAAAGATAATATTATAATAAATTTTAACATATAGCTTAAACATATTAAATTTTAACATATAGGTTAAGAATTAAGATCCGGACAAATATAAATAAACTTAGTAATTTTAAATTGTTCATACTATTTCAATATTTTCTGAACTTATTTCAATACATTATTTCAGTCTCATTTTCCATTATATCGGTTAAAAAATTTGAATATGTAAATATATAATTTAGGATACATTTTTTTTAAAGTCGATAACAACTTCAAAATATGAGTCACATAAATATCCGAAAAAAGTTAACTGTAGCCAAACTACAAATAAATTGAAGCCTATAATTGAAATTTCAATATTTGGTCTGATACCCTTTATTTTCAAAACTAGCCCTAGATGGGGCCATCTTAATTTTAGGTATATTCAGCCCCAATTTTGTTCCATTCCTCGTTAAAGACCAGTTTAAGTAGTTGTTTGCTGGCAATGGTATGTTTCTTAATTTCCATTTCCGGCTATTGTGGCGGAGTTTCTATAACTTTTGGACAGCTATAAAGCAGCCATTCTTGGATCATTATCCAGATATAACTTAAAACTGCCCAAAATCCCTAAGTCTTTTCTTCAAGTTTTCTTTTAATAAATTCAGGTACATAAGCCTATCCATTACCTGATCAATAAAACCTAACTCACACCCGCGGCAGACACACAGTCCCATACCATAACTGATCCACCACCATATTTGACGGTGCATTTTATTTAAATTATTTAGCTCATCGTTTGGTTTGCGCCACAGGCACAACATAACCCTGCCATTAGTGCCATAAAGGTCGGGCTTAGCTCGGTATTCTAAAGCAAACTGGTGTTCTAAATTATTATTTAAAGTTACTGATAGATATTCTCGATAGAAATTACAATAAAACTTCCAATATTACACCAAACTTTTACTATTAAAAACAGCATGCAAGGCCGCGTTAATAAATAAATTTAACAAATCTGGTACCGAAGAAAAATATAAAACTATTCTATTAAATACAATGAAAATTTTAATTGTTATAAGTAATATAGAAAATCGATAATGTTCAACAAGTTGTTGATTATATTTTTCGATTAGTTAAATCACGACACACTATACATACATAACAAGTCGTGTTTATACTCATAAAAAAGAGGCTATTTGGAATTCCCCTGCGTGTGGCGTCCAACAATACAATTAAAAACAAATCCATATTGAAATTTGTTATATTAAGGTTTCTCTGTCTATATAGGTAGTTACATGAAACCAAATGTATGTCATACATAGATGAATCATACATACTAAATATATTTTGTTACTGTGTGAAATTTGCTTCACTTTTTTTGTTACTCACACGATCAACAAATATTATTTTAGAAACATATGATTGAAATGTGATGATATTTTTGGTATTGTTATTAACAAAAATATGTTAACAGGTTGTTGTACAAAAATAAACATAATTAATTATTTCGGCGAAAATGTTGCACAGTGATTTCGTGATGAAGGAAATTCTTTTAAATTTGGATAAAATCCAAAAAAAATGGTATGTTTTGTCATCAAACTGTACGACACACCTTAAATTGATAATTCAAACTCAATAAATAACATTTCGGTTTAGAACATTTAATTTAATTTTTCATTCACCAATCGTCGTTGATGAATCGAAATATAAAATTACTCACAGAAAGATGATTTTAGAGATTGTTATTGATTTTAGAGATTGTTATTATGTTTGCAATACAAGTTTAGTTATTTTTGGTATAGGTCAGGATTTCTGAATCATAAAGAAATACGATTTTTAGCTCGAACAATTAAGCTACAAAGATACACATATATCTGTAAAATACATAATAATATGTATTTTTTTAAAAACTTGCATTTATACTATGCAGCACATACATAATATCAAAATATAGATTATTATTCATACATCAAAGAATAATAATTATTTAAACATCGATCGACTAGTATTGTCCATTATAAATAATTTCATTAAAAATAATCTGGTATACTATGGGGCACATAAAATCATATATAACGATTACAACAAAAGAATAAATGAACTCCCACTGTACAGACTTTTTTTTCATAACATTGATACAGATTAATATTGAAGAGGAATAAAGATTGAATTTTAAAATGTATTTTCTTAGCGATAAAATTATCTACCATTACATTAATTGAAACTAGTGCAAACTGAACATAATTTGGCTTTTAAACTGAGAATCACAAAACCAAAATACATTTTAAATTCTTAGATTAATAAAATAATGATTTATAATACACAAATTATACGAGTATAATCAAAAATATTTCTAAGAATTTAAAGAATAATTTTTGGCGTAGAAAAATAAATAATTTCTTTAATTATAGCAAAACAAGACTTATCACAAATAATTAAGATTAAAATTAAAATAAACTCTATAGATTAAATTTTATCAATAAAAACAACTCACTTAAACATTTCCAATCAATCGCATCAAGAACCAATAATTTATTTAAGCTGCATTTGCAACAATCAGCCTCCATATCCATTATTTGTACTTAACGTATAACAATACCATAAAACTCAACACAATAACTAACTACACAACAGTACACCTGTAAATATATCCGTGTTAAACTGATATTTTTAATGTTAACAATTAAAAGTTATCAGTTTATGATGTACGAGTTAGTAATAAATAAATGATAAGTATGAATATGTATATAAAATATTGATAAACACTAATCAGAAGCGTTTATCGCGTTCATATTATATGGCGGACGATTATGTATTATCGAACTCACGATACACAAGTTCAAATCTATTTTTGTAATTTCAAAAATAATATTTCGACTATATGTATGTATATTCACAATATTTTTATATTTCTTATCATATATATTGTGCTCAAATAAATAATCAAAAATCACTAGATAATGTTTGGGATTAACTGTCTCACGAGTTTTCGAATATTATTAATTTCGTATCGAATGTTTCATACCTCGATGCAAATTTTTGAATCATCTCTACTTTCATGTCTATATACATACAAACTCTTATATCTACTATCAATTTTGGGAATAGACTGATCTTTTAGTTCTATTATTTTAAAAAATAATAGTCAAACTATTTTTATCCAACTTCATACTTTCTGAATTGTCATATAAGATGTATAACCGTTTTTCATCTTCCGATTACAACAGATGTATTGAAAGAACATATCTATGAGTATGTGACCATTTATTAGAGTGTAGTAATTAATAGCTCAACCGATCTAACAAGTCATTGGTAAAATTCGGTAGTCGACTCACCTTTCTTGTCGGTAGTTATAAGCCAGTATAAAAAATAAGTATTAAATCGTTTAATTTTTAAGAGCTTTTAACTATAGCAAAACTTGTACAGTTAAGATAGTGTGTTCAGCTTTTGGTAAATGAAGGTGATAATTTCGGTTGCTGGAACAAAAATGATTTTCTATATGATTCTTAGTAGTTTTTTATGAATTTTTTCGTTTATTTAACTTTAATTGGGTGCAGGGCGGACTTTCCTAGCTACTTGTAACTGTCAGAGCTCTTGCACTCAACGCGCGATCCTTCAAGTAAAGGTTGAAAGCCGCCTTAAACTTGTGCATTTTATAATCAAACGGAAACTGAAAACCGGATTCCTTTAATTCTGCAGAACACGCAGAGTTTTGCAACATCTCTGCAGTGCTGTAGGCTGTCAGGAGTTTCGTATTATTCGGATGGCACACCGCTGAACTCTATCCAGCAACTGGAGAGCAATGCCATATGCTCCACCCAAACCTGACAGCAATATTCTATATAAGGTCTAATAAAGGTTTTATATATCTGGAGAACCTGATGCGATTTAAAAAACCATCTGCATCTATTGAGGAACCCGAGTTTAAGTGAAACTGATTTGGCTAATGCGATTATGTGTTCATTTTATTTTAAATTATGTTGCTAATTTGAACACCAAGCAGACGAATTGAGTCACAACCCACGAGAACGTGGCTTTTTACCACAAAAGGGTATTCCTTGTGACTCCTTTTCGTTCTTGCGCGAACGTGCATATTTGTGTTTTTTCGTAAAATTTGACCTGATTTTTTACTCCCCACTCAAATATTGTACTCAAATCGTAATTAAGCGAAGTAACAAGTTTCAGCCGTTTACCGTTTAAATCTGAAGGAGTAGGCCTCGACCTCGAAGGAAATAGAAAAGTGCAATGTTGCATCATCAGCAACACTGTGGATAGGGTTCACAGTACTACTCAACAAGTCATTGATGTATAACAAAACCAAAGATGGGAGGATAAAGAACTCCTGGAGCGGCTTTTACGGAAGCCATATTGTTTATCTGAAATTATTTTATTAATTTCAAGATAATTGATCAGTTGTTGGTTAATGCATTTCTCAAAAGCTTTAGCCATGGCTAACATAATTCATATTGGCCGGTAGTTTGATGGGTCAGTTTTATCACAACCACGTTTAAGAGCCGGTAGTTTTGGAACAATAATTGCAGTAATAAACGAATCAATAAGCATTATTTAGAAAATAAATTTGGTTTTGCTAAATTCTATGAACTTATTAATTAAAAAAAAGTTATTAAATCATTTCAAAAAACAGACAACATATTTGAAATACTTTTTTACTCTCGGATATCGTTGACTGGAGTTGTTCATAATATATAAACCGATTTAAAAATCTATAAAACTAATTGTTTTAAATGTTCAAATGTTGCCAATTCAATTCCCAATAGGTAAATTTGGGTCTAAGCGACCAATCACCCACCATTCAGTTTTGTTTTAGGAATAATAACGAACGAAACCAAAAATGGTACAGTAATAAGACTTGTAATAATTTTCATGTGAATAAATAAGAAACGTTTGTATACTAAGTTCAATGGGACTATTAGGTAATTCAGGGAACCACTCACTATAGTGAAGAAAGATCAATGGAATAAAGATAATGAAATATGTATCTACCATAGCGACATTGAATATAATACATATGATTTAAGGTTATCGTTTTTAATCTGAACAATCCTTCTTATCTCTCGCTACGATTATAGAATAATTATTCTGTGATCATATTTGAATTTAAAAAGAAGAGATCAGATCTTGCAAGGCATAACTTTAGAATTTAAAACTAACATCCGAACGTACACATTCTAATTGACTAGGCGCACGTAAACATACAAACAATTATAATCAAATCGACCCAAGAATATTATTTTATAATTACGTCAATACGAAATCGACAAAGACAGAAAATTATTATTGATAAAAAATACTTCTTACTATTAAATAAAGGTATTCTGAAAATTCATTCACTACAAATTGCTAACCAAACTACATTAAATAATTAACAATATTTTGAATTTCGATTATCACCAAATCGTAAAACAAACACAATACAATAATTATTATGTTTTCTTTAAGTCATAATATACATTATTTAAGTTGTTTCTATCCTAATAATAAAAATTTCTAATCAAGTTCATTAATATTTTCCACAGATTTAGAGCCGTCACTGCTCAAATATTGTATTATATTTTACATGTATACGAGGAAAATATAATTATGTACGATTACAGAGTAAAAAACTACTATGTAAGTATTCTATAATAATTTTAAAATCATACGATATACGTCAAAATTATTAGATGATTATAAGTTTGTTGTTGTTTTGTAATGATTGTTTGCAATATAATATAACATAAGGAAAATGAATTTTCAAACCCAAAGAAACAAACCACATACATTTGTTTATTTGCACAACGGAATGATGTTTGTATTTGTTTTATACCGATTTTTTAACAATTTATGTATTAGATTGCTATGTATATGTAAATCGGCACACATGAATTTTTTTTTTTGACATTTTAAGAAAAATATTTCATAGAAATACATATTTTGAACTCACCTCGTATTGGAAATGGTTTCGTCATTATAGTTTCGGTTGTTGGTGGCAACATTTTAATAGTTTCGGGCGACATTTCACTTGGACACAACTTTATTTCACTATAATAATTCACTGTATTATTACAATTTGTTATATTACTATCACCATTCGATGATGATTGTGCTAATAATTGTAACGAAGAGGTACGCATGCGTAGCGAACGTGATTTAGTTGGTTGGATGACAGAATTTTCTGTCGCTGCCGCCGTAGTGATCGACGTTGCTGATGTATTGTAACAGCCACAAGGCATTGTCACTGGAGGTAATGAAGCACTGCTACTTGAATTGATTGGTGCCGTCGATTTTTCACATGCAATCACATTACTCATAATTCGATTTTTTATTATTTTAATTTTAAATGCACACAAAATAGGAAACTTTTTTTTAGTAATCAAAGAAATAAAATAAAATTTTCATTTACAAACGATTCAAATAATTAAACTTTATATTTCACGAACAATTTTATTTTAATTGAAGTAATCAACTTTCTTTTTATTTATAAAATTTGAAATTAATCAGATATCAAAACATTTCACCGTATTTACAATACCATGTGATTCATATGCTACTATATTGTCGGTGTCGCAAGCAAATGAAAACTGAGACTAAATTTGAAAAAATATACAAAAACTACTCATATTCATATGAAAATTGTATTCTCTATTTGGTATAAGAGAATTGTATTTCGAGTTGCACTCTTGTTAAACATGTGTAACTGTGAACTGAAGTTGTATAAGTATTTGTTTAAATGTATGTTTTTCGCGAGTTTACTTGCATTGCAGATTAAAGTTAGATTTTCTTTATTAAATTATCTCTATAAGCTGAATATTATTTCAAATGAAATAGCAGAAACAGACAGAGATCAATAGATATATAAGAGAAACTTGTATTCGAACAATAAAATACTGAGAAAATATAATCATAGGCTATTTACTGTATAAGTTTTAACACTTTGTTATTTGCCTAAAAGTCGATAATTTATTTTGTTCTTGCAATATCTGCCGGGTGGGTGAATGATTGATCAATTCAACAATTATACAAAATACAAAATTTTGATAATGAACTGTTACTTTTATTAGACAACTTAATGTTGCAACTATGACAAACAGTTAAATTTTCTGAAAGTCACGGGTTTGTGGTAGATATTAACACAAAATACTTGCGGATGTTCTAGTGCATCCAAGATCTATTCCACTACGGTAACAATTATCTATATAAATATCACCTCTATTTGTAAGAAATTGATTGGATTAACTGATCTAAGATGTCTAATTTCACTTTTACGAACCAAATATGTTATAGTACAATCTACTATAACAAGATTAGTATCTTTTTGTCGAATACCAGAACTAATAACAAAAAACCTGTTCTCAATATTAAGACAAGCATTGTGGTGGGATTATTATCATTTTACCACATGATATTTTCAGATATTAAGGCTTATACCATACACTCTCTCAACTGCATCAGGGGATGTGTCGGTAATTATGGAAGAATCATCCGTAGCCAAAAAAACAATCAATGGCTTACCGATTTTGACAAATTCTCTATAGTCTATTTTTCTAAATGAAGTTAAAAGGAGGGCTAAAACACGATAGTTCTCGCATTTCGAGCGTTTACCTTTTTGAAAATGACTGGCTTATTTCAAAAGCGTCGTAAATTCGGCTTTGGAAAGTTTAAGTTGACGTGTTCATATGTTCAAGTGTTGTGAGAAGGAATCAATATCGAGGTTTTGAGAACATCCAGCGCCGAGGTTGATTTTCTTCGTGTCTAACTGGGTTGGCGATCTCTGTGCCGATTCATAATATCGTTTCACTGGGTTTCGCGAGGGTTCAATGTTATAACGACGGTATCCAAGTTTATTTTTATAATTATTAACACTTTTTACAATTTTTCTGAAATTTTACGGTTGAGGTCGTCAGCTCAGTGATATTTAAAATGGTAGAATCCTATGGCATTCTTCTTTAGATCGCAATTTTCAACTACTACTGTTTAGCGTGTAACCCGAAGAATTTATTCATAAGCCACCTTATTAAATAGAATCCGAGAAGAAACATTTTAGTGCCTCTTGACTTAAGCCCGCCCTGAGTATTGGAAAACAAATCATGTTATACACAGACCGTAACTCATTAAGTTAAGAATTCATTAGTATGGCTATTTTTGACCTGGTGTAAAATTATAATTATAAATATAAGTCTTGACTATAATATATAGTTGCTTAGTATCAACTACCTCTTAACTATTTCACTCCTATTATAGAAGAAACATTTAAATGGCTAGTGGAATCTTTTAACATTTAAGTGATATATATTTATTGTCACATTGTACATAGGTATACATATAAAGTTTTTCTAAAATGAAGATCTTATATTTTATTTCTTTACTTTTGTGTACAACTGCCTATCCAACCAATGACATGGGTAAATTATTAAATAGTTCCAGAATTACTTAATATTATAGTTTCAAAATTAATTTAGTTAATATTTTTAGAGTACCGAGAAATGAGCAGTGGAAAATTTGAAGGTGATATGATTTTGAATCCAATTCAACAACAAATTATAGATGGATACTATCCACGAACTGGTTTAATAAATGAACGTTACCGTTGGGCTGATGCAATTGTACCATATACTTTAAGTCCTGCATTATCGACTTTACAACGTGCGACTATATTAACCGCATTAGCCGAAATGGAACGAAATACATGTCTTAAATTTGTCGAAAAAACTGATGAACACACCGACTATATTGAAGTGATTACAAACCAAGGTAGTGGAGGTTGCTGGTCATATGTTGGTCGTCAAGGTGGTCGTCAAAAACTTCATTTACAATCATATGAACCAGGTTTAGCATGCTTTCGTAATGGTACAATTATGCACGAATTCATACATGCTATTGGATTTTATCATATGCAAAACGCGCCCGATCGTGATGACTTCGTTAAAATCGTGTGGGAAAACATTCAACCAGAAGCTAAAAATAAATTCGAAAAGTACCCTGATACTATTATATCCCATCTCGGCGAGCCTTATGATTTTCAAAGTCTGATGCATTATTCAACCAAGGCATTTTCAATGAATGGTGAACCCACGATCATACCGCTCGATGATAATGCCCCAAAAATAGGACAACGTAGCATATTAGCTCAAGGTGATATAAATCGTATTAACAGCATGTATAATTGTACTTAAACTGATCCAACATCGGAACTAGAACTATATACATATTATACTGTATTAATATATTAATAAAGAAATATTTTACAAACGGTTTTTGTTAAACTGACAACCAGGTTGGTTCTTGGTAAGAATGCTACTTGGTTTAACAACTGAATATTCTTTCCGAAATTCTCGGAGGTTTCACAATATTATATATGTTTAAATGAAGCTTATTAGTAAATTAAGACAGCCTGAATCAATACACTAGTCAACACAATATTTGCCTCATTATACAAAGCAGGAACGATAAACGAATTTTTAGCTCGAAACTCTTAAGACATCAGGATCTAGTAAAACCATACTTTAAATCAATGAATCAACATTAGTTTAACCCGCATAAACTAATTTCAATGCATTTCACCGAGTAAAAGGGTCTTTTAAATGAATCGAAGCCACTTGATTTCTCAAAAGATGGGTTAGTGCGAGTTTCGAGAATAAATTTTTGCACCAGATTTAACATCAGTCCAATCAACGTTTTAGAAGCCGAACAACATATGACTTAATGCTCAAACGTATCCTATTTAATCAGGACATCCAGCACTATGTGTTGTATACATCTGTAGCATCCTCATTGACTATAGCAATTTCAGTTCTTTGAATAGAAAATAATAATAAATGTTCTGTAGAGTGTGAGTGGGCGAATGAGTAAATGGAAAGAATTTTGATTGTTTATTCTTCGAAGGACCTTCAATTCATTGACTAAATCAATATTTAAAAAAAATTTTAAATTAAACTGCTGATAAGACTCCTGGTGTATAAACGTATTTCTTTATCTGATTTGGTCATTAAGTTAAAAATGGCAATTTTTAAACAATTAATCAAAATAATTAAAATTATTGATACTGGTATAAAATTATCTATGTGAAGTATACATAGTATTGATTATAGTTACCCAATAAATGTATAATAACTGATAATAATCTTAACTATTCCACTCGTCGTTAGTCGACACACATATAAATAGCAAGTGCTATTTTCTAACATTTAATTGATTGTAAACTATCACACTGTACACTTACGTTTTGGCAAAATGAAGATCCTATATTTTATTTCTTTAATCCTGCTTACAACGGCCTATCCAACTGATGATATGGGTAAATAACTTTATAGTTTCTGAATGGCGAAATAGAACAGTTTAAAAACTAATATTTGTATTTAACATTTGTAGAATACCGAGAAATGAGCAGTGGAAAATTCGAAGGTGACATTGTTTTGAATCCAATTCAACAACAGATTATAGATGGATACTATCCACGAACTGGTTTAATAAATGAACAATACCGTTGGGCTGATGCAATTGTGCCATATACTTTAAGTCCTACATTATCGACTTCGCAGCGTGCAGCTATAGTGGCCGGATTAGCTGAAATGGAACGTACTACATGTCTTAAATTTGTCGAAAAGACTGATGAACATACCGACTATATTGAAGTGTATACAACCGTAGGTAGTGGAGGTTGTTGGTCATATGTTGGTCGTCAAGGTGGTCGCCAACAATTACATTTACAATCATATGAACCAGGTTTGGGATGTTTCCGTAATGGTACAATTATGCACGAATTCATTCATGCTATTGGATTTTATCATATGCAAAGTGCATACGATCGTGATGACTTCGTTAAAATCGTGTGGGAAAATATTCAACCAGGAACTGAAAATAATTTCCAAAAATACTCTGATACTGTGATTACCCATTTCGGCGAGCCTTATGATTTTAGAAGTGTTATGCACTATCCAGCCGTATCGTTTTCAATCAATGGTCAACCCACTATCATCCCACTTGTAGATGATGCCCCAGAATTAGGACAACGTTACGAGTTAACTGAAGGTGATATTAATCGTATTAACAGCATGTATAACTGTGAATCAGTGGCACACTGATTAGAATTATTTTTTAAGAAACAAATAAATATTTATTTGATCAATAACATACTTAAACAACAGATTTTTTTATGTGAAAGTGTATGGTGTTATTATTTTCAATTTGGTCCACATAAATATAGGTTAAAATGTTACTTCATAAATCTAATTTGTTCTTTTTAGAACCATTGAAAAAGTTAATTATGTCTAAACAACATAATTAACTTTTTAACCCGATAGATGGTATATTACAAACGGATTACGAGGATCATATAATTATTTTCACGATATGGAAATCGAAGACTATAGACTATATCTTAATCACATATAATTACACAGTTTTAATACAACACTCGATTAGAATCGCTTCGAATTCAAACCTCATTGCCTCGAACGGTTTACTTACGATCACATATTCGAGTATTCAGACCATTTTCAGATATAATCATAAAAGTTTAAATATTAAGTGAGTTAAATTGTTATACATGAAGTTTGATAATGTTAGAGGTGCGGTCACTCGATCATTTTATGTAAAATGCCAAACCATTTAATTTTTATAATTAATTTAATTCATGTTAGAAAATTATTTTAATATCGCTCCCTTTGGGAGAAAGGGAAGCTAAACCATTGTTTTTGAACACATATATCCATATGGACTAATGTGATTTATGGATTTCAGTTCTTTGGAAAATATTATGTATTCAACAAAAGAAATTTAAAAATGATAGTTTTTAACAACAAACGACAATAACAATAAGACTTACAGCATTTCGTTATCTAAAACCATACGATAACAGTAACCTATTGAAGTTTAAACTAATTAAGTTAAACTCTAAAATAAGCGATAGTAATACTGTGAACATGCACATAATTTATCAATATCTGATTTGGCTATTTATTTATAGAGAAAATTTTAAGCAATTCACCGTACATCTGTGAGGCAATATACAAAATCGAATCATTCGATAATTATATCGATTGTATTGTGTTTATTATAAATTTATCAACAAATACTGGCTTAAATATTTTCTGATAATAAAAATCAACGAATGTTCGTATCATCACTGAGATCTTATACCTATATTGCAGAAACGCGCATATATAAAGCCAGTACCACCATTTGGAAATATTTATTATATTTCAACCGTTAACATTGGCACATATCGCAGATAGTTCCAAAATGAAGTTCCTTTATTTTATTTCGCTGGTTGTGCTTGCCACGGCTCATCCTATGAACGATCTGGGTAAAATAATATAAAATGCTTAATAATATATTTCATAATTTATTTAATAATTTATGTGTTTATTTATAGAATACAGAGAAATGAGCAGTGGAAAATTCGAAGGTGATATGATTTTGGATCCAATTCAACAACAAATTATAGATGGGTACTATCCACGAACTGGTTTAATAAATGAACGTTACCGTTGGGCTGATGCAATTGTGCCATATACTTTAAGTAGTACATTATCGACTTCACAGCGTGCCGCTATAGTGGCCGGATTAGCTGAAATGGAACGTACTACATGTCTTAAATTTGTCGAAAGAACAGCCGCACATGTAGATTATATTGAAGTGTATACAACCCAAGGTAGTGGAGGCTGCTGGTCATATGTTGGTCGTCAAGGTGGTCGCCAACAATTACATTTACAATCATATGAACCAGGTTTGGGATGTTTCCGTAATGGTACAATTATGCACGAATTCATTCATGCTATTGGATTTTATCATATGCAAAGTGCGTACGATCGTGATGACTTCGTTAAAATCGTGTGGGAAAATATTCAACCAGGAACTGAAAATAATTTCCAAAAATACTCTGATACTGTGATTACCCATTTCGGAGAGGCCTATGACTTTGGAAGTGTTATGCACTATCCAGCCGTATCGTTTTCAATCAATGGTCAACCCACTATCATCCCACTTGTAGATGATGCCCCAGAATTAGGACAACGTTATAAATTAACTGAAGGTGATATTAATCGTATTAACAGCATGTACAATTGTTCATAAGTGCTCCAACATCAAAAATAAAACAATATAATATATTATAATATATTGTATAAATAAATATTAATTTTAATTTTAAAATTAAAAGGTCTGTTGTTTTAATGTGTATAATCTTTTCAAAAAACCCACTTCAAAGAAATAGATTAAGTACATATATGGATATATATATATATATATATATATATATATATATATATATATATATATATATATATATATATATATATATATATATATATATGTGTGAATATATATGATAGATAGTTCGTCTAGATTGAACATCGAAGAACTTAGATTATCATCTCAATTTAATCAATTGACGTTTGTTATAAATATTGCCATGTAATAGTCTTGTGTTTATTTTCCTAATCAACCGACTACATAGTTATCAAATACAAATAAGTACACTGTAGTTAGACTTATCTATTACTCGCACACTTCATGTAAACTTAGCGTAAATGGCGCATTCTTGAATGATATAAGTGTTGGCGATTGATAAACAAAACCAGTAAGACTGTAACAAATCGAATATAGGTTCTGAATTCAATATGTTCTTTATCGACAGTAATAAATTGAGTTTGAGAATTAAATTATTAGAAAGTTTTAGATACTTTTACATAACAGTTAATGCTGGTGAAGTGGCAATATATTAGAATTAAATAGGTTGATTTTGTTGGTGAAGTAAACGGCGTAATGTATGAAATTAATAGCGATCGGTGGTGTGAATGAACACATCTATGACCCCCTATTGGAGTGAAGAATTCATGCGGGCTAACCCATCTTCCATATCAGTACTATAGACTGGCATAGAGCTATGTAATGTTCAGATTCTATGTTCATGTTCTACGTAAATCGGACCTATAATATATACGAACTCGATTTGGCTGTGTAAGTGCAATGGCGTAAAATAGGACATAAATAATCGAACCGCGAAAGAGTTGGGATCGTCTTGAGCTCAAAAATAGATTGGAGACATAGAAACAGACAGAAAATTAAAGCAAAAAATATTAACTGGGAACAAAGCTTTATATAGTTCTGCAACTTACCATAAGGTAATTTCTTCATTATTTATTTTACTACGTACTTATTTCAGAAATTTAATTAACAATCATAACATTTAAAATGTATAAAACAATAATCTAAAATAATAAATATCGTCCACTAATTTATAAAAACAAAATCACATAGATCACCAAGATTTTTGCCTATATGAGTAGCGGGTATTAGATTTGACCGACTCTGGTTTAAGTAATAAGAGGACCATAAGAGATTGAATAAGTTTTGCGGAAGAATACTATAGCTTGAAATTTTATCGGGTTCATTCGAAGTTGATTTTGAAATGACAAAGTAACTATGTATTTTATCGATATCGATTAATCGTTTCATTTATGGCTAAAGTCAGATCCCCACCCTCAATTATATTTTCCCGGTTAATTTGTGTCATTCGCAAAAAAGATGATAATACGTAAAGTGTAAAGAGCTTCCAACATTATACACAATGTATATATATACATAGCAAAAATTAGAAGACCCATAATCGAATCTTGGGGTACTCCTGGATGAAAGGGCAGATACATGGATTATACTTTATTCAACATATTGATATATAGAGCAATACAGTTACTTCTATCTAAGATATTCCTAATCAACTCAGAGGGATCCACCAGAGCTGACGTAGTGCTATGAAGCGCCCAGACTGTAGAGAGATCAACAAGTTCATGTTGGGAAGAAATTATTTTATTTGATCTGAGATAACTCGTTCAAAAGCTATTGATCAGAATACTGGAAGTGCATTCGTTTATCGCTTTACCTCAAGGTCATGAATCAGATTTCTCTTCCCAAAACCCTTTCACACCATCAAATTCGTTCAATTCATTCTCATAAACTCTACCACCATCTTTCATGCATTGAGTCAAACTGTTTGCAGTATTAACTTGATATCGAATTCTACTCTTCTCCCTCTGTATTTGGTACAGCAAAGCAGGAGATGTTCGATATCCTCAGATACACTGCAAACCACATACAAATCGTTTTCTATTTCCAGTTACCATGATTCATTCTTATTCTCTCAATCGTTCTTATCATTCTGGTGTTCCCACCTTGTAAAAGGGAGTTATCCGGAGTACACTGTACTTATACTTCTTTCTTTTTACTCTACTCAAATTTTCATATTCGTTTGTCCATTTGTGCCATCCATTCATTCGTCAGAAACATTCGAAGTATATCTCTTGCAAGAATGTGATAAGTAAGGAATAATAACAGTTTTTCATTGGGCCCAAATAATATGTAGTGAAATGGCCCAAAATTATATGTTTGAAGAAGTCTACTTCAGTGCATATATCATTTATAAAGATCTCGGTAAAGTTATTGTGTATACCAAGAAAACTTTACACCTCAATACTCGAATGAAATGACAACTTAATTCTATATCGTGATAGTCTTCTCATGAGATTTCTTGATTCATTCTTCTCCTTTATGGGCAAAAGAGAAAGAAAGTGATGAATAGTTATACAGTATACAGATATTGGTGGTGTTTGTTTCATAAACAAACACCACCAATATCTGTAAAACTATAGTCAGTTTCTAAGCCAACCGGCAGTAAGTAAATCTGAAAAATTGGAGTTTAATTAAAATACAATTTCTTGTAACTCCAATTAAAAGTCGCTTTCCAATCGACCAACCGCTAGTAGTTCGGTTCTTACCTTTGCTAAATTTACGATAGTTGATTTAGCAAAGATAAGAACCGAACTATTAAACGTTGGATCGATTGGAAAGCGACTAATGAAGTGACGAAACATACCATTTCTAGAATTATTTATCATTTAAAGAATAACGGTAACCATAGTAACTGACTTAAGTGTGATAGAAATTGTGTACACGTGTATTCCCACTCCTTGCGACTAAGAGAATAGAGGTTTTGTAAGTCAGATACCTAGCTCTTCCTAACGCTCCATCATAGCAAATCATCATTAAGCAAATCAACCATATGATCGGTACTTCATGTTAATATTTCAAAACCGCAATAAAGTATATAGTATTCTTAGACCTAGTATTAGGCAAAATTCATGGTATAATGTATAATAATACAAAAAATATTTTAAGTTTTTTGAATTGTTTTATTAAATATATTCGTTATATTTCCCAAAAATGAATATTCATTTAAATATTTTTTACGCCTTAGACACATTTTTTCATTGTGTCCAGCCTTATTACAAAGCAAACATATTCTGTTCTTCTTATTCACAACTTTGGGTAATTTGCTTGCCTTAATTTTTAGCCAATCGGTACAATTAAGTTCCTGATGACCTTTTCTCCTGCATATCCAACAATTTAAATTCTTTTGATATTCCGAACAATTGTGACCTACTTTCTGAGTGCATCGATTACAGACATTGCAATGCACGTAATTTGGTTTAACACATTGTGCACATTGTTGGCAATGAATGTATGTATCTCCGTTTTTGGACGGGCAAATTTTACATATTTCACAATGAAAGTTGTTTGCGTCCACCCATTTGTTGCAAGGTCGGCAATATCGATATCCTTTTGCTGCCGGTAACTCAACACTGCTTATATCTAGATTTGTAAAAATTCTTACTGGCGATCCTTGTTTTCGACCTTTCGTCCCATCATGATATGTTTCGTGATTCGTATAATTAACTTTGTAGTCGAGCATTTGCATTTCAGGCATAATATTTGTAATATAATTTTCCATGTAATACGGAAATACCCAGAATACGGGTAAGATAGAAAACTCATTGTTTACATTTCGATATTGAAACGATATATCTTTAATAGTTTTGACAAGTGGTTCCGTTCTACAGCCAAATGGTGGGTCGATTACTAAACACATTTTATCATTACCGTTGATGTTGTTTAAAAAGTTTTTGAATAATTCTCGTGATTCCTCTTGTCCAAAAAAGTGGTTATTAAACATATTGTACCAAAAGAAAGTGTTTTTATCGTAAAAATTGTAAAATCTTTTATCAAAATCTAGTAGAATTGATTTGACTGCATACTTTGAACGATGAATACTTAAGAATTCATGCAATCTCGGCGTCCCCATACAAATTACCTTTGTTATTTGAAGATTTACTAAGGTGGATTTGAAGAAATTAAGTGCAGAATTAGAAAAGAAGTACTGGGCTTCCTGCTTATCATTACTTAAACTCGATAGAAATTGTGTCGGCTGGTGCAGCAACTTATCCGTTATATTTTTTATGATACAATGGGAGTTATGTAGATTGAACTCAAAAGAACTTAATAATATGTTGCACTCTATACAGTATCCACGATCTTTTGGTTTTAACTTTGAAATTTCATTCAACGTTAAACTATACTTTTGGTGATCAACTATAACCGGTTTAATACATGTCGCACTTTTCAGTCGTTCATCTTTCTTGACATAAAAACTACAAAATTTTCTGTCGCGACACGCTGAACACGAATAAAACTCTTCCAAAACTTTATTATTTTGTAAACACGTTTTTCGAAACAACAATGTTGGCCCATGGCCGCAGGATGGATTATTCTTTATATCATCATTAATCACGACCGACAATTTTGCCATTATTATTATTTTGATGACAGTTCAACCAATATAGATCTGTCAAATTAAATCGCACATGTTTATCGCTACACTGTTAAATATAAACTCTGTTTTTAAAAATAAATTAGACACTATTTTTATATATTAATTATAAATTAATTTATTTTACTTAAATTTTTATTCTTCTCACACGATATTTTTGACTTCAAGATTTTTTAAAATTACAAAATAAAAAAATAAAGTAAAATCATTTTGTTTTTATCTACATTTAATGTGTTTTGAACTAGCGAAATTATACAAATTCAAAAAATTATAATACATAATCATAATAATTTTAATAATAAAATAATATATAGTTTTGTAAGTTTTGACGAAAGGTTTTCTAGTCAGCACAATACACGGCCATTTTGTTTTATACGTTTTAGATTTTCTAACGTAATTACACAAAAATTTAAAATAATAGTTTAATAACAACCAAATCTTAATACATAAAATAATAAAATAGTAGAAATGAAAATTATAATTAAAACTAAAATAATTTTCAAACAACTGATATTATTTGTGGTGGAAGAAGAGGAGCTGTTGATGTAATTTTGGTTGATTCCTGATCAGTATCTTTCGTCAATAAGGGATCCGATTCGAGACCAGGTGTTATTACTGTTGGCTGTGAATGTGCTTTTAATTGTCACTTTACCTCCGGTACATTTTGATACCGTGGTTTACTATGTGTGAATGGGAGGTATCTATATTTTATCATATGCTGCAATGAAATTTGAATTAAATCAATTAAATTAGATCGAAAAATATTTTTTCACGTTGTACCTTAATTTGTCGTTTCATCGTTATACAAAACAATGTTATGAAATACATCACTAGAATTGGCCAGAATACCGGAACGTTAAATGCATCAAAAAATGTACAGATCATTCCAATTATTGTACTTTTGGTAATTGCATACCAAAATTTAAATTCTGGCAATCGACGTATAAATGGTCGAAATTCTTCATTTGAACGTGTTGGTAACTCTGGACCTGCATCATCTGAAATAAAAACGTAAGAAAGCATTAATCATCTAATATACTAGCTAATATATAGACAAAATGGGTTTTGTTTTATTTCAAGCGTTTACTGATGTTGTTTAAATTCCCACCAACTATATTATTTCATATTAACCTATAAGAACATATATTATTGACTTAGTCAATGGATAGATTTCTTCTATGTTTACACTTTAATGCAAAATATATGTAGTTTAAATAAAATGTTTGATTTTATTTGGCAAAAGACTAGGCCGAGATTCTTCCTTTAATTAACTGTGATACTGACGAACACATATTTTTAAACACTTCTTATTAGAATGATCAACCGATAAACGATCCATTAAGAAATTAAGAGAATTG
This sequence comes from Tipula lateralis, assembly GCA_963932295.1. Classification (NCBI taxonomy): domain Eukaryota; kingdom Metazoa; phylum Arthropoda; class Insecta; order Diptera; family Tipulidae; genus Tipula; species Tipula lateralis. The sequence continues at coordinate 69,773,786 of OZ010737.1, forward strand.
GATTTACCTTTTCATTTGCACAAAAAATAAGGAATCTGAATTTATCTTTGCAACATACGTACATAAATCAGAACTAAAATTATCAAGTTTTCTTGCACTTATAATTATATATTCAATTATGGTAGAGATACCGCGTACCAGATAAAGAAGGGTTACGTGTGATACTCATAAATTATGATAAATCATATTTTATATGAAAAATTAATTTTAATTCAACAAACACAACATAAATAAACCCTTATCACTAGTTATTCTTATTAATGTGATAACATATTACTTCGGTCACAAAACATCGATAAGAATCCATAAAAATACAATCAAACGACTTACCATCTAAATCTAATGCTGGATCCATTTTTGGCGTTAAAAATGCAATGAATAAATTTAAATGATATATTCCTAATGCATACGTTACAATATACCATCCTTGTTTAGAAAATACCCTTGCCAGGAATAGTAGTATCAGAACAATTGCAAAACCCCAACGAAAACGTGTATGAGGTGTCCATTTATCCAGTTGTGTTTGCCACAGCTAAAAAATAAAAAATGAATTAGTAATTAATTTAATTAAACAATTGAATATTTTATATTTATAAATCACCTGTGATAGTCGCTTAAAAAATAAAAGGACTGCATTCGATGAAGGTGTTTCTTCATTCATCTTTTATGATTTTTTTATATTGAAATACTTGAGAAATATTGGTTTTATTTGAATTTTCTTATGAACTTCTTTAAATAATTATTTAAATTAAATATAATTACTGCAATACAAAATGTAAAAAATATTATGTTATTTTATAATTTAATACAACTTTTTCTAATGAATCAGCGAAATATGACAATTCGTCTTGGAATATTATTTAAAAATTCTAATTAATTTTAATCAATAAAGAAAATCAATATTACCAATAACATTTAGAATAATTTATTAGCTTTTATTAAATTAGATGTTTTTTACTCATTTTGTTTCTATATTTAATATTTGTGTGTGATTTTAATACATTTTTGTATATTGAAAATTTTTTATTAAAAAATTTATTTGGATATTGTTATAGCAAACCACCACGTCAATGAGACATACGTCAATTAAAGTATTCTCATTAGTCGATAGGTAGGGACTGTAGTTAATAAAAAGACGTAAATTTCAACTTTATTCAAGCAATTTCAAATACTAAAGTTGATTTTAATATTTAATTAAACATATGCTTTTAGTTTGGTTTTAATAATTTATTTGAATGTTCATCATATTGTATTATAAAACGTACAATATTTTAATCAATAATGAAGTACTTGAGCAATATTTTGTACGAATTTATTCAAATTTTGAGACAAATCTTTTGAAGCAAAAAGATTTTGTCTCAAAATCGAATAGACAGCAATGTCAGCAATTGAAATGCTATTTTCAACATAGAATATTGATTTACCAAGTCGACTACTTAGTACACGTAAATAGTTTTGTCGTGATTTCGGATTTGTTTCATTTACAACTTGGTAACACGTGTCTAGAATAATATCGATTTCATTCACAGATAAATTATTTTCGTGGTTAAATTCGTTTGGTCCAATTCTCGCAAGGTAACGTAAAATATTGACTTCTCCAAAGATTGGAACATACATGATTGCTGAAGTATTCAATTCTGTGTTTGGTCCAACTAAAATTAAATTTCATGATATAATAAAATCAAGTATGTATTAAAATTAACTAATGTACCATTTTTCCAGATCAAACTGATCTTTAAGTTTGGCAATTCATTGTTAGTTTTAGTCTCTCGGGTAATTTCTTCAGCAAAATTTTGAGCTTCTTTTGAAATTGTGGGTACAGAAGAATGCAAAAATGTTAAAAATGTCAACCGCAATCGATTCGCCCATAACTTTTTCACAGCAAGTAAACTGTATGGTATATATTCTGGATTAACATTAATTACAAGATCTTGTAGGTACGCTATTTGAATTGGTTTTATTCCAGTTTGAGTCGATACTGTTGATACCGCTCTTGGTTGTGGTGGTTTTGCACATAAATTTAAATCTTTATTCATCAATTGTATTTGTTTTCGTAATTCATCCAATTGTTGGAGGATATTTTGTTGTCTAATCTCAAGTGTTTCCATTTCGGGAAGTTTTCTCTAAAATAATATAATCATGAAATTCGATGATGAATACCAAATTAATTCTGAATTTTAATAAATATTAAGCACTTCCAATCAATTTCATGTGTTTTCAATTGAATTATGGTAAAAACATAACCTCACATTTTTGTTAAAATATGCTAATTATTAATACAAATTGTTAATGTACATTCAGAAAACAAACAAAATAACATTTGGAAGAATAATTGAATAGAACCTTAAGAATAGTCTGAATTTGATCATATATTCGTTTATCCAAATTATCTAAAGATGACAGGACTAAACTTACAACAGCATCGTTTTGCTTTTGACTACTGACACTCATTTTATTCGATTGCAGGCTTTTCATTCTATACATGCATGTTGGATATTCAATTTCAATGGGTTTTATTATTGGTTTCAATTTATACATTGCTTCACACATTATCGTTCGTTTTTTAAGCTAATTCGTTTTTTCAAATGCCACGAGTTTTAAAACCTTTTTCTCAAAAAATTAAAACTTACGTCAGGCAGATTTTTTTCCAGACCAAGCAACTTATGAAGAATTTGACAGTTTGAATTTTAATGAATTTCGAAAATTAGTACCTTTTCATAAGTCCGAAAAACTTTTATCAACTTGGTTATGCTTTTATAAGTTGAAGTAAAGTTGCGAATTTTTCTCTTTCGAAGGAAATACATTGTTGGGTGCATGTAAACATAAATTTGAACATTAATAAAGATTTTCGGTTGTTGTTTACTTGTCATAATTTAATAAAACAAGGTTTAGTAAACTAAATATATGGCTATGATTTGGATGAATTAGAGATTATTTTATATGGCAGCCGGCTATAAAAAAATATAGTTTTGAAATAAACAGGTGTAAAAAAAAGAGTAAAAAGTTAATTCAATATACTAAGAAAGTTACCAAGCTACTCAAAGAATCGTCAACTGAACTGAGAACTCTAGTTGATAGAAACGATGTAAGTTGCAAACCCGTCTTTTTATTAACTCGGTGAAATCCAAATTCGTACCTGGAAATATGGCATGGCCTATATGAACAAATAACCTGACCTCGCTGATATATATGTGGGTCTAAGCTCTGTGCTCACCCATTAGGGAGCACTACATGACGTGGTTATGACAGTAGCTTAGAGTAAAATAACTGATGCGCGCTCTCTATCATTCGTTACTAACATTTAACGCAATCATGATCGAAGTTATGAAAAGGTTATCTATTTCCTTGATTGTATTGTAAGTTATTTAAGTATCAATCATTGATCAAACGCATAATATAAAATTAAAATTATTTAGACACCCATAGAATGATTCCTGTTTATAATTTGGGTAAACACGTGAAATCAGACCCTCGAAATGGTTGCCCATGGTAAAAGAGAAGGATTTTAAAATAATAATTTATTAAAAGCATTTATTTAAAATTATATTAACTGTTATCTATTTGATTGAGAAGCTATTTCCAGTTTTATTAAGGTCTTTTTCTATATAATACCCCATAAAGTTCTTTTTATAGCTAATTTCATGCTAATGGATATAAAGACCAGAATTTGCCAAACAGTTTTAAATAGATTTTCGTGCGAAGATTCATTATTTTTTAAAGTGTGTAGACAATTGTTTAAGATTATGCACATTAAATAATATTTAACGTAAAATTATATAAGAGTTTTTATTTATTTTATTATAGAAAAGTGACAACAAATCAATATAAGTGTGAACATGACTTGTTTTGAATTATGGGAGCGTGTGGAAATACCGAATTGTTTTAAATTTTACACATCCATGAACCGGTAATTATATTAAACGCGATTAAAAAATCTAATGTCAAAAAATTGTTTTCATTTTGTGCTGTTTATAAAAGTTTAAATTAATTTTTTGATATAAATATTACTGAAATTAATTATTATGGCTACATTAGAGGATAAAATTCTAGGTGATAAAATCCATAATTATTGTAGTAGTAGTGAAGATGAATTTGAGTCGTCTGATGAGGGCAATGAAAAAACGAACTCATTAAAATCACATCAAGCTTCTGGACCACCGCCGGATTTGACCCAATGGACTGGAGCGGCCGAGAATACTGGGCCCAAGGGGGTGATAAATGATTGGCAACGTTATAAACAATTGGAAAATGAAAAACGAGAGACTCAAGACAAAGAAAAACTGGAGTTATTGAAGAAATTAAGTATTACGTGTCGAACGAAAGCGGAAGATGATAAGGCGAAAGAGGAAGAGGAATTGGATCCGGAAATTAGAGAATTAATGCGTGATGAAATGCTCTTACAGTTTCAACGTCAACGTATGAATGAAATGTTACAGAACGCTGTGGCACAAACTTCGTTCAAACAAGTATTTTCACTAGATAATGGTGATGATTTTTTAAATGCTGTCGATAAGGAGGATAAATTTACGACTGTAATAATTCATATATATGAGGCTCAAGTAAAGGCATGCCGTACGATGAACAAATGCATAGATACTCTGGCCCAAGAATATCCTCATGTTAAATTTTGTCGAATGCTTAGCAGTTGTGCTGGTATGAGTATTAAATTCAAATTAAGTGGTGTCCCGGCGCTGCTAGTATACAAAGGTGGCCAAATGATTGGAAATTTTATTCGACTTTCGGACGAATTTGGCGAAGAGTTCTACGCGTCCGATGTTGAAAGTTTCTTAATTGAACATGCTATGATTGACGATCGAAGTTGTGTTCCGGTCATCGCAAAAACAGTCAAATCTAATATAAAATATGGTGATGATGATAATTAATTTAATTTGGTTATATTCAATATAACTATATATAAGTTATTTACGTATATGCTCATCAATCTTTTTTAATCGACTCTTAATAATAATAAATAACTAATTTTAGCAATAATTGTGTGTAATTAAAATAGTATAATTTTTTGTAACTTACATTGCCATCTAGCAATGGTTGAAAGTACTTTTTACTATAATTTTTATCGTCGTTGGCAATGCAATTCTATAGATAATGGTGTTGGAAAAATACATAAACACTTACACAAACGTCACACGCAATCCAACAAGAAAATCACTACTACACAAAAGAAAATTTCATTGCTGCATCAACTGTTAATTTAACTTAAAAACAAATTTTAACTTTCACAATAAATAATTTGATTATATTAAAAAATTTAGAGGTTATTGTTTTCACATAATTTGTTTATAATGGCAGATGAAGAAAATCAAAAGGTGGCTGGCCATTTACCTGCAGGTTTGTTTATTAGTTTTTAGACACTTAAAATTTACCACGTAGACGTAGAATAAATTGGTTAACCTTGAATTACATTTTTTTTTATTGTTGTTTGCACATTTTTCGATTAAATTTATTTTATCTTTTATTTACAGTGAAAGCCGGTGGTATGCGTATTGTGCAACATAAATCGCCTAATACGGAACGCCCTGCTAAAGATCATGAAGACTGCACTGGAATAACAAGTCCACCAGCTGTGCAAAGCTCAACAATTGTTAATGCGCCACCAATACAATACGAACAACATTTAGAAAAGCCTCCACAACAGGTTAATATGAAACCTCAAATTAATATTCAGCAGCCTAGAAAGTAGTGGAATTGTTCTACAAAAAACGCCATTTTATTTTTTGTTCCACTAAATTTTCCTACTTATCAGTCATCTAAAATCGAAACAATAATAATGTGGTTTTCTATTTTTCAGAATTGTTATATTTTATTTAAATACAATGTGCATTTGAAATTTTTACTTTTTTAAAATGAAATATATACTTAAAATTGAATTTAGAAATTAAATCTGTTTTGTGATAATTTTATTTTGCTGTGGAATTCCATAATCTTGTGGTGGTTCGAAAATTCTTTTTGTCATCTTTTGAAATCGATTTCAGGTGAGCTGCATCCACAATATCTCTTAAGTATATAATTATTAATTATATAAGAAATAAAGTTAACTATTTTGTAAGACATACTTAAACTCATCGTAGTTTTGGGATGTATAAACCGCCCGTAACTTAGCACTATTGCGTATTTCATACAGTTCAGCTGATTCTACCTGTTTTAAACACATATCTTGGTGCGATAATATTTCTTCTGTATTTATTTTCATATTTTTTATTTCACTAGACATTTTTAATAGATTTGTTATTCGATTGCTATGGTAAACGGATTTCTTTTAAACTCGACCGAAAGTGATTTGTATCTTAAACCGGCTTGAAATTAACTAACCTACAATAATTATTTCGCTCTTGGCAGCACGCGGTTGTGACAAAAGAATCAAAACATCAATTTAATAATAACACAATTTATATAGTCTAATAAAAATGGTAATTCTTTTATTAAAATATGGTAATACATTATATTTCAACAATTAAAGTATCTTCTGTTTATTCTAGCCAAATATATTAAAAGATATTGACAAATTAAAACATCCGAACAGTAGGAAAACCAAGATGTTGGCAAAAAAAATTAAACAGTATATATATATTTTACACCATCCTATTTTACCTATTAATTGTTGCTTATTTATTGAATTATTTCAGAAAAAATAATCGTGAACGACAAAAAATGGGTCATGCTATAAAAGCAAACATTTTGGGCGACACACTGATGTGGTTCCACGAGCGCACTGAAAGTAAATCTGAACCAATCACACCAGAAGAATTTACCGACCTAATCAACACGTATCTTAATCGTTTCGATGAAGAATTGGAACAAATTAAAATGAAACAGACGATTAGCAAAAATCGTTCAAAGCAACATTTGAATCGAATGAATATTATTCAAATGACGAGGGAGCGCGAATCTAACGAGTTTAATACATGCGGAATTGAAATGATGGATTTATGTGATAACCACAGTTTCGATGCATTCAAAAAATGGGATGGCAATGCAGTTAATATTCAACATCTTAAGTTTAAAAGAATATCGAAAAAATATTTAGAAAATTTTAATATGAAAAGTATGGATACAAATTAATTGTATATTTATTAAAAGTAATACATTTATGTACCACAAATCGTTTTATTTCTCTGCCAAACCTCTAATCATTCGATCTGAACATTCAACAGTTTGCAAAGCAATGGAAAATGTGAAAGATCTTTACTAAACGTTAAGGGTGGTATTCACACGAGTAGCGATGATAATAAATTTCATGGAACCCACACATACTCAAGTGACCAATACCTGCTATAATTTCTTTCATACATACCTACAAACTCAATTTCAACGAAACATTTATATATTTTTATCTAATTTAACGACAAAAATATTTTGTCTCATAAATAACTTGATTTTTGTTTCTATCTTTGCAATCTGTTTTGGAGCTCAAACCAACCCAACTCTTCTCCATTAGCCTACAGTACTGACGTTGAGTTTGGCCCATGTATCTGCACTCCAAAAGGAGTTTATAGATGTGTTCATTCAAGCCATTGATCGTAATCAGATGGTGAAAAATCCCTTTTGCATTATGTCCATATCGGGATTCGAGAACCCAGTACCTCTCGCTCTAATTTCCTCTTATAATAATAGGAAATAATAACTTACAATACTATAAAAGAAATCGTATAAAACAAGTGACCTAAACATGGAATAGATTTACAGATGGCAGTATGAGTGAAGATGAAAAATTTATAATTTTCGATAGTTTAACGAAATCAAATGACAACTTTCTTACAAGATTGCTAAAAAACTATCTATTTTTCCTCAATTATAAATTTTTTCATTATTATTATAAAAATATGCTTTGTTTGTAGTTCGTTTATGTATCATGTTTTGGCATACCGATAATATGCTTAGAGGGTTGGTTTGTTTTGACATCTCGTCTGTCAAAAAAAAAAACTTCATTGGAAGACAAAAAGCCAAGCTCTGGTTTGTGTTGTTTCGTTTAAAGTAGAAATTCTTTTGATACCATGTCAAATGATAATAGCCAATTTAATGGGCAAGTTAAAATCAAACAAGAAGAAATGAAAATAGAAAATGGCCAACCTAGTACAGGAAATGAAGGTGGAACAGCGAATGGACCACAAGAAACTACACGTCAAAATAGTTTGCAAAAAATCCAGCAACGCAAACTAAAAGTTAGTTTATTGCCGAAAGATCAGAAACTAGCAAAACTTTCGATGTATTCAAAGTGTCAGAATGGCGATTGCCAATGTACTGGTTGGAAAATACCACAAGAAAATCGACATCGTGATGTTGAAACAAACTACTGCCCAAAATTTACGGAGGAATGTAGAAATACATACTGTAAACATCCATTAACAAGTCATATATCGCATTTGCACGAAGCAACTGATGATCAACTAAATGGGTTATTAGGTGCAGTGGTTGATGTCGAGAATTTATTCATGAGTATACAGCGGGAGGAGGATGAGGACACTAAAAAGGTATACGCATTTCTATTTCGATTGCTTCGTCAGTGTATACTCACTAGGCAACAACCAGTTATACGTGGTCCACTTGGTGAGCCACCGTTTGAACAACCATCAATTTCGAAAGCAGTTATTAATTTTGTTCTACACAAATATTCGCATGTGAGCCAAGTGGAGCGGCAAACAATAACTGAGGTGGCTAAAACTTTTCTTACCTGCCTCAATCATTGGAATTTTGAAGCACCTAGCATTCGATCTCGGGATTTATGCAATGAAGACGCTTCTACATATAAAATCAACTATACACGCTGGTTAGTATTCTGTCATGTTCCAGCATTTTGCAGTACATTGAAACATTACGATACAACTTTAGTGTTCGGTCGCACGATGTTAAAATCTGTGTACCAATATGTTTTTCAACAAGTACTCACTAAATGTAAAACAGAAAAAGATCGTATGCCACCAGAAAAGCGCGTGCTTCTCGTACATCTACCAAAATTCCTTGAAGCTTTTAAACACGAAGTGGTAAATGAAGATTCACAAATTTGGGATCCAAATTTTAAACCGCCAATGGTGTTATTTCAACGAACAAAGCGTCCTAATGACATTGGTCCAAATACTACCCCAGGACCAGCCACAAAACAAATAAAAACTGAACTGGGTTCAAGTTCAGCTACCGCGTCAAGGCGATCCAAAAAGGAAAATGAAAATGAAGATTTATCGGAGGATATTGTTATCAAGATAATGAAAAAAATTAACGAAACGAATTATATAAGTCGGCCCGAAATTGTGTTTCCAGTGAATGCACCGCGTGATGAAGCAGCCAAGTTGGAAGAAACTCGAGGTGAAATTGAATTTCATATAATTGGAAATTCTCTTACAAAACCTGTTAGCAAACAATCGATGCTTTGGTTGCTTGGCCTGCATAGTGTATTTTCACACCAATTGCCAGGAATGCCACGCGAGTATATCAGTCAGCTCGTATTCGATCCCAAACATAAAACTCTTGCATTAATAAAAGAAGGCCGACCAATCGGTGGAATATGTTTTCGGACATTTGCAACACAAGGATTTACAGAAATCGTATTCTGCGCTGTTACTAGTAGTGAACAAGTTAAGGGATATGGTACACATTTGATGAATCATCTAAAAGATTATAGTACTCGAAAAAATATTCGACATTTCCTGACGTATGCTGATGAATTTGCGATTGGCTATTTCAAAAAGCAGGGATTTTCGAAAGATATTAAAGTGGCACGTCCTGTTTATGCCGGTTTTATAAAAGAATATGAAGGAGCCACACTAATGCATTTCGAATTACATCCTAGTTTAGTATACACTCAATTTAGTTCAGTTATCCGAAAACAGAAGGAAATTGTTAAAGAATTAATTGCTCAACGCCAGCAGGAGGTGCAAAAAGTACATCCCGGTTTGACATGTTTTAAAGAAGGCGTTCGAAATATACCCGTTGAGTCAATACCTGGACTACGTGAAGTTGGATGGAAGCCGATGGGTCGTACGCAACGCATGTCTCGACCATACGAGGAACCATCAGATCCTGATAAACTAGCAACCGTTTTCAGTCAAATCCTTTCGGTAATACGATCTCATTCGGCGGCCTGGCCGTTTTTAAAACCTGTCAATCCTCAAGAAGTTCCCGACTATTATGACCATATAAAATATCCTATGGATCTAAAAACTGTTGGTGATCGCATAAAAAAGGGATATTATGTGTCAAGGCGATTATTTATTGCTGATATATCGAGAATTTTTTCTAATTGTCGGATTTATAATTCTCCTGACACCGAATATTATCGGTGTGCAAATAACTTGGAGCGATATTTTCAAACGAAGATGAAGGAAATTGGGCTTTGGGATAAATAGAAAGCCATGGTATTAATTATGATTATTTATCTTATTAAATTTTAGACTGAATTGAAGAAAATTATTTGAATTTTGTTTCTGTTGGTATTGTAAGCATGAAAATGAAGAATAAATTTATAGTTTGTATTCAAAAAAATGAATAAATTTGAATGTACAAATTTTGGAGTTTTACTTACTTTTTTTTGTTTGGTTTTATACTCTTTGCAATCTCTCCAAATTTTTTTTCTCGGTTTGCTTATTAACGTTCTCCTTTACGCCTGTACAGCCAATTGTGGGCGTATGGCTCTGGATTCGATTTACATAGAACCATCTGCACATTGCATAGCTCAATGTCAGCCTAAAGTAATGAAATGGAACATGTTTCGGCTCATGAATTCTGCACCCCAACACTGGATCATAGATGTGTTCATTCACACCACCAATTTTAATCAGATGGCTCCATAGACACAGCTTTTGGTTGATTAGTTTTATAAGCACGAAGTATATTTTTATTTTGGTAAAGTTGTCCTTGTTTATGCTGAAGTAATATTGTATTGACCAGGTTGTGCCAATACATTGATGAAGAATTGCACCTTTTTATGACTAAGATAACTCACCTCAACTCTTTCTTCATAAATTAAGTGATTCAATTGTAATCCCCCCTTGATAATACGCGATCAACCCTAACTTTATTATTGTTAGTTTTGGTCTGAAACCGTTCCAAAGTAGACCATATATTAGGACTCCTTATCAATCGCTAATGTGCTCCAGTCTGTGGAAATGTTTTTTTTTGTGTTGGTGAATCTGAGAAGTGCTTGATTATGATTTTGTTCTTTTTAGAAATTCAAGTTGTTACAATCGTTTTGTCCAAAGGAGGGATACATCGCTATTTTAATAATCTCAAAAGCTGTTGGAACTTTGTTATCATTCTTAATATAACAAAAGCTAATTCAGTTTACTGACTGTCTGTAAATTTTCACAATCAAATGGATTGATGAACCGTTGGAAGTCTCTAACCATAGTCAGATATTTGGACAGAGCATCTCCTTATCGAACATCAGAGTTAATTCTAAAAGTACTCGTTAGGATATTTTGAACTTTGGAACAGCATAGTGGCTGCGTTACTTTTATTTTCCACAGATGAATGAATTTGTTTGGTATTCTTAGATATTGAAGGATCAGTCACAGGCTTATCTGAAATCTAAGAATATCTGGTGTACTTGATATGGTTATTCACAAACTGATTTGAACGGAAAACTTATTATAGTCATCCATAATTTTGATAGTTAGATAAATGATTTAGGAAGAACCACTTTCCTGACAAAGAAAAATGTATGACAATAATTTGTATCATGGTGACGGTACGAGCCTATGTTAAAACAAAAGTCGTTTCGGTTTCTACCAGCTTCATTATAACTGTTGAACTGACATTCTGATGATTCAAATTATTGTAAAATGAGTTTTTATCTTGGTGTTGGCTCACATAACTGGGCGCATATACACACACACAATAGATTAGCTAATCTAATAGGCAAGTGAAGCACAAACATTAGATTATTGACAACTTAAAGTAACCATTTTTATCTGTGCTCCAAAATCCAACTCCAAGGTTACAGATTTTTTGTATCGAGTGAATACTTAAAATATCTTGGTGAAATATTTGAAATTGAAAAAGGGATCCACAGGTTTAGTATCCCGTTTGCTAAAAGCAAACCTAATTGATGATAAACCTACAATAATCGAATGACAACTTCAAATATAATGATTGGCGATGTTTGGGAGCCAGTATTTTTTAGTACCCATAAAGAAAAATGTGGATCTTTCGGGCAAAACGCGTGCATTTTCTTCTCCAGTCACTTCCCAGACGTACATCTCTTCCCAGACGTACACTCTCAGTCCCGAAATCTGTTTGTTCTTTTAATGAAGTCCAAAATAGTTGGTATCTTCAAGGTTGTCAGTTCATTCTCAACTAGGAATTGTGATTCGAAGCGGTGCTTTCTATGGGAAGAGTATGAAGAACAGGAGTACAGAAAGAGCTCAACAATTTTTTCTGCTCCTCCCCCATACTGTTCGCAGTTTGTAATGTTCCGAATTTTCATTCGAAAAATATGATTATTCAGGGAGCAATGCTTCGTGAGGATGCATATTAAGATCCTTAAAGTACATCTATCTTAGTCTCATGTGTGATTTCCGCTAATAGTTCCCCAAAATAATGTCCCGAAGACGTGCTTCGTCACCATAGTCTCCAAGGGCATGTGGGAAGTTGTGTACCGGCCCACTTTCTTCGAAATAACGAAGAGCCCATAAAGGCTAGGACAATTGTTTTTGTCTTGCAGAGCTTCTGATCCAAAAGATCAAGCGGTGGTAGACCTACAGCCATCTCAAGAGTTGCAGTAGTGCTGATACTGTGTCTTTGAAGCCGATTTAGAGTTTTGCCTCCAACCCCGCTTATTGTTCTAGGCCACCAAAAAAGTGAAGCAAACGAGATAATGGGTCTGATCACCGAAACGTATAACCGGTACACGCGTATGGGTTTCAGGCCTCATGATTTACCAAATGATTATTTACATTTCCAGTAAATGTTGCATTCTTTGTTGTACTTCCCTTCTATATGTTTTGCCAAGTAATCTTTCGATCTAACCACCGGCGCTAAACCACCAAACAAGTGTGTTTTCCAGTCTTTTAGCTGCAGATATTATTGCATTGAAGGAATCATAGTCAAACGCGCCTTCGATGTCCAGAAAGGCGCCCAAGGCAAATTCCTCGTTGTCCAGCGATTTATTGAGTGCTGTTTCAACAATTTTGAAATGTATGAGATTTGCTTATAGTGCATAATCACTGAAGTACCTATCAACCAATCGTTCTAAGCATTTTAGTAGAAAAGAAGACAGACTGATAGGTTGACAACTTTTTGCCTGGTCATATCTAAGCTTTCCACTCTTCGGGATGAACACAACTCTGACTTTTCTCCATGATCTTGGAATGTATCTTGATGATAAACTGGCTCTGAAGATATGTTTACGGTGGTCTAGGATAATTTCTAGTCCTTTCTGTAGGAGACCCGGAAATATCCCGTCTGGACTTGGTGTTTTAAAATTTGAGAAAGAACCGATCCTCCATCAGATTCTATATTTCGTCACCACCTTCGCCACGAAGTTCCAATCTCCAAAACTTGGTGTGGGATTTGATTTCCATCTATTACCTTAGAATTCTCATTTTTAGGAAAATGAGTATTCATTAAAACATCTATAGCTTCCTGATTTGTACTCGTATGAGTGCATCAGGTTTCCCTAGAGTTCCGATAGAGATCTTCATGTTACCACAGAGAACTTTCTTGAGTTTAGCGGTTGCCGTAAGACTATCCATACTTCCTCACAGAAGATATCCTTTTCGATGTTTTTTCACTTCGGCTACATTGCTTGCACTCTCTCTGTGAAGATTTGTGCCAATCTTCCGTTGTTACGGTTTTCATGGCTTTGTTTAGACGTTTTCTTATCTTCTTCTTCAGTCTGCTCAATTCCCTAGTCCACGATGGTGTTCCAGTTCTTTTAGGCTTACTTAAAGGACAGCTCTTCTCATAGGCGCTAATTAGTGCTTCTTTAAGTTTGTCAGCTGCCCTATCCATTCCTCAACAGACTGGTTGAGATGGAGTCTAAAGTTTCTAATCATTGTTTTTTGGGTTCCTCAATTCTCTAATTTCAGGTTTATCGCTGGTTAGAGAGAAGGAGATGTAGCGATGGTCAGAGAGAGTAGTTCACTAACTCAGTGAGGCAAGAGTAATATCAATTACTTCTTGCCTTGAGGATGTCAAAAAGGTTCGAGATGACTAGATCAGGCGCGAATAGGTATTTCAACAGGCAAAGAATCTAGGGTTAATATCGAAGCTGGCCCAGCATACGTCATGTGAGTAAGCATCGCATCCGGCAATGATTGGGATATCATTACGGTTTGCGTACTCTATAGCTTTAACAAAATCCGGAGTAGGAAGTTCCGAATCATATGGGAAATAAGCAGTGATCGAATACCCTCTTCGTTTACTTCAACGACGACTGTTGTAAGGTCATTACAACAAATATCATTTAGGAGTCTTTTATTCATGTTATCACTAACAAAATAACTAACCAGAAGAGAACCTGAGGTCACTGGATTGAGTCCTTTGATTATGTTCCCGTGAATCCACGGTTCCTGAATCAAAGACATATTAAGATAGTAATGTATTGCTATCTAGATATGTCCTTTTGATTCAGGAACCGTGAATCATGGGACCAACACTTGCAGAATTCGTTGAAAAAGAATACGACTTAGTTCGAAGTCCTCTTTCTGGGAATTAACTGGAACTTTGGAAACACGTGTTGTAATTAGTATATCGAACTAAGAGATGATCTAAAAGACAGTTTAGGTCCAAGGAATATTCCATACCGTAATTTATCATGGGGTAATGAACTGCCCACGTTGTATTTATTTAGTCTTATGCACTCATATATAACAAAGTCTCATCAAGAAATACAAATTTGGTCGTATTTAGCTTATAAATTTTAAAACTTTATTTTTTAATATTTAGAATATTCTTATAAAGATTGAGTTTAATTATAACAAAACAATATACTTTATACATGTTAAAATATAATAAATAAAACTATTTTTATCAAATATTTGAGTAGGTATGTCCATCTCGGCACCATACAATAATTTTCAAATATTAATCCACCAGTATACTGGGTATATGGTAAAATATTCAATTATGCCTCTTTGTTTAATATTTATTGCCTAAGTTGAGTATTAATTACTTTCAGCTTTTCCTTACATATTTCTGTTTTAAAATAATATTTACTATTCTTATTGTCACAATCAAAATTATAAATTAAAATCACAATATTTTATAATTAAAAAAATAATAATAAACTAATTAATTATAGTAATTGATGATATATCAAGATTCAGCTGTTGAGGTTGATGGTGACCCCGATGAGGAATTCGATAATGTGTTATAGGTAACGCCAACATCAACATTTAATGGCATTGCAGTTTCTAGAATTAATATTGCAAAATAAACAAATAAATAATAAAATAATAATTTAAAAAATTATAAAATAAAAAGCATTTAAAAAAAATGGCATAACTCACAATGTGTCAATATGAGAGTTGAAATGTCTTAACCTAACTCAAATCATAACTTAATGTCTATCCAGTTGGTCAAGAGATATTGTTTTGATAGGGTCTGAATTATGAATGTATAGGTTAGGTTAGGTTGTTGTGGCTGCTATCGCACACTTAGACCGGCGATTGGTCCGTTGTGATACCACTCTATGTACGGCTATAGGTCCGAGTTTTCATAGAACCATCTGCGCATTGCAAAGCTCCATGTCAGCCTATAGTACTGACATGGAAGATTGGTTCGGCCCATGAATTCTAAACACGACAGAGGATCCAGATATGTTCATTTTACACCACCGATCGCACCGCTTAAACGATCGAAGGTGAAAAACCCATTTTGCATCTTGCCCCGAATCGGTATTCGAACCCGGTACCTCCCGCTCCAACTGCCGCAGCTTTAACCACTGCGCCACCTGGGCGTATGAATGTATAATGAGAGGTTTTTTTTTTTTGGATTGTTGATCATAATAGATAACATTTACAACCCAACGAATAACCCAACAGATTATCGAAATATTATGTTTCGTTTAAAAATTTCGAAAGCTATAATTATTTCAGGCATTGATATCAGTATATAAACCTACAAAAGGCCAGCTATTGTATACTTCTTAATAAAAGTCGTTTTTTTTGTGCCGTAGATGTTTATGGCCGTAATAATCTAATAAATAAGCAACTCTTTGGCTCGTCTCAAAGTATAAAAATTCAAAATAAAATGACAAAACAAATAAAACATTTTATTATTAATTAAGAATCTGCATTCGCTGTTTCATTCGATTCACTAAAGATATTATAAGTTCTAAGATATGGCACCGAAACAGTTGACACTTTGATACGATTATTTCGAGTGGCGCAATCGTGTCCTGTTTAGAATTTCAGAATATTATAATATAATGTGTTAATAATTTATTAATATCTTACCACTGTCCGTGCATTTCTGCGAGCATATCACATTGGTTGTTCGTGCTTGTATATTTTCCATATTGATTTTCATCGAAATGTGACCAAATATAAAATATCCAATTCCCATGCCCACAATGACCGCAATAAATACATATCCATTGTAAACCATCACCGACAGCATAAGCAAATAGCCCAAAATATTGTGAGACATAAACATAAATAAATCGAGTACGGTTTTCATTATACGCAACAATAGTGGTGGTTGAGGTGGTGCTAAATCGACGGCTAATAAATTTGCTGTTTCGCTAGCAAGCGATGTAGCACGATGACGTTCCCGTGCAACACGAGCTTTAGCTTTAGCATCACGTACTTTCATCGATTCGAAGAGAATCGATAACACTAGCAATACAACACATACCCCGGCTAATGGACCAGCACCATTGATATTGAAATTTTTGAATAGGAATTCGCCCAGATCAGGTCCAAACCAAAATGACATATGCATATGCATTCTGACAGCCGACAAATTTTATTCCGTTGAGCTGTGGTACAGATCTAAAATGAATAAAAAAAAATCATTTTATATATTGTACCTTATGTAATTTATAGTTGATTTAATAACACGCTCGTATATGACAGTAATTTATAGTCAATTATTCATTATATTTGTGCTTAACTACCGAAACATGATTGTAATTTAATCGTAATTTGATAACATTGTGTAATGGGAACGATTAGACGTTTTTTTCTTCAAAGGGTTGAATTTATCTAAGAGTTAGGTATTTATACAGCTCGACTCGTATGGTAAGTGGGGCCTATCGAACCGAAAGTGTTAAATTATTTTCGTCGGTTTTAATATTTAGATATTTGAATACCTAAATTTCGAGGCTCTGTAGGGTCTAAATTTGATTGGATACCTTCAATTGACGACTATTCAGTTGACAAATAAAATTAAAATTAGATACTGGCTAAGAACCTGGAAATGAGTTTAATCATCGACACGTGCAGTCAGTATAAAAACGTGGTGCGTTTAATGATTTTATCATATGCATAGAAAAAAGATAATCAACGACAACTCATTGTTTTGGTCAAACACGAGGTCATGTGTAAGACTGGTACATTGGACATCAGAAACGATTGATAATCGAATGTGTGAACTACATATATAGATTACTAGTCAAATCTGGTAATTTGTGCTTTGCAATAGTCCATGGCCCAAAAAAAGATGTAGTACATTTTATTAAGGTAGACTGTGATTCATTTGTACTTTGTACGAATGATTTAAAGCCCAGGTGGCGCAGTGGTTAAAGCTGTGGTTGTTGGAGCGGGAGGTACCGGGTTCGAATCCCGATAGAGGCAGGATGCAAAAGGGATTTTTCATCATACGATTACATTCGGCGGTGTAAATGAACACATCTATGAACCCCCTGTTAGAGTACAGAATTCATGGGCCAACCCATCCCATGTCAGTACTAAAGGCTGTCATGGATTTATGCAATGTGCAGATGGAAAAATGGTTTTCGTGCTCTTGGACCAATTTCATGTTCATAATCGACTTACTGAACGCACTATTCGCGAAACAATCAATAAATTTCGAACCACTGTTTCATTATGGCATATTAATTACCAAATTAGAGTGCGTACAAGTCGATCTAATGTGAATATTGCTGCTGTAAGTGAAAGTGTGTGGTCACACCGCAATCAATCAAATCGTCGCCGTTCTCACGCTCTGGGGCTCTCATATGGCACAGTGTGGTGTATTTTGAAGAAAGATCTTGGTTTAAAGGCATGAATACAACTTGTTTATGAATTAAAGCCGGCTGACCTTCCTTTGCGTCATCGATTTGGTTCATGGGCGTTGGAACAGCTCCAAATTGATCCGTTTTTTATCGAGAAATTGTGTTCAGCGATGAAGCTCATTTTTGGCTGAATGGATAAACAAAATTGTCGTATTTGGGCTTATGAACAGCCAGAAGAGATGCCGATGAATCATGAAAAATGCAGTGTTTTGTGCGGTTTATTAGCAGGTGGCATCATCGAACAATCTTCAAAAATATTAACGTCAATGGCGCAAACTGCAGAGCAATGATCAATGAATTTTTATCGACCAAAATACAAGATGTTGGTGTAACCGGTTTGTGGTTTCAACAGGATGGTGCAATGTGCTACCTACAGAGCAGGCCAAAATATCGATTTATTTAAAGAAAATTTGAATAAGAACACAATACCAAGAAAGGGATCCGTGAATTGGCCTCCAAATATCATTCGTTTCAGGTCAGCACGCATAAGTGATCGAGCCAGTGTACTCTTAGCAATATTTTTCATCCATGTTTCGTTAATATTTCTAACGAAACATTATACTCATAGACTTCTACCACAGTCGTAGCAGGCGACTAAATCTGGTTGGATCGCTAGGCTGACGACCAGCATCCGTAAAAAAACAACAAATGTTAAATATGTCAACAAACTAAAAAAAATCGGAGACCGCCAAAACAAAAATGACCCCTCGGTTAAGTACTTGGACACGAGATTGAGGATTGGCACGTGGAAAGTGCAATCATTTCGAAAACCTGGCGCACTTGACGGCCTTAGCAGATGTATGAAATAGTATCGGCTGGAACTCGTAGCGCTTCAAGAAAGTCGATGGATATGACCTCGAAAATTTTGGAGTTGGATTTCTCATTGGGCCACAGGAAAAAAAGGCTTTCAAGCAGTCGAGAATAAAATGTGTCGAAGCTTCGTTTTCACATGAGATTAGCCAACCTGTCAATTGTCTGTGTACATGAACTCACTGATGTAAGCCAAATCCAAGATAAAGACTCATTTTACAATAAATTGGATATCTGATAGGTTCTATACGTGAGCACGATGTCAGATTTGTGTCTTATGTGTAAACTGGCATAAGTCAAACCGACTTATGTTATAATGTATGTTCGTACTCCAGACACCAAAGAGCGACCGAAAATGGAGAAAGAATGATCTACGTTCTTTCCTCATAAAAATATCCATTTGACCAGAAGCCAAAATGACCATGTGTTGATTTTAAAAGAACGAGGTCGGTTTCAAAATTACGATGAAAATTCGTACAAAGTCAGGGAGGACAGGGGAATATACAACGCAATTCTCTGTGAAGGTCTGATAAATGAACAAACGCAACGAAAATATCAAGATCATGTCACCAATAGCATTTTGCGATCTAATTACGAGTCTGGCGAAATGAAAACTGTCTGGGAAGTACTGAAAACCTCAGTTGTCGATGCTGCCCGTTGATCTCAAAATCAACGAATCCAACACCAAATATCTAATATTTGGTTTTCGAGATCAAGACGCAATTGATTTCGGTAGCGGTAATTACACGCTTCAAGGAGTGATGAGAATGGAGTATCTTGAATCTCTCATTACTCACTATAATAGTATGGGAGATGCTATCAAGATTCTCCTTGCCGCTGGCAATCAGGTTTTATTATCATATACGTCCTGAAATTGTACAGATTGTTGATCAGACTAGTTGTCATGTATGGATGTGAGAGTTCGACCTTGACGGATGAGTACGAAAAATGGATTCTAACATTCTAAAGAACAATCATGCGTGTGATATATGGCACAAAACTCGTCGTTGATGGCACATACCGTATTCTTTTCAATCACGAGATCAGGAATTTAATGCGAATTCTTGACCTCGTGCATGAAATCACAGGACAGCGAGTACACTGGCTCAATCACGTTCTGCATACTGATCTCAACCGAATGTACTGTGATCTTTGAAGCAGGAGCCGCCGTTCGGTATGTGAAGAGGTCGCAGTCGGCGACCGGCATTTAATTGCTTGCAACAGTATGTAGAGCTGGCACGTGATCGAAACCGATGGATTCATAAAAAATGAGTCTAAATACGAATATTAGTATACCATAAATGAAAAAAATTACTACAAGGGTTAACGTTTATTTTCAATAATATGTATTTTTAAGAATTTGCTTCTGGTGTTTTTTTTAAATTGAAATTCATAACGCATATTGAAAATCCAACACATTAATTAAAAAGTATTTGTTTTATTACGTTCAACAGACAATTATAAATAATATTATACAATACAAATGGATCCCACCGATGATTAAGCGTGTGATGTGAAATAATTTATTATTACATAGCTATTACATTTTGATAATAACAATAGTATAAGCGTAAACGCCCAGACTTCAGATATCAACCAGTTTGATCTGCACATGCAACATATTTATTGTTATGATGTCAATTTGTAGTCTGCCTATATAAAAGGTGAGTCGGGAGGAATCTGTTATACTTCAGTGTATTGTACACGTGGAAATAATAATAGAAAAACCAACTTTTGTTATCCGATTTTCATTTGTTTTCCACATCTGAGACATCCTATGATCCTAGTAGAGGACAGAGGTTAACACCCCGATTCCCTTAGTCGTGTCACTTAATTCGCCGCGACAGTTGTCGTGTCACTTCATCTAAAAATTTATATTCTGCTAGTCGATTGAAGTGACCTGATGCAACGAACGTCAATCGCTGACTTAATCAAGGAATACTAATAATTTCAACTGAATATGTCGACTGAAATTTTCACGCGTCTATAAATGTCGTTCCAAGTGACAAACATTTTTAAACGACTACTAGAATAAAAAGTTTGTCACTTCAATTAATAATTGACGAACAAATCGACTAAGAGAATACCAATATTTGTCTTTCGCTATAAGTGACAAGTGACACGACTAAGGGAATCGGGGTGTAAATCTACCCAGTATAAACATAATCTCTGAACGAGCTGTTCGACAGTATTTAGAAGAGGTATGCTGATGCTGGATTAAGTAGCAAAAGATGCAACGGCCAGCTTACGACGAATTAGTATGCAATTGGGTGACATTCCACAAACAAGAGTACTAAACACGCTGCACGTGGATAACATCCACGGTGTTATATCGCTCATACTTTTTACAGATGAAGCAACATTCACCCGTGACGGCAAAATAATACTTGCAACTCTCACGTATGGTCAGAAGATAATCCCCATGTAACAGTGGAAAGTAATTTTCTTGATTGTTATTGAATTAGCCTTTTTATTCTGAAACCTGGAGAGAAGTTAAACGTTTTTACAAAATGAATTACACGGCCTACTAGAGAATGTTCTTTCAAACAACAGAAGCCATATGTTTAGCTTGTCAGGACAAGGAACACTTGGACGAAAGGTTTCTAGGACGTTGGATTGGTGGCGGTGGTCCTATTACTGCACTTGATTATTGTTTATGCGGCTGGTTTAAAGATGAAGTGTACAAAGTAAAAGTGGGCACTCGGGATGGACTGATTCAACGTATTTTATACGTGTTGCAGTCGATCTTAAACGCAAAGACCACTGTACAACACATTCCTGGAGTGTTACAGATTTTTCTCGACTCACCCAGTATATGCAATGAAAGACTTGATTCTAAACTCTAATAAACGGAAAGGTTAATTGAATCAAATTTAATAAATAACAGACATTTTACTAACCTACTATATATCGCAGTGCTGTCATCCAGGCTTTCATAAATTTTGTTGTATAGTAAACAGACATAAATTAAATTAATTATTATACATTTCTTATCAGCATTAATGTGTTGCTTTATTTTACTTACAATACATAAAACTGCTATCGGCAATTGTATACTGTATATATGCATGCACGAATTTTATAGAATATAAGTAGTTCATACTTGTATACGAGTATAATGAATTTTGAGGTTAACAACTGTCACTGCAGCGGTCACATCTCTTACTGGTTAAAATTTTCTTGAATAAATTATTAATTATGTACTTTCTTCTTGAGTTAAACCAGAGATCTTATTATACATATAATAAAATCTAATATAATAATATAATAAAATCTCTGGTTAAACGTACATATAATTAAATAATTTGGGATATAACATTAAATTTAATCAAATTACATATATATACATCCATTGACAATCACTGAAAAATTTCAGTTCCAATGTGAAGCATAATAATTTTATGAATCATATAATGTCTTATCAATGTTTCTAATAATAAGTTACTAAATCGTATAAGTTGACTCTTGGATTTTGTTAGACTCTAACACCAACATTTCTATATGAAAAACTTGTATGAGTCTGTTTTAGGATGTTATATTGAAACAGAGCTACACCGGAACAAGTGGTTCCAGAACCGGACGGTCGAAATTCGATATTGGATATGGTGGCCGAGTAAAACGCCTCAATCGCACGTGCAAATTGCAATTCTGAGTTAGTCAAACATCTGGGTGTTACTTTAGATAGTAAACTTCCCTGGAGAGTATAATCTAAAAACAATCACTGCAATTGAGTAATGTTCATAGAGCATCATTTGGGAATTGACCACTAGAATGTTAATGTTTAATTTATTACAGATCGCTGGTTTTACTTATGCTATTTTATGGTTTGATGGCCTGTGCGGTCAATTCGAATACCGCTTGAGAAAACTTAACAGTCTACATGGTATGACAGTCCAATAAGAGTGCTATATCCTCGACCCCCTTCTCTACAGACAATTTTATCCTAAAATTTCATAAATTCGGATTTGAAACCTACCCTGCACATGATCTTAGATCATCTGACAGTTTAGGCTTGTACTGTACGGCGTTTTTAAAGCAGAGTGGATACCACTTACTCTCTGTGCGTTTGAAGCTTTTAAACTACAATGCTAGCCTAGTGATAATATTGGATACCATAGCATATTGTGGCATTGAAGGATACTTAAACACTGACACTTTGACAATAGCGGGTTCTCCATTGGAACTGATCGGGCCCGAACTAGCGCTTCGTTGGCATCAAAATTTGTGAAGAAATATATTAAAACTTCGTTCATTACAAAGCAATGGTATGCCATTTTACAATAATTTGGATAATCTGATGTGCTCTATACCGGAGCACGATGTTAAATTCGTGATTGGTGACTTAAACGCTAGAGCTGGCAGAAATCCGACCGACTGATGTAATGATATATAGGTCTGTACTTCCAACAACAAACTGCGACCGTAAATGAGAAAAGAATGATGTACTTTGCGAACGCTCATGATCTCAAAGTGGCAAGTATATTCTTTCCTTATAAAAACATCCATTTGGAAACATGGACGGATCCACGTAAATCACCTCGCAGACCTAATAATTAAAGAAGGTGGAAATTATTCCAGAACTTAATGCCACTAGGGTCCACGGTTCAAATCTACATATACACTTACATATTAAAACACCAAATCGTGATTTTTGTTCACCCCGGGAATCGAACCCGAGACTCCCGATTGATAGAGCAAGCATGCTATTTTATCTTCCACGAGGATGACAAATTGACCATGTGTTAATTTCAAAAGGGAAGATTTGGGTTATCCAAGACGTGAGGTCGTATCGGTCTTTAACAACATTTGTAGGCAGTGACCATTATGGTCCCTGTAAAGCTACGATGGAAATTTTCGAATTAGTCAGGCAAGACAAAGGAAAATAAACTACGATTCTGCTGTGAAGGTAATGAAGAAACGCAACGAAAATATCAAGATCTTGTCAGTAATAGTATTTTTTATCTAATTACCAGTTTGATGAAGTGACAGAGTTTGGGCAGTATTGGAAAACTCGGTTGTTGATGCTCTCTAGCACACCCTCGGTATAGTAAAAACTAAGCCCAAAAATGATTGGTTTGATGGGAAAGTTATCTTCTTGTTGAGCAACGAAATATAACCCACAATGAAGCGCATACTCGGTTTATAATCGCAAAAAGAAATAAAGCAGTTCTTGCTAGGAGGACAGCTAAACGCATTTGTAGACAGAAGCATGGTGGAAGGCTAAGGTCTTAAAAGTATAACAACACAGTAATGACCCAATTCGCATGTTTTCAAAAAGAATCACTGAATTGCACCATATCTTAAGATCTCGGTCAACTGCCATTCGAGACCAGGATAGAAACCTCTGTGTTAACATCGATGCGGTACTCGATACATGGCGTAAACATTTTTCTGCCCTACTTAATTTTCCACATGTATTTTCTTCAAATACAGACCGCAGAGATGATTATTGACGATCGATTCTATGAGGAATTCAACATGGCCATGCTGATATTAAAGCAAAACCGTTCATCTGGAGTTGATATTAATTTAGAGCTCTTAATATTCGGATGGTTAACTTTGTGGGACTGTCTTTTCGACCTTATTCGATTGGTATGGCGAAATGAAGTTATGCCTAAAGGAGGGGCCGCGTTAAATGCGAGAATTATAGCGATATAGTTTTCCTTTACACAGCATACAAGTTACTGTCGTACATTTTCTTGGGGAAAATTACTCCTTTGTCTGAGGAAATTATCATTGACTTCCTAAGAGGATTGCGTCCAAATCAGACAGTCACTGATCAAGTTAAACCTCACGACAATATCTGATTGGATTAAATGGTACCGGGGTGAATGAGATACTTGATCCACTAGAACAGTGCTCAACTTCCGTTGTTCTCAATATAAATGAGTCCAAAACCAAATATCTGATCTCTGGTTTTCGTGACCAAGACGCAATTGATTCACTTCCTCAGATTGGTAAAATTAATCGCAAAATGCTTTTGCTGACAAGATCTCAGTGTAAGTAGTATATGTAGTAATCTAAATTATCCACAGTTAAAACTACAATTGGAGCATCTTCAGCAAGCATACCACGCACATACTAGATTCGATAATTATTGCCCTATGTAACAAACAGGAAGAGTATATATATATATATATATATATATATAAGATCATAGAGGAGGCACTCTTCATTATTTAATGCTTTGTTATATTGGAAGAAAAATTCATCTGTCGATCGATGATCCAACTGATTTGTTTATCCATAAAATATTGATTTTTATTATACTTTTTCTTATTCTTATAAAAGTGAAAGTAATTTTAAATGTAACTATAGTAGTGTTGAACGATGTCAAAAGAGATTTGTAATTTTTAAGAGATCATTAGAAATTTGGTGAACGAAACAATTTAAATTTAATTATTACCAAAATTAAATAGAAACTATAAACTTTCTATGTGCATAGTCGTAAAAATCTACAGTATATTTATTTATTAATATGCTGAAATTGTACCGAGTCCGACCATGTGAGAGTTGGACCTTGACGCATGAGTACGAGACGTGGCTTTTTACGTTCAAGAGAAGAATAATGCGAATGATATATGATGACCTAAAATGCGACGTTGATGGCACACACCGAATTGTTTTACACGAGACAGCGAGTACGCTGGCTCGGTAATGTTCTACGTGCCAGTGTTGGCATACCGGTATTGTAACGGAACGAAATAACGGAAAAACCAGAATTATTCCCAATAACGTTATTTGTACCGGTACTATAATAATAAAATTGGAAATAACGTTACTTTGTAACGTTACGGTTTATATATTTTCCAGCGAATACTCCAGCGAATAATATATCTGGCGAAGAGCTTCGGTTTCTGAAGATATTTTAAGTTCATATCTGAAGCAAAAATTCAACAATTTCGCAAATAACCTAAATACACACATGATTAGTGAAGCAAATCAAATTTCTGCGCTGCTAAATAACTTTGAAAAAGTAAAGATGCTTCCCAGCATCCCAGTTTTAGTTTAAATTTTCAAGATCATTCGAAAAATGCACGGTGCAAGCTTTTGTGAAGGTTCTAACCAAAACTCCTTATTTTCTACAGCGAATCAACAGCAAGATTAGGTTAGGTTGAGTGGCTGCTACCGCACACTTAGACCTGCGACGGTCTGTTCTGATACCACAGGATCTTACTCGCCTTTTACCCTTATGAGAACCAGTTTGAGCTTCTTACGTAGCGTAATAAGTCTCGCACATTACAGTTTTCGAGATCAGAAAAGTAGTCCATTAAGAACTTACCCAAATATTCAAGTCTTTTGTGTGCCAAAGCCGGGCATCAGCATAGGAGGTGGACTACCATCTCTTTCTCCTCGTCCATACAGCTTCTGCAAAGGACATTTACTTCCAGACCTAGCCTCCTTGCATGTTCTCCAAGAAGGCAGTGTCCTGTGAGTATCCCCCCGATCGTTTTAAGTTCACATCTTCGTAGGAAGATAAGAGCCTTAGAGCGTTAAAAGTTCAGCTTTGGCCAGACTTGTCTTGCAACTTTACATGAGAGGGTGTTCGTCCACCTATCGTTCGCACTTTTTTAAGCACAGTCTTGAGTACGTTAATGGGTCTCCCCAACTTTGATGGGTCGTTAATGGGTCTCCCTTTCCGGTAGCAGTTGGAGAGTTGTACCGTACCTCGCTAGTTTCTCCGTCCTGCAGTTTCCCATTACGTCTGAGTGGGCGAGGACCCAGACTACCTGGATGTTGTTTATCACAGAAGACTCCATCCATCCTGGATGTTGTTTATCACACAGACCTCCTACTTTACCGTGTAGGTTGGAGCCATCCGTAAAGAACTGCAATGCTTCCGTTTCCACTGCCGACCCGCTTCTTCAAGATTCCCTTGAGAGGCAGGTAGTTTGGAAACTTTTCTCGAAACACAGAGTCCGTGTAACATATTCTAGATTCGCCAGTTCTTTCCTCAGCGATCTGACTATCGTCGAGTGTCCTGTCTGAAGATATTTCCATTGAGATATGGCTGATAGTCGAGTGGCCGTAATCACCGCCATCTGCTTACCATAAATGTCAACGGGGAGAAGGTGAAACATGACCTCTAAGGCACTTATAGGTGTTGTCCTCAGCGCCCCTCTTATAAGCATGCAAGCCGTTCTTTGCACCTTCTTATTAAGCAAACTTTTAATCAATCTATGTAAATTTAAGTTCTATGTACTAATTAACACTGGTGTAACGGAACGAAATTATTTGCTTTTTAAGTTACGTACCAATAACCGTAACGATAACGAAATTTAATTCGGAGGTATAACGAAATTAATAACGTTACCATTTTTTTTCCTGTATGCCAACACTGCTACGTGCTGATGCAGACCGAATGATACAGAAATCTATAAAGGAATAGGCGTTTTGCGAGGAGTGAACAGGGCGTTGTCGGCAACTTATGGAGTCAGATTGTTGACACGAAAATAATGATATTTTAGCTGGAACTGTAGATGGCCACATGTTGTTGACAACCCATGAACAATTTAAATATTAGCCTGAACAGATAAGCACAAACTCAACATTGTACTTTTTAGTCAACGATTAAATGCAAAAAAAATTGGGTATCACTAAATAAATTAGCCGTTCAGTATTGACTTAAATCAGAAAAATAAATATTTTTCTATATTGAATGTCGCCAAAAAATATTTATTTAATAATTTCGATAATCACACTCATGTGACTCATTTCAATAATAATATTTTTAACACAAACAAGATATCATTCAAAATTTTACAAACTGTTCTGTATCGTTTCGGAATTTATCTAATGACAAGTTTTGGTTATTGAAATTTTCAAATATGCATATACCAGTATACATGTATAGGTTTTGCATGATTGTGGCAGTATGTAATGTAAGGATGGTAGTTTATTGAACTTACAAAGCCGAGGGATTAACTTGTAAGGTATACAATTGAAAAGTATAATGTCGAGTTGGACCATGTTTCTCAGAATAAGAAGATGTCTACATGTGTTAATTTCGAATACTAATACAAGGCCGAAGTGAGAAGTCTAGTAAAACTTCCACAACGCTATCTGTCACTAGACCAAATTGAAATTTTCAGACAGATCTTTCATTCAGTTCAGTTTCGATAGCCACTGAAAACAGACAAACCATTGTTTTTTCGCAAACATTTCGAGAGTTAATTAAAAATTATTTTGTGTGTACCAAAAACATTACGCAAACCAAAACAAAGCTTGATATATATTATAGGAATTCTTCACCATGGATTAAAATGATTCACAAATGGTTAACTTATTTTCGTTGTTCAGTCAACGTTCAGGACGCCCAAATGAAGTCCCACACGAAAAATAGTTGACAAAATCCATGATGCGGTATTGTAACACCGCAGAGTGCCATGTTTGCTAACATAATCAACCAAATTCTACTGGCCGAAGAAGATTAAGGCGGTTTTAGCGGCCAACAAGATCATCGATTATCTTCAAAAGGATAGAATATAGTCAACGACGAATATTATTACATTATTGGACGGTTTCAACGACGTTTTAAAAGAAAAACGACCACATTTGGCGAAGAAAACAGTTATCTTTCATCAAGACAATGCACGGGTGCACACTTGTGTAGTTGCCATGGACAAAATCAATGGATTACGTTTCGAATATAAGTCCGCCATATTCTCCAGACTTAGCCTCTTGCAACTATTTCCTGTCTACGAACTTGAAGAACTGGTTCGAAGGAGATCATCGATGCACCAAACGGCTATTTAGAAGGATTGGAGAAATCGTATTATGCGGAAGTCATCGAATATATATCGAAAAATTGAAAAAACGTTGGAGTAAGTGTATCGAGGTAAAAGGCGATTACATTGAAAAATACATTTTTTTTTGGCCGAAAATATTATTTCTTGTTTCATTTTTATCTGACATCTCACTCCTCTCTTGTATCGTTAATAAGATGACTTCTTGAAACTATCACTGCAATAGTTACACATACAATAAAGCATTGAAGTTTATACAAAAAATTTACTCATTTTGTGAGCCTGTGAAGTTTCTAACAAAAAATATTCCTATTTGAATTGTATATGTATACAATGTCAATGGGATAATATGGCGGTATTGGAATCCCATACGTTTAAATATGTATTGGTGTATATAATGTATATGTCTCTTTCTTTTTAGATGTTTTTTCTAATATTTTTAACTCACAATTTTAAAAAATGTTTATATTTTTGATTTTTTAAAAAGCTTAACAAAATAGAATAAACCTGAATGTAATAAATAATAACGAATAATTTGATTT
This sequence comes from Tipula lateralis, assembly GCA_963932295.1. Taxonomy (NCBI): domain Eukaryota; kingdom Metazoa; phylum Arthropoda; class Insecta; order Diptera; family Tipulidae; genus Tipula; species Tipula lateralis. Next base: position 69,803,074 of record OZ010737.1, read on the forward strand.
ATTAATGTATGTCATTTAAATTTATTCCAATACGGAAACGTTTTGGGGTGCTGAGTTAAATTTTAGAATTTTTTAATTTACACCTATTACAAAAGATTTGGGCAACATTCGGCAATATCGGTGAAATATGCCTATATATGGCCCATATTATCCATATGAAGCGATTCCCAAACGGAGACCGTGGATACCTGTTAATATCACTTTTTCGTTTTGGGATGTTGAGTTAAACTTGTCGAGTTATTCAACCCTCATGCTAGTTCGAACTCTTACCAAAAAAAGACTTTACCCTCCGTCTCTCTACACGACCGAATTCTCAAAACGTGCATAACTCAAGGTGTGGGAGTTCCATGTTCTTGATAGTTTGTTATTTTGTTCAATTAATGTAGTTCAAGTTATTCTTTCAGTTTTTGGCGTAATATCGCCATTATCATGGTACTCATGGTGAATTTCAGCTGCCTTACTCGATCAGCACGCTCCTAGGGGTAACTGCTTACACCGTTTGTAGTGAATGTTCTTCCACCGTGCCTACCATTGATTCATAATTTCTTGTTTTGCGACTATGTTGATTTTTTTTTTAACTAAGCTTTAATTGGGTGCAGGGCAGACTTTTAGACAGGCCTAGCTCATTGTAACTGTCAGAGCTCCTACATCCAACGCGGGATCCTTAAAATAAAGGTTGATAGCCGCCTTAAACTTGTACATTTTATAATTCAACGGAAACTGAAAACCAGCCAACGAATTCCTCTTCCTGGATGTTCGATAAATAAATTCGCGCTTTGCATCTTCAGTTCGAGGTTCCAGGTATCGCACTCTTCCACGCGTTCGGGTATTCACCTTGCTTATAAGAAAGGAGAAAATTTTTAGTTAATATTGGAATCAAGTCACTGGCAAACTCCTTCAAGATTCGAACAGGAATTCCGTCAGATCGAGTGGCCTTATTTATGTCCATCGCCTTCAGATTACTGAAAACAATTTCCTCCGAGATGTTGAAATAGATGTTTTAGACATATTGGCAACCGATGCGACGATCTGGTAAAAAACTTGCGATCGGAGATTTTCAAGTCGGAAGCCTTAGCGGCTTTTTTTGTTGTCGGCTCAGATTTTTTACAGAAGTTACGAATGGCCTTATATTCTTCAAACGAAATTTCGTTGCGCTTATACTTCTTGTGAGAATAAATCTATAGATTTATTTTGTCTGAATTGGAAAAGGATGATTGAATATATGCCATAGAAGCCTTGGCTGCTGTCTAAATTCTGGTGGTGTTTCGACAGATATTTTTACGATTATCAGGTTGTGGTCAGAATTTCCAATTCCAGCCTCGACACGTGCTTCCATGGAATGCAGAATTATTGTAAGACAAAGATCCAGAATATATCTTCGTTTGGGGATCGCTTCATATGGATAATATGGGCTATATATAGGCACATTTTACCTATATTGCCGACTGTTGCCCAAATCTTTTGTAATAGGGTTAAATTAAAATTCATTTTCATAATTTTGGCATTATATTTTAATATTTTATAAATCGTTCTATTTGAGATTAATAATTAATAATAATTTATAAAGCTATATAAAAATTCATTATTTAATCTAAAAAAGGAGATATAATTTATATTTTCCATATAAATACATCAACTGAATGAAAGAGATGAATATAGTATTCTATTTTCGAAGTCTCAAGATTTTCTAATAAGAATATCGTTTGAGTGATACTAATACAAGATATTAACAAATTTTGTTAGAAATTTCACACCGGTCATTTTGTATATTTGGATAGAGAATTTTGTACAGTTTGATTTCACCTAGAGTATACGAACCTTTTTAAGTTGACTTCTCTTTCTTTTCCAAACATTATACGCGTGACGTCTGTTTTAAAGAATCTGGATCCCTTAACGAAGTCTTAATGAGTTTGATACTATCTGTTTTCTATATTAACTTGCCTGGCTGTTGGTATCATGCGCGTGCAAATTCTGTTAGCTTGAAGAATGTTGTCATAGAGGCTATAGCCCTTTCTAGAAGCATGAACTGTCATTTGGAAAGTTGTTGATTATTATTTTTAAATTTTTTAGCATCTGTTATAGTGTGTATCTGATAATTACCGAGGAACTCGTATTCATCTCCTCACACAATTGCGATAGTTATTGGTTCAAAATTTTACCCTGCAGTTTTTGTAAAGACATTTGGCATCTAATATTAAAGACATTTAGATGGCATGTTTAATATAAACTGAAAGTAATGTTATGCTCGTAAAGTACTAACATGAACTTCTAACCACAGTTTATCGTATCGACAGAGACCGGTTTGTGTAAAGATAATATATTTTGACTGGTAGTTATAAAGAATGAGATGGCGAGTGTTAACGATTATCAGATGGGTACAATATCTATCCATTATAATCTCCAGTTATCTGGAATTTGAGCATAGTTGGAGGATGGGAAAATAATTGGAATGATCAAAATGCTTTTTATTTCAAACCAAATCACACAAAATCGTGACATCAATAAAGGTGATTATGGCGTGAAATAACAAATTGATGTTATACACCATTTCGTTCGCCACAATGATACCAATATTTCTAGAAATAAAACTCATAATTTACACTTTGTCTAGACGTTGCGAAGTATCGATACATATTAAATGACAACGAATTACTTTAAAATAATTGAACCTGACTGTTCACTTTTATAACATCTCATATAACGAATATGATTGAACATACATATAAATGATAGGTCAAAGTAAGGCCAACAGCAGGTGTTATTTAGTATCTGTATACTTTACACAAGATAAAATCATTAATATTTTCAAGACCGTCCCAATTAACCGACCAAATGGCGCAGTGGAGCAGCAATTGGAGCGGGAGGTACTGGGTTCGAATCCTGATAGGAGTAGAATGTAAACTGATGTTTTAACATCTGATTACGATCAGTGGTGTTAATGAACACATCTATGACCCCCTGTTGAAGTACAGAATTCATGGATCAACCTATCTTCCATGTCAGTATTATAGGCTGGCATATAGCTATGCATTGTGTAAATGGTTTTACCATTCGTAGCCACTATTATCTTTTTGAATAATTCCATGATTTGTCTTTAATTGAAGAACCGTACACCGGTTTGGATAAAATATTGTTAGGTATGTTTCATATATCATGGAATAAAATTGAATGTATATAAGAATAATTCAAGTCCATTATCATTAATTATTTACGTAGAGAAGGTGTTTTGTTTTTAACTCAACTAAAGGTAAACGTTATATATAGGTAAGCTTTGCCCAACATTATTTAACTCGTGGCTTTCGGTGCAATTCTGCTATAAGAAATATTTCGTACATGGATAAAAAAAGGTAGGTACAAAAATAGTAAACAAAAATTTCAGCACGTTACGGTTTGAATGGAAGGATCGTGGCCTTATTTGTTGATATTTCTGTATTTCTAACGTTGTACCTTACCGCGAAACCAAATTGAGAACATTGCATTGGACCATGGCCTATAGGCTGGCATATAGTACTGACATAGAAGATAAGTCAGCCATGAGGGAATACCAATAAATTCTTAATGGTCAATAGGTTACAACAAACTAGAGGTACAACCATTTCTTATTGACCATAACTTCGATTTTTGACCCTTATTTTACAACTATGTATAAACAACCTAAGAATAAAAACTATTGCAGCGGAAAATCACATGGTGACACTACAATCATTTACAACCTGTCTAAAGAAATGGTCAGGAAAATTCATTATATCAGGAGAGCGTTAACTGCAGACGTTGATTAGAACACCCAACAAATTCAAGATTAGTATCTTAGAAAGAAAAATTCTGTGCTTATCTTCAACTTCAATGTAACAAATGGTATATCAATGTTACAAATGGTTCAATGTAACAAATGGTATCTAGAACAAAACGTATATACACCTAGAATAGCGTTAAAGCGTGTAACGATCTAATTTCTGATCAGTATTATAATTTACGCCGGATGTAGTTTAATGGTTAAGAGAGTTTCTCATCACGCCGCGGTCTCGAGTTCGATTCCCGCCGTTGACCAAATTAACATGCAACTGGATGACATAAAAACGCGGTTGTGTGTAAAAACATTCGTTGGGCTGACCACCTACAATGTGCTCCATTCGTTAACACTGGTTCGTAAGGTCTCAGTTGAGACGCGGTAAGGGCCGTTTTACGGCCTCTAAGCCATAGATTGTTTTTTTATTATAATTTACAGGCAATCAAATTACAAATTTTGAACACTTTAATAAGACCAGACTTTTAATTTAGTACAAAACAATGTGATTCAATATTTTTTTCAAGAGAGTCACAGCTACTAAACAACAGCTGGACAAGAAGTGATCGAAAGTCAAAGATTACACCCGAATGATGCAGGAAAAAACTGGCGTCCCTTCAAAAAGTTTTATTTTGCAGGCAGCAAACTGATGATGGAACATTGCACTCTTCTATTTCATTCGAGGTCGAGCCTACTCCTTCAGAGTTAAACGGTAAACGGCTGGAAGTTATCACTTCGCTTATTTCCGATATGAGTATAATATTTGAGTGAGGAGTAAAATATCAACACTTATTAGACCATGTATATAATATTGCTGTCAGGTTTGGGTGAAGCATATGGCATTGCTCTCCAGTTGCTGGATAGAGTTCAGTGGCGTGCCATCCGAATAACTGCAGACTGACGAAATGGATAGTCTATAGCACCGCAGAGATGTTGCAGAATTTTGCGTGTTCTATAGATTAATAAATGGTAAATGTTCTGCAGAATTAAAGGAGAAAATACCACCATTTGTTACGCCAGGACGAGTAACACGAGGAACATTTGATGAAGCCGAAACCACGAGGATGAAACTGCCGAAACCACGAACTGAAGGTGAAAAGCACGAATTCATTTATCGAACATCTAGTAAGTGTAATTCGTTATCCGGTTTTCAGTTTCCGTTTGAGTATAAAAAGCACAAGTTTAAGGCAGCTATCAACCTTTACGTGAAGTATCGCTCGTTGGGTGTAGGAGCTCTGACAGTTACAAGGAGCTAGGACAGTCTAAAAGTCCACCCTGCACCTAATTAAAGCTAAATATAAAAAAAACAGTTTAGACACCGGTTTGATAGCACTGATCTAGACTATATAACAGGAAAAACCTTTTCATTAACACACAAGTAGACAATAATTTTGAATATTTCAAATTAAATTGTATACACGAGTATCAAAATTTCTGAGTAAAGCAAATTCTAAGAAACTGGTTCTACTTCTTGAATTATGTATTAACAAACACACGAATATATACTTAGAAAATGTTATTTATTTGATTTTAAAGTACATTTTAAAGACGATCTAAATATTATTTAACGTTTTAATGCATTTGAGAGGCTTCAATTATTTCTGAGATACTCAACTTTAAAGGAATTAAGGTTTGTCGAAAAAAGGTGTTTTAGATAAACAGCTGTTTTTTATTTTTTGATATCTTGCGACTGAATCTTATACAGTCCGTCACATTGTTTCTAAAATATATAATAATTTTAAAGACAATAAACAACAATCAACAATAATCATAGAACGATTGTACGGTCTACAGACTATTTTCAAGTGGTTCCGAAGATTCCAGACTGGATGGTTTTTCTGTAAGGGGTGAGTCCTGAGAAGGTGGACCAAAATCTTCCACTGACGTCTTACTGTGGCTTTGGTAAAGTATATATTTTACGAAGATCCACGACTGACACAAGAAATTATTGAAGATGAATGCCACGATGAATATTAAATAATCATTTGGGATACGAGTCCCACGAATTTTAAATGAGGACCTTAATAAATTGGAAAAAGGGCAACTTAAGGAAAACTCGTTACTGGTGATGAATCTTGGTCCTTAAATACGATCTAGAAACCAAACAGCAGTCCATAGAATCGAACCCAATAACAGCAAACCGACTCGTAAAATTTAAGCAACAAAAATAATGATGTCTGTTTATTTCACCCGATCAAAAATTGTAGCTGCTATTCCCCAGAAATGAATGGTTTCGTCATGTTTCAGATTTTAAAAATTGGTTGAAAATTCGGTTCAAAGAGGATTTGCGGCGCCTCCTTTACATCATGACTTTACTCACACTGCTGAAATAACCAGTGACTTTATTGGGATCTCACCGCTTGGCATCGAAGAAAAACGACCAGCACCATATTCCACCGGATCTAGCCATGTAATTTCTTTTTTAGGGGAAAGGTCTTTAACAGGAACGCCGAGACTATTGATGCGGTTAATGCTAAACTTGATAAGCTTAAAAAGCAAGATTTCATGACTGTCTTGAGAAATGGATTATGTAAAGAAGATCAAAAACGAAGACATAATAAATACGGAAAGATGTTTTTCATTTTTTTTGTGGTCTACTTAGCGAACTTTAGTTAATTCCCGGTCCTACTTTTTTACTATATTTCGTCCAGATATAGAATAAAACAGAGAAAATTGTCAAAAACAGGAATAAAAAAACCATTGTTTTCTGGTTTTGAGTTTTAAAAAAAAACAGCTTTTTTTCGGTTTCTGCTAACAGATTTGACAAACCCTATACATAATAATCCTCAGATTTGACAAACCCTATACATAAGAGCCCTGTGGTTGGGGGCTTTCGTGTTTCGTAAATATTACGAACGAAACATGAGACCCATAGAATACCACCACAGTATCCAGAACTTGTCGTAGGAGGCGACTAAATCTGGTTGGATCGCTGGGCTGACGACCCGCATCCGTAAAACCGTGCAAATGTTAAAAATGTCAACAAAAATAAAAAAACCGGATACCGCCAAAACAACAAAAAAAACGAACCCCCTCTAAAGTACCCGGACACGAGATTGAAGATCAACACGTGGAACGTGCAGTCATTAAGAAAACCTGGCGCGTTGGACGGCCTTATCACATGCATGAAAGAGTATCGGCTGGAACTCGTAGCTCTCCAAGAAACTCGATGGCCTAAAAGTGGAGACCATGTGTACCAAGGCTATACGTTGCTACACAGTGGAGATGACCTCGGAAATCTTGGGGTTGGATTTCTCATTGGGCCACAGGTAAAAAAGGCTGTCTTGGACTTTCAAGCAGTCGATAATCGAATGTGTAAGCTTCGCTTGCACATGAGATTAGCCAACCTGTCAATTGTCTGTATACATGCGCCCACTGATGTAAGCCAATCCCAGGATAAAGACTCATTTTACAATAATCTGGATAATCTCATGGGTTCTATACCGGAGCACGATGTCAAATTGGTGATTGGTGACTTTAATGCTAGAGCTGGCAGAAATCAGACCGACTTATGTAACAGTATAGGTCCGTACTCCCGACACGAAACTGCGACCGAGAATGGGGAAAGAATGATGTACTTTGCGATCGCTCATGATCTCAAAGTAGCAAGTACATTCTTTCCTCATAAAAACATCCACTTAGAAACATGGACACACCCACGTAAAACATCCCGAAGTCAAATTGACCATGTGTTGTTTTCAAAAGGGCGGGCTCGGGTTGTCCAAGATGTGAGATCGTATCGGTCGTCAACAAAATTCGTAGGCAGTGACCATTTTATGGTTGCTGCAAAGCTACGATGGAAATTTTCGTACAAGTCAGGGAGGACAGGAGAATATAAAACGCGATTATCCTGTGAAGGTCTGATAAATGAAGAAAAGCAACGAAAATATCAAGATTTTGTCAGCAATAGCATTATACAAACCAATTACCAATCTGATGATGTGAACAGTGTCTGGGAAGTATTGAAAACCTCGGTTGTCGATGCTGCCTAGCACACTCTCGGTGTAGTGAAAACTAAGCCCAAAAATGATTGGTTTGATGAGGAGTGTCGTCTTGCTGTTGAGCAACGAAATATAGCCTATAATGAAGCGCAGACTCGGTTTACAATCGCAAGGAAAAACAAAGCAGTTCTCGCTAGGAGGACAGCTAAACGCATTTGAAGACTGAAGAAGCGAGAATGGTGGAAGGCTAAGGTCTTAAGAGTACAACAACTCAGCAATGAGCACAATTCGCGTGGTTTCTTTAAAGGAATCACCGAATTGAAACAATACCTTAAGATCTCGGTCAACTGCCATTCGGGACCAGGATGGAAACCTCTGTGTTAACGTCGATGCGGTACTCGATACATGGCGTGAACATTTTTCTGATCTATTTAATGTTCCACATGTATCACAAGCTGTATTTGAATACCCTCAAATACAGACCGCGGAGATGTTCATTGAGGATCCATCCTATGAGGAATTCACAATGGCCATGCAGAAATGAAAGAAAAATCGTTCACCAGGAGTTGATTGCATTAATTCAGAGCTCTTGATATTCGGAGGGCTAACTTTGTGGAACTGTCTTTTCGACCTTGTTCGATTGGTATGGCGAAATGAAGTTATGCCCGAAGAATGGAAAGTGGCCGCGTTATGCCCAATTTTCAAGAAGGGTGATCGCTTGAAATGTGAGAATTATCGCGGTATAGCTCTCCTTTGCACAGCATATAAGTTACTGTCATACATTATCTTGGGAAGAATTACTCCTCTAGAGGAGGAAATTGTCGGTGACTACCAAGGAGGATTCCGTCCAAATCGGTCAGTCACTGATCAAGTTTTTTCGCTACGGATGATTCTTTCCAAGTACTACGAAACATCTCGCGATGTACACCAGGTATTCCTAGATTTCAAGCAAGCCTATGACTCGATCAATCGAGAGAGATTATGGTATGCGCTTGAATATTTAGGAATACCGAAAAAATATGTACATCTGTGTAAAATGACAGTAACGTAGTCACAATGCTGTGTCAAAGTTGAGAACAGGCTATCGAGAACTTTTGCAATCAATTCCGGTGTTCGACAAGGAGATGCGCTGTCCCCGATACTTTTTAATCTCATGTTGGAATACATCCTTCGTAAAAGTGAAACACCTCAGGACAACATCTTATTCCGACAATCCAATCAACTTCTTGCTTATGCAGATGATATCTGTGTGATTGGATTAAATGGCAACGGAGTGAAAGAGATACTAACGGAGTGAAAGAGATACTAACGGAGTGAAAGAGGACCTTGACGGATGAGTACGAAAGATGGCTTCTAACATTCGAGAGAAGAATCATGCGTGTGATATATGGTCCAAAACGCGACGTCGATGGCACTTACCGAGTTCTTTTCAATCACGAGATCAGGAATTTAATGCAAATTCCTGATATCGTGCATGAAATTAAAGGACAGCGAGTACGCTGGCTCGGACACGTTCTGCGTGCTGATCCGAACCGAATGATACAGCGAACCTTTAAGGGAGAACCGCCTTTCGGTAGGCAAAGCGGTCGCTGTCGGCGACGATGGCTCCACGGCGTAGAAAGCGATCTGGCATCTTCAAACTGCCTACAACGGTTTGAAGAGCTGGCTCGTGATCGAAACCGATGGAGTCAAATTGTTGACACGGTACGGGCCAATAATGGCCTGTAAAAACCGTTAAAAAAAAAAAAAATACATAATAATCTAGGGACAATATACGAAACTGCCATACACTCTTATAAATACTAGAACACATACTTAGTTACTAGACGAGATACCTGTTGATTCATTAAACAATTTACCAGAGTTGAACAGATTATGTACATAAAATCGCAGACAGTAGAGATTTTCGTATACAAAAAGGTGTACGTCTTTTGTGTTACATAAACAGCGGAGCTAATAAAATGTGCAATCATAACATAAGGTAAGAAACCAACAAAACAAATGAGTAACGTAAGAGAAAATGAAAGTTGGTTTTATACTTGTAGGTAGTACATAACCAAAATGCAGAGAAATCAATTCAAATCACACAGTGTAATGAACTATAAATATTTAAAAAATGTTATCAATAAGATTACTAAAAATACTGTTTCATGTCTCTATAGTGATACTGATAACAAACACATTAAGTTTTATCAATATATACAATACACACATATTGTGTCTGGCACGAATCTGTACATAATTTATATCGGTATGGAAAATGCAAAAAGAAACAAAACCAACTTACATTGTTCTTAAATTATATAATTCTTAATAAAGTCATCAATTATGTACTTTGAAATATTTTATTAAATTAGGAGTTACTTCATCAAATTTGTTTTTAACTATTTTAAAACTTGTTCACCTTGAGAATAATAATACATTTTTCTCTATTACAAACACTATTTTACACATTAACATCACAGCATTATTCACTTATTTATAATGTTAATAAAATATTTATAAATATTGTTTTGTTAAAAAATTATTATTGTTGTACGACAATTTTGTATTGTGCTTTTGAACGTCACAACTTCAATTGTCGAAACACTAATAAAAACTGCAATAAGAAATACGAATGAACGATTTTTGAGTGATGGATGAATTTTTTCGGAGAGCAAGATGGTACGAGAGCATTTTGACACGTGCTCACGTAGCCAGTAGGAAACAACGCGTAAATAAAATTCATTTTCGATGAATTTTTTGTATAAAATTATGTTCTACGATATTTAGCCTCGTGAGTCTTAGATAATTAGTTTTGGAATATTTTATATAGATGGCACGAGTGAATTATTTTAAATTTCTATTTAAATGTAGATTATAATGGATGATATTTTAAGCGTTGAGTTAATAATTTAAAAAAAAAATAGTTAAATTGAAAAACGTTGAAATGAATTTTTTATTTGAATCAATAAATCAAAGATTGCTATTTAGGATTGCTACCTCGCTAATAACACGTTTAATGTTGCCTTTGTTATTGGTATATTTTTTTAATTTTTTTTTTAAATTTAGCTTTAATTAGGTGGAGGTCGGACTTTTAGACTGTTCTAGCTCCTTGTAATTGTCAGAGCTGCTGCACCCAATTGCATCCCAGTTCCAGGTTTCGGCAGATTTACCGTAAACTATGCGCATTACCCGTGCCTCGTGTTATCCGTCCTGGGGTAAGAAATGGTGGTATTTTCTCCTTTAATTCTGCAGAACATTTACCATTTATTAATCTATAGAATACGCAGAGTTCTGCAGTATCTCTGCGGTGCTGTAGGCTGTCTAGATCTTTCGTAAGTCGGGGGTTTCATATTATTCGTATGGCACGCCACTGAACTCTATCCAGCAACTGGAAGCAATGTCATATGCTCCACCCCAAACCTGACAGCAATATTCTATACATGGTCTAATAAAAGTGTTTTTTTTAACCCCCACTCAAATATTGAACTCAAATCGGAACTAAGCGAAGTGACAACTTCCAGCCGTTTACCGTTTAACTCTGACGGAGTAGGCTCGACCTCGAATGAAATAGAAGAGTGCAATGTTGCATCATCGGGTTCACAGTGCTATCCAACAAGTAATTGATGTATAACAGAAACAAAGTTGGTGACAAAACTGATCCCTGAGGGACTCTGGCATTTGGGGAGTGTGTCGTTGATGATCTCTCATTTAGCACAACATTAATCTTTCGGTCTTTGAGGAAGTTTTTTATCCACTTAGTGGTCACCGAATTCAAGCCGTATGCCACAAGTTTACAAATGAGATTCCCATGCCAAACCTTGGAAATATTCTAAGCGATAGCAAAGGCTTCTCCGTGGTGCTCAAGGGCGAGATTCCATTTGCTTACAACATTCGTCAAGAGATCGGTTGTGGAGCGTCTTTCGCGGAAGCCATATTGTTTATCTGAAATTATTTTATTAATCTCAAGATAACGCACCAATTGTTGGTTAACGTATTTCTCAAAAACTTTAGCCACGACTGAAACAATTCTTATTGGCCGGTAGTTTGAGGGGTCAGTTTTATCACAACCACGTTTAAGGACCGGTTGCACCATCGCACTCTTTCACGCGTTCGGGTATATACCTTGCTTATAAAAAAGTAGAAAATTTTGAGTTAATATTGAATCCAAGTCACTGGCAAACTCCTTCAATATTCGAACAGGAATCTCCGTCAGGTCCGGTGGCCTTATTTATATCCATTACTTTCAGGTTCCTAAAGACAATTTCCTCCGAGATGTTGACAGGATCCATTTTGGAACTACAATACGGAATTGACGGAGGCGTCACCCCATCGAGGACAACTAAGGTCGAGTTCGAAGTGAAGAAGTTTTTCATATTATATGATTTTAAGCCTTGGGGTAATAATTTTAAACAAAAAAAGTAAATTGGAAAACGTTGAAATGAAATTTTTATTTAAATGAACTAATCAAAGTTTGTCATTTAGGGCTGCTACCTCGCTAATAACACGTTTAATGTTGCCTTTGTTATTGGTTTATTGACATAGACAAGAGACTTCACGTAGCCCCCGAAAACCAAACTGACAGTGCAGCCGAGCCTAATAACTTGGTGGTGCTTTCCGCTTATCTAGAAACCATATCTCAGTATCAATGGACCCTTTAACCGGAGACAATGATGTCGCAGCTATTAATTATTATCCTTCCTGTTTCTTCTTCGACGGGAAGAAATAGTTTTGTCCTTTAAGTTGCTGGCATCCCGAGATGTTCTTCTTAATTGAAGACATTTAACCACTTGGACCCCCAATGGCCGTATATTAGTGTCTAAGTTAACACATACTCTGTAGAGAACCAGAACAAACGACAAAGGGTATCTACTAGCTTGAAGTCACAGGAAACTGAGGGCCCAGGATCGCAAGAAATTCCAAAATTGGGTTTTAAGGAATTTGTACTTCACGAGTGGATCTTGATGAGGGTCGACGTTCATAAATACACCTTGTGCTTCTGGAGATCCTTTGGTTTTTGAGGTATGTGGTTTGTATAACGGTGTGCTTAGCATGGAGTGTGCAAACGATGTACGAGTAACTCTTAAGTAGGTCCTCGACGCTGTACCGACTCTACATCTCTGGGAGGGTGCTGAGCTGGTGTGTATCCTGTTCTGCGACCTACCCAAACCGGTAAGAGGTACAGTTTTTGTCCCGTCCTCAATCCTTAAACCTTCGGATATTCTGAACGGACTGGAAAATCAAAACCCGGGAGCAAATACCAACCAATGAACCATATTTGGCGAAAAGAGGGAGTCAAAAGGCTTACTTCTTCATCTAGGCCTGAAAGAACCATCTGTTCCTAGACTGGAACCCCTTAGTTTTAAAATATTCTTTACTGTAAGTAAAGTCACAATAAACGTAAAGCAAATGGAACTGTAGAGGGTCAAGGAAAATTTGTCCTCGACTATCCCAACTTGAATGGAATGTTTGGAGTACAGTTTATACAGATAAAAGGCGTTGATCTCTGTCATAGAACGACGCATGAAAAACTGCAATACATTATTATCTAAATATGTCTTTTTGATTCAAGAACCATTGATTCACGAGAACAAAATCAAAGGACTCAATTCCGAGACCTAAGGCTATCTCTTGGTTAGTGATACCTGCTCGAGACCTAACATGAATAACAGACTCCTAAATGAAATTTGTTGTAACGACCTTACAGGAGTCGACGTCGAAGTAAATGCTCCTACTCTACAGCTTATCAGTTATATAGAGTGCGCAAACCGTAATGATAATCATTGCCGGATGCGATGCAAACTCACATTATATATGCTGGGACAGCTACTAGAGGAATTTCATTCTTGGCATACCTTTCTGCGTCTGATCTAGTCATCTCAAATGTGGGCAATGGACCTAGATTTTAGGTCCTCGATGCTAGGAGTAATTGATATTACCTTTGCCTGACGGAGTCTAAGTGCGACAGTCTCATCCTGAATGGCTTTAGATGATGTTACTCGTACTTTATCTGACCATCGCTACATATCCGTCTTTTTAGAAACCAAAAAAGAATCTTCATACTCTTTCCATAAAGTGCATTGTTTTGGATCATGGTGTATACTGTCTTGATGATACCAGATATCTTCGATTTCGTTTGAAGAATATATAGATTTCGAGACTGAGAGTGTACGTCTGGGAAGGGATGTCCCAATGGGCCAATTAAAAAGTAGTGACAGGAAAAAAATTTTTTTTTCCAATGGTGTAAAAGGTGGAAGGTATGTCTTAACGGTAGATGCGAATTTAAAAGTTCAACAGAATTGTTAGTTGAAGGTGCCGTGGTGGCAGTCTTAACCGGTCTTCCATAAATTCAATCAGACACATTCTCATAGATTTAGTTATTAAAATGTCAACTATAAGGTGTATTTAGTAAGTAAAGTTTGTGCATTTATTATCTCAGTCGTTAGCCACTACAACAAAATGGCCGAGGTGAAACAATGGGTTTTATAATGATTAAGTATGACGATCAGAGATACTCAGAGAATGACTATTAAAGCCCTTATTGATATGGTGATTTAAAGCCAGCTTCTGATGTAGAATGACACCCAAAGGTATGCTTCTCCTTTGGAAAATCGGATCGTTGTGCCATTTAAAACACACACCTATGCAACAACTTCCTCCACTTAGTGAATGGCACTATAACTGTTTTATTTGGTGTGACGTTAAGCTTAACCAGTAGGGTACCCATTTATGTTTCATCGTTTTAATTTTTTTCCGAATAATTAAAGTCAGATCATCTCGTCATTCACCAAAGAAAATAGTAAAGTGCCATCTCGACGGCCATAGACCTTAAATGAACATCTATACGGTCTGTATTCAAAGCTATCATATTAACTCCTCCAAAATGACATTAGAGTTATTCATCAGCCACATACCTTTGGGTTAATTAAGTATTGTTCAAAAAGAGGTTTCAGATCTTTTGATCATTGAAGAGCATTGTTTTTCCATGGTTGCTTGTGAAGTCATTAGCTGGTTAGCAGTTACAACATCGAGAACAATTGGGAACTATGAATCATCCGTTTTTCATTACCATTAAGCGAATATTGTACCGATTGGTTAATCTATCTATTTATTGGAGACAAGTTCTTGTATATTAAAATCAGAATGACGTGACACAACTTCAAATGACATACGCCTTTCGTTTGCCTTCACAGTTTTTTTATATCGACAATAAATTTTAATTTTTTTTATAATTAATTAAAGGAAATATATATTAAATTTTTTTTTCTAACCTAATTACAGTTTTTATTAAAATAATAATGATTTTTAATTTAATGTTGAATTAATTTAATTGTTATAATAATAGAAACTAATTATTTGTAATTCAATACTTGTATATATGTATGTACGCTAACTACACACAGTATTTAATAAGTTAATTACGAAAATTATGTCTTAAATTTATTTCTGTTTATCCACCTTTTCTATATTTTAAATTTACTGGGAACGATTTGACATAACACTTATTACGAACAATGTGCTTTTTAACCTATATATAAATTGATAAGTGTGAGAGTTGCTGTGGAAGCGTATTCCACCGAATTATGGCATGACACCGTTTGCACTCTTTCAGTGTCTTAGAAGATTTGTTTTACCTAAGCGATCTTTTCTCCATTCAAATCTCATTAAAATTATTTTAAGGCTTTTAACATTAACATTCGACGAGTGGGCGGGATTATCATTTACCGAGATGAACAAAATCAAGGGAGAGATATCGAAAACCCATCAATCAAGAATATTCTACAAGATTTGAAAAGGGGATTGCAGCCCGCCGAAATCACAGAAATTAAGCAAGTTCTGACAAAAGTCAGCAACCTTTTCTCGTCAGAAGATGAAGATTTGAAGAGAACGAATATCGTCCGACATAAAATAAATCACCGAGAAGATTACCGCTTGCTAAGCAAACTGAGGTCCAAGAGATGTAGGCCGAGATGGAAAAAAAAGGAGTTCACTGAAGGTCTTAGCGAAGAAGAAAGATGGATCGATTAGGTTTTGCGTGGACTACTGAAGTGAACATATAGGTATTGATTAAGGACAGCTACCAATTACCACGAATCGATGACCCGTTGGATACATTGTTAGGGGCAAAATGGTACAGTACACTGGATTTGCAGAGTGGATTCTGGCAAGCAGCAGTTCATCCCGGAAATCGAAAAAAAATTACTAACATGGAAGTCCGGCCTTGTGTATCTTGATGACATCATCATACTTTATTGACATCATCGTACGTTCAAGAAACTTGAAAAGGTGCTTCAAAGAATCAAGAATACTAACATGAAGCTTAATCCGGATAAAAGAAGCTGTTCCAGAAGAAATTAAAATATTTGGTTCACATCGTTGCAGAGACCTGAATAATCCGGACAAGGTTAAGGATGTAAGAGCCTGGATAGTTCTAAAAAATGTTTACGAGCTACGTAGTTTCTTGGGGTTTTGCACTTTTTACTGGAAATTTGTGAACAACTTTGACAACATCGCCAACAGCCTATATAAATTGACGGATGTCTGGATCACTGACGGCAACGATGCATTTATCCAGCTCAAAGAAAAGTTATTCAACCCGCCTTTTTAGCATATCCAGTACCGAAAAATTTATTTATTGTGGTATCTATGCCAGCAATATGGGGACAGTTCCATGTTGGAGAAGATGAGAGGATGGTGACGTAGTTCAGTAAAGTACTGTCGAAGCTGGAGTTAACCACTTCAGAAAAGTAAATGTTCATACTTTCATATTGTGGGAAGGACTAAGCCAACGTTGGATGAGCCTTCAAATAATATATAAAATATCTGCTCGGGTGACGATTTGTATTGCTTGGAGAGATCAGAAGCAGCTTGTCTTCTGAAACTTCTCACTATATCAGTGAACCACAATGTTGCTAACTTTATCAGTGAAAACAAAACTTCCACCTTATAATCTAATATTCAGAAAATGATATACCGATTTAGAAATATTGCAATAAATAAAGTAAATAACATTGATTAGAGAATACTATCAGAGCCATCTAGAATACAGAGCCGTAATAATAAACGAATTTTTAGAAGCTTCCAGAGTACGATCCGAAATTTTTTTATTGCTTTTTTTGACAAATCTTCACATTTAGTTACATTTTCATGTCATAAAATTTGTGTATAGGCATTCGACAGATGACATACAGGGTCATTCAATAAGACCGTAGGATGATACATAGCTGGCGTTACTAGATTGTTTTTCCATGATTTTTATTTAGTGCTAACCTTCAAACGATACGTGTATAAATTTAACAGAAATCTGACGATTGATTCGTGAGTTATAGCATTTTGTGTGAAACAGCTTTTGGTTTTGAAAACAAAACTGGAAAATGGAAAATAGTTGTGTTACTTGATTATTTGTGTAGACACGGGTCAACGAATCAAACGGTGGCAGGTTACCCAAACATTAGCATGAAGATATGGTCCAGCAGGTCGGCTGGAGAATATGTATAAAAAAAACAAATAAAGAAATAAAATTAAATGCTTAGTAACATACTAACATAACTTAAAATAATTTGTATAATATTTTTTTTATATCCTTGTATATAGTTTTAGTCAGGTACTTAAAACCTAATTAATGGTTCCATAGTGGTTACTAAGGTGTTTAATGTGAATGTGTTCTACGATTTTAAGATAAAGCAGTTTAACAAGCTCTTGATGATGGATAGCAAAATTCCACCCCAAGCTGATTTTGACTTAGCCGGCAAAAGACTGCTCCATCCTCCAATTCATAAGGAGATCTGTTAATGGTTTCTCTGGATTACAACTTTTCCCAGAATACGTGGACTGAGAAACCGTTACACTCTGCTCCATCGAGACAAATGGTAGAGAAGTTGTTTGCTTAATTTAAATGTGGTCGTATCAGCACAAATGATGCAGAGCGCAGTTGATGCTCAAATCAGGTTGTCATTCCAGAAATCATCAAAAAATCCACAAATTGGTTATAAACGATTACAAATTGAAGGTACACGAGCTATCTGACATTATAAATATATCAGATGGTAGTGTTTTTACCATTTTATGGTATCGAAAAGATGGAAAATCGCTATACTCCTTGTATCGCCCGCGAAGGCAACTATGTTGAATAATAAAATCGAGTTTTGTCAAAATTTTACTTTTTTCTTACTTAACCTACGGACTTATTAAATGACCTGCTAATTGAACTAGAATATAAACCAACAATTTCAAGGGATTACAAAGATGTAGTTCAATTTAGTGAAAATTTATGCAAAATGTAAAAACCACAATTTTAAATTCAGTTAATTTAAATATTATCACTTTTTTATTTGATAAAATATCACAAATAATTTATTTTTTAAATAAAGAATTTCCATTAAACTGGAAGAGAAATTTTTGTTATTAGTAACAATCTGTCAGGAATATTACCAAAATTTTAAGATAATTGATTCTTTTTACTTACTTGATCGATACAACTTCGAATTATAAAAAAATTAAACGTCAAACGGAAAACAAAACCAATCATTTCCCTTAGTTTTTATCCAGCTTTTTAGTACAGTATTTCAATTTACCTAATACACTGTTAGAATTGGGGTAAAACTAGCATTTACCCGAGAATTTGTCCGCAACCTTTGTATGAGAGTTTTCGTTTTTTCCTTTATTTAACCTCCTCTAATTTAAGCTCAATTTTTAAAATGTAGGCTCTGCATATTGAGATGGTTCTGACAATATTTATAACAAATCACAGTAAGCTCCAATGCAACTTCATACTTGTATACTCATAAAACCAATTAAATATTAATAATATAATTTATTATTTACTATAATTTTATAATGCTATAGTTGTCGTTTTTTTGTTTTTATAAATAATTACAATTATTACATATAACATTGAAATTGATAAGATTTATTAGGAATCGATGTATTTCTTATTAACCGCAACAAATAACACGACTGTATAGTGAAATAAATAAATGGCGTGATTATGTAAGAAACGCTTATAGTCTTAATATTTATTTTTATTGTCTTAACAAAAATCGTAATAAATATTCGGTTAGAAATAAGACAACAAACAAAATTTTAAATTATGTTTTGATTGAAATCAAACCGAGAAATATGCGATTGAAAAGGTAAAGTTGCTGACTTGTATGATTATGAGGTTGCAAATATTAAATAAATTATATTTGTCATTTTTATTTTTTCATTTAAGAAAATAAATTTTATTAATCTATTTGTGTTGAAGTTTTCAGTGAAATTAATGATACATCGAATAGAGTTGGGTGCTTGAATTTTCATTGTTTTTATCTTTCAGACATTTCGAATATATTTGTAGTTTGTCATCAGCTCGTGGTTAATGATTTTGAAATACTTACTACAGTTTTGAGTAATTTATAATATTAAAGAATATTATCGGCTATACTGTTGTAAAATGAACCGATGCAAATATTATTTCTATTATCAAAAGTCATGGTCGTTATGTATATTGACAGT
Source organism: Tipula lateralis (assembly GCA_963932295.1). Taxonomy (NCBI): domain Eukaryota; kingdom Metazoa; phylum Arthropoda; class Insecta; order Diptera; family Tipulidae; genus Tipula; species Tipula lateralis. The sequence continues at coordinate 69,822,274 of OZ010737.1, forward strand.
GCTCAAAATACACAAACTGTGTGTCACGCCACAATTTGCGGTTTTTACAGGCCATTATTGTCCCGTACCGTGTCAACAATCTGACTCCAAAGGTTTCGATCACGAGCCAGCTCTTCAAACCGTTGTAGACAGTTTGAAGATGCCAGATCGCTCTCTACGCTGTGGAGCCATCGTCGCCGACAGCGACCTCTTCGCCTACCGAAAGGCGGTTCTCCTTTAAAGGTTCGCTGTATCATTCGGTTTGGATCAGCTTGCAGAACGTGTCCGAGCCAGCGTATTCGCTGTCCTTTGATTTCATGCACGATATCAGGAATTTGCATTAAATTCCTGATCTCGTGATTGAAAAGAACTCGGTAAGTGCCATCGACGTCACATTTTGGGCCATATAACACATGCATGATTCTTCTCTCGAATGTTAGAAGCCATCTTTTGTACTCATCCGTCAAGGTCCAACTGAAACTCTCACATCCATATATGACAACGGGTCTGATCAACACTCTGTACAGTTTCAGCTTATCCGCATTTGCAAGATATTTTGATTTCAGCAGTGGTCGTAGAGGATACAGAGTCCGATTGCCAGTGGCAAGGTGGACCTTGATATCCTCTCCCACACTATTATCGTGAGTAATCAGAGATCCAAGGTACTTGAATCTCATTACTCCTTCAAACGTGTGGTTACCACTACTGAAATCACTTGCGTCTTTGGTCTAGAAAACCGCAGAGATCAGATATTTGGTTTTGGACTCATTGATTTTCAGACCAACGGAAGTTAACCGTGAAAACTGTTTCAGTCGATCATGTATCTCTTTCACTCCGTTGCCATTTAATCCAATCACACAGATATCATCTGCATAAGCAAGAAGTTGATTGGATTGTCGGAATAAGATATTGTCCTGAGGTGTTTCACTTTTACGAAGGATGTATTCCAACATGAGATTAAAAAGTATCGGGGACAGCGCATCTCCTTGTCGAACACCAGTAGTGATTGCAAAAGTCCTCGATAGACTATTCTCAACTTAAACATAGCAGTGTGACTGCGTTACTGTCATTTTACAGAGATGTACATATTTTTTCGGTATTCCTAAATATTCAAGCGCATACCATAGTCTCTCTCGGTTGATCGAGTCACAGGCTTGCTTGAAATCTAGGAATACCTGGTGTACATCGCGAGATGTTTCGTAGTACTTGGAAAGAATCATCGGTAGCGAAAAAACTTGATCAGTGACTGACCGATTTGGACGGAATCCTCCTTGGTAGTCACCGACAATTTCCTCCGCCAGAGGGGTAATTCTTCCCAAGATTATGTAAGACAGTAACTTATATGCTGTATTGCTGTACAAAGGAGAGCTATACCGCGATAATTCTCGCATTTCAAGCGATCACCCTTCTTGAAAATTGGGCATAACGCGGCCACTTTCCATTCTTCGGGCATAACTTCATTTTGCCATACCAATCGAATAAGGTCGAGAAGACAGTTCCACAAAAAAAGCCCTCCGAATATCAAGAGCTCTCAATTAATGCAATCAACCCCTGGTAAACGATTTTTCTTTAATCTCTGCATGGCCATTGTGAATTCCTCATAGGATTTATTCTCAATGAACATTTTCGCGGTCTGTATTTGAGGGTATTCAAATACAGCTTGTGATACATGTGGAACATTAAGTAGGTCAGAAAAATGTTCACGCCTTGTATCGAGTACCGCATCGACGTTAACACAGAGGTATCCATCCTGGTCCCGAATTGCAGTTGACCAAGATCTTAAGGTATGGTGCAATTCGGTGATTCCTTTAAATAAACCACGCGAATTGTGCTCATTGCTGAGTTGTTGTACTCTTAAGACCGTCGCCTTCCACCATTCGCGCTTCTTCAGTCTTGCAAGAACTGCTTTATTTTTCTTGCCATTGTAAACCGAGTGTGCGCTTCATTGTGGGCTATATTGCGTTGCTCAACAGCAAGACGACACTCATCATCAAACCAATCATTTCTGGGCTTAGTTTTCACTATACAGAGAGTGTGCTGGGCAGCATGTACAACCGAGCTTTTCAATACTTCCCAGACACTGTTCACATCATCAGATAATTGGATTGCATAATGCTATTGCTGGCAAGATCTTGATATTTTCGTTGCGTTTCTTCATTTATCAGACCTTCACAGGATAATCGCGTTGTATATTATCCTGTCCTCCCTGACTTGTACGAAAATTTCCATCGAAGCTTTGCAGCAACCATAAAATGGTCACTGCCTACGAATTTTGTTGACGACCGATACGATCTCACGTCTTGGACAACCCGAGCCCGGCCTTTTGAAATCAACACATGGTCAATTTGGCTTCGGGATGTTTTACGTGGATGTGTCCATGTTTCTAAATGGATGTTTTTGTGAGGAAAGAATGTACTTGCCACTTTGAGATCATGAGCGATCGCAAAGTACATCATTCTTTCCCATTCTCGGTCGCAGTTTCGTGTCGGGAGTACGGACCTATACTGTTACATAAGTCGGTCTGATTTCTGCCAGCTCTAGCATTAAAGTCACCAATCACCAATTTGACATCGTGCTCCGGTATAGAACCCATCAGAATATCCAAATTATTGTAAAATGAGTCTTTATCCTGGGATTGGCTTACATCAGTGGGCGCATGTATACAGACAATTGACAGGTTGGCTAATCTTATGTGCAAGCGAAACTTACACATTCGATTATCGACTGCTTGAAAGTCCAAGACAGCCTTTTTTACCTGTGGCCCAATGAGAAATCCAACTCTAAGATTTCCGAGGTCATCTCCGCTGTGTAGCAACGTATAGCCTTGGGACACATGGTCTCCACTTTTAGGCCATCGAGTTTCTTGGAGAGCTACGAGTTCCATCCGATACTCTTTCATGCATGTGATAAGGCCGTCCAACGCGCCAGGTTTTCTTAATGACAGCACGTTCCACGTGCTGATCCTTAATCTCATGTCCGCGTACTTAAGCGGGGGTTCCTTTTTTTGTTGTTTTGGCGGTATCCGATTTTTTATTTTTGTTGACATTTTTAACATTTTCACTTTTTTTACGGATGCGGGTCGTCAGCCCAGCGATCCAACCAGATTTAGTCGCCTCCTACGATAAGCTCTGCATACTGTGGTTGTATTCTATGGGTCTCATCTGTCGTTCGTAATATTTACGAAACACGAATGCCCCCACCACAGGTCAAGCCACAATAAAATATGAAATAAAAATAAAATTTAGAAATGTAATTTGTTATGAGATGGATTGATCGTTTTCACACAGTTATATAATGTTGTCACATATCAGATGGTGGCCTTGCAGCAACATTTCTAAGGAGTTTATGATTTTATAAAAATTTAATCAAAATTTCAAGAAAACCCTTTTAGTCTTTGCTTAGAAAGACTGCGGATAAAAATGTCAATGAAGTGAAAGGTTCTGATGAGCTTGTAATACTATAAATGAGCTTAAGGAAAAAATTTAAACTCGAATAAAGTTCGTAAGTACGACTTTATTTATAAAAGTATTTTAGAACGTATTTTAGATACGTTCTAAAGCAGAGAACGGTAGGCAATTATGATATTCAAAGTAAACAAACAATGTAACGACCATATCAAAAATATTTGAAAAACTGCTGAAAAGAATTAAGTCTATACTGGTGGAAAGTTTATTGGTGCAAAGTTTACTACTTCTGACGACCAGTTAGCTTTCAGAGGAAACCTCTTGGCAGTAGTTGGGATAAAATTAGACATAAAGAATTGGACGTCACGGCTTCCCAAACAATATTATGAAACTCCGAAATCCTAAAGTACTCGAACCTAAAAAAAATTTTAGCAACTCGCCAAAACTAAATTTGTCAACGAGAACTTTATTAGCATAGACGTAAAGCTGTCTATGTGGTTCGCGAAATATCTATAGGTATAGGTATGACACAAGATGCTACGTTGAGATGAAGATAACATGTCATATAAGGAAGGCTGTAAATTAATTATAGGAACATGTATTGGCTCATAAGTATAGACACTATGAATTATCCACATCCTTTGAATAAATTGATGTTATACTGGGGTTTCAAAACCAATAGTTAACAATCTTAGTCTCTGATACTAGTCGTTGGTCTCAACATATGTACTTAGTTATAATGATAATTAACCGCCCAGATGGCGCAGTGGTTAGAAGCTGCAACAGTTGGAGCGGGAGTTGTCGGGTTCGAATCGCGATAGGGATGATGATGGTGAAAAATCTGCAAAAAGCTGGATACAAAAAGGAATTTTTCACCATCGATCGTTTGGGCGGTGCGATCGGTGGTGTGAATGAACACATCTGGATCCCCTGTCGAGTTTAGAGTCCATATCAGCACTATAGGCTGAAATGGAGCTATGCAATGCGCAGATGGTTCTACGTAAATCGGACCTATAGCCGTACATAAAGTGGTACCACAACGGACTGTCGTCTGTCTAAGTATGCGGTAGCAGCCACCCAACAAAAAAATATTGATAATTAGATCAAACGTTTTTCTAGAAATTTAATTGAAAATATTTAGTTCTATAATTCAGCAATTGCAATGGTTAGTTCTGAAGCTCAATTCTTTAATTCTCTTTTGAACGGTGAATACCATTTCAAGATTTAGAATATTTTTTGTCTTGAAGCTGTGGCGTTGACATCTGAGATATACATCGGTTCAATGATTCTGTTCAGACCCATGTCACAGTAGTTTTCAAAAAGGATGATGATGCACCTTCTTTTGTTAGATTCTACATTAGGGATTCTACGGTGATACTGGCTGGCACGTCATTTCAATATATTACATACCAAACTACTACTTCTTCTTCTACAGTATCTCCAAACAAATCGGCAATGCTTTAGTATGCTTCTTAAAGACTCGCAATTCGTGAAGGGCTTAGTCTGCAATAGATGATTAATTTATGTATATGTGGATTGAAAACACAAGGTTGCATTTTAAACGTCAAAATCAAGCTACCTGATGTACAGAAATCTATATAATAATTTAACTGATTTTGTAAATAATTGCCCAAATTGTGTTGATTCAGATCATACTGTGGGTCGTATTTTACCATCATCTTTTATTCATGGTTATCCAGGTAATAAGTACTAAAAGTATATGAAGTCGGTCAGCAAAGTCAATATTACAACATTTCGGTAAATATTCATTATTTAAAACTATGACCCATTGTGGCCAGAAATGATTGATTGAGCTTCAAGAACTTCAAGTCAGTTCATATGGAACTTCAAGTCCCAATCACAAGTTAAAATGAAATAGAGGAGCAACTAGACAGGCTTCTTAATGTCATACAATGGTTCGCTTTGGGATGCATCCCAAATTATCATCCTGGAAAGAAAGATCCGTTATTTACCCAATAGAAGTAAGAGAATAAGTGCAGGAAAAAGAAAAAGCCCGAAACAAATGGCAGACTATGCGTGCGCCGCTAGATAAAACAACCTATACATGAAACTTAAAGCACTCATTTAAGAAGTGAAAAATGAATCGATTGGAAAATACCTTTGTTCTCAAGCTCCAACTGAAGATACCGAGAATAGTCGGAAAGCAACAAAAGGGTTAAAATACCAAAAACACAGATCCCTCAAATCACAACAAACGATGGGAAATGGGCTAGAAATGAAAAAGACAAGGCTGACCTGTTTGCTAAACCTCTTAAGGAAACATTACAAGCCTTAGATCAGCAGACCAGATAGAAAAACACGGTTGATACACCCAGAACATCTGAGTTCGAAGATATCGGGCCTGTAACATTGAAAGCACTAAGCTGAAATTAAGAAACATAAAATATTAAAGAAAAGAAAGCTCCTGATTACGATCTGAAAACAGGGTGAATAATCAAGGAGCTGCCTGACAAAGCCACCCGTTCATTAGTGTATATAGTCGATGCAATCTTCAGGAAGAAATATGCAAAAATGCAGTGGAAAAGCAGTAGTAAAAATGATTCCGAAACCGGGCAAGCATCGAATGATAGAGAATTTTACCGGCCAATTTCTCTTTTACCAGCACTAAAGAACAAAGAACCCATATTCCATACTATCAGTTTGGTTTCAGAGAGATAGACGCAACTATAGAGCAGGTCTATAGACCTACAGACGCCATTGATACTGCATAAGAGAGGAGAAAGGTTTGCTTTAGTATCTTCCTAGATGTGGCCCAGGCCTTCGATAAGGTGTACTCTTCAAATTATATAGAGATTACCAAAACAAACTTTCAGGTAAAATATGAAGAAGAATATTCGTTCAGGAGTCCCACAGGGAAGTGTTTTGTAAATTCAGTAAGCGACACTGTCGAAAAATTGACAAAAAACTTAAAGAAACATGTGACAAAGCAATTCCATGGGATCTCAAATTATTGCTAAAACTGCCCTTTAACCTCTATTTACGGAGATATTAAGGATATTATTATTTTGTTAAGTTTTTTATTTCAAATGTACAAACCCAAACTCCCAGTAACGTTAAAATCAGACATAGAGTAGATTGGTTGTTCAAAAAATAATTAGTGAGCTCATATAGATAGCACGATCATTTCAAATGTTATGGTTATTTCTGAAAGTTGATAAAAACCTTGTAAACCATCTCAATGGGAATATTTACATAAACCTTCAAAAAAGAAAGTTCGAGAAGGCTTCATACGTTGTACGAATGTGGTGTGAATATATTTTACCCCATGCTCGACGAAAAGCATTCTTTAGGGCGTCGATCGTGTCATATTTTCTAGTTAATACTTTTGCCTGCAGAATTGACCATATATAGCAAAATTGATTGGGTATAAGTTCGGGGAATATGATGGACATTGTTGTGAAGAAATAAAGCTGAGAACTTTTTCTTGTAAAAAACGTTGGGTGTTAGCAAGACCTCGGCAAAACCCATAAATTTTGCCGAAGTCTTGCTGACACATTTTTTCTACTGAATTGTTTACGTACCCACTCTTTAATGAAAACGAGTGGTGAGTGTCCTAGGGCTGTTACTGCGACCCAATCTACCACTGAGGCTAAATTGCCTTTTGATTTGCACTCTAAACAAACAAGATCGTTTTGTTTGTTTACATATTGGTGAACCGTACAGATGCTTTCATCAGAAAACACCAAATTCTTGAGCTCGTTACCAACGTGCAAGTGTTTTGCGGTTACTAGTCGAACTGCGTTTTAAGTGTTAAATCTTACTTCAATTGTAGTTGAGTTTTTAATATGCGCTCATGCTAGAGCACACAACTACATTTGTTGTCAATTGTACTGCACTTTGTCGTAGATTACATTGAACTCTGTTCTTCACCTTACAAACTATTTCTGGCAATATTGCTTTTTTTTTAATTTCCACCTCCAGTACATTTTGTCCAGTACATTTTGTTCATATGTAAATATTTGAATTCGATTAAGCGATATCATACGATGTATGGTTGCTACAGCAGTATGAAGTTGGTAACACTTCGAGTGCCGACCCCAATATTATGTTCAATTTACGATTACTTTGTCATAATGAAATTACCAGTAAATACATTAAATAAATAATTAATTTTTTACGACGATATAGTTATAAAATAATAAAGCTGCCGAATAGCTTTGTTATTGAGGATAATAGAAGCTCGTTAAATGCATTAATGTCTTATTGTAAAACGTGTTATACCCTTAAAAGGTTTTGACCTTACCGCGAACACGACACTATCCAAAAGTTAATGAACATATTTGTATACAACAATAACTTCTATTTACGTTACATTAATTTATTGTTAGCTAATTTACATACGATTTTACTATTCATACTGTAAATGTGTGTAAAAATAAATTTTTTGATCATTTTGATTGTTTCGCAAGCAAGATAAGTAGTTACTTTGTGTAAACGATCGAAACAATCAATTTTTGTATATTTTGCATATGTGAAATATTATATTTTAAAATACAAAAACTTTAATTTAAAATCGTATTTTATTTTATGTGAATGTTATAATTAGTGTGTATTTAAATAGTTCAACAGCATTTACATATATGCATATTAGAGGCAGTGGCTGAAAGTCGTTTGCACAAAACATTCACACGGCGTTGAAATTAAATGTTTAAAGCTACTCGTATATTCACATAAACAGATTTTTTTGTTTAGTTGTTTTTACAATCGGCTTCGATCACGAACCACCAATTGAAGATGCCAGTTCCGGTCTCTACGCAGCGACATCTTCGTCTACAGAATGGCGGCGATCCCTTTAACGATCGCTATATCATTCGGTTCGGATCAACATGCAGAACGAGACCGAGCCAGCGGACTTGCCAGCGTTCTGGCTAATCTTTGATTTCATGCACTATATCCAGGAATTCACATAAAATTCCGTATCTCGTGATTGAAAAGAAATCGGTATGTGCTATCAACGACGCGTTTTATTAGAATCTATCTTTCGTACTCATCCGTCAAGGTCTAACTCTCACATTCGTACAAGACAACGGGTCTAATCAACATTATGTATAATTTAGAACTGGACGAAGAGGATATAAATCCCGATTGCCACCGGCAAGGCGAACCGTGATATTTTCTCTACTATTATCGTGAGGAATGAGAGTTCCAAGATATTTGAACCTCTTCACTCCTTCAAACGTGTGGTCACCACTACTGAAATCAATTGCGTCTGGGTCTCGAAAACCAGATATAGGATATTTGGTTTTGGACTGATTTTGCGAACAACAGAAACTGAACTTCTAGTGGGTCAATGATCTCGATCACTCCGTTGCCATTTCATAACATGAGATTAAAAAGTATCGGAGACAACGCATCCTCTTGTCGAGCACTAGAAGTAATTGCAAAACTACTCGATAGCCTGTTTTCAACTTTGATACAACATTGTGACTGCGTTATTGTCATTTTACACAGATGTACGTATTTTTTAGGTATTCCTAAATATTCAAGCGCATACCATAGCCTCTCTCGATTGATCGAGTCATATAGGCTTGCTTGAAATCTAGGAATACCTAGTGTACATCGCGAGATGTTTCATAGTACTTGGAAAGAATCATCCGTAGCGAAAAAACTGGATCAGTGACTGACCGATTTGAACGGAATACCAATAATTTTCTCCGCCAGAGGAGTAATTCTTCCAAGATAATGTAGACAGTAACTTGTATCTTGTGCAAGGGTGAGCTATACCGCGATAAATCTCGCATTTTAAGCGATCACCCTTCTTGAATATAGGGCATAACGCGGGCACTTTCCATTCTTCAGGTATAAATTAATTTCGCCATACCAGTCGAACAAAAGACAGTTACACAAACTTAGCCCTCCGAATATCAAGAGCTCTGAATAAAAGCAATCAACTCCTAGTGAACGAATTTTCTTTAGTCTCTGCATGGCCATGGTGAATTCCTCATAGGATAGATCCTCAATGAACATTTCTGCGGTCTGTATTGGAGGGTATTCAAATACAGCTTGTGATGCATATGAAACATTAGGTTAGAAAAATATTCACGGAATGTATCGAGGACCGCACGTTCCACGTGCCGATCGTTAATCTCGTGTCCGGGTATTTAAGCGAGGGTTCCTTCTTTGTGTTGTTTTGACGGTATCCGATTTTCTTATTTTTGTTGACATTTTTAACATTTTCACTTTTTTTACAGATGCGGGTCGTCAGCCCAGCGATCCAACCAGATTTAGTCACCTCCTACGACAAGCTCTGGATACCGTGGTGGTATTCTATGGGTCTCATGTTTCGTTTGAGATATTTACGAAACATGGATGGCCCCCACTCACAGGGCCCATCAATGGCCATAGCCTACGAATATTGTTGATCATTGATACGATCACTTGGACAACCCGAGTCCGCTCTTTTGAAATCAACACATAGTTAATTTGGCTTCGGAATATTTTACGTGGATGTGTCCATGTTTCCAAATCAATGTTTTTATGAGTTCTTTATTTTCGGCCGCAGTTTCTTGCCTTTATCTTGATGTTGGATTACATCAGTGGGCGCATGTACAATGGACAGGTTGGCTAATCTCATATGTAAGCGAAGCTATAGACATTCAATTATCGACTTCTTGAAAGTCCAACACAGCCGTTTTTACCTGTGGCCCAATGAATAATTCAACTCCAAGATGTCCGAGGTGATCTCCACTGTGAAGCAATGTATTGGGACACATGGTTTCTACTTTTAGCCCATCGAGTTTCTTGGAGAGCTACGATACTCTTTCATACATTTGATAAGGCTGTCCAATGCGCCAGGTTTTCTATGTGACTGCACGGTTCACGTGCCAACTCTCAATTTCGTATCTGGGTATCACATTTTTGTTTGTTTGTTGACATTTTAAACATTTGATTTGTTTTACGGATGCGGGTCGTCATTCCAGGGATCCAACCAGATTAACACTCGATTCCCTTAGTATAGTGTCACATAATTCGCCGCGACAGTTGTCGTGTCACTTCATCTATAAATTTGTATTCTGCTAGTCGATTGATGTGACCTGATGCAACGAACGTCAATCGCTGAATTAATCAAGGAATACTAATAATTTCAACTGAATATGTCGAATGAAATTTTCACTATAAATGTCGTTTCAAGTGACAAGAAATTTTTTAAACGACCACTAGAATAAAAAGTTTGTCACTTCAATTAATAATTGACGAACAAATCGACTAAGAGAATATCAATATTTGTCTGTCGCTATAAGTGACAAGTGACACGACTTAGGGAATCGGGGTGTTAATCGCCTTCTACGACAAGCTCTTGATACTGTGGTGGTATTCTATAAGTCTTATGTTTCGTTTGAAATATTTACGGAACATAGACGCCTCCAGCCACAGACATAAACAGATACATATGTTCATACCCGTATATAGGTGGGTATGTATGTAATGCGATGATTAATTTAATGAACGAAAGACACGCTTAAATCAAATTAGATTCAACTATGTGTATATAGCTAAACTATGTATTTTAAATTAGTTATGCTAATCGTAATGAAAATTGAATTTTTTTATATTTTAATCGGATCAAATTGTAATCGGGTAGAATAATTTTAATATAACAACTTTGAACGTTTAATTTTTATTAATCAGATTATGTATGTATATATACTCGAACTATGTAACATATACTCGTATTAATCTATGTATATAAAGGGTTTTCCAATATGAGGTTTCAATTCGATATTTAAAAAAAACGAATATTTTTTAAGAGAAATCAATGAATGTAACATTTGGAAACCATATCAGCCAAATGGCCGCCACTAACAGCTACGCTTGCAGCACCATATTTTTTTCTTGAAATTTTCCATGACCAATTCTAAGAGTGTTAAATCACAAGATTTCGGTTCCCAATAGTGATCACCTCTTCGATAAATAACACGATTGTTTAGTTGCTTGTGTGGCACGTAGCGCCGTCCTGCTGAAAATAAACGTCGTTCACATAAATAACTTCCAATTCCGGCAGGGCAATCCCTTCACAGCACTGTATAACAGTTGCACCAGCCTCATTTTCGAAAAAGTAAGATCCAATCACACCGCCCGCCCAAAAACCACACCAAACAGTGGCACGTTGAGGATGGAGAGGACCTCATCATTGAAGATGATTTTCGATGTAAATCCGGATCATTTGATGCCTTTGAAGGACTCAATCATCGAAGGTACGATGTTTATGGTGATCGACCGGCTTGAGTTCTTGTGTTAACTGAACTTTAAAAGCCTTAAGACTTAAATCTTTATGCCAAAAACGGTGTAATGTCGTTTGTGGAATGTATAAAGATCGATGACGAATCGACCAACCTGGGGTTTCTTCAACACTATTGACAGCTGTCGAAATAACCGGTTATTAAAAATGAAACCTCACATTGGAAAACTCTTTATATGATAAAATAGTTGCCATTAGTTATATTGTATATAATAAACAAAGATCTGAAATATTTCTTATAATTCAAATAAATTTAATCTGTTACTTAATCAATCATACCTTGTAATTTAATCCTTCATTTTTATAACTCGTGACTCATACATTTATCTATCTTTGAAATGGAGTATATCTTGATTTAATATATGTATACTAACATTATGCTTGCATATACTTATAGTTTCGACTTAAACATTAGATACTCAGATAGTGGGTTAGTTGGAATAATATACGTTGTTTGTATATCAAAAACCTTACTCTCGTTTGATAATAAAACTCTGATAGCTGGAACTCGCTGCTCTTTAAAAATAGCGAGTCAAGGCCATTCGTTGCTGATTTAGAGATACTCAGCTAATTACTCAGCTAAACCCTAACCAGAATACGATGTTAAATTATGGTGATTGTGGATTCAATTTTTTTTTATTATTATATTATTGAAACTAGTCTTTCCAGACTAACCATCAATTTACATCTGAATTCTTACAAAATAAAATATAATGTGGTCACTGTTAGTCCAGCGATGCACAGTGCCTGTTCGTTGGTAGGTAGCTGCTCACATACTAACGAGCTCCAAGGGATTGGTTCTTTTAAGTCTTCTAACCAAATGTTTATTATCCAGTAGCCGAGAGGCTTCCGCATTGACATGTTCCATTAGTCTCGATTCATGCTTCGATGCAAATCGTTTTATTTCGAGTTTTATATCTGGAATCTCCAAATCACGATGCAAATCACTATTACGAATGTACCAGGGTGCATTGACTATACTCCGAAGTACCTTATTCTGGAAGTTTTGTATAAGTTTAATGTTAGTTTTCTTAGTACAGCCCCAAAGTTGAATGCCATATAGCCAGATCGGCTTAAGAACCTGATTGTAAATCAGTATTTTGTTGCATATGCTTAATTTTGACCTTCGCCAAATTAGCCAGTACAATTGTCTATATTTAAGATCAAGCTCTTTTCTTTTCTTCTTCACATGCGTTTTCCATTTAAGTTTAACATCCAGAGTCATACCCAAGTATTTAGCAGAGTTCACGTTTGGCACCATCACATCGTTTAAGCTGATTGTCGGCGGATTAACCAATGATTTATTCGTAAAGTTGACATGGGCAGATTTTAATTCATTAAGTCTGATTTTCCATCGCTTGGTCCACGGGCGAATTTCATCACTTGAACATTGAAGTTTATTCGCCGCGTCTTCCACAGTTTGCTCTGTTGATAGTATCGTGGTGTCGTCAGCAAACGTTGCTATGCTTACGTGGTCGGACTGTGGTATATCACTTTTATATAGTATAAAGGACTGGACCTAGAACGCTGCCTTGTGGAACACCTGCTCTTATCTCTCTCAGTTCAGAATACTCATCTTCTTGTCTTACTCTAAAAAGCCTTTCAGATAAATATGATCTCAAAAGATCAATATATGGCCCCGGAAGCATAGCATTAAATTTATGTATTAAACCCTCGTGCCATACCTTATCGAAAGCTGCTGCCACATCCAGAAATAAGGTCGAACAAATTGGTTTTTCTTCTAACGCCTTTTCTATAATGTCTGTTATTCTGTGAACCTGATCAATTGTAGAATGTTTGCATCTAAACCCAAATTGGTGACCCGGTATTAGGTCTCTATTTTCTATTATTGGCTTCATTCTCTTCAAGAGTAGTCTCTCCATTAGCTTTGAAATGATAGGGAGCAGTGATATCGGACGATACGATTAAGCTTCATTAGTCGGTTTACCGTAACATAATAACTTCCGCAACTTTCCAGGCCGAAGGAACATGTCTTAATCTAATAACAGCATTAAACAAGTAAGTTAGTTTAACGATAGATTTCTTTGGTAGTTGCTTTAAAATTTCTCCCGTTATAAGGTCATATCCAGGATTTGCGTAATTGGGGTTTTTATACTTTAAATTGCCTTCCATAGTGAGTAATTCGTATCTTCATCAGCGGACAATTTTCCCAGATACAAAGAAAACGATTTTTCATTTAGCTTCTGAATTTCTCGCTTAAGCTGTCGTGATTTATTATTTAGAATCGTCTTATCAGATGGACTCCTTGTTTGTTGCCATTTTCTCCTAGCTTTTCTTTTTTCTAAGATAAGATTCCGAATTTCTCTTGGGTAACTTTTACCAATGGTTTTGGATACTGTTCCATTAGTATTATTCCAAGCGGTAATCTGAATGACATCGGTGAAATTTTCTACCTCTTCTTCTAGTTCCCGAATAGTTTTTAGTTGTGTTTGTAAGTTAATCTTGTTTCCTACTTCAGATCTGAAGCTCGTCCAATCAGTTGTTTTACTGGCAAGAGTTGGTCTCGTTACCTTTCTAATTATCTAGTCGCTTAAGGAAAGTATCACTGCAGAGTGATCAAAGTCCACATCTGAATTATCCTCTACTTCAATAATATTTGATGAAACTTGTTTTGATATAAAGAAATCCAGTAGATCAGGAGTTTTACTTGCATCCATGGGCCAATATGTTGGCTTGCCAGTGGAATGGACGTTGCATCCCATTTCTACTATTGCATTTTTAAGTTCGTTACCTTTGGTTGTTGTAAGCCTAGAGCCAAAGTCAACATGCTTTGCATTAAAATCAGCCCTTAGTATAAATCTACCATCAAACTGTTGTAGGATATTCAAATAGTTCGGTTTCTTCAGGTTATATCTAGATGGACAATAAACTGATTCTATCTGAAGGCGTTGCTTGGTAGATGTAATTTCTACTATGGTAAGCCGGGTTTCGGGTAATTGATAATGCTGGCATTCACGGGGTTTAATATAGTATATATTTTTTATTATAACAGCAGTTCCACCTCTTGCTTGGTTATCCGGATGAATTGTTTCATAAGGTTGGTAACCGTGAATTTTAAGGTAAGATTGCCTGGTGGAGTGGGTCTCAGATATCAGACACCCATCGATATTTTGCATTTTTAAAAACGCTTCTAGTTCATGCTTTTTATTTTTAATACCGTTAGCATTCCAAGTAGCAATTCTCAGGTTTTCTTGGTATATCATTTTGAGAGAGTTGATTAGTATAATAAAGCAGAATTTCTCTGCTCCAATCTTTGTAGCCTTTTAGAAAGGTTGTTTATGGCATTTATAACATTTTGCATCATTTCCATCATAGTATTCGAATGAGTAGGGTTCAAATTTGGTCCGGAACTGACCTTTCCTGTCTCAGCTACTTGTGCATATGATAAACCACCTCTTACATGATGACTAAAGGATTCTGATGGTGGATTAAATGGTTGAGTACCGAATAGACACGAAACTGTGACCTATTATGTGGAGGGTAATCGGTATATCACCACAAAGTATCACCTTGGTTATTGATGTCGCCCACTGTTGGTATGGTGAAAACTAAACACATTTTTATTGATGATAACTAGGTGGTAGCTTATTGATGATGATGGTGATAACTGAATGTTGTTCTTCTGTTTAGCAAGTAAATAAACGTTTTTAGAATTGTGATAGGTTCAGAGTATGTACACAACTGACTAAAATATATATATATATACATATATATATATATATATATATATATATATATATATATATATATATATATATATATATATATATATATATATATATATATATATATATATATATACATATATAAATATATAAAACGAGACCAATTACATACTGGTCCTCAATTGACATATGAGACAGAAATTTTTACTTATTATTTTATGATAATAACCGCTTTTGGTACTCTTTGATCGAAAAGACGGTTGGACACATACGATGTGCATTGAAAACTGAGCCAGGCCTCCATTCATAGGTTCTGAATGGTAATTGATCAATGCTTTAAATTATGGAGCAATCTGTTTATTTATCAACACTCTAACATGTGAGTGAAGCAATGAGAAGCACACTTACTTAAGCTATGAAAATTACAAGTGCGGGATGTAACTTCCCAATGATATTATGTATAGTTCGGACATAAGTCTAAAAATATTTTTTTTGCGTGCTGTAATTATGTATAGGATGTCTGATTTTCTCCGCTTGGTGATTAAGGCTTGGTTCAGCATTTGACGAACGTGCCCGCATTTGGTGGTTTGATCCCGCATTAGTGGTTTGACTTTGTTGCAGATGAGATGGAAATGAGAACCGGATCATCATTTAGAGAACGCAGAAAAAACTACATTGTGAGTAGTCATTTTTACCGTGTTAGGTTCAGCAGGAGGTAGAATCAAATTTGTTAGGTTATGTCAGAAAGTGTTGACATGTATATTGTACTATAATCTTTTATCTCCTAAGCATGGACGTCAGGGTAACCAATGTTTTAATGGAATCGTGAAGTTTTATTTGTGCGGGTTTGTTCTTATGTTGTATTCACGCTAGCTGAGTTATGATCTGACGTTGATCTCATCAGGTACGTTATTGGATTTCATATATGGTGTCAGGATAATACTAGCGAATTACAAGATATTTTACATGAAATTTCGATTTTTTATTTGATTTATTGTGGCATGATGATAAATTGATTTTATCTGTGCATATACCTGTGTTCAATTCTTGTGGGATATTCCGAAAAGTTCGGAAAAATCTGGTGTTAAAGAATTAATAGTGTGTCTATGGCACAAGACCGAGCCTTTTCGATAGTTCCATAGTCTTCAGTTGTTTCTCATATTTTGAAATCAGGTAAAAGCAGTCAAATATATAGAATACGACTTGTATATGTAACATTAACAATAATGCATCATCACTAACCAGTAACGTGTTAAAGTGCACTGAAGATTAGTCTTCACGATTGGCAAGGAGCTTACCATATATTATTTTTCAAGTTTATTGTGTAAAGTAATTAAAATGACTAAACTCTAGTCTTCAAATTTGAATGTATCTGTATGGTTTTGTGTTTAAGTATTTCTTATTGTTTTCATCAACGGAATTACAAAAGTTGACCCAAACAATTAACAGGAGGTGCTAAGGTTGCCAAAAAGAATTAATGTGCTTAAATGTCAATAAATTAAATTAATGTCACTCCAGTATGCAGAAAGGATTTTTTTTCCCAGTCACCAGGCTCGATTGGCGCATTGTGACATCTCTTCCCACACATACACTGTCAGTCCCGAAATCTGTTTGACCTTCTAATGAAGTTCTAGATATCTGGTACCTTTAAGGTCGTTAGTTGATCCTCAAATAAGAGTTGAGATCCAAAGCAGTGCAGTCTTTGAGAAGAGTATGAAAAACAGGAGCACAAGAAGTGCAAAACATTTCCCTTTTCTCCTTCCCCACACTGTTCGCAGTAGGCGATGTTCTGAATTTTCATACGAAAAATATGATTATTCAGAGAGAGCAATGTTTCGTGAGAATTCTCAACAAGATCCTCAAAGTCCGTCTTTCGCAGTTGAAGAAGGACTGGAATCTTTGCTAATTTATTGATCCAAAGAAGATTTTG
Organism: Tipula lateralis; assembly: GCA_963932295.1. Lineage (NCBI taxonomy): Eukaryota > Metazoa > Arthropoda > Insecta > Diptera > Tipulidae > Tipula > Tipula lateralis. The sequence goes on from OZ010737.1 coordinate 69,839,533, forward strand.
AATAGTCGAAAAGAGATGCGATTATCCCATCTCCCATCTCTTTTGGAACAGTCAATTTCTCGTTTTAGAGATAATGACGTCACTCCTAAGGTAGGCTCACGTCACACAAAAGTGGAAGCTGCACCCAAACGAGCCAATTTATCATCCAATATATTTCGGTTGGTACCCATGTGACTGAGTATTCAGTGAAGTTTAATTTAATTCAGACTGCCTGAATTTAATTCAGTCATCTTCGATAACCATTTTCGATGAAACAGTGTTGGGACCAATCTTTTATAGAACAGCTTTTCAAAGAGTCCTACTTTCAAAATTCAATATAACACCAGCTAGATTACACCATACTGTTCCGTCAGTAAAGATCATCATACCGTCACCCGTGGGGTAGGAGAAGATTGCCTTTATCTTACAGGCGAGCGGCTGTTTAAGCTGCACACCTTCTGATCCTGCAGCCTTCTTAAAACCTGCAGTAGTGTGCAAAGCTTTTACAATACTCAGACAAGGAGGCCTCCCTCCAACCTCACTCAATGTTCTAAGCCACAAAATAAATGCGAGATTATGACTGTTCCGCAATCTTCAACAAGATTCTAAATAAAATATGCTCATTTGAATCAAGTATACATGAATCAAAGTACTCGCATGACCAGGTTGAAGGTTATAGCTTTACAAGAAATTGAATGTCCATTTTTTTACCTAGTGCTTTCCGTTTCTTTATTTGGCATACCAGTGGCATACGTCTCGTCTATCTTAACTTTAGCAATTCTTTAGAAACTTTTCATTCTCTTTATTGCTATGAGCTTTGTTTGTTGGCCGGAAAACTTTTTCCGGTGTTTTCCACCACATCCTATCTATGATAAAATGAATTTCAAAATATGTCTATTATTTATATACTCACCGTCAAATAATCAATTTGAAATAATTTCAATTTGAAAACCTTTTGCTAACAAATACCACTTGAGCCGAAAACATTTGTGCAAATCTCTATCTGAATTAACAGCAATAAATTATGGCATATACATAAACCAACAAATTCTATTAAATTCTTAACAAAAATATAGTAATTTATTTTGTTCGAGTCATCAGAAACAGATAAAATTGTATTGATTTTTAATAAAAAGCCAAAATATCCCATAAACATTTTTTAGTGTTGGGTCAATTTTCGTTCTTTTCGATCGGTCGGTCGGTGTACGATATACCAAAATACACAACATAAAGATATTATTTAAAGGGCGATAAGTTCATATCGCAGAATGTCTTATATATACGTACGAGTATAGGGTTAAATACCTCAAATCATGCTTTATACGGTTTATAGTATCAAAAATGTGTGGTAGTTTAAAAATTAACAAAAAAAAGCTTCCCAACATTAATAATTAATCATATTGTTGGAAGCTTTTTGAATATATGTTCATACATATATATGTAGTATAATGATAATATGGTGTATGAAACGAACTTAAGTCGTATGATAAGCTTTTCGTATATACAGTGCTGGAAAAAAAATGGGCAAATACATTTAATTGCAATTTGGAGTCTTTTATTGCTAAAATTACAAAACTTTTGAAAGCGATTGGCTACATGTATAACGTAATTTAAAAAAATATAATTACCAGCAATTTACGGGTAAAGCCCCGAAAAATTCATAATCCATTGGTTGGAGTTAAAATAATGGAATAAATTAAACACTTATTTTTTAGAAGTTCTATCTTTAATATAATTATTTAAAATGCGAGAGATAGCAGTACACAAAGAAAGAAAGGTTTTGGAGGGCCAGAAAAAGTACGCCAGTGAAAGATCGTCGAAACCGTTTTAAAACTTCGACGAGAAAACCAATTTCAGCCAGCGTACTGAATAGATAGATATTAAACCTGGTTTGGGAGCATTTAAACCAGTCCAATAGCCTGAGTTCACATTACTAGTGAAAAAAAAAGGTTTGCTATGGGCCCAGGAGCATATTTCTTGGACTCCAGTGAAAGGAATGATGTGATTTTCTCCGATGGATCAAAATTCAAGCTGCATGTTGGAGATGTAAGAATTCTCGTAAGGACAAAACCGGGCGAGAGGCTTATCAACGAATGTCTTTTAAGACTTCCACCGAAAAATAAAGGAGATATGGTCTGGATATGATTTTCTGGAAATGAAACCGGTCAATTGTGCTTCCTTAGTTCCAGCATTACATTATTTGTTAAACTGTAGGTCCTACAGAATAAATTTGAGCCTTTTGTGTTGAAGCTTTTTGGCGAGACTTGCAAATTTATTTTCAGGACAACACTCCGTACCAGAAAGAACAGTCGGTGCCATATCGCAAAAAATGTGAGTTATTAAATTTGATTTCAGATAAACATAAATAATGAGCTGGGCCCCGTATAGTCCAGACTTAAATCACGTTGTAAATATTTGTTCTGTAACGAAGCTTGAGTAACAAGAAAGCAACCAGAATCGATTCAAGCTTTAAGGCTCTATACCATGGAAAAAAATGACCGACAGTCAAAAAAGACGAAAAGAGAAAATAATTATAAAACTTCAACTAAAAAACAAAGTCAACGTTATTGTTTATTTATAGCAAATTATAGCAGAATTATGACCACTATTTAAGAAACCATAACCAAGTATTTAATTTTATACTTTTTATGGCATTCACACTACCACAAAAACAAATATTTTTCCAGTCAAGTTTGACTGAGATTTGCTGATCACGATTTGGGAATCCTTGCCTCCTATGACTTTGAAATACTTATCAAATTCAATTGAAAATAGGTGTTTAATTTATTTCATTACTTAAACTCAAATATTTCGAGAGTTGGATGATCACCATAAGCATAAAGGTTTGCTGTGCAAATTGAGGGTTCAAGACCCATTCCACATTCTTTAAACATAAGTGTTTTTTCGAGTTGTTTTCTAATTTCCATCGTTGATCTTCTATCATCAATTTCTGGAGTGTTATGTCGATCTTCACACCAAGTGGACGTGTTTTTTTCCGCTCTGTGTTTGTTTAATTAAATAAAATAAAATAAATACGTTTGGTGTGTGTGTGGTTTATAATCTGATGAGAGTATCGTTATTATATTATATTATTATATAACATTATATTATATTTTATATTATATTAAGTTTGTTCTTTTTTCTCCTTTATATATTATAATATTATATCATTTTTATGTTTTCTCTCGTTTGACTTGCCCATCGCTCTTCTCAATACCATTATATCTAAGGTCGGCTCTTCACATTTATGAGCTAGTATGAGTAAATTGTTACAAAATAACAAAATTTGTACAATTCGAAACTGTCGATTTCACGTACTTTTTTGACTTTGCTTTGTGTTTATATCTTACAATACAGGCCTTAACATCAATTTTTGTATAAAAGGCATCTAAATATGATTATAAGAATCCCGTACAATAACTTTCCCATTTATTGATAAATACTCAAATTTTTCATTCATAAGAATTTTTCCTGAATTTTATTTTCGCCTAATATGTAAGTTCGATGATATTTCGGGTATCGCATATGATCATATGATCCAAATGGCTCAATGTGATTCGATAAAACTTATTAATAGTGATTATATAACTTAACTCCTCTTTTGCATTGATTCTTGTATAGGAAAAACACTCTAGCACACAAAGAATACACCAAAATTATTATTTTTGTTTTGTTTACGTTGATTTTTTGTTTCTTTTTGTCTTAATGATACATTGTATGTTACTATTTTGGACTTGTATTGTATGCTTTTCAGTATGCAATAAATTCGCCAAAAATATCTCTTCGAAATATCTTCGTTAATTCTATGTCGAAAAATTGAACCAAACATCAATTTAATTATTTTTGGAAATAATAAAATTTACGTTTCGTTTTATTTATTTCCTAGTTAAAATTACAAAAATCAGATACAAACTATCAAAATCCTAATAAAATTGATAAATATCTATTTTTTTTTTTTTTTTTTTTTTTTTTTTTATCGGTCTTTACAGGCCATTATTGGCCCGTACCGTGTCAACTATCTGACTCCATCGGTTTCGATCACGAGCCAGCTCTTCATATTGTTGCAAGCAACCAGAAGATGCAAGATCGCTCTCTACGCCGTGGAGCCATCGTCGCCGACAGCGACCTCTTCGCCTACCGAAAGGCGGTTCTCCCTTTAAAGATCGCTGTATCATTCGTTTTGGATCAGCACGCAGAACGTGACCGAGCCAGCGTATTCGCTGTCCTTTGATTTCATGCACGATATCAGGAATTTGCATTAAATTCCTGATCTCGTGATTGAATAGAACTCGGTATGTGCCATCAACGTCGCGTTTTGGGCCATATATCACACGCATAATTTTTCTCTCGAATGTTAGAAGCCATCTTTCGTACTCATCCGTCAAGGTCCAACTCTGATCAACACTCTGTACAGTTTCAGCTTATCCGTATTTGCAAGATATTTTGATTTCAGCAGTGGACGTAGAGGATACAAAGCCCGATTGCCAGCGGCAAGGCGAACCTTGATATCCTCTCCCACATTATTATCGTGAGTAATGAGAGATCCAAGATACTTGAATCTCATCACTCCTTCAAACGTGTGGTTTCCACTACTGAAATCACTTGCGTCTTGGTCTCGAAAACCAGATATCAGATATTTGGTTTGTACTCATTGATTTTGAGACCAACGGAAGCTGAAAACTGTTCCAGTGGATCAAGTATCTCTTTCACTCCGTTGCCATTTAATCCAATCACACAGATATCATCTGCATACGCAAGAAGTTGATTGGATTGTCGGAATAAGATGTTGTCCTGAGGTGTTTCACTTTTACGAAGGATGTATTCCAACATGAGATTAAAAAGTATCGGGGACAGCGCATCTCCTGGTCGAACACCAGAAGTAATTGCAAAAATTCTCGATAGCCTGTTCTCAACTTTGACACAGCATTGTGACTGCGTTACTGTCATTTTACACAGATGTACATATTTTTGTGGTATTCCTAAATATTCAAGCGCATACCATAGCCTCTCTCGATTGATCGAGTCATAGGCTTGCTTGAAATCTAGGAATACCTGGTGTACATCGCGAGATGTTTCGTAGTACTTGGAAAGAATCATCCGCAGCGAAAAAACTTGATCAGTGACTGACCGATTTGGACGGAATCCTCCTTGGTAGTCACCGACAATTTCCTCCGCTAAAGGAGTAATTCTTCCCAAGATTATGTAAGACAGTAACTTGTATGCTGTGCAAAGGAGAGCTATACCGCGATAATTCTCGCATTTCATGCGATCACCCTTTTTGAATATTGGGCATAACGCGGCCACTTTCCATTCGTCAGGCATAACTTCATTTCGCCATACCAATCGAACAAGGTCGAAAAGACAGTTCCACAAAGTTAGCCCTCCGAATATCAAGAGCTCTGAATTAATGCAATCAACTCCTGGTGAACGATTTCTCTTTAGTCTCTGCATGGCCATTGTGAATTCCTCATAGGATGGATCCTCAATGAACATCTCTGCGGTGTGTATTTGAGGGTATTCAAATACAGCTTGTGATACATGTGGAACATTAAGTAGATCAGAAAAATGTTCACGCCATGTATCGAGTACCGCCTCGACGTTAACACAGAGGTTTCCATTCTGGTCCCGAATGGCAGTTGACCGAGATCTTAAGGTATGGTGCAATTCGGTGATTCTTTTAAAGAAACCACGCGAATTGTGCTCATTGCTGAGTTGTTGTACTCTTAAGACCTTGGCCTTCCACCATTCGCGCTTCTTCTGTCTACAAATGCGTTTAGCTGTCCTCCTAGCAAGAACTGCCTTGTTTTTCCTTGCAATTGTAAACCGAGTCTGCGCTTCATTGTGGGCTATATTACGTTGCTCAACAGCAAGACGACACTCCTCATCAAACCAATCATTTTTGGGCTTAGTTTTCACTACACCGAGAATGTGCTGGGCAGCATCGACAACCGAAGTTTTCAATACTTCCCAGACACTGTTCACATCATCAGATTGGTAATTGGATTGCATAATGCTATTGCTGACAAGATTTTGATATTTTCTTTGCGTTTCTTCATTTATCAGACCTTCACAGGAGAATCGCGTTTTATATTCTCCTGTCCTCCCTGACTTGTACGAAAATTTCCATCGTAGCTTTGCAGTGACTAGATAATGGTCACTGCCTACGAATTTTGTTGAGGACCGATACGATCTCACGTCTTGGACAACCCGAGCCCGCCCTTTTGAAATCAACACATGGTCAATTTGGCTTCGGGATGTTTTACGTGGATGTGTCCAGGTTTCCAAATGGATGTTTTTGTGGGGAAAGAATGTACTTGCTACTTGGAGATCATGTGCGATACTGCGATCGCAAAGTACATCATTCTTTCCCCATTTTCGGTCGCAGTTTCGTGTCGGGAGTACGGACCTATACTGTTACATAAGTCGGTCTGATTTCTGCCAGCTCTAGCATTAAAGTCACCAATCACCAATTTGACATCGTGCTCAGGTATAGAGCCCATCAGATTATCCAAATTATTGTAAAATGAGTCTTTATCTTGGGGTTGGCTTACATCAGTGGGCGCATGTACACAAACAATTGACAGGTTGGCTAATCACATGTGCAAGCGAAGCTTACACATTCGATTATCGACTGCCTGGAAATCCAACACAGCCTTTTTTACCTGCGGCCCAATGAGAAAGCCAACTCCAAGATTTCCGAGGTCATCTCCACTGTGTAGCAACGTATAGCCTTGGGACACATGGACTCCACTTTTAGGCCATCGAGTTTCTTGGAGCGCTACGAGTTCATACATGTGATAAGGCCGTTCAACGCGCCAGGTTTTCTTAATGACTGCACGTTCCACGTACCGATCCTCATTCTCGTATCCGGGTATTTAAGCGGGGGGTCATTCTTGTTTTGGCGGTATCCGACTTTGTTTTTATTGTTGACATTTTTAACAGTGATATTTTTTTTACGGATGCGGGTCGTCAGCCCAGCGATCCAACCAGATTTAGTCGCCTCCTACGACAAGCTCTGGACACTGTGGAGGTATTCTATGGATCTCATGTTTCGTTCGAAATATTTACGAAACATGTTTCCCCCAACCACAGTATATAGATAAATATCTATAAAAAGATAAAATTAATGCTTAAAAAAGATACAATTTTTTGTATGTATATTGAAAATAAATTACGAAAACATAAAATTTATCATAAAAACAAACACATCCTCCCGACGCAACTAAATCAACCGCCATGTTTTTTTTTAAAAAGCGGCCGTATACGTATACAGGCAATGCTCTTCTTCATACAATTCTAACTAAATAAACGTTATACATTTCCTTTTCCTTTAGACGATTTTTCATATTTTGTTTTATGTATGTATCAAATTTTAGATATTTAAATTTTAACGCGATCACTGCCATTGCGAATTGGTAAAGTTTCTTTTTATATATGATATCACGATAAATAAATGTTTGTATATACATTTTGTATAAAACATTATTAACTCATTTGCTGCGCTGAATAAATCTCATCGTAGTGGCATGAAATATTTATTTGATTTCATGTATGTATTTGAACTTAGTTTTATAGATTTGAGTGAATTTTATTTATCGTAATATCAATGCTAAAGAAATAAAAGATACAATAAAATTCAAATATAGCCATTCCATCCAGGGTACAATTATTTCCTCTTATTTCAGTCTAGTATACATCATTTCTCCATATAGTTCGTTTATCTGTATAATAGTTTGTGGTAGTGCCATGTATATTAATGGTAGAAGGGATTGAAGATTGTTTTAATACGATCACTACCATTATACGATCATTATACATAGGTTGCCTTTTATATTTCGGGATTTGGCAACCCTGGTGTTGCAATCTGTCAACTGACAGCTCTATCGTAAAGTTAGAAGTTTTTGAGGTTATACGTACTCAGAACGTTTTGACATACGAGCGCTATTTGTGTTGTTTACAGTAAATTAAAAGATTCATCTGCCCCCAAGAATAGAATTAAATCGTGAACATTTTCGTGCGATTATTTTTTACAACTTTCGACGTGGATTAACTCAGCAGCAGTGCATGAATAAACTTAATTCAACTTTTGGCGATGAAGCTCTTTCAAGGACCAGTGTTTATCGATGGTATGGTGAATTCAATCGTGGTCGGAGTTCACTACAATTTCGTGAAGGTTGTCTAAAATCAGTTGTTGTTCCGAAAAACATTGATGCTGTGCGCGAACTGATATTGCAAGATCGTCATGTGACCTATCGTGAGATAGGGACAACCTTTGGCATTAGTGGGACCAGCATACACTCAATATTGCATGAACATTTAACTGTCAAAAAAATTTGTTCACAATTTGTAAATCGCTCAAAAAAAGGCTCGTGTCGATTGATCAAAAGAAATGTTCGAAAGCAACACAAATACCGCTCGTATGTCAAAACGTTCTGAGTACGTATAACCTCAAAAACTTCTAACTTTACGATAGAGCTGAAAATTGAAACATTGCAACACCAGGGTTGCCAAATCCCGAAATATAAAAGGCAACCTTCGTATTGACGATAATATACGTGATCAGTAAAAATAACCTATTGATCAGTGAGATTTAAATTGGCTAAAATGTTGATTTAGCTTATGCTTATTCATATTATAGGAAAGTCGTGCTTTTAACGAAACGGTTTATATTCCTATTGTTTTTATTTTGTCAGTAAAGTTCAATATGTTGCATATGTTCTTGTATATGCACTATGTTATGTTCTCTTAAACAACTTTTGTTATTATTTCCATGGAAAATAATAATAATTTATTGAAATAATTCTGTTTTTTTTCTTATATAAGTGTAAATATAAGCAGCTGCAGTATAAATAATTCTATTACAAATTTTTAAACTTTCTGAAACGCATGGCCGCTTTGGTGATTTCTACCATTGGATTATAGTGTGTTATACAAGAAATCTACTTTTGTTATTTGTGTGAATGTTTGTTCTAAAATCTTAAAACGGACATAAAGAAAGGATGCATGGAATGGAGTGAATGATCAGGTTAGCTAAAAATGACTGTACTAAACTATTTATTTATTTAAAAAGTTTCTCTCACAATGACAGTGTATTTGATCATCATATTTTATATGGAAATGCTGTCCGGTCATTGTGGTTTTCCCCACGTGTTAGATGGTGATACATTGAGAATTATAAGGACACATATGATGAATTTAGAATGGTCCTAACCTATCCAACTAAGAATAACAACAAAACTAACAAATTCAAATCTCAATGTCAAAATAATTATACTAACAATATATTATATATATATATATATATATATATATATATATATATATATATATATATATATATATATATATATATATATTACTAATAATGTAGTTAGCTCTGCAGTGGATTATGACTAGGTTTTCCAGTTAACCGACATTTCTGATTATCCGAATATCGAGTACTAACGGATAAAATAATTCGGATAATCCGAATATCCGGATAGTAGCAAAAATTATACTCGATAACTTCGTGAATTCCAACTTTAAGGTCTTGATCGATTGTGGGGCATTGGCAAAAACCTTTTCGACTTGGTCCCAAACAAAAGAATCTAAATGTGATACATTACAAAATCTCAGTGGCCAATTGTTATCACCTCTTCGAGAAATAACACAATCAGGAAACTTTTCTTGCAAAATCGCGATTATGTTGTTGCTTGTATGGCACGTAGCGCCGTATTGCGTGAAAATAAGCGTCGTCCACATCAATATCTTCCAATTTTGACCATAAAAACATATCAATCCTAGCTCGGTAACGTAATCCATATATCGTAACAGTTGCATCATAGAATATTTTTGACAAAGTACAGTGTCTAATATCACCGCCAGCCCAAAAACCGCACCAACCAGGTTGAGCATGGAGAGGCTTTTCAACAATCATTGGATTTTCTTAGACTGTTCTGTTTATTAAGGTAGCCTCCGATGTGAAAAGGCCAACCTTATCACTGAAGATTATTCTTCCATAAAAATCCGGATCATTTTGAATCAATTGAAGGAACTAGTCAGCGAATCTACGACGTTTATGGCGATCGACCGGCTTAAGCTATTGTGCCTACTTTAAAAGTCTTAAAACCTAAGTCTTTATGCAAAATACATGAAACTTCCAAAGATTGACATAACGTCTAATTTCAAAGATTTTGGATTGATCCAATTCATTTATAGTTCTATTTACCGGTTCCTTTATTTGATGACAACATTTGGTCCTAGTTATCAAAGCATACCATCGTATTTTGATATGTACCATCAGCAATGGTTTACTCTCTTGTTCATTAACATATCCTTGTAAATTATTAATTTTACCCAAGAGGATTTAATCATTTTTATAACTTTCCTGAGGTTTTCTCTTCTTGTTCGAAGATTATGCTAGCATCTTCAAAACTATTTACATTCATAAAATTTACATTGTTTTTTAAGAAAAAGTAAATGTAAAAAACAAAATATATCCGAATAATTATGTTAAAATATCCGAATATTCGAATAGTCAAAATTGGTCGAATAATCCGGATTATTCGAAGATCGGATATCTGGATTGGAAACCCTAATTATGACCTTAGTCGTTTCTGTGATTAACATTCCTTTTCCTAACCCTTATATGTTGAGATGCTGGCAGGGCATGGGCCCGCATAATTTTGGAATAGAGAATTCGTATATATATATTTGGAACTCTGTTGAATATATTCCAGGATTATGAAAACATACCTAGGATCACTGTAACTCGCTGGCTTTCAAAAAATGTATAGCACTAGCAAAAAAGACTCCAATTTGTAATAAAATATATTTGGCTAATTTTTTTCCCAGCAGTGTACGAGTATTAAATATATACTTTTCATCAAACTATTGTTAATCCATATATTTCTTTTAATTAAATTTTCGTTTAATAAGCAAATATTTTAAAATTCTTGTTTGAATTACTAATATTCTTTCGAATTATCATTTTTGGGATGTAAATTAGATATCATCATCCCTAAATTTTAATTTATTCAGTTTTTTTTAATTATCTATGAGTATATACATAACATGTATGTAGTACACACACATATATGGTATGTGTGTACGTCAAACTCAACAGACATTAATTTATGTAAACTTTATTAATTTTGTAGATGATATCTATTTATTGTGTTACGCGATGGGTGCTAATTAGATATACGATATAGACGGTTAGAGTTTAGCATAATATTATATGATGACGACGACGTCTCATTTTTAGAATACAATACTGTAGTAGCTATACAACTCTGTATACGTCTCTAAACAACACGTTTTAAAACATATTTCCAAAATATGTGTGTTTTGTTGTTTGTTTTTGAAGGGGAAGAGGGAGGAAAATTGGAAAGCAGCAAAACAAAACAAAACGATTTTCACCCAATTTTCAAATGTAAATTTCTGTGAATTACTCGTATGCTTTTTTATTCAAACACAGACAAAAGCGAATATAATGTGCTTTCGCATTGTTATCAGCATAAAAATATGTATAATATAATGAAAATGGAAAAACAAACTTCGGGGAAATAAAAACCGAAGAGCTATTCTGCGTTTAAGGTACTTCACACAGTTGTGCTGTGAAATATTAATCTCAAATGTTCTATTGACATGAGAAAAGTTTATTAAAAAATTTATTATTAATTCTTATAGCCGATATATGAACGATATTAACTGATAATATACTCAATAGTTACAGCGGTAATATAATAAATGATGGCGATGACGATGAAATTGTGTTACGATAACAATATGACGTTGATAGTAGATTACTTCGAATACTCATACATTACATTTTATTGATGATTTTTTCATTATCGTACCACAACCCTCCAGGATTATGTTGTGTATATTTACGATATACTCGTATATATTTCAATGAAATGGATTTTGTGCGATATAGATTATCTTAACATTCAAAGGTCATAAACAACTCTATTAATTTGTAACTGAAAAGAACTATGCGAATTATATCCAGATGATGTCACAATTTTCCCAATTTTCAATTAACGCTTGGAAACTGAACAAGCCATCTGATTTGTGATTCAGTATTCACGTGAAGTATGACCAAACAATTTTAGGACAAATCAGGGGCCAAATTTGACAATTCTCATTCATTAAATGAAAATTGTCCTAATCCTAAAAAATATTTGAATGTGTTAGTAGACCCATTATTGTTAGTAGTCGAGACCCATATTTTTGATTACATGGGGATCCTATAGCACTATTTTATAACAGTCCGTTTGAATATTTAGAGGATACGATCCTTCAAAAATATTGGTCTCTAGTTGGAGATGGCTTTTGGATTAACTTTATAATTATTTGAATTTCGAGTTCAATATAAAATGTACTTGCCCATGAAACACCGATGTCCTTTGAAGGTTTGTATCTCCTAAATATTCAAACGGACTGTGATTGACTTGTGGCATGATATCCCCATCTCATCAATAATATAACAATAATTCATAATAACGAATATATTCTATTTTTACTTACACATTCTCAAAATTAAAAGTTAGGACAGCTCTAGGACAAACTTCACTCTTGTGATTCAGTTATCGAAAAATGCAATTATAATCTAAAATCTAATATAAAAGTCAGGTCTGGCGTTCCCATTGGTGCCGCTTAACAGGGCTCTAAAATTTTAGGACGGCCAAAAAAATTTATGAAAATTAGCAAAAAATAAACAAATTCATCCAAAAGTGTAATCAAAATTCATAATTTGGAAAAATTCCAAACCGGTAATGGTTTATCCTATTTAGTTTTAGAGCGATTACCGAATATATGAACGGTCCAAATTTGAAAGAGAAAAGTACTGGAATGCAAGCGCAAATAAGGCAATTGGAATCTCGTGCGTTTTTTGTTCTTTGTGTATTTTCAGATTCAGTACAATGTTCAACGCAGACTGTACAGTTTTTCGATATTGTCCAAAGTCTATACGTTTTCTTTTCTAGCTCAGTTTCAAGATGGGAAATATTGAACTAAAATGTTGAGATTTTTACTCACAAACCACTATGCAGAAGGTTTAGGAAATAAAATTTTGAAGTTTGATTTTATTTCTTCACTTCAAATTTGGAACGCGGTTTTAGACAGAATTAATATGTTACATTCGGCTAAATTATTTCTAAGTAATTTGAGAACTGATGAAAAGTTTCAAGATTTTATATCTCAGACAAGACAACTGCTAAAACTAGACATTCCCGCCAGCTTTCCTTCTACCTCAACAGTTCGCACCCATCGAATATGAAACAATAATAATAATTTTAGAAGGTAATTGGAATAAAGTTAGACCTCTAATTTTCACATAATGGCAAAACAGTTATTAGTGGATCAGAATTATTTGATGAGCTCAAAACATTTACAACGATAAATTTTCCAGAACTACCACCAATCGAAACATTGAATTACATTGAAAAAAGCATAATAGCTCTGCAAATTTTATTAACTATAACTGTAACTGTAGCTTCAGGCGAACGAAGCTTTTCTAAATTAAAAATTATATTCGAACGACAGTGGCTTTGTGCCAGATTAGTAGAATTGTTTAGATATCAATTGAAAGCGAATCACTTCAAAATTTGGACAATAACGATTTTATCGATGATATTTCTAAAATAAAAGCTCGTCGAACTAACTTTTTGCAAAGCAAGTTATCAAACCATCTGATTGTTTTCATTTATTTTGTTTATGAGGATTAGGTTTCCTGGAGATACCTCGTTTAAAAACGCATTATAAATAATATATATAAATATACCCAGGAGGTAGGGTAACGTGGAAACAGATTTTTCTATAGGGTACCATTATCAAAAAGTGCCTTCTCCTCACCCATCAAACTGTCCTATATTTGAATAAGGTAATTACTTGCTACGTAGGTAATTACTTCATAATCTGCTTCTGTTTTTGATTTGGTTTACTATTTCTATTAGATTGAATGGATATCACATCACGGTCCTTTATCAAAATATAAGAAGTATTCGTAATAATTTTGACAAATGTGAGATATCCATCGTCTATACAGCTACCACAATTTATTGTACTGGCGGAAATTTGGTTTTTTGTATATGAGGTTGAATTATACAGCTTGAACTGCCAATGTGAACCAGCCTCATTATCATTTGTAGATGTTTTGAAACTGTTCCTATAAGTAAATCGGAATATAATCTGCATATATGTGTGGTCATATGATTAATGTCCCAACAAGTCTAACTGCGAATGGTGAATTTTGTTTCCATTAAAACCTCCATGCTTGATTTGCCTCTTATTTTGATGGTCGTTCTATTAATTAAATCATGGGGGTTTAACTACTTGGGGGTTAGTTTAATTACTAGATGAAGGGTAGCTCGGAAGCTGATCATAATAGTAACCTTAGCCTTCTCGGGGTTAACGAGTTGTGGATTATCTATGTGTGTGGTGTTAAAATTGACGTATAGGGTACAATAAGTACAAAAGTATATACAGTGCTGGGAAAAAAAAATTGGGCAAACAAATTTATTGCAAATTGGAGTCTTTTTTTGCTAAAATTACAAAACTTTTGAAAGCAATTTGTTTATTGTTTCATTTTAAATACATGTATGACGTAATTTTTTGAAAAAAAAATTAACCTGCAATTTAGCGTTAAAACCCCGAAAAATGCCAAAATATTCAAAATACGTTGAAGGGTGTTAAAGTAATGTAATAAATTAAACACTCTTTTATTATTTTTTTGTTTGTGTTTTATTGATTTATAAAAGTTCAATCTTTAATATTAATATTTTGTGGGACCGCCTTTTGCTTTTATTACAGCGATACACCTCCGTTTCATTGAATTTGATAAATTTTTCAAAGTCGCAGGAGATATGGTTTCCCAAATCATCATCAACAAACTTTTTAAGGCTTCAATCGATTATGGGCGCTTCCTTGCTACTTCTAGCTTCATTATAGACCAAATATTTTCAATTGGATTTAAGTCTGGACTATACGGGGGCCAGCTCAACACATCGATACCTTTTTCTTCGAAGTACTTTTTCACCTTTAAATGAAGAGATAAGAAAAAAAAACAAGTTTTTAACAAAATATTTATGTTTATCAGAAAGCCAATTTGTCCATCTACAATTCAAAATTAATAACTCACAATTTTGGCGGTATGGCACGGAGCGTGGTCCTGTTGAAAAATAAATTTGCAAGTCTCGCCAAAAAGCTTTAACACAGAAGGCTCAAATTCGTTCTGAAGGTCAATTTTTTTTTCAAAAATTACGTCATACATGTATTTAAAATGAAACAATAAACAAATTTCTTTTCAAAAGTTTTGTAATTTTAGCAAAAAAAGACTCCAATTTGCAATAAATTTGTTTGCCCAATTTTTTTTTCCCAGCACTGTAGATTTGTTCTGCATAGAAGCCCCGGTATTAAAGTATAGATGAATTTGTGAATTTAGTACTTAATATTATTTGCCACAGAAATAGCTTCTGAAAGCAAATGTCATAAATATTCTATAATCTGTTGTCCGCATCATGGTCATATTTGTGTTTTTCCTCAGTCACTTAGGGTCGATTGATCAATTGTGACATCCCTTCCCAGACATACACTCTCAGCCCCAAAATCTATTTATTCTTCTAATGTAGTCCATCTCGTACCTTCAAGGTCGTTAGTTGATCCTCAAAAAGGAATTGTGATCCAAATCAACAGTTTCTTCTTCTCCTCCCCCAATTGTTCGCAGATTGCGATGTTCCGAATTTTCATTCGAAACCTATGATTATTCAGAGAGACATGCCTCGTGAGAATACCCGGTAAGATCCTTAAATTGCGTCTTTCATAATTGAAAAAGTACTGCGATCTTTGCTGATTTATTGATCCAAAGAAGATTTTGGATACTTGACATGAGATTTGTTTAACCCATCTTATTTGGTGCAGATCACCAAAATAACTGTCAATTTCTCGTTTAATAGATAATGACGTCACTCCTATGACAATCAGGCACAGGTCCCTGAAGCTGGAAGCTGCACGGGCTAATTTATCAGCCAATATATTTGCTTTTATGCGCATGTGACTGGTTATCCAGTAAAGTTTAACTTTTTCAGACTGCCTAGTCGATATATTTGTGTTTCAAGACAGGATTATATTTGTGCTATAAAAATTTGAGTTAATGGTGAGCGCTATCATGTCAGAAGTGCAGTTCATCCATGTTATCCAAAAATTAACTTCATTATATACAAGAGCTAAGTCAATTCTAAATAAACTAAACCAAACGTCTCAGGATTTTATTACAGGTTTTGATTTTTATCTTTTCACCTTTATAGAATAGATCCAAAGGGTGGTCCAATTTGGAAATATTTCACTTATGAGTGTTGTTTCAATGAAATGTAAAAATTTTGTAGAAAATTATGGTTTAAGTATACCATCTTGATCTTTCAAATATTAACGAAGTTTCGGTTTGTCAATATATAGGTTCCAAACTAACCGTGTTTCTCTAAAACGGAATGTGTAATAAATGACACTGTTGATTGTTTGGATATTGGCGAACTGCAAAGCGAATTCGTGGTAAGGTCAAGCGAGCAGATAATCGTTAGACTTAGCTTATGGAAGGCAATTTAGAGTATAAACTACGTTTGAACAAGTTCAATTCTATCGTATCTCATTTCAATTCCTGCCATATAATGTTTTAAGGATGTAGAAGTAATGGCAGTTGAGCTTTATGAGTCTTTTCGTTTGTGGCATTCGAATCAATGTGTTCCATGGACGGAAATAAATTCTAGACTTTCAAACGTTGTTAATAGTCGATTAATGAAATTCATTAGAGACTTGATTAATTGTTCGTGTTAGAAAAACTTTTGGTAGAATTGGTTTTAATACGGTATCATTACAAGTCTTCTTAAAAATTTTAGTTTTTGATTAGACTTGTTTCACGAAGTTGTAATTCATCATTTATAGTAAAAACATGCGATACGTCATTTTGAGATGAGTTTACACCACTTCCTTAGGAAACTTCTATCTAGACTGAGTTAATAATTTGATATAACTTTATCAGATCTAATGCAAGATGCGATCGGCACAGTGTGTTCTCTAGGAAGGAAAAGTAGTTGCTTAAGTCCTCCGTCTTAAATTGCTCAACGATCCATCTTCTCCCATGGTCTCGTCGATTTTCTGATACTCAATAACTTCAAAATAAAGACCAAACTGTTACTCCACAGTGGTGATGATTCCAGTAATGTATTGATGATCTAACTAAATGAATCTACTCGAATAATTTTAGGATTTCCGATAAACGAAATTCAGAAAATCTAGATTTTGTGATGAATTGCGACTCAGTTGAGCCGCGATTGCGGGTGAAAATTAATCCCAGCAACAATTGGTTCTAGTACCAATGAATATGATGTATGAGAATTGAGATTACCATATCATAGATCTCTTAGTACTCATCATTATACTGATTATAGATCAGGCTCCCAGTCAATCCTAAATTTTTTTTTGAAATTTTCTTTTTTTTCTTACAGATGGCACGACTTTTGTTTCCATGGTTGCCATGCCATTAAAACTCGGAGATTCCGTTCTAACTGAAAATCAACGCAATTTTAATACAGTTTTATTTTCACTTTGTTTTGCTTATTTTAGAGTTCAGTTTCAAATAGTTTGTTGTGCTTTTTGTAACGTTTCAATTAGTCCGCAAGCTTTTACGGGTTGTTTTTGGTTACAAAAAAGGTAAATATTTTTCCAATTTATTCATTGGTAGAGTTATTTTTTTTTTTTTACATACAGTTGTAATTTGTTTAGCCAAATGAGTGGAAAAGGCGTTGCTGGTAGAAATACCAAAAAAACTATCAGCTTGGAGACAAAATTAGATACTCTGCGACGGCTTGATAAGAGAGAGAGGGAAGGCTGTGAAAATAGCAAAGGCTGTTGGTCTGGCTGCAACAACTGTCGATGGGGATAAACAGATGAGGATAAAAAAAGAGAGGCTGAAAAATCTGAAATATCATTAGATGCTAACCCGATGACCCGTACAACGACTGTTTTGATGATCAAAATGGAGTCTTTGCGTTTTATTTGGATTGATAAGCAGTTGCGCAGAGAATAACATTAAGTAAAATGGTAATTCAGACGAAAAAAAAGCTTATTTGGTGACATAAAAAGTAAAGCAGTATCGAACGATAATGCTAGTGGTAGTAATACAGACAAGAATGAAACATTTGAAGTTAGTCAGGGCTGGTTTGGGAGATTCAAGGTTCGAGCAAATGTGTACAACACAAGTAGCACTGATATAACTGCTGCAGAATGCTACCCGAAAGAGGTAAAACCTTTAGTTCATGAAGGTGGCTCTGATCCAAAACAAGTCTTTTATGCTGACGAGACTGGGTTATTTTGGAAACGTCTATACCTAACAGAACTTTCAAATCAAAAATAAAAAACTCTGTGCCAGGATCTAAAGCTAGCAAGGATAGACTGACCCTTTTTTTGGTGATAATGCAAATGGTGATTTCAAATTTAAACCATATCTCATTTTTCAATCAGAAAATCCAAGAGCTATGAAAGGTTGCTCAAAGAATCTGCTTCCTATTCACTGGCTAGCAAACAAAAAAGCATGGATGACAGCATCATTATTTCAAAACTGAATTTCAACTTGTGCTATTCCAGAAATTAAAGCTTATTGCAACAAGAAAAACTTAAATTTGAATTCTCTTGGCCACCCAGTTTATGTTGATGAGCTGTCAGAAAACGTTAAAGTTTGTAGTTTTGTCGCCTAATATGACATCAGTTATTCAGCGAATGGATCAGGGAGAAATATCGACTTTTAAAAGTTATTACCTTCGACCAACATTTAAACTTCTTTTAAGTGAGACTGATGGACAAGATAAGCCTATCATGCCAGAGTTTTGGAGAAAGTTCAACATTATGAAAGCCATAGAAATTATTTCCAATTCGTGGGAGGAGGGTAAACCTTCTTGCATGAATGGTGTTTGGCGCAAAATATGGCCTGAATGTGTTCATAGAAAATGCGCTTCTAATTTGCGATATTCGAATATGCGATTCTAAAAATTTTTATAATTTAGCTAGAGAGTTTAATTTGGAAGGTATGGAGGAGACTAACACAGATCAATTGCTAACCTCGCACAACCAAGAATTGTCTAATGAAGAACTATTACAACAGGAATTGCAGTTTGCTAATGAAAAAGATAACAGTGACCGTTCAATAGAAATCTCCGAAGAACAAAATTTAAACTCCAAACAAATATCCAAAGCGATGTGTTTGATTGGCGAAGCTATGGAGATTTGTTTTAAAAACGATCCTGACAGCGGAAGGAGTTTTAAAGTGTTTTTTAAGTGTAGCGGTAGCTTCGAATATAAATTGCTACAAGGAAATTTATTTTAAGTTGAAAAAAAGCTGTTCAGCAAACATTTGGACCAATTTTTTGTGAAAAAACCCACCCTACGACACAACCTTCCGATACCTTCCTCCTGCCTAACCTTACACCGCAAAAAAATTAACTTCCCGCCTTCTCTTCTGCCTTTTCTCTCAATACGTGGTGATTCGTTTCGCGCTCTCAAAGCACAGATATATCCAGGAAGTTCGTTTCATGTTGCAGCAAGCCTACTCACTAAGCGGGCGAAATCAGGCACCCCAACGCTTTGCGGCATAGATTATCATAATCAAACGAGGGGGAATTCACTTTCGGGGGAGTACTGTGGCGACCAGAGCAACTCAAAAAAATCGCAAATTAGCTCACGCTACACGCAATTAATATAAAATCGATATTTCGAGTTAAGTTCTTGTAATTCACTAGTACTGTCGCGTCAAAACCGAAAGTATAACCGCCACAGTATGAACATCAAGTCCGGTAGCATATGCCTGATGAGATGGATTTGATAGTATCGATCACTCAGTCATATTCAATGACGTCATCATGAGATCGAGACCGGTCTAGTGGTTGGAATACAAGAACAAGCAGCAACTCGGAAGAACCAACACACACACACACACTCAAATGTAAAGCCTAGCTTACATGCTTCAGGTTTTTCTATAAAAAATCATAATTCACTTTGCGTCGTTTTAATTTGTGTCGTGTTTTTTTTCACGACGCAAAGTGAGGTATTGTGGTGCATTCATAAGCAACTCGTTACTGCTTGTAAATAATGTAAATCTCTGAATGCTGAAATTTTGGTTTTAAAAACTGCTCGATTGAGCTAGAGCCACTTAGCAAGATTATAATGATTTTATCGTCGTTTAGCTTGAATTATATGAAACTAACTAAAAATTTGAACCTTGATTCAAGGTACGACATATGTATGTTGAAGACAATCGGTTGCATTCTATATACGAGTAAATACACATAAAACTTAACATAATTGTCTTTTTGTTATACAGATCTGAAGCTATAACTTAAAAATAAATAAATAAATAAAATAATAGTAGTAACAATTTTATTTAGCTTTGAGAATTATTGTTATGATTACTAATCAAATGTATAGTGAAAAAAAAAATAAAAAAAATAAAAAGAAACATTCAAGAAAACATTAAGTTACAAGATGAGGTGGTGGTGGGTATACAACGCTAAACTTGATGAATAATCAACAATGAGGTTTTTATTCTGTATTTTTCTTAATTTTTCTTTAAACAATAAAACTAAAATTTTTTAATTTATATGTGTAGATTGCATAATTTGGTTTGTTTTGGATGTAATACTTTGCTATATAAAATTGAATATCAATATCAAAATTTATTCAGTCAATCCTGATCGTTCGAACAAGTTAAACAGTATACAATCGTACTCGTACAATGAAGTTTTTAATAATTTGTGTGATTTCGGTAATCGCAGTTGTTACTTGCGAGGAAGTAGCATCGGTTGCAGATGGTGCCAAACCGAATGAAAAATCGGTTGAGAAGCGTGGCATACTTAGTGGATATGGTGGATACGGTGGATATAATAGTGCTGGATATGGTGCAGGTGGTTATGTTGGCAGTGGATTAGGATACGATAGTGGACTTGGATATGGTGGTGCTGCTGCATATCCAGCCATTTCTAAAGTTTCGTATCTTAATGGTGGCGGCTATGGAGGATACGGGGGTGGTTATGGTGGATATGGAGGCGGATATGGTGGATACAGTGGAGGCTATAATGGTTATAGTGGATCAAATCTTGGTAAATATCGATTTATATTATTTACTTGAATAAAATGTTTATATTTATAATAATCACAAGGTGAATTACATAATCACAAGGTTGATTACGCGTAAATTCGTTATCTTATATCTAATCTAATCATGATGCGCTAAAAATAATTTATGATACTGACATAATTTTTTTATCTGATAAAGGTGTTGCCGGTTTAGGTTCATACTCGGGATTAGGAGGCTATTCCGGGTTAGGAGGTTATAATGGTGGATATTCAGGAGGCTATGGCGGATATGCTGGACAAGGACTTGGAAGTTATGGTGGATATAGTGCAGGATATCCATCGTATTCAAAAGGTATATATTCTCCATACTATAATAAACTTGGCTATGGTACTGGCTACTCAAGCTCCGTTCAAACTTATCCATATGGTGGTGTTGGCGTAGGTCACTATCATTAAACGTGTATTCTGCTACCTGATTTACCACGATCTTATCAGTATTCTCAATTTAATGTTTAAGATTTAAAAAATAAAATTGCATCCGAATCTATGTTTAGAAAATTAGTTTTGTAAGAATATTAAATTTTAATAAACGAATATTAATTAAATAATTAGTTTTTATTCATATGTGGATTTACTTCAAAACTTTAGAAGTTTATTATTTTTTTTGTTTGGATTACTTAGCTTTAATGGATTGTTAAGTTTGGATTTCTCTTAAATGTATACCGTACTTAGCTCGACACATAATTTGAATGAATTGTTGAGCTACAATTATTGGTATACCAGCTTACAAATTAGATATCCAACAAATTTTCCCAAGATATTTTGAAGCACGTAAGAAAGTTTTCAATACACTGCCACCGTAGATGAAAAATATATATCGAATTGTAATATTCCTATTATCGTGATTAAATATAATTTCCTAGACCAGTAAATAAGCCGCAACCGACAATTTGGTGCAGTATTCTTTTTGAGTGAAATGTATGAGGTTTCTATTTGACTAAATTGACCGAACCGTCTCGCTCAGCCTCTATTATTGTTTAAAGCTATGCAATTCTCAGATGAGTATTATTGTATCACATGTATCACTATGGACCAATTCAGTCTGAGGAATAATTTTAAACTAAGTATTCAACAGGATACTTGTATATTATCGGTCCAACATCCGTTGTCTTAATGTGAAAACTTTTCAATACTTTGGCATTGTGTAATAATTATCTGATTATAGACAACTTGTGAATAGCAATATCACAGTAAATGGTATAATTACTCTTGTATTTGTCTTAATAAAAATGACGAAATCTTATGAACTGCTTAATAAAAGTGCATAGATTAAAATAAGAACAAGTATGGTATTCCTGCCATGTCTTTCAGCTAAAGACGCTTTCCAGGCAGATTCTATGTTGTCCAGCGATGGATTGATGTTTCAAAAGAATTATCTTTCTGACATGTTATTTGGGTTGTATGGAATTTTCAAAACATTTAAGTAAAAAAGTAGTCGAACATTTTTTACCTGATCATATCTAGTCTTTCCATCATGCGGGATGAATACTACCCTGAATTTTATCTTAGTATCCTAGGGCCAAACTCTTCTAAAAATATGTGCAAGACGGTGAAGGATGATTTCCTCTTCGAGAGCCAGAAATACCCCATCTCGACCTCCGCTAATGACCTTCATATTAACATAGAAAACTTGAATTTAGTAGTAGCCATAAGCATACCTTGTATTTCTTTTATTCTCTTTGTGACTATTTGTACATGTCCCATACTTCCGTTATACAGGTTTTCCATGAGTTTCATGAGACGTTTACTTGTTCATTTCCTCTGTTTGTGGTTCATCATGATGTCCCAGTTCTCTTAGACTTCCTCTGAGGACAGCTCTTTTCAAAGGCGTTGATTAGTGCTTCTCGTGGGCTACACCTTCCATTCCTTCGCACTTTCTGATATTTAATGCTGGAGATAGAAGTGACTGGTTGAGATGGAGCTCATATCTGAATTAGTGGTCCTAAATTCTCTGATTTCCGGATTATGGTTACAGAGAGGGATAACTAAGAGGAGACTTTCCTACTTAGACTTGGTGAGGTAAGAGTAATATCAATCTTTTAAATAAATAATTTACACTACTTAGAAATTACTCATAGCTTCTATTGCTGTTTTCTTAGAAAAAAACTTATGCTCTTTCTCTACTCGGTTAAACGAGGTAACTCAAAGAATATATGTTCCGTGGTTCTCGTGTATAAAGAATAGTCGAGTGACGCTTCTTGAGACAGCTAGTAACAAGGTTAATCCTCGCCATGTTATCACTTTTGCCATGTATTGACCAATGAGATCAAACGATAAGTATATATCAGCCTTCGGACGAGTCACCCCATCGTTTCCTTCACGTTATTATGGTCTTGCTCCGTGGTATTCTGCGAATCTGTTTTTATTTCGTGACCACGTTTCAGAAATGTAAGTTTGATATTCCTTACCCAGTATATCTACGCGATGCACTCCCACAAGGATTTTACTATAATGCTTTTAATCTTTACAGATCCCAATTTTTACGAACACTCCTCCGTACGCTAGCTAGCGAAACTCTTCTGCTTTATTGAGCTACGATCACTAAACTGGCAAAAATTGAGGTATTGTAATTTCAGTCTTTCAAATAATGTGGAAATGTTTGTTAAGGAAGATAAAATATAACGATAGGAGGCATAACGATAATGGCATGAATGATCTGGTTGTAGTAATTTAAATAATTTTCCTAAATAACAGTTAATCACCAGTGTAAGTAAATGAAATGCTGCCGGGTCATCGCAGAAATAACTACTGCTCCTCTATATTGTATAGATCATATGATTCGGGGCCATATTTGGCCGTGCTAACCGAAAAACATAGTGAGAACCAGGCAAAATCTGGAATAGTATTTAGTTGGACATACATACCATATATCGTTTTCGCCTAAATGTTTATTATAATTTTTTATTTTTTCTATAGTTACTCACCAATACCTGCTTAAATATTTAATGGAAAATATGGTTAAGTAAAAATTTCACAAATCTAAAAAAGCCTATGAAGTTTTCCTATACTATTCCTAAATTTTTTTTATTATTTAGTATATGCTTAGGGAATACTTCACGCGAAACAATTGAACGGGAAATAAAGGGACGCAGGTTTGCGAATTATCGTCCTAGTTGTTTATGCACTGAGAAAACTCTTTCTTTGCCGCAACCAAATTTTCCGCCTCCCGAATTTAGCAGTTACAGTAACTAAATTAAAATTGCCCATATAACATCGATTTTCGTTTGTATAAACAGAATTTACATTACTGCAACCATACATAAAATTACTGCAACTTCTGGTTAGTTACTACAAATGATAGTTTTGACAACTGAATCGAAAATATGCTCGTTGGAAATAAATTTCTATATCCACAACTAGAAAGTCTGGTTCTCCTTACTAATATTTAATTGCGATTAGAAGTGTGAACTCTTCTGTAATATAAAAATTGAGTTGGGACAACTAAAATTTTGATTGCAGAAAATAAGATTATAGTCTTTATACTCAAATGAAATTTTGCCTATACTAATATTTGCTATCTGCAAAATAATTTTAACTTTACAGATAAATAACAGATGAGCTGTAAGAATTCGGAATATTGTAATAAAAGAAATAATAATTTAAATGTTTAAAAAAATGTATTTATATATTTAAATATAGTTTTCAGTACAACATTTACACTTAAAAATATAAGATATAATAAAAGACGTTAATATCGAAATATCCTGTTAGAATATAATCCTCTAATATCGAAATATCCTGGTAAGCAAACCAAATGTTGCTCTTCCTTCACATAAACCTTGATGAGACCGAACATTCGTTCATCATTTTCAACATCGAAGCAAAACCTTTTATAAAACCTTCTTTATAATAGTAAGCATATATTATTCTTACATTATACATAACTACACTTAAAAATTACACCAAAAATATTATAATCCATTTATAATTAATTAACTTCCACAAAACTGCAGCTCTATGAACGTCTAATCACATTTAAAAAAAATCACATTTAAATAATGACGTTCTACTTTTATTCCTAATACGTCAACTAATTTTGTAAACAAGAACGAAACGAATTTACCTACAACGAACTTAATGTTGTACCAAACAAATTTTATTTGGTTCGGTTGGTACAAACGAATGTTAGTTGCTTGAGTTAAATACAATTTAAATAAGTTGTAGTAAGCCATTTTATTGGCGACTATCAATGTTTTTTCCGGTAAATATTGTTGATGGTTGTGGCAAGTGCGGTAAAAAACCTAAGTGACCAAACGATTTAAATTTTCTTGCAATATTTACTCCAAAGTTCTTTTGGTTGTGGGAATTGAAAATTTATATCCATGATAGTCTAAACTTTAGAATAAAAGAATGTTGTTCCTGATAATTACAATTCGATATCCATAAAAAAATTTTAGTTATTTCAATCGTTTGCCAACTAATTATTTTTCTCAGTGTGTAACTAATCATCCTCGCATAATTGATTAGCTGGTGGTGGTAAATAAACAGAAATTTCTTTCAAATGATTTTCTAATTCTTCATTGGATTTTGTTGAATCATTTAAAGATGGGTTGTTGTTTTGATCATCAAACTCAGCATCATAGACTAGTTCGGATTGTTCTCGTACTCGTACTGACTCAATCCTTCGCCATATTTCTTTTAGATGCAACTAAGCTTCAGTTCTGTCGGCATCGTTCAATATTGACTGAAATCTTGGACCCAAGAAAATCGCCGATTTTGTTACTTTTGTATTTCAAATTTAAGGTCCTCTGAAATTTAAATTTTTCAAAAGAACTTTTGGAAATTCGCCGCTGATCTTCGCTGTCGCTAGCTTACATTTTATCCACTCTTTATAAACATCGGTCAGAACTAGCTGTTCAGCTTGAAATTTCAATATTGCGTGTGCTGCAGGAGTTAAAGAGAGTCTCTAATTTCTTGTGCCTTCATCCAATAATTCGGTTGTCTTTTGACACCAATGTTGATTGCAGTATTATGATATGCATCTTGATTTTTTATAATCGTATCAAGCATTCGAAATGTTGATGACCATGGATAATGTAATCTCATGGTGGAACTAATAATTTTTGTTGTTTTAACAGCAATATTCCTGATGTAGTACGTAATTTTTTCACTAACGTTCTAATGTGTGAAAGAGATTTATCTTCACCTTTCAAGCTGTCGGTAATACCTAGCTGAATAGTATGCGATACACAACGAACGCTAATAATGGTGTAATTTACCGAAGCAATTGGCAATTGTCTATTTCTAAACTATTAATCGTTTCGTCTAAAATTTTGTCATCTATGCAGTCAACACCATCATTTTCCTCGTGTTCGTCTTCTGACTGCTCGCCGTCCGATAGTATGTAACTATCACCACTTTGGTTCTCTAAACTGGCCTCATATTGCATACCATTTTCTTTTTTTTATCAATCTCTCACCAAACGTATTGATTGCCTTTAGCATATTTGGCCCATTATCACTTGTCACGATGTAAATATTTTTTAATTCCAAATTTCCATTGCTATATGGTCACCAGTGTGCTTTTCCATTCAAGCATGGCTAACGTCCTAATAACTACCTTTCCTTGGTCTATAAATTGGGTATTAACTCCCAACACACTACGATTGAGTCTAGTCACAGAATCGATTTTAATAGATAAGCCACTCACTTAATTCAGCTTTAAGCTTTGATTTAAATATTCTGGCAACATCATTCATATGTATCTTAATATTTTTAATTGAAATCGTCAATTTTTCTTTGTAGTTGGTATATTGCTATTTACACTGTCGAGAAGAGGATTCAAAATTTTCCAAAATCCAGAATCGATTAATATGGAAAACGGTCTACCATTTTGAGTAGCCATTTCTAAGCACGCACATTTAATCCCAGTATTCGATAATTTTATATTTGTTATGTAATGCCTTTCGGGAAGCACATAATTATTTAATGTTGGTTTTGGGCTAGTATCAAAGCCGGGATATTTTCTTGATATACATCTTTGTGAAAAGCTTGTAAATGTTTCAATTAATTTCCAGCATGATCATCTTTGACTTCTCTACTGCATAACTGACATTTATTTTTATTTTCTTCTTAAAAATATTTAAAATATTTCCGACATACGCTTGTTTGTGGCCGAGGCATTTTGAACACGATCTAACCAAAAAATTAACATGTCAAATTATGATATAAAAAATCTTGATCTGAATGTATTACCAGAGCCATCTTTATTAGAGCCGTTATAATATGACGTATTTTTGTTTAGCTTTTTTTAGAGCAGGTACATTTTATATTTTCCCATAAGAATCAATGTAAAAATCACATTTTTCGAAATAATTTTTATCAATAAAAAATTATATATATATTTGATTTTGTTTTTTACAGTGTTAAGTACATAAAATGTTGAAGTTAATCATATCTGAAAATCAGTTACCTAAATATCTTAATAATTTAATAAAACATAAATTAAAATTCAATATGAATTTACAATATTGAATGCACAGTAAAATATGTATATGTGTATGTGATGTTGATTTTAAAGGTAAAGCAAATTTCAATAAGAGCAGTACATTTTTTTAATCTAACCGCACAAGTTTACTTTTATTTTGCAGCAAAATGTCCGTAGCTGCATTGAAATATATTTAGACATAAGAAATTATATTTTTGCACATAAATACAATTTAATAACTACAATAAACAATAATTTTAATTATATAATAAAAAAATGATTTTGCGCCTTTAGTGTTACCTACTAAAACCGAAACTAAAAATTAAAAATCAATTTTTATGTCGATCTAAAAGATAAAGAGTGTTCCATATGAACAGCACATTTTATTTTATCTAACTGTATAATTTTGTTTTAATTTCGAATCAAAATAACCGTAACTTCTTTGAAATTCATTTGCATTCTAGAAATTATAAAAATAAAACATAATTATTGTTAAAAAAATTATTTTAATTATAAAATAATAAAATGTTGGAGTGTTTATTGGTGTACCTTATAAAACCAGAAACATGACATGGCGGAAAAGCTTTACAAGAGACATCTGACATTCATAATAAAATTAATTTGTTTGTTTCACATATCATAATAATTATTAAATATAATTATTATATACGATATAGATAAAAGTAAATCTATTTAAATTAAATTTATTCAGGGTAAAATATTAAGTTTTAGTTCTTTCGAGATCGTTCAATAGATGTCAGCTGGCCGTTATTTTTTTTATCCAAAAAGTCGTTAGATTTAAAAAAAATTCTAATGGTTTTACCAATTCAAGTTAACAAGTTAACGGTTAAATTTTATATGTAAGTATATATACATACATATATACATACATACATACTCGTATATATCTTTATAAAATCAAATTTTACTCCAACTCGAAAAAAATGCTAACCTTAAAATTCTTACATATATAAGTTTAACCACACAATTTTATCAGCAAATACTCGATTTCATACGGATTTTAGAATATGTTGAAGTATTTTCTCCTGTAATAACATTTATGATAAAATTTGATACAATATAATTCTTCTGTACGATTCTACTTTTAATTCCTATAGAATTATAGTGGGATTCTAGTAGTTTGACCGTTTTTAGATAAATGTTTAAGTAAATGAGTAAATATTTTAAATCTAAATTAAATTTATTTATTTATTTTACATTAGTTTGGATTAATTTCGAAATTTTGAATTTTGATAATCAAAAAGTTGTTTGTCAAAAACAAAGTAGCTTTTTAGTAGTAGTTTTAATTTTTCCAGAGATGACTGTTGTCATTGATCGTACTCGATCGATATTTCATATTGCACATGCGTATAAATGAGAATATTTCTTTTTCATATGATACGAGTATGTATGTATTTGTGCGTATACATATTAAAAGTTCTAATGCGATATTTGAATTTTATGATTTATTTATTAAATTATTTATAATATATTCAATTGATTTTATTCAAAAATATTTAAATGATATATTATATTTTTTTTTTTTTTTTTTTTTTTTTTAACGGTTTTTAAAGGCCATTATTGGCCCGTACCGTGTCAACAATTTGACTCCATCGGTTTCGATCACGAGCCAGCTCTTCATATTGTTGCAAGCAACCAGAAGATGCTAGATCGCTCTCTACGCCGTGGAGCCATCGTCGCCGACAGCGACCTCTTCGCCTACCGAAAGGCGGTTCTCCCTTAAAGGTTCGCTGTATCATTCGGTTCGGATCAGCACGCAGAACGTGTCCGAGCCAGCGTACTCGCTGTCCTTTAATTTCATGCACGATATCAGGAATTTGCATTAAATTCCTGATCTCGTGATTGAAAAGAACTCGGTAAGTGCCATCGACGTCGCGTTTTGGACCATATATCACACGCATGATTCTTCTCTCGAATGTTAGAAGCCATCTTTCGTACTCATCCGTCAAGGTCCAACTCTCACATCCATACATGACAACGGGTCTGATCAACACTCTGTACAGTTTCAGCTTATCCGTATTTGCAAGATATTTTGATTTCAGCAGTGGACGTAGAGGATATAAAGCACGATTGTCAGCGGCAAGGCGGACCTTGATATCCTCGCCCACACTATTATCGTGAGTGATGAGAGATCCAAGATACTTGAATCTCATCACTCCTTCAAACGTGTGGTTACCACTACTGAAATCAATTGCGTCTTGGTCTCGAAAACCAGAGATCAGATATTTGGTTTTTGACTCGTTGATTTTGAGACCAACAGAAGCTGAACACTGTTCGAGTGGATCAAGTATCTCTTTCACTCCGTTGCCATTTAATCCAATCACACAGATATAATCTGCATATGCAAGAAGTTGATTGGATTGTCGGAATAAGATGTTGTCCTGAGGTGTTTCACTTTTACGAAGAATGTATTCCAACATGAGATTAAAAAGTATCGGGGACAGCGCATCTCCTTGTCGAACACCAGAAGTAATTGCAAAAATTCTCGATAGCCTGTTCTCAACTTTGACACAGCATTGTGACTGCGTTACTGTCATTTTACACATATGTACATATTTTTTCGGTATTCCTAAATATTCAAGCGCATACCATAGCCTCTCTCGATTGATCGAGTCATAGGCCCGCTTGAAATCTAGGAATACTTGGTGTACATCGCGAGATGTTTCGTATAGTACTTGGAAAGAATCATCCGTAGCGAAAAAACTTGATCAGTGACTGACCGATTTGGACGGAATCCTCCTTGGTAGTCACCGACAATTTCCTCCGCTAGAGGAGTAATTCTTCCCAAGATAATGTATGACAGTAACTTGTATGCTGAGCAAAGGAGAGCTATACCGCGATAGTTCTCGCATTTCATGCGATCACCCTTTTTGAATATTGAACATAACGCGGCCACTTTCCATTCATCAGGCATAACTTCATTTCACCATACCAATCGAACAAGGTCGAAAAGACAGTTCCACAAAGTTAACCCTCCGAATATCAAGAGCTCTGAATTAATGCAATCAACTCCTGGTGAATGATTTTTCTTTAATCTCTGCATGGCCATTGTGAACTCCTCATAGGATGGATCCTCAATGAACATCTCCGCGGTCTGTATTTGAGAGTATTCAAATACAGCTTTTGATACATGTGGAACATTAAGTAGATCAGAAAAATGTTCACGCCATGTATCGAGTACCGCATCGACGTTATCACGGAGGTTTCCATCCTGGTCCCGAATTGCAGTTGACCGAGATCTTAAGGTATGGTGCAATTCGGTGATTCCTTTAAAGAAACCACGCGAGTTGTGCTCATTGCTGAGTTGTTGTACTCTTAAGACCTTCGCCTTCCACCATTCGCGCTTCTTCTGTCTACAAATGCGTTTAGCTGTCCTCCTGCCTTGTTTTTTCCTTGCAATTGTAAACCGAGTCTGCGCTTCATTGTGGGCTATATTGCGTTGCTCAACAGCAAGACGACACTCCTCATCAAACCAATCATTTTTGGGCTTAGTTTTCACTATACCGAGAGTGTGCTGGGCAGCATCGACAACCGAGGTTTTCAATACTTCCCAGACACTGTTCACATCATCAGATTAGTAATTGGATTGTATAATGCTATTGCTGACAAGATCTTGATATTTTCGTTGCGTTTCTTCATTTATCAGACCTTCACAGGAGATTCGCGTTGTATATTCTCCTGTCCTCCTTGACTTGTACGAAAATTTCCATCGTAGCTTTGCAGCAACCATAAAATGGTCACTGCCTACGAATTTGGTTGACGACCGATACGATCTCACGTCTTGGACAACGCGAGCCCGGTCTTTTGAAATCAACACGTGGTCAATTTGGCTTCGGGAAGTTTTACGTGGATGTGTCCATGTTTCCAAATGGATGTTTTTATGGGGAAAGAATGTACTTGCCACTTGGAGATCATTTGCGATCGCAAAGTACATCATTCTTTTCTCATTTTCGGTCGCAGTTTCGTGTCGGGAGTACGGACCTATATTATTACATAAGTCGGTCTGATTTCTGCCAGCTCTAGCATTAAAGCCACCAAACACCAATCTGATATCGTGCTCAAGTATGGAGCCCATCAGATTAACCAAATTATTGTAAAATGAGTCTTTATCTTGGGGTTGGCTCACATCAGTGGGCGCATGTACACATACAATTGGCAGGTTGGCTAATCTCATGTGCAAGCAAAGCTTACACATTCGATTATCGACTGCTTGGAAGTCCAAGACAGCCCTTTTTACCTGTGGCCCAATTAGAAAGCCAACTCCAAGATTTCCTAGGTCATCTCCACTGTGTAGCAACGCATAGCCTTGGGACACATGGACTCCACTTTTAGGCCATCGAGTTTCTTGGAGCGCTACGAATTCCAGCCGATACTCCTTCATACATGTTATAAAGCCGTCCAACGCGCCAGGTTTTCTTAGAAGATCAGCATGATTGAAGATCAGCATGTTCCACGTGCTGATCTTCAATCTCGTATCCGGGTACTTAAGCGGGGGGTCATTGTTATTTAGGCGGTATCCGATTTTTTTGGTTTTGTTGACATTTTTAACTGTAATTGTTTTTTACAGATGGGGATCGTCAGCCCAGCGATCCAACCAGATTTAGTCGCCTCCTACGACAAGCTCTGGATACTGTGGTGGTATTCCATGGATCTCATGTTTCGTTCGAAATATTTACGAAACGTGGTTGCCCTCACCCACAGGGCCTTGGAAATACTGCAGTTTAAGAGTTATTTTAACGTTATTCGAGTAACGTTATTTAACGATATACGTCCCTGATTAAGATGAGATGACTGTATTTTTGTTCCCAATAATTAACTCAACTAAGTAATGTCTATGTGGACTCGTTTAAGTGGCACAAACGTATGAAACTTTGGATTAAACTTTTAAGTATTTATGTACAGCTTTTTGTTTTTGGCGTTCATTAGTTCAACTCTATTTAAATCGTAATTCAAGTCCAATCATGCAATCGATTATCTATTTTAACTTTAGTTCGTAAATAATTTTTGAAACAATCATTAATAACAATTACGTACTTTAAATAAACAAATGTACAATTTCACTCTGTTTTTCGTATTCTCAAAACACATTTTCTCATAAATCATGCTCACATGTCATGCATCTGATTTTTTTTTAAATTCTTCGTCTGATAGATAAGATAGAACATATTAACGAAATCAGTTGTATGTACTCAGTAAAAAACGCCTCTTCTAGTACGTAAGTATTTCGTTAAAGCAATAAAAAAAAATTGCTGTTGATGTTTTCCTTATACATACGGTTGAGAAGATGTTTTGATGATTATGTTTGTTGATGACTTTATTAAAATAAATTCAATTTATATTGTAGATCTGTGTGGAAGTATAGATGTGTATATGAAATATATGTCGTTTATTTTAAAGACGTATTGCAAATAATGGTAAGACTTAATTTGTGAATATGTGTACATATATATGTATGTATATGATTTATAAGTGAAACGCCTTCACATATAAATAACTGGAAATCGATAAACTTCGGGACTCAATTTCATTAGAATTTTGGCGAATTTAAGTAGAAGTATTTCTAATTATCTGATTCACATTAAGACCCATATGCATTGTGTGCCTTAATTCCGTGCCAATATTAACGGAGTCAGTAATTAGAGTGATTCATAAATTAGAGAATTAAACGATTCCAATAAGGAGTAACTTTAAGTGTTATTTAATCGTATTACCTTCCCCCATATTGATGTTAGGTTGCTGGGGCGTCTAAATTAACGCGTGGACGTGTAGAGCACGTTCTGATTCATCTCACCAAACAACGATTGATGTTAAAATTATTAATGGGGGAGATTGGTCGCTATAATTTCCATTCCTGTATGTCCAATTTTAGAAGCATAGTTCGTCTACTATAGGTTGAACAATCTTACTCTGTTGAGGGCTATAGCTATTAGCTCTTCTCTTGATTTACCAAGCTGCTTATCACAGCAGCTAGCATTGTTCTCTACCATATAATAACTCTTCTTACTGTCTTTTTTCATTGCGAGTTCCAGTCCAATGACATCCTCGTTATAGTTGTGATTTTCTCAGCGTATGAACAATTCATCACCGCTTTCGTCTTTCTCTCTCTTTTTCTCTTTCTCTTTATGCAGTTCAATGTAAGTTATGGTGTTATGCCAGATGAATTTTAGCATTTGTCGATGGCACTTTTCTGTGTGGTTCCATGTCTCACACTCATTCAACAGTACTGATTTTATACACAAGTTAAATATTAGGACCTTGTCTTGCGTGACAGGGCAGATGAATTCCAGACTTTATTGTACACGTTAAATGTATGTCTGGTTTTGTTTATGCGTTTCTTTATGTATTGAGTCATCGTTTTGGTTTTTATGATGTTTATTTTGAGGTATATGACATCTGTACAGTATTTCATTGAGTGTACCTGTTAATCTCCATTGTATATGTTCTATTACATGATATTTCATTTCTGTATTACATTATTAGACATTGTTGGGAGTTTTCTTGCCTTATTCCTCAAGTCTTACAATACTTTTCAAATTGTTTGCCGTTATACTTAACTTGGTTTTCAACATCCACATTTCTTGCATAAGTGTTCATTTAATTTCTTTAGGACGCTTATTTCACAAAGTGTCTGCCATATTACGTTCCTATATTTATCATGATGTTCACATATTCTATACCACTTATTTTTTCAGTAGTAGTGCGGATTGAGTGGATGTGATTAGTGTAACTTCTTTCTTCTCTAAAAAGCGTTTTACATTTCCTTATCTTTCAACCACGTTTGTGTTAAATTTTCTCTAAATTGTCTTTGAGTGTTTATTTGTACACGTCTGCTCCTCTCAATGTGCTGACATTTTATAGTGATATGAGGAATTTTTTGTTGGACATTACGTCGTCTATCTGATTGTCAACTCTCCTATTCGGTAATGTCCATGTGTATTTTTGTATATTTTTTACAAATCTGTTTCCAGGTTAATTATTTGGTTCTCTAGTAATGGTTATGATTCATGGTTGAGTAAGTCTCACAGTTTCTAACGGTACATTTGTTCGATCGTTATACATGGCATTGTGTTGATTGTTCGTTGTGTACGCAAAGACGAACGACGTATGAAGTCTCAAATTCGAAAAATATTATTTATTCTTCTCGGTTCGTTTCCAAATTATTGAGTCCTCAGACGCTGGTTATTGAGTCTTAGTGATGATATTGAGTCCTAATCATATTGAGTCCGAATGAAATTAAAATGACTTGGAATATTATCTTAACTGACTGGTAAAAATAAAACTTGTCCAGACTGGACCATAAAACTGGTTACTGTCAAACAGGTTTGTCCAGCAAGGTTGGAAAACAGGATATATGCCTTAAAGCCTCTAAGAATTCAGCTTGAACAAATATACGATGCACTAGATTCATTTAGATATTAATCGAGACAGCCACACAGAATGAGAAGCAGGAGCCTTAGCCAAAAGCATTTCTTCGTTTAAAATTATTTGTAGCCTTGTTTTGTGGTACGATATACTATCGAAAGTCAACAGTCTTTCGAAATTAATGTCAGACCAACCTATCTTAGAAGATCAACCTTTCTTAGACCCACCACATAATATCAAAATTAATGTCTTTAATCTCATTATCGACATCGCCATTAACTCCATTTCATACAGATTTGAACAAATGAATATTTATGTACAATATATTTGATTTAAAAAATAAAAACCGCTCGGATATTTTAAAAATGTGTATGGATTTTGAAGCAGTATTAACTGATTGGGATAACATGGACATTAATGGAAAATAACTCCGTGAAGAAATCATAAGTTTTACAGTTATAATGTCATCTTAAATGGAACCTCAAACAAGTTCTAAACCACTAACATCAAACAGTTTTCGTTAATTTATTCATTGCATTGCGAATCATTGCCAGTAGGAGTGGTTACTGAAGAACGGAGTTTTTCCAAACTTAAAATTATTTAAAATTATTATTGGTCGTCAACAGGAACACTTAGTAGCCAATGATCAAGTTGAAGAGATCGGAGAGAGAATTTCCCATAACCTAAAAGTGTCGTTTTGTCACCGTGATCAGCATTTTGGCGTCAGTGGAACCACTTTGCGGCGCATATTGAAAAATGATTTGAATTTGTTTCCAAATAAAGTGCAATGCGTAGTGTAAGAGTGCAATACTTCTTATACTCTGTATAAGCCATAGACTATATTATTTAATCACCTTCATCAGTGCCGAAGTTTGAATACAACTATGACCAACTATTGGATCTGTACAGCATCAGATGAGTCAATGACCAAATCATACCCATCAAGGACCCACTTAAAATTCACTTTACGTCTTACTATAATTACTACGCGTTTACTCAGCTGAATACGAGAGTGCACACATCACTCTTCTACGTTTTAAATTTTATTTGTGAGCGGTTTAATACCAGTGCCAACCAGTAGATGACCATACTCAACTAAACTAAAATTTAAGTATAATTCTGGCAAAATGATTGAAGGCATAGAGTTTATTCCAAGTGTGATCACCTACGATAAAAACACGGCAGAAATGTAAACATCGTAATTAAAAGCACACCCAAGTCTTTGTCAGTTGACCTTTTATGTGTATATAAATATTATGCACAGAGTCGCATTCAATAGATATTTTAATATTCGGGCAGTTGGAGATCCTGTTTTAACTAATTGTTATCATCCGTCGCCAGATGGATTTGGTGAGTCTATTAGAGTGAAAGTAGGCGCACCATAAGTCAGTTTATGTATGAGATAAAAGGATTAAGTCAGAGTTTGAAATTTAAAATTTCTCGAATACGAAACGAGACATTAAATTCACGCAACAAACATCGTTTTTAACCACGTGATGAATTGTAGTTAGAAAGCAGTAAAAAGACAAATCGAATTTGTGTATTTGGAGTTGTTCAAAACGTTTAGATTAGAACGAAGTAAAATATTTTCCAAATCATAAAAATGACCATGTGAATGTGATAAAATAGTGCTCATTTAGGATCAAATGTTGCATGAGTATAAAAAATATTAATAATTAATCAAAATATTAATTAAAGCTTTGTAAAATAATTATCAAATGGAGGCTATATAGGAAACAGGCATCACGGCATGTTGCACTAAAATATAATGCACAAATTATCTTATGTATAGTTGTTCTTAATTGCAAGTTGGTGCAATACCACCTTGATCAAAAAGCTCCCGGAATTTATTAACAGAAAGTTAAAAATACAAGTTGATTAATCTAAATCTATATTGTACCCTTCGTTTTAGCAACCGAGAGGAAATAATTTTTAACTCGACTGAACAGAAAGAAGTCACAGGGAGCCAAATCACGTGAAGTCGTTAGCTGTTGGATGGTATTTGTTGCATTTTTCGCCAAAAATGCTTCACGCAAATGTCTCATAACACCCAAACAATACTATTTGTTTACGGTCTGGCCTTCTGGCAAAAATGCATGATGCACTACACCGTTGTAATCCATGAAAACTGTGAGCATTTCCTTCTTTTTTGACTGAGAACAAAGTGGTTTTTTAGTCTCGGGTCATTTGGTGAACGCCATTCACTTGCCTTATGTCTGGATTGCGTGTGGTACTTATAAACCCAGGTCTCGTCTCTATAGTAATGATCCTTTTGACGTATGTGGGATCGGATTCAGCCTCGCAAATCTTTTCTTTTTCGACGTCAACACGGTCTCTTTTTTGCATGAAATTGAGGTCTTTTGGCGCCAACTTCGCTGCTACACGACGGAAACCCAAATCATTAACCAAAATGTCTTGAACGGATCCATAGGTAATATTGAAGTCCTCCGCTATCTCTCTCATGGTTAATTTGCGATTATTGACCAACATTTCTTTTGCTTTATCAATGTTTTCGTCGGTTTTCGATGTCGATGGTCTGCCACTGCGTTCATCATTTTCAATTGATTCACAACCACTTTTAAACCACTCGTGCTACTGGTAAACGACCGTTCAGTCAAAAAAGAAGGCAAAATTCAATACAAGTTCGTTGTTGCAAATTGAAATCCATTTTTAAAATAATAATAATTGCCAACACACAAGGAGATAGATGTACTCTTGACCACGTAACTTTTGCAAATTTCAAGCTATGACGGTAAGTTTAAGAGGGAATATCAACAACAGATGAATCAACATAACAAATAGAACTCAAATTGCAACGAACTCGGAATAGCCACACGGTGGTTATTCCGAGAACTTTTTTTATCGAGGTGCTACGTAGTTACACCATACGATCCGAGCTTACTATATTGCCCTCACCTGATATTGACCATTTGATAATGTTGATTATTTGATATTTAATTTTTCAAAGGGATAGATAAGATTATATAAGCTTTATAGTTTTCCGGCACAATTCTGCAATATACAGCCGCACCTTGCAAATCATATTCGTTTTGAGGGTCTTACTTGTTAAATTCAATTAAAATTTAATTTTCCAACGATATACAAACTTTTATTATTTTTATAGCATCAGAACACAATACATATTTCTTATAGAATACCTAGCTATATGTTTTACCAAATATCCAAAATTTTTCGATTAATTTTGATTTTCAAATTTAATTTTGTATATATTGTATGATATGTATGTATGAGGGCAGAGTAAGAAGTCTGGTAAAAGTGCAACAGAGAGCCACAATCGTAAATCTCAGATGTCGTGTGTCAACACCATCTGTCTCTAGACCAATTAAAATTTTCGTCATTTGTATCAGTTTCGACTGCCATTGAAAACGGACAACCCATTGGTTTTTTTGGAAAAATGCAAAAAAAACGGAATTTGATCACCATCATATAAAATGATTCACAAGTGGTTTATTGATTTTCGTTGTGGTCGTACAAGCACAACTGATTCCTAACGTTCAGGACACCCAAATGAATTCAACACATCAAAAATGGTTGACAAAATTCATAATGAGGTATTGCAAGACCGCAGAATGAAAGTGAGCGAGATTGCTGAGATAGTAGGCATCTCAAATGAATGTGTGCGCAATATATTACGCGAATATTTAAATATGAAAAAGCTATCCGCGCATTGGGTGTCGGATTTGCTTATAATCGACCAAAAACACACACATGTGACAACTACAGAGGCAGATTTGGCAATGTTCATCACTATTCACCGGAGACCAAAGAACAGGTAAAACAGTGAATTTTATCGATGCAACAAACTCATATTTTGAATGGCTGGAGAGTTGGTAAAACGTTGGACTAAGTGTATCGAGCTAAAAGGTAAGAACTTATATGGTAAGAAAATATTATTCCTTGTTTCGTTTTTACCAGACTTCTCAATCCGCCCTCGTAAATACCTAATCCTATTCTAAAATGTATTTATACAAAACTAATAAAATCGTAATAATAGAAATACAATTGTGTAATTAAATTTTAAGACTATATCATGTTATTAACAAATTGTAGTGTTACTTATATTACACATTCACATACTCTACACGTATGTTCTATGAATTTGTATATGCTTTATCATATCTAAATTAAAATTGAAAACTAATCATAATCTATATCTCTACATACTCGTATATAGTCAACTGGAATATCTTACAAATAATTTAAAATTTTGAAATAATGGGTTATCCAATAAGAGGTTTCGTTTTGATATTTAAAAAAAACTTTACAAATTTCATTTTGAATCAATTGACTTAGACCTTATCTTTCTCGTGGCCTTAAAGAAAAATCTCAAGGTGCTAAATCACAAGATATCGGTGATTGTGATCACCTCTTCGAGAAATAAGACGGTCTGGAAACTTTTCATGTAAAATTGCTTAACGATTGATTTGCCGTATTGCTAAATATTACTTAATAAACGTCGTCCACACCAATATCTTCCAATTCCAGCTATAAAAAATCATTTATTATAACTCGGTAGCGCAATCCATTATCCGTAACAGTTGCACTAGCCTCATTTACGTAAACGAAGGTCCAATCACACCGCCAGCTCAACAGCCCAAATGCGAAAATTCTGCTTATTAACGTAGACTCCGAGGTGAAAATGGATCGCAGCACTGAATATGATTTTGTGATGAAAATCCGGCACCTTTTGATGCATTTGCAGGACCTAATAAGCGAATATTCGATGTTTATATCTGGTGATCGACCGGCTGAAATTCTTGTGTTAACTGAACTTTGAAAGCTTTATGGGCTAAGTCGTTATGGCAAATACGGTGTAATGTCGTTTGTAGAATGTCTAATTCCAACGATCGAAGGATCGACAAACCTGGGTTTTTTCAACACTATGGGCTACAGCATGTAACGCTCGTTAATTTGAATAATTTAAAATAAGTATACTGTCAGTGGAGACGCACTTACACACGTGATGACATTGCGATAATCCGCCTAAATGTAGAGGAGGAAAACAAAAAAACCTCACCGTCGCATCGATTGTATTCGATTTATAAAGTTGGCTGCGAGTTGAGTAGAAAAAGTAATGTTGGTTCAAGTTTTGTTTTATGATTGATCAGTACTAATTATGTTCGGTAATTATCGTCTATTGTTTTTCTCCAACCGTCGACGAAAATATTATTTTTTTTTACCTTCGTTGCTAATCTTGTTCTTTTTGATAAAGCGTTGATCTCGTCAACATCGGCTTAAGCGGAAACATTTTGTTTATCGCGAGGTGATACCTAATCGAAAAATTTATTTTCTGCTTAATATTTTCGGAACACGCCATTTTTAT
Organism: Tipula lateralis; assembly: GCA_963932295.1. Classification (NCBI taxonomy): domain Eukaryota; kingdom Metazoa; phylum Arthropoda; class Insecta; order Diptera; family Tipulidae; genus Tipula; species Tipula lateralis. The sequence continues at coordinate 69,879,827 of OZ010737.1, forward strand.
AGAATATATTGGAGTATTTCTAAATTCTATTAGCCCGCACAGGTGGCCAATTCCTGAATAAGAAGTACGAGTACGTTATATTCGCTCATATTATAGGAATATATTTAAACTAATGTTGGATTGTGAAGGTAAATCTTATCATTCTTAGTTGAAGTATGACGTATTATAGATTATAAATTTACGACTGTCTATTATTTTAAAAGCCGGATTAAACAGTATCATCCAGTGGTAGTAAACCCGGTGAACAGAAAATAGATTACGAGCATAGGAATAAAAAAAAATATTTAGTGGTTATAATTGTTGATGGAGCATCTTTTTGTTGGAGAAGCAATCGCACCAGCAACATAAGCATATGAAATATAATAAACCAACAAACTTATGTACCAGAAAGAGTTAAAACAATAGTACTGCATGCGTGTGTGAATGGTTCATGTGTGAATGAGAGAATCTATCGGTCAAATTGGTAGTCCCACAAAATTTTGGATGGAAAATAAGGGAATCAAGCTTACTGAACAAACAGAGAAACAAGAGAAACACGAAGAGCAGTTAAGAATTTTTTTTTTAGCATTTAGCCAAAAGGAACAAGTTTCCAGCCAGCAGTCCAGAGCGCAAGGGAATTTGCGGGTAAGTTCTTTATCTTTTTTATTTAATTCTTAATTTTTACTTCGTTTTTCTCTAACAAAAAAAAAAAAATAACAAAATTTGAACTAAAATTCGTCCTAAAATGTTTCCCTTCTGAATATTGTGGGTTGCATATAAGTCGAAAGGCGATATACAGTAAATGTTCCCTTTAATAAATGAATATATTTATATATATATAGATTACGTATGAATTTTGTCTTTCGATTAATACTAGTATTAAGTTAATTATTGAAGTTTTGTCATAAGGTGACCGACCTTATTATTATTATTATTATTATAAATAATTATAACTGTTATTTCTTAATTTTTTTAAACTATAAGATCGTATTTGGATTTGCGATGAATAAAAAAATTATTGGCTAGGGTTAATGGAATCTGATTGTTTTTTTTTGTGTTGAGCAGTAAAAAAAAAATAATAATGGAATAAAATTCTGATTTGGAGGGAAAAGCGTGACGATCAATGGTGTCAAAAGTTTGTGTGAGTGTAAAAAAAAATATTTTTCTCTTATGCAGGTTTTATATTAATTATTTTATAACTCAGTTTGTGACGCGAAGTGCTAAGACGGTGAACCCTATCAACCCTGAATTACCCAGGATACAAATATTAGCAAGCATGTGCACACTTTAGCACCATCATGCGTTACAAGCAGCAATATTCTCAGTTGCTCTCTAGCGACGAAATCGGTTGTGATTCTTCAAATCACTGACTTGTCCCAACAGCTCAAATTGTTACGCCAGTTTCACTATTGGCGGCCGAGAAGGTGCTTCATGACGACCAAAAAGCTTAGTTTTGCGAACTTGCAAAGTTTTCTCCTTTTTCTGTAGTGAATTTTAACAATATCAATTGGTTTGAAGCAAAGCATCCTATATGTAGAAGCAGCAAGCATCGAAAACGACCTTAAAAAGTTTATACCCCATATTTACTAAGACATCGATAAGTTGTGACGTCATTAAAAAAATAAAAATCATTAAGAAAATAATAAAATTAAAAAATAATAAGTTCAAATTTATTACTAAAAAGTTTCGAAGAGTGTACAGCAAAGAAAAAATATTTTTATTTTTCTTTGCTGTCAAAAGTTGTTTACAAAATGTTTATAGTTTATATCCGTACACAATAATAAATTATTTATTATAATAGAACGTTTATATTATAATTAATAATTAATATTGTATCTAAATAAATGAATTTTAATAAAAAAAACAATTTAAATACTTAAAATTGTTTTAAAAATTCACACTGTTAAAAATCGAAACGACTTTTATGATGTCATCTTGTATCGAGTATTACAATTGAATGGAAATAAAAAAATTTAAATAATTTTTGAAGTATTCACTTTCATTACCATGTTTGGGTATTTTAATTGTGTGCTTCGTATTATCGCATTAACAATATGCTTTAAAATATCAATAAATACGATTTATATTATTAAAGTTTTTAAGTGCCATCTCTCATCCAATATTTGAAGTATGTTTCTTTTCCGTAGTTCATACGTCATTGACCTCATTTTATATATATATTTTTATACGGCAAAAGTATTAAAATAATTCGTATTTTCGTTTGGTTTCCATATATTGTATATGAAAATGTTTGATTTAAATATTGATATAAACATAATTTTCGTTTTTAGTATTTTTCATTCATTAAAATTTAGCCAAAAATGTTCAATTTTACATTGGTTCTTATGAAGTGTATGAAAATCTAGACCCCATAAATAAGCTCGATACATTTAAAGGGTCATGCATTACGTTTGTATATTTAGGATGCTATGGGTTGAAGCGCGTGTCGCACCATTTTCATAATTGCGTAGTATTTACTTGTCAAATGTCAAAAGATGACGCTTCAAAATTGATACCTGCCAAAATGAAACCTCTTATTTGGAAACCCTTACAATGGTTTGAGTTTGATGTATCTATATCTACATTGAACTCTCAACTATGTACATAAATGTGATGAGATTTGTATAAAATAAATGTGTGCAATTCAAACCATAAACAACTACTCGTTATGTAAACCAGTTTGTTCTCTAGCAATAAAAGTTTTGCTCAAAAATATATTATAAACTTGTAGAGCCTTTCATTGTGAACTTATATGCGGGTAATAGATTTTAATTAAATGGAAATTGTGTCATCGGTAAATCTCACAGGGTGTTTTCAAGTGTTGAAAATTCGAATTGAATCTTCATTATGCAAAATTATTTAGAAATATTATATACGAACAAAGTAACCATATGATCATATACGGTGTCAATAAGTAAAGGCTTTTATAATTTTAAGAAGATCAGAAGATGTATATCGAACTTATCTGTTTTTTAATTTTAGAGCTGTCGTTCGAATAAGAACAGCACACCTGCCTGTGTTTAGTTACATATTCCCACAGATGTGCCGTGAACCAAGATTTAACCATATTTAGGATGATCTGAGTCGAAACCAGAGAAGGTTGAAAAGTCAGACGCTCAGTCTTCTGCTTCCAATCATGAACCTTTATTCTTATAGACCAGCTCGTGCTGTTTAAATATTTTAAGGCGTTTCAGTTCTTGTGTTATGTCAAGAATTTGTATAGCTTCATTGTTGGTATGTTACAGTAATCTTCTTGCATGTTTGATGGCAAATTCCTGGACCACTTCATCAATCCATTTAATACTAATTTGTGTAATTCCTCATTGGTAAGCGATAAGCATTCGTTATATCGAATTATACGATTTGATCGTTTAGTGCAGCCCCAGAGTTGGATACTATATGTCCAAATTGGTTTAATTATCGATTCGCAGATCAGGCGTTTAACAGTACGGGCTTAGCTTAGAATCTCTTCCTATTAGACAGTACGTATTGGACAGTGGTTTAATTTTAATTTGCTCTGCTTTTTGTGTAGCGTGGGATTTCTATTTTCCAGTTCTATCTTAAATGCCGTTCGAGATATTAAGCAGATTCAGGCTTAGGGAATTTGTAACCCGTTGGGTAACCTTCAAATGTATGAAGGTTGTTATTTTTGTGCAGCAACGTGTTTGTTAAGCTTTCTTTTCCAATTCCTGGTCCATTGGCTGATCTTATCGAGTGCTTGCTGTAATTATTCGACTGCTTGATTCTGTGATTCGCTTTGTGCCAATGCTGCTGTACCATCAGTAAAAGTTCCAATGAAGATTGTTTGCGTTGTCTGAAACGTGTAATATATTTGGTTTTTTCAAATGCTTGTTCTATCTTTGCAGCAAAGCGATTAATTTGATCAATTGTCGAATGTTTATTTCTGAATCCAAACTGGAAGTCAAGTCATCTCAAACAACTTTGACATAGTTGGTAACAAAGATATCGACCTGTAAAATGCAATTTGCTTAGCTGGTTTATCTGTTTTTTTATCATGATTATTTATGCAACTTTGAAACTTAGATACACAAGCAGGAACCTTGTTGATATCTGTAGGCCTATAGGTTGATTTATGTGATGAATGATATTCACAACCTGACATTTCTAGTGCACTTCGGAGTTCTTTTTCTTTTTTTGGTGTTATGATCCACTTAGTTCTTTTTCTTTTGACGTTATAGTCACTGTTGTTGTCATATTGATTTCCTACGATATTATGTCTTGGTGGGCAGAAAATCGCTTTCTATAAAGTGTGGGTCTAATATTAAACCTGCATCTATGTTGTTGGTTCTTAGAAACACATCTAGTTCTTGGGCTCTTGCATTCAGCCCATTAGCGTACCAGGCAAATATACGTAGGGACGTTGTAGTCATTTACTTTTTATGGTTAAGTGGTTTGTTTGGTGGTTTGGAATTATCATCCAGTTTATCCATTATATTATAGTAAGCTGGCTGAAATTGTGTCTCATTTCTACCGGAAATTCTCTAAACATTTTCATTATATTACATGGTTGGCTCGTTCACCTAAGGTTTCTCATGACTTTCTTGAATTAGATTGTTGTTTGAAGTTTTAGGGGGGTCGCCTGGGCGTAGGAAACCCTATACATATTGTTGGTTTGACTTTTGCTGTAGGCGCTCTTCTAAGTTTGCTTTTCTTGGTATTTGATCATTTAACTGTTTCCGGTACACCTGGCATGCTTTGTAGCTAGCCGGATGACCTTTTTTCCACATAGTAAACAAGTTGGTATTACATTTCGTGGCTTTTGACATTGGTTTGTTTGATGGCGCATTTAATACATTTGGCTGGCCTATTGCATAAGGTCTTTGTGTGTCCTAACTGTTGGCAATTTGTACACTGAGGTAAACCTTTTACCTTAATTAATGGTTCCATAGACACGATGCAATATAGCAGGTTCATGATTTCATATATATCATTATTGTTTCTCTTCTACAACAGGTCTACTTAAACCAATGGGAAATGTCTAATAATTTTCTCATTATTAACTGCCGACTTTATATGAATGTTGTTAATGTTGGTTACTTTACGACCATGGTCCTCGATCATCGCTTTGATCTCTTCGTGGTTGGTGGACAACGGTTCTGTACGATTCTGTACCATCTTGCACTTTGAACTGATGTGTATAGGTATTCCATATTATAGAGTATACTATCCTTGTTATTGGATTCAGTTTCTTTTATGTCGCTAAGTAGTTTCTTAACTCTACGGTAGTCATTTGCAGACTGCGTTGTTATTTTGATATCGTAGTTGAATATTGATTTGAATTGTTCTGGTTTTTCTGTTACTGACAATACTTTATAGCTTTGAGCATATTAACTCAAAGTGATAATCAATCGATTTTAAGTTGATAAAAGAAGAGTCACTGTGTTAGTTAGTAATAATAATAAAAACTAATATTTAATGTAAATTTTATAAAATGACATTCTCATACGCTTTAAGTAACATGTATTTATGTATATCAAAGTTGTTTTAAATTCAGACACATCACATAAAGATAATCGTTCATCATTATTAAACATAGTAAAATAATTGACGTAGTTTGCATAATCGTAATAACAAGTGTTTGGATCTATTATAGAGAGAGATTGTCAATTCAAGAAATCTATAATTATCATATCTATATAAATGTAATAACTACAGTTTGTATCTTTCACTTTCATTATGTATTTTGCAGAAAGTGACTTGTCTAACCTTATATACTGTACATTATCTCACTCAAGTCAGGCTTAGGTACCCAGGTACACCCATGAGACCATTTGCGAACATTCCACTATGTGATTGAGGTTTTGAGAGTGAAACACAGGCATTCAGGATATTCATTGATTTATTAACTCAATATTTAACGTGTTATGCAGCCTGTTATTGAAAATCCCAAAACATCAATCGCAGAAAGTTATATTGAAGAAAATATATTTTTTTACTGCCTATATTTATTAAGACTTAACCTATGTTAGTTCTTAATACTAAAGTGCACTCGATAATCACTATATTACATAGCTAGATCCAAGAAGATCTATTTTTGTAGTCGCCTATATCTTCGCCTATTTAATAGTTCCCTAGCTTATTCATTGAAGTAACAAACTAGTTCATCCTGGTATTTTTGCTGTACTGATGAATACTCCAGGTTTGCATTGCTTACATACCAGGGTGTGTTTACCATTGTGCGAAGTATTTGTGACTGCTTCTTTCGAGTTTTATAATGTTAGAAGTGCACACAGATTAGCTGACGTTTAGCTTCAATATGTTTTTTCCACTTGATTCTTCTATCTAAATGAGTCTTGTATCACATAGGCGGACCGATAAGTTTATCGAGTGTGAATGTAATGTGCGCAGATTTACGCTCATTGGTCTTAATTCGCCATTTTGTCAGTCATTTTTCGGTTTTGTCTAAATGTTCCTGTATAATTCTTGCTGCTATCGTGGCATTTTGATGCACAGCTTTTGGATTGCAGTATCATCCGAGAATGTAGAAACTTTCACTCAGTATGATATTGGTTGGTCTGATGTATAGATGTATACTGCCGTGTGGTATTCATGAATTTCATATAAAACTGTGGGTGCGTTGTTATATTTCACCAAAAATGATCAATAATTTTTCAGAAACTTGTCGGTAATTTTTCTCTAATTTTATATGGAGGTCCTGTATGCCAGACCTTATTGAAAGCTTGGGCTATTTCTAGAAACGCCGTACTTTTTTGTTTAAGGGACTTCCTGATTTCAGATACGACTTAAGCTGATTGAGCGATATCAGTTAACTTTTGTTTCATCTTTGCCAGGTTTCGGAATCATTCGCAATAATTGAAGTTTTCATTTCTTTCATTTATTTTTGATTGTACTGTATCAGAGCTTTTATATTCAGAATGTGGTCAATCGAACGAAAATGGCCGAGTAATGATCTATTTTCAAAAATGGCGAAGCGTTGCTCAACTACTTTGCACAGTGTTCATATCAATATCTTACATTATTTTAATAAGAACTACTTCTCTAATGAAGAAAATTATCGATGACTACCAAAGATCAATGCAAACGACCATGCACCAAAACAGATACATCTTTGCAAAATAAGATATTTGCAGTAAAACTTGTGTGTTAAAATTAACAGGCTATCGATTATATTTGCAAGATGTTTTGTAATCGACCAACTTTCAACCGAATATCTTATTCGGAAAAACCAAGATTAATTGTGATACGTTGTTTGTCTTGTCTAAAGCACAACCTCTGAACGGTTGTTTTATAGAATCTGGCGAAATTTTCGTCAGTAGTGGTAAATTCATGGTTGAGATCCGAATGGTATAGTGATTGTATTCATCTTAATGAGTCACTCATTTCGTTTTCAACTACTGTTAGTAATTTGGGCAAAGTTTTTAACAAAACCCTTAGATGGGGTGACCATTTAGTTAAAGTTTGTAGAAAGATATTTGGACTTAGTTGTCTGTATAGAGTGGTAGAGTTTCCGGATAGTCGGTTTAAAAAAATAATGTTTATGTTCTATTTCCTTCCGCATTTCCTTTATGGTGATTCTTGGCGTGATAGAACGACAATATGATAAATAAGCTTGTAGTTAAAATGGGATGTGCTTGCATGGTGTTGGTTTTTTCAATAAACAATTTAATAGGTTAATTGAAATTGAATTTCAATTCAAATTTTAAGTATAAAATAAATTAATCAATGTATATATATATATATATATATATATATATATATATATATATATATATATATATATATATATATATATATATATATATATATATATATATATATATATATATATATATATATGCCTCGAGTTGCTCAAAAAAAAAATAGAAATTGCTTTGAATGAATGTGAACGGGCTCTACCTGGAACCAACGCTGATGAATATTTAACAATTCAGGAAATAATCCAGATTCTGGATCCTTTTGAATTAGCTACAACTTAAATTAATGAAAAAATTAAGTTACATTATTATTGAACTTACCATTAATTCGCGGCATCAAAACTAGGTTAGCAGACGTAGAAAAAGGTTTAAACACAGATGAAGCACGATTGTTTAAAAAGCAGACGTAGAAAAAGGTTTAAACAGAGATGAAGCACGATTGGTAACGTTTGAACGAATCCATTGACACCAGGCTTAAACCATACGAAGGCAGAACCCCAACAATACTCGCTACTATTCTTGACCTTACGATTCAAAAAAGAGGTTTTAAAACTAGTGACGAAAAAAACAAGCAGAGCAGTAGTTGCAGAATGCTTATGTGGCCCATTTAACTACCAACACAAAACAGTGCTTTTCAGAAGTTGCAATTGATGTGAATGCTGCATCACTATCAACGTTTGACCAGTATATAAAGATAGTCGGTAGATAAAACAAAATTAATTATTCATTATTTATTTCATAAAGCCTTTACCTTATATAATATTGATTGACTGATTAAATCTGCCACAGTATCCGTTACCAATTTATTATTTCGATTTTATTTTTTTACTCTTCTTTAAAAAAGTATCACTTTTTGAGTTCGATGTAATGAAATTATTTGTAATTTAAGCATTACAAAAAATAAGATAAAGTTTGCCGATAAAAAACTTTTATTTCTCGACATTATAATTATAGATGAAAAAAAATCTCCCGGAAAATAAACCGGAAAAATTGAATGTTTTGTTGTTGTCACAATTTTATATAATTTTTATCTTTATCGTTTACATGCGTCTATATGCGTCCGCGATACGTATTATATCGATTTTCCATGCTTTATTATAATATTAACGTTTTTTTAAATAAATTATTCAATTATATATATGTATATATATATATATATATATATATATATATATATATATATATATATATATATATATATATATATATATATATATATATATACATATGTATTGATTGTTGAAAAATTCATCAAACCAGATTGAACGACAACATTATAAACTCGTACACATGTGTAATTATTTGAACGTCATTATAATAATGTTGTGTAAGACAAATCTAAATCCATCAATCGATTATTTATGAATGTATTACATATGTGATATACAATTCATTGATAAATTATTTATAATAAAATCGTGACATTTTAATTTAATTTTATATTTTAAAAGCTTTTGGTACGGTATAGTATGCTGAGAAGTATCGACGAAGGAAGTTTTTTAAGTTAATTGTTATATATTTTTGAAACTGCAGTTGAAGTTGCAAGTGAAGAAGGATCCTCAATTGACTCAGTTTTTAACTAACTGATCGGTATTTACAGTTTGCGCATAATAAATGGTTGGTCTAGATCGTTCAAACTCTTAGAAGTTTTTCAAATAAATCCATTACAAAAATAAATGCACCTACTCGAGTTATGGCTTGATATGAGTTTATTATAAGCAATTTGTCGTTTCAAGTGGCGAGGCTGAAAAAGTTCGATTATTTAAAACCATCGAAATTATCAATATTTTATAATATCGGCTAACTTTAAGAGATTCATACCAAACGCAAATTGTATTCCTGGCATATCATTTTAAAAAAGCTACCCACATGAATTATCGAATGTGGATCATTTCGCATGTATAATAATGATGGAAGAGATTTATGCGATTCTTACCATCACGAAACGGTAGGATATCCCTAATTTTATGCATTTAAGATTGGCTTGTTTTTGTATAAGTGCCTTGATAAATATATATTATGTTATTTAAATGACACTAACCTTAAACTACTTGCTGAATTAATTCTTTGTTTTCCTAAAATTAGTTGTTATTGATATGTTAATAACTAATATCATACCATACCGCCCAGGTGGCGCAGTGGTTAAAGCTGCGGCAGTTTGAGCGGGCCGGTACTGGGTTCGAATCCCGCTCCGAGGCAAGATGCAAAAAGGGATTTTTTACAATCGATGTTTTGAGAGTCGTGATCGGTGGTGTGAATGGACACATCTGGATATCCCCCTGTCGAGTTTAGAATTCATGGGCCGTCCCATCGTCCATGGCAGTACTATAGGCTGACATGGAGTTATGCAATGCCCAGTTGGTTCTACGAAAATCGGACATATAGCCGTACATAAAATGGTATCACAACGGACCATCGACGGTCTAAGTGTGCAAATAGCAGCCACCCAACCTAAAAAAAAATATCTTACCATTTGTAAGTAGTTGCTATACCCAAACTATATGGGTCCGCCAAATAACTTTTTTTTTGAAAATGCTATAAAAAAAACTTCTGAATATTTTCTAAAATTTCTTTTTTTATTTTAAAGTACAATCCTTCCGGTTAATAATGGAAAATAATTGCATTCAAATGGCTGCCTCGGCTGGCCATGCAGTAGCCTACACGATCGGTCAAATTTTTAAGCACATTATCGATTGTGTGCAGCTGTATTTCACCAATGGCTTCACGAATATTGTCCTTTAAAGCGTCAATTTTCTGTGGCTTGTCGGCGTAACACTTATCTTTGAGGGCACCCCACAAATAATAGTCCAACGGTGTCAAATCGCAGCTCCGAGGTGGCCAAACGACATCAGCTCTGCGGCTGATAATGCGATCTCCAAAAACAGAGTGCAAAACATCGAGTGTAGCTTCAGCTGTGTGGCACGTAGCGCCGTCCTGTTGAAACCAAATGTTGCCAATATCCTCCTCTTCAATTTTTGTTAACAAAAATTCGTTCAACGTGACCCGATAACGATCGTCATTGACTGTAACGGCCACTCCTTGCTCATTTTCGAAGAAAAATGGCCCAATTATGCCTCTGGACCAAAATCCGCACCAAACAGTGACTCGTTTTGGGTGTACCGGCTTTTCAATGTATGCGTGCACATTTTCCGTGCCCAAATGCGACAATTTTGCTTGTTTACATACCCGCCAAGATCAACATGAGCTTCATCCAAAAAGATGATGTTTTTGGCAAAATCGGACTCTTCTGTAAATCGATCGCAGGCCCACTCAGCGAAGCAAAAACGCATTGGATGGTCAGTTGGCCTCAATTCCTGAACCAATTGGACTTTGCATGGCGTCATACCAGGGTCTTTATGCAAAATTTGTCTCAATGATGTTTTCGAAATGTTCAATTGTTGAGAACGACGGTGAATTGATGTTGATGGCGCACACACACTCTCTGCCACAGTATCAATATTCTCGGGTGTACGCACTGTTTTTGGCTTTTCACGCTTTGGTTTGTCGATGAGGATACCTGTTTCTTTCACTTTTTTCACAAGATAACGAACATACGGAACTGACGGTGCTTCTCTTCTTCCAAAATTCGTACGTAATTTTCGCACACATTCTGCAACATTACCATGATTTTCAAAGTAATGTCGCAATATTTCCCAGCGTTGTTCAAGCGTATACACAACCATATTCGTTCAGCGGAAGGATAAAACTAATTATCTGTCAAATCAGACATGAGCTAAGTGTTACCATTCACGAAATAAGCACTAGTTGAAAAAAAAACTTTAGATGGCGGACCTTTATAAGATGACGTAGTTAGACATAAAGCTCCAGTTTCACTTTTTGACACCCCAGTTTCACTTTTTACTTTAAGACCATTAATCAAACTTTAATCAAAACTTATATAAAGAGTTTTCCAATAAGAGGTTTTATTTTGAATAGCCTGCTGTCAAATTTGAAGTGCTCATCTTTGATATTTGCCAAATAAAACGCTATTACTAAAAATGGTACGATACACGGTTCAACGCATTGAAACTGCCAAACATTCACTACAGAAATGATGAATATTGTCGTGAAACACCTTCTTGGCCGCCATTGAACTGGTGAAAAAATTTGAGCCGTTTGAAAAAATGCATGATAAGAAGAATCGAAACCGTGTGCGTCGCTCAAGAACAACTGAGAATAGTGTTGTTGTTGCTCGTAGTGTTGAAGGGAACCCAGGTTTGTCGATTTCTCGTCGATTTTTGAAATTAAACATTACCCCGTGTTTTGTATTAAGATTTAGGTCTTAAGACTTTTAAAATTAAGTTAACACAAGAACTCAAGCTGGTTGATCACCATAAACGTTGTATCTTTGCAGATTGTGTTCCTTCAAATTTATCAAAACTATCCAGATGTCCATCGAAAAACCATCTTTAGTGATGTGTCTTATTTTCATCTTGAAGACTATGTTAATAAGCAGAATTGTCGCATTTAAGGGTTCACAAAGTCCAAGAATTATTGTTGAAGAGCCGCAATGTGTCACTGTTTGGTTGATTTTTTGTGCTGGCGGTGTGATTGAAACTTACATTTTCGAAAATGTGGCTGGTAAAACTGTTACCGTGAATGGTTTGCGTCACGACCTATGATTGATAATTTTTTATGGCCGGAGTTGGAAGTAATTGATGTGAGCGTCGGGTATTTTGAACAAAACGGTGCTACGTGGCACACAAGCAATGAAACAATCGCATGTTGGATCATGTTGGATGAAAAGTTTACTGACCATGTTATTTCTAGGATAGGTGATCACAATTGGCCACCGTGATCTAACACATTTAGACTTTATGCGGCCATGTGAAAGATAAGGTCTAAGCCTCTTCAATTGATTCAACGCCTTAAAGATGGAATCCGTGAAGTTATCGAGGACACATAGCCTCAAATTGTCGTATTGGTCGTGAAAAATTTTATGAATAGGATATGGTGCTGCAAGCGTAGCCGTGGTGGCCATTTGGCTGATATGATGTTAATGGCATACCTTCTTCTTTACAATGAAATAAACATTTATTGATTTCTCTTAAAAATACTCGTTTTTTATATATCATAATGAAACCTCTTTTGGAAAACCTTTTACCATATAACATTAACGTAGAAATACTGGAAATATAATATTTTTTTGTTTTCTATCTTAATAATTTATAGTGAAACTGAAGCACTTCCAAATATTTTTGTTTCGTTTTTAACATCTTTTTTTCCGTTGTTCTTAATAAAATTTAACAGGAATGACTCTAGCATTCAGAGTGACCTTAAAAGTGTTCAATCTTGGCTGACGGCAACTCTAGTCATCATTCCCACAGTAGTTTTGAAATAATACGTCCAATTAGTTGACTATCTATTTTTTGGTGCACTTACTTTAATGAGTTTGGGACCGTTCATTTATAAGCACTTTAAGATCCAGATAGTTAATTAATAAATAAGAATTGTCCAGTATTTTTCTATAAAGAACAGTTTGATGATGGTCTGTCATTTCAACTATTCATCAATTTAAACACATATTTTTAATAATCACATTTTAGTTTATTTTTATAAAATATTTAAGACCTACGAAGATTAACAGTAATTTTGTGATAAGCATTGCTTACTACACCTCTCAAATTCCATATATTTTCAAACGATTCTGGTTGCAAATTGTAATTTGAATCCACGGCTTTAGCCCAAATTTGCATCTAAACGACAAAAAAAAATCGAGACTAATGTAGTTTAGTACATAAATTGAGTGCTAAAACTTGTGCTTACCGATTTTTGTTTTTCTTCAACCGGTATTTTAACTTTCCATATTGTCCAGCCGTAGTGTCGTCCATTTGGTGCTATATTTTCTTTTTCTTGTTCCAGCTCAGCCACGTGCCATGTTTTACCAGCATCGCCTGTAATATCAACACGAATAATACGATTTCCTCCACCTGACCAAGCATAACCTTTCACTTCAACGTAATTGCCTTTATCAGTCACAACCGTATCGCCATTATTGGGGACTGTTATAGCCGATGTAACAGGCATATTTTGTATTGCAGCTGCTTTCGAAAAATCAACTGTATCCCAATCAGTGGTCGGACTAAATGCTTTGTAATCATTTTGTTGCCAATGTGAATTTGATTCGTTTGGCGATACTATAATTTTTCCCACCCATTTAACGTTTCGAGCACCTACAACACCTGGTACAATAACTCGTACGGGGAAACCATGGTCTCGACTCAATGGTTGGCCATTCATTTCGTATGCTAATAACACATCGCCTCGTTCATCGAGAGCCTTTGAAAGTGGAATTGATGCACCATATGGTGTTGAAGTTGGATCAGTATCTAAACCCTCGAACTGTACATGCCACGTTTCATTGGGTTTTATTTTTAAATTTGCTAATACATCACATAGACGTGCACCGCTCCATTCTGCGTTGCCGACAGCTGCCGCTTCCCAACTTAATCCCTTAATTGGCTTGATTTTTGCCATTTCTGAACGCCTATTCCCACCACACATCACAGCAGCAGTAACGGTATGTTTCGGAAATTTTTTTATATCGTCGAATTTTAAATTAATCGTATGTTCAGCCTTATCATCAACTGTAACTTCGAGTTCATAGTCCTTAATATCGACATCGGGCACAGGCAAATGATTTCGCACGTAGAAAAAATCACTGCATGATACATTGTTTAATATTTTAACATAACATTGCTGATAATTTAGTAAGTTTGACTTACTCTGGTATACTCACGTTGGAGTGATGAAGCTTTCCGTTAGTAAAAATCCTGGCGGTTCTGCATTAAATGGTTGTTTCGAACGAACTTGTAACAATGGATGACGATTAGGTTCGGCGCTCCATGGATTTGCCATATCGGTTAATGAGGTCCGATCTTCAGCCTTTAGATTCCCTATACGATAGCCTTCGAGTATTTCTAATATTTCTACGGTATTATGCTGCTGGAATATATACCAGAAGGGATCTATTGCACTCCCAGCGGCTAGCATAATTTTTTCACTTCCCGGATGCTGTGGAATAAATTTGGTAATGTCATATACGCCGATACCATATGTCACCCAAACACCCTTTGACCTGAAATTATATTTCGTTGTGTTAGTTTTCGTTTAGAATTATATCAGCATAGTATTTATGTCCATACAATGAATCATGTTTTGTAATTTCATTAACACCAAATATTGGTAAATCTGTACGAAACTCATTGTGTTTTCTACTTATTTCTTCGAAACTAATTGGTTTCGAATCTGCAGATACGGTATTTTGCTGGAGGTGATCTAGAATGAGAAAATATAGAGACACGTCTTGTTAATTGAACATAATTTGTATACTTGAATTTTAATTAGAAATTTGTATTTAAGGGTTAGAAGGTGGTTGGTCTTAATAACACGTACACAGAATAAGCATTATAATTTGACTGATATGAATTATGTATGTACGACATGAATTAAATACATAATTTCAAAATGAAGGTTTACCAAAAATAATGAGAAGAAGAGTTATCAGACGTACATATAATATATATGTGAAGCAGTTTAAGTTGATTAATCATTTCAAGAAAAATCTTATACATACAAATTTAAAGTCACATCAGGTCAAATACAAAAGCCAATTACCGACTGACGTTATGAGCATATCTTAATTTCTTCAATCCGATGACGTTTGAATATCAATTTTTGATGAAATATGATACCGCATCCAACAATTTATATGATATTCATGCATGAGAGTGAAGTTTTTCTCAACTCTTCCTAAACTTACAACAACAATTTATTTGTTTATATGTATTTGTATAACTTCATATTAACGAATAAAAGATGTTTTGTATTGATTCGTACCATAGGTACTTTCCTAGAGTTTTCCCGTCCTTCAGGAAAACCGGGCCCAAAATCCTAGATTGTTTTTACATTACTAGAGATATAATCTACTATAAATACATCATCATTAGAAATTCTAATGGTCCTCTGGGTGATTGATCTATGGCTTAGAGGCCATAAACGGCCCTTACCGCGTCTCAACTGAGACCTTACGAACCAATTTTAACGATTGGTGCACATTGTAGGTGGTCAACCCTACGAATGTTTTTACACACAACCGAATTTTATGTCATCCGGAGGCATGTTAATTTTTGGTCAGCGGCAAGAATCGAACTCGAGACCGCGGCGTGATGAGAAACTCTCTTAACCATTAAGCTACGACCGGCGACCATTGGGTGATTATAGTATTAGAAAATAAGTAATCAATTCGCATCATAGGTACTTTCCTAGAGTTTTCCCGCATTTTGCTGCAATAATTGTCCGTCAAATTAAATAGGAAATAAAAGATTTTCCTTCAAATTTAAAGGATATATGATATATATCCTATATTAGTTTTATTATTTCTTATATTGGACAGTAAGGGCCGTTGCACATTTCAGCTAAGCTAAGCTAGAAATGCAAAGACAACTCGAGCTAAGTTAGTTTGCATCGCTCAAAACAGAAAAACGTAGTTGTTTGGCTCAAGTGTGCAACGTTCCATATAAAACTTAGCTCAGCTTAGTTGAAATGGGCAATGGGCCTAAATCTTTCATTGAAAACGATCAAATTTTTGGAATTCTTTGCACGCTATGTTGTTCCAAGTTTAAAAATAATTTTTTTCTACAAACAAGCAATCAATTGGTAAATCATGTTAACCAACAGGTTCTAGATATTAAAACTAAGGTTTCAAATTAACAATAATCTGTTGGTGATCATTTCTCCAATCAAAATACACAAAATCATAATCGTCATGATAAAAGACCTTTCTACGAAAAATACAATAATATTTTAAAAACCAATATAATTAAAGAAGAAGAAAACTTCAAACTAGTTGAAATAAATAATTTGTATTGTCCGGATTTTATTGAATTTTGCACGAAGCAATATATGAAATATTTACCTCTATGGGGAACAATCTTTCTTCAGCATTTTGGTCGAGAAACTCGAATTTCTAACCAAGTAGCAGAGAGTTGGTTCAATCTTCTAAAAAATAATTTAATTAATGAATTACATTTAAAATAAGGCCGATTCGTAGATGAACTTCAGGAAAAAACATCTCTTTTAATAAAAGCTGCAGATTGTGCTCCACATATGCAGAGCTTAAAATTAAATACAAAGACTACGCTAAAAATCAACCAGCTGCTAGTTGTACCAAACTGGAAATAAGAAATACAAATAACCAAAAATTTTTCGCATCACCTCAAACTCCTCTAACTACTAGAGATGATGAGAAAGACATCTCATCTTCTCATCTACTAGAGATGATGAGAAATGAGGAAAAATGGCGAAGAAAAACAAAACGAAAGGGACCAAAATATTTCGGAAAAGAAGCCCTACTTCGATTGATTAGGCATAGAAGTATTAATTTTATGGCCGATAAAGAAACGTTGTTTTCCAAAATGACTCAATTAAATTTTAATATCGTCATATTTAAATCTAATTTTAATGGTTTATGAAACACATTTTTTACAATGGATGATATAATACACTAGATCCTGGTGGTTTTTTAACGTCCGATTTAGTTTATACAGCTAGCAGCCTTCGTTGATTGTGTCACATATTTTTCGTTTTTCTTTTTTCGATTTTTTATATATTTAAAAAAACAATATAACTTTTGATTTTGATGTTTGGAGAACCATTTAAACATTCAGATAAGTGTTGTTCCATTATTTCATTGGATTGCTTCCTTTTTTTCATTGTTAACTTATTTCATTTCAGGTTTTTGGCCCGGAATCAAAATTATAGATTATAAATTGTAAGTATTGTCATTTTTTGTTTCACGCCCTGTTATTGAACATGTCGATTCCCCGAATCATGTTGCGCTCTATGTTGGCCGGTAGGTCTTAATCTCTCAATGTAGGTAGCTTGAATGTGCAAAGTTTGTAACTCAATATTGACGAAATACATCATCTTTTCTGTGATTCACCAGATGACATTCTTTGCTTTTCCGAGACGTTTTTGTCCCCCAATGTCTCAGACTCAGCTCTGGACATTGAGGGATTTAATCTAGTTAGGAAAGATAGGGTAGTTTCCCCTAGGTTAGGTAGGGTAGTTAGTTAGGAAAGATAGGGTAGTTTGTATTTTTGTTAATAAACGTAGATATTTATTTGGGACTGTGTACAACCCACCTATCACAAGCAAGAGGTGTTACACACAATTTAAAAAATCCTTACTAGATATTGAACTTTTATTAAGCTATCTCACCTGCCAGTATGATGAAATATTCATCTCAGGTGACTTCAACTTGGATTAACTACAGGATAGTATGTTCTCTCGAATGTATTTGAATATTTTGCACAGACATAGTACTGGTGAACCAACTTATTTTTGTCCAACCACTAACGGTATCGCTTCTTCCCTTTTTCTTTTTTCAATCAATTATCTCTCGGTTTAGGATTTCACCATGACCTATTAGTATTCTCTACTAATTGTTACTCTCGCTCGGAGCCTTAAAGGTTTAGTTTTAGGGATTTTTCTAATATAGATGATTCTCATTTAGCACTAGTTTCTAGCTCTATTCCTTGGGATAGCATTTTTTTCTCTTGATTCCTCTACTAGTCAAATCCAGCTTTTTAATGGATTTATTAATTCAGTTTTCGATTGTTGCGTTCCTCTTAGATCAGTGGTAATTAAACCTAAATCTCCTCCATTGATGTCTGGAGAAATTATGGATGCAATCTGATTTAGGGTATAGATAAATTTCGCTTATGGAAAAGATTAGGAGATAGTAAGATATTTTTAGTCTACAAACAAGCTCGCAATAGGGTAGTAAGATTAATTAGAGCAGCCCAAAGTACTTTTTGCCAGGATAAATTAGATCCCTCTCGTCCTTCCAAGGTTTTTTGGCGTAATCTAGGTCTAAGCAGGTGTAGGAATAATGGTATTTTAGATTTCAAAGCTGAGGATATTAATTCTTATTTTATTAGCTCGAATCCAACTTTGGTTAGTCCTGTTGTTGATCTTAAATCTGAAGAGTGTTATAACTCGTTTTTATTTTCTAATATTTCCTTTGAGAAGTTACAGTCTGCTGTTTGGAAAGTAAAATCGGAATCTTCTGGTCTTGATAGTAAAGACCAGAAGATTCCAGTAGTCGCAAAATATCTTTTAATCTATTACACATTTTTAATTTTATCTTAACCTCTTCTTTGTTTCCTGAGCAATGGAAACTCAGTAAAATAATTCCAATTCCAAAAATTAGCAATCCTGTTGAGTTATCTCAATTTAGACCTGTCAGTATTTTAAGTTCCATTTCCAAAGCCTTTGAGACAGTAGTGAAAAACCAAATTCAGTCCCATATAATTGATGATAGTTTACTAAATGTCTTTCAATCTGGGTTTAGAAAGTGTCATGGCAAGAATACTGCATTATTGAATATCAGCGATGATATTCGGCGTAGTATGGAAAACAGGGAACTGACTTCTCTCACTTTGTTAGATTTTTCAAAGGCCTTTGATTCTTTGAATCACAATATTCTCTATAACAAGCTTATCGCACAATTTAAATTTTCCCTTTCAGCTGCTAGATTAGTTATAAATTATTTATCGGACCCTTCACAGACAGTGTTTTTGGTAGTTGTTATTCTAATTTTCTTCCAGTTACTTCAGGTGTTCCTCAAGGCTCTAACTAAGTGCTTTATTATTTTATATATACATTAATGACATAGAATCCTCGTTTCACCATTGTTCGTTTCACATTTTTGCTGATGATGTCCATATTTATAGAAATAGTAAGTTAGATCAGCATTCTATTGTTAGTAATATTTCTCTGGTTAACGAGGATTTAGATAGAGCATATAATTGGTCTATTTCCAATGGACTTGTCTTAAATGCTAGTAAATCGCAATCTATTGTTATTTACAAAAAATCGTTAGATACGTTTTCGTTTCCTTGTATTAATCTTAGTGGGTCACTCATTCCGTTTTCAAGTCTGTTAGGAATTTGGGGATAGTTTTTAACAAAACTCTTACATGGGGTGATCATTTAGTTAAAGTAAGTAGAAAGGTATTTGGATTACTTAGTTGTTTGTATGGGTTGAGTAAAGTGGTAGGGTTGACGGATTTTTTTTTTTTTTTTTTTTTTTTTTTACGGTTTTTACAGGCCATTATTGGCCCGTACCGTGTCAACAATCTGACTCCATCGGTTTCGATCACGAGCCAGCTCTTCAAACCGTTGTAGGCAGTTTGAAGATGCCAGATCGCTCTCTACGCCGTGGAGCCATCGTCGCCGACAGCGACCTCTTCGCCTACCGAAAGGCGGTTCTCCCTTAAAGGTTCGCTGTATCATTCGGTTCGGATCAGCACGCAGAACGTGTCCGAGCCAGCGTACTCGCTGTCCTTTAATTTCATGCACGATATCAGGAATTTGCATTAAATTCCTGATCTCGTGATTGAAAAGAACTCGGTAAGTGCCATCGACGTCGCGTTTTGGACCATATATCACACGCATGATTCTTCTCTCGAATGTTAGAAGCCATCTTTCGTACTCATCCGTCAAGGTCCAACTCTCACATCCATACATGACAACGGGTCTGATCAACACTCTGTACAGTTTCAGCTTATCCGTATTTGCAAGATATTTTGATTTCAGCAGTGGACGTAGAGGGTACAAAGCCCGATTGCCAGCGGCAAGGCGGACCTTGATATCCTCTCCCACACTATTATCGTGAGTGATGAGAGATCCAAGATACTTGAATCTCATCACTCCTTCAAACGTGTGGTTTCCACTACTGAAATCAATTGCGTCTTGGTCTCTAAAACCCGAGATTAGATATTTGGTTTTTGACTCGTTGATTTTGAGACCAACAGAAGCTGAACACTGTTCCAGTGGATCAAGTATCTCTTTCACTCCGTTGCCATTTAATCCAATCACACAGATATCATCTGCATAAGCAAGAAGTTGATTGGATTGTCGGAATAAGATGTTGTCCTGAGGTGTTTCACTTTTACGAAGGATGTATTCCAACATGAGATTAAAAAGTATCGGGGACAGCGCATCTCCTTGTCGAACACCGGAATTGATTGCAAAAGTTCTCGATAGCCTGTTCTCAACTTTGACACAGCATTGTGACTGCGTTACTGTCATTTTACACAGATGTACATATTTTTTCGGTATTCCTAAATATTCAAGCGCATACCATAATCTCTCTCGATTGATCGAGTCATAGGCTTGCTTGAAATCTAGGAATACCTGGTGTACATCGCGAGATGTTTCGTAGTACTTGGAAAGAATCATCCGCAGCGAAAAAACTTGATCAGTGACTGACCGATTTGGACGGAATCCTCCTTGGTAGTCACCGACAATTTCCTCCGCTAGAGGAGTAATTCTTCCCAAGATAATGTATGACAGTAACTTGTATGCTGTGCAAAGGAGAGCTATACCGCGATAATTCTCACATTTCAAGCGATCACCCTTCTTGAAAATTGGGCATAACGCGGCCACTTTCCATTCTTCGGGCATAACTTCATTTCGCCATACCAATCGAACAAGGTCGAAAAGACAGTTCCACAAAGTTAGCCCTCCGAATATCAAGAGCTCTGAATTAATGCAATCAACTCCTGGTGAACGATTTTTCTTTAATTTCTGCATGGCCATTGTGAATTCCTCATAGGATGGATCCTCAATGAACATCTCCGCGGTCTGTATTTGAGGGTATTCAAACACAGCTTGTGATACATGTGGAACATTAAGTAAATCAGAGAAATGTTCACGCCATGTATCGAGTACCGCATCGACGTTAACACAGAGGTTTCCATCCTGGTCCCGAATGGCAGTTGACCGAGATCTTAAGGTATGGTGCAATTCGGTGATTCCTTTAAAGAAACCACGCGAATTGTGCTCATTGCTGAGTTGTTGTACTCTTAAGACCTTAGCCTTCCACCATTCTCGCTTCTTCAGTCTACAAATGCGTTTAGCTGTCCTCCTAGCAAGAACTGCTTTGTTTTTCCTTGCGATTGTAAAACGAGTCTGCGCTTCATTATAGGCTATATTTCGTTGCTCAACAGCAAGACGACACTCCTCATCAAACCAATCATTTTTGGGCTTAGTTTTCACTATACCGAGAGTGTGCTGGGCAGCATCGACAACCGAGGTTTTCAATACTTCCCAGACACTGTTCACATCATCAGATTGGTAATTGGATTGTATAATGCTATTGCTGACAAGATCTTGATATTTTCGTTGCGTTTCTTCATTTATCAGACCTTCACAGGAGAATCGCGTTGTATATTCTCCTGTCCTCCCTGACTTGTACGAAAATTTCCATCGTAGCTTTGCAGCAACCATAAAATGGTCACTGCCTACGAATTTTGTTGACGACCGATACGATCTCACATCTTGGACAACCCGAGCCCGCCCTTTTGAAATCAACACATGGTCAATTTGGCTTCGGGATGTTTTACGTGGGTGTGTCCATGTTTCTAAGTGGATGTTTTTATGAGGAAAGAATGTACTTGCTACTTTGCTTACAGCTCTAGCATTAAAGTCACCAATCACCAATTTGACATCGTGCTCCGGTATAGAACCCATCAGATTATCTAGATTATTGTAAAATGAGTCTTTATCCTGGGATTGGCTTACATCAGTGGGCGCATGTATACAGACAATTGACAGGTTGGCTAATCTCATGTGCAAGCGAAGCTTACACATTCGATTATCGACTGCTTGAAAGTCCAAGACAGCCTTTTTTACCTGTGGCCCAATGAGAAATCCAACCCCAAGATTTCCGAGGTCATCTCCACTGTGTAGCAACGTATAGCCTTGGGACACATGGTCTCCACTTTTAGGCCATCGAGTTTCTTGGAGAGCTACGAGTTCCAGCCGATACTCTTTCATGCATGTGATAAGGCCATCCAACGCGCCAGGTTTTCTTAATGACTGCACGTTCCACGTGCCGATCTTCAATCTCGTGTCCGGGTACTTAAGCGGGGGTTCGTTTTTTTTGTTGTTTTGGCGGTATCCGATTTTTTTAGTTTTGTTGACATTTTTAACATTTGCACGGTTTTACGGATGCGGGTCGTCAGCCCAGCGATCCAACCAGATTTAGTCGCCTCCTACGACAAGCTCTGGATACTGTGGTGGTATTCTATGGGTCTCATGTTTCGTTCGTAATATTTACGAAACACGAATGCCCCCAACCACAGGGCTCAGGGTTGACGGATAGTCAGTTTTTTAAAAAGAGAATGTTCATGTTCTATCTCCTTCCTCATTTCCTCTAATGATGTTGTCTTATTTGGTATGCTTCAGGAAAATATGTCTATTCTAAAAAGATATTTTAATGCTTCCACTCGTTTATTTTCGGAATTAGGAAATTTGACCATATGTCATCCTATACTAGACTTGTTCTTGGTTGTAGTTTAACTAGTTTTTATGAGTTTCAGATTTGCGCTTTTATTAGGAAACTACTAAAAGCTAAAGAACCAAACTATTTATTCAAAAATTATTATTTAGCAGGTTGCATTACGCCAATCTTAGATTGCTGCCTGCGAGAAATTCTTCTTGGTCTTTAAATTCATCTTTTTTTGTTAGAGGTATTTCTCTATGGAATTCTGTTCCATTTAGTATTAGGAGTTTAAGATCTGCCGATACGTTTAAATCGAGGTTTCTGGAATGGCATGTCTGAATGACAATATAATTAGTTTAAGTTAATTGTTAAGTTTTTTTTTATATATTGTCTGATCCCTGCTGCTCATCCCATTGTAAATGAGCTTGTTCTCAAAATGGGAGGTGCGTGCATGGTGTTGAGTTTTTGCAGTAAAAAATTTTAGAGGTTTTTATGCCTAATAGAAGTAATAATTTTTTACAAGTTTCTTCCATATGCGCTTTTCCTTCTTAATGAAAACTATAAGCATAAATAAATAAATATAAGTATTTTAATTAAAAATACTAAACTTATTTGCCTAGACCACTATCAAATCTTAAAAATAATGGGGGAAAAATATACAGCTAACGACATTAACTCTCATAGATACACGATAGTACCTTGTTGTAATAATAATCACTGGATTCTAGGTGTTATCGATTTCGAACAATGTGAAGTAATAACTTATGAGCCTCTAAATCCCAGCAAAGTTTTGCATCCCTTTGCAAACACACTTATAAAATATGCAAATGAAGTTCTTAAAACGTACAACGACCCCACTTGCAATTTAAAAAAAAATCTGGTTGTTTCCTGCCACAATAAATAGATGGTTGTAATTATGGTTTGTTTGTCATATATGATGTAGAACATTTATTTCTGAAAAAAACTGTTTCAGGAATTCATTCCGATCATGAAACAGAAAACTTAGAAAGTTTAAACAATTACAAAAACTATCTTTAGGACAAAATAATTATATTACTAATACTACGTAATTTTACTAATACATTTAAACACATCAATAGAATTTTGTAATATTGAAATTAGGAAATACATCACACGTGTGAAGTTCTTCCTACAAAAATCCTTGTTTTTGTTGTTGTATTTTTAGGATAGTTTAAGAAGAAGTTCACGCAAATATTCATGCAGGAGTTCTTCAAGGTGGTGTACTGGAGACAGTATTGTACTTGATCTATACAGCAGACCAACCAGCATCAAATTGCATGAGATCTCTACAGCAACAAGATTTCTACAGGAACATTTATACAAAATCGAAAAATGGTCAACAAAATGGAGAATTAAAGCGCGTCCTTAATTTTACTCACCTGTCTCCTTGTGAGACTCAATAAAATTATTCTGCCGAAACAGGAAATTCACGTAGAAAAAACACATTGCAACGATATCACATTGGTTAATTGAAAAACACTCAAAGTTACGTCGAGACTGTAAGCTCTTTGTGAACAAAATGATACTTAAGTACATCTGAACGCATATGGTATTCAGCTGGGGGGCTCCACTGGTGCTTCCAACATAATAAAACTGTAAATAATGCAGTCACAAATTCTTCGAACAATGGTAAACGCAATGTACGCAATTCAAATCTTTCAGCAAAAAAAACAGTTAAAACTATTTTGGGGGTGACCAACTAATTAGCCAGGGAACTATTAAATAGGCAAAGACATAGCTGAAAAAAACCTAAGGTTAAATCTCACTAAAGAATAAGCCATAGACAGTAAAAAAAAATAAATGAAGCTTAAACTGAGATTTTTCAAAATGGGAAATTTAAAAATACCCGCTTCATCATAACTGAGGCAAAATCATAGACTTAATTATTTGGACTTCCCAAGTTTCTAATTATTTGCCAGATTTCTTATTGTTAACATTTATGTGCATTTTATTGCATTTATATAAGGGAGTTTGAATGTTATCGTATTATAGAAAACTTGATATTGTCTAGAACTTTGAGGAACAGTAATGGCCATAATTTATGTGTCTAAATAGAAATTTCTGTTTTATAAGCCAGTTGATTGGTGAAATTTATTCGAGTATGATTGGCAACAATCGGTTGTACTTTAATGGTTAAGAGAGTTTCTCAGTACGCTATGGTCTCGAGTTCGATTCTCGCCGTTGACCAAAAAATTAACATGCTCAAGACATTAAAAATCAGTTATTTAATAAATACTTTAGCACTCTAACTGGGCAAAAGGTACTGATTATTCATTATGGAAAGCAATTTAAAACCTTAAAAGGCCCAAACTTCAGGTTCCTCCAATTACACTCAAAAAATAAAAATCAATAAATTTTACAAAAAATAAGTCACAAAATACCAATAAAACAATTTTATCAATTTTAATAAATCACATCAAATACATAAAATAATTAGCTAAATTTAATAAAATTATTATGAATTTGATTATAATCTATAACTTTGTTAGTTCGGAAATAATTTCGGTAGTTTATCGGATTCCAAAACTTTACTGAAGGAAAAAATATTAAAATTGAATACGAATTAATCAAAATTACAAACAATTTCATCAAAAGAAGAATTATTTTATCAAAAGGAATAAAAATTTCTTTTAATTTTTCAATTAAATTGTTAACTCTCTTTCTTACATTTTTGCTAAATTGATAAAAAATAGTACTCAATTATTATTCAACTTGATAGATGTTTGTGAAATTGATTACCTTTTAATTAAATTTGATTAATTTGATGCTCATGAGATGTAGTTTTGAATAAATTTTATTGAATCGAAAGAATTCGTTCATTTTATTATAAAGATTTACCGTTAGAATTTGGCTTTGTATTATGCATTCACATCAATGAGGCAAGCCAGAGTGGACGCGTTGCGTAATTGTGTAGTTTTAAAGTATAATTGTTTTAAAGTATATCTTGTGTAAATTAAAGTCAAATAAATTTTCGAAGCAATAATAATGTAAGTACCGTTCATATTTTAATTTGCTTTACTTTAATCTTAAGAGCATACTACTGTTTTTATTATTTTCTTATTACTGGTGTAAGTAATATTAGATTTTCAGGGTGTGTATTTCTTTAAACTCCCAGGACAAAAACCTATGGGCAAAATGTATGCCAACTACTTCAATCAAATAAGATCTCTCCAAAACGCAGGGCTTCGAAAAAAACGCAGTTTGATAGCTACAGAGGAAAATAACACAAAGAAAATTCAAACAATACTAAACATCGAAAATAATATTGAAGCAAATTTAGAAAAAATAATTAAAGATAATTGCAGTTGGGCCGAAATAGAGCAACACTACGCTGCTACCTCGAATTATGGAATGCAGGAAATTTTAAAATCAGATTCTACAGATAAAATATAGCAGAAATGGGTGCAATATAAAAAATCTTTCGGTTATAAATTAGTAAGTATTTTTTATATCGTTTTTAGCTTTTTGCAATTGAAATCTCGCTATGGAAAAATAGTATATAAACCACAGCTGAAAAGTACTATCTTAGCTTAGCGTTCGCTCTATATAATCGTCGCCGCTTTTTGCCTCGGGTGGCTGAGCACTCGGCTACAATAGTATTCTTTTCAACTTTGGAACTACCAAATACGAAATTCTATTAGTTACTATTCAACTATTAAACCTTAAAGTTAAACAAGATCTAATTTCATTAGTTATTTTATGTTTATACTAATTTGACATTAAAATAATTGTTTCTTACATTTAATTCAATATTTTTTTTGCCATAGATTGAAATAGATTTCAACGCTATTTACCCCAATACGGAGAGCATTGAAGTAAAATTTACAACGTTTGCGCTAAATATGTGCGATGTTTTGAACAGTACACTAAAAGATAAAAATGCCAGATGCTTGCTAACCAATTTAAAGCAAAAACAAAACATTTTTCAAAGTAAGTGTAATCCTACAGTAAAGCTTATTCTAATCTGTCTAAAATAAATATTAACATTTTTCAAATGGTTCACATGCTTTAAACTCCAACAACTCGAATCGTTAAACTCGTAGATGAAAAAAACACTGTTAGTAAAGCCTCAATTAAAGACTCACAAACGTTTATGTTGGTTGGTGCAACTGCAGCAAATGTAGAAGAATTATTACAGCAGAAACTAAATGAACATATAGCGATACAACCACTAATTGTTATTAAAGGCTGCTTAGACAATCCAGAAGAAATATTTATATATTTTGATGGAATCAAGTACCAAGTATATTCTATAATACGGGCCGTAGAAGTTTGCTTTAAAATATTCTACGTATTTAATTTAAACTTTCCGTCGGCATCAATTTTAATTAGAAGTTTTATTAAACAGTATTTTTTTCAATCGATGGATAATAACGCTCGGGAAAAAAACACCCTGCAGTAGATAGTTTAATTGCGGAGTTAAAACGAAATAATTATTAATTTAACTTAAAAGATTTAGTCTGAAATCAGTTAAGTTCATAAATCATGTTATTAGGAATATAATATTTTAGTAATTTGTTTATTATTATTTCTTTAAGTTTAACGTATTTAATTATTTTTATATTTTTTGTTCATAATTTTTATATGATATGGCAAATATTCTTGTACCTACACATACACATTCATCTAAAATTTTCAAAACATAAAAACCAAGTGTCCATAGTTTTATAAACTTAGGTAATTACAAATTAAAAAAAATTAATGAATTATATAAAAATGTCTTCGAATAAAATTAACTATAATATAATATTGAAGAAATGTCTTTTTAATAAACTAATTTCCCTATTAATATGAAGAACCCGTCTATTAAATGAAATAATTTTCTATTAATTTGATGAAATATTTTATAAAATTCAAAATTATTTATTTCATATTAAAGATTAAATATATTACCATATATAATTATTTTTATCAATTTCATGAATTATTTTATTAAATGAATAGATTTTGCTGTGATTTTGAAAAAAAGTTACCAAATTAATCATTTTAACAAAAGTTTTATCAAATCCGTAAAATTGGATATAAAAATTAATACCAAATTCAGTCAATTAAACATTTCCTTAAAATCATTACTTTTTGTTTGAATAAACTTTAACAAACTTTTATCAAGTTTTCTTTAAAATGATAAAAAAGTTTACCGGCGCTATATTGATGGTTGTTTTATGAAAATGATCACTAATTTCCTGAATTTACCTACTTTTTTGTTAGTGTAAAAATAAAGCAAATTCTAAGTAAAAAGCAGATTTGTTTGCAAATCTTCTTGAAGAAACATTCCAACCTTATCCCAAAAATATAATTAATGCAGCATTTCGACTAAGATATGTACCAGAACAATGGAAATTTGCAGAAGTAATTATGATACTTAAACCGAACAAACCTCCGAATGATAAAGCTTCATATAAGCCAATTTCTCTGCTACATACATTATCGAAACTATTTGAAAAGATTCTTCTTAAAAGATTAAAACCTATTATCGAAGAAAGGTATCTCATTCCCACACAGCAGTTTGAATTTAGGCAAAAAAATTCTACGATAGAACAGGCACATCGAATTTCTGATGTAATCGAGAAATCACTTTACAACAAACAAATATGCACAACCGTATTCCTTGATGTAGCGCAAGCATTTGACAAAGTGTGGCACCAGGGGCTTTAATTCAAACTTCACCGAGATCTTCCGGAGCAATTTTTTAAAATGTTAAAATCATACATATATCAGAGAGGCACTTCCGAGTAAGATATGATAGTGAATACTCTCAATTAAAAAGAATAACAGCAGAAGTACCAAAAAGGAGTGTTCTTGAACCAATCCTTTATCTCCTATATACAAGAGATAAACCAATTACAGAAGCAACATGACTTTCGCCGATGAGACGGCAATACATGTAACAGCCAATAACATCAGTTACTCGTAAATTACAGAGGGTTACTGATATGTAATTGTACAAAAAAATGGCGAATTAAATTAATTGAAGCAAAATCAATCCAAGTGAACTTCACAAAACAAAAAGTTAATCATATACCAATTATGATAAACTCGTACCACATGCAAACATGACTAAATATCTTGGCATGACTTAAGATGCTAAACTTAGATGGAAGGAACACATAAAAAAGAAAAGAGATGAACTTAACATAAAATTTAAAAAATGTATTGACTCTTAGTAAGACAATTTGAACTAGCGATCGACAACAAACTGCTGTTATTCAGATAAATTCTGAAACCTGTATAGACATATGGGAGCCAACTCAGGGGTTGTGCCAAAAAGAGAAATCATCAAAATCATACGAACAGTTCAAAATAAGATCCTGCGATGCATTGCTAATGCATCGTGGCACATTCGAAACGACAACCTCCATCGAGATCTAAAGATGCAACAAAACATCTACGTCTGCAGCAAGAAATCTGGACATCCGCTGTATGTTGAATACCACTTCAACATGAAGACTGCATAGAACTAAACTACTGGACTTATCGCGACCAGGAGGTCAGTAGACCTACGACTTAGTCGTAATATAAAATATAGTAATAATATAAATATAATAATAAATATAATAATAAAAAAAATGCTCATGAAGACATAAAAATCAACAGTGTGTAAGAATGATGCCCCAGTGTGTAATGGTGCCCCATTGAAGTTAGTCACAGCCCCAACAAGTCTGTGACTAACTTCAATGGGGCACCATTACCATCAAAAAGATCTTCAGTTTGTTCGGTATCTAGACTCCGTCATCAAAAGTTTCATATTTTCAGCTGTTTGTCGTTAATGTCGGGGCTTGCCCAGATAAATTTGCTAATTTCAATTTAAAAAACTTTATTATTAATTAGTCTGGCACAAAGCTAACCCAAGTTAAAGAAAATGAAATTCAAATTAAATTATTTAAAATTAGATATAATTAGCTCTTATCTAAATTTTTAATTTCAATTCCGATCTTAAATAAACTCATTCAAATTATTTGCATTTTGTCGCAAGTACAATTAACACACTCAATCTTAAGTACTTAAGACCTTATCAAATAATTTTTGCGATATTTATTATTATTAATTACATTGGTTACCGATATCGAGATAAACAGATTGAGTTCCCGATAAAAATGTCATACTTGTTGTTACTGTAGACTAAAGTTATCAAATATTTTTAAAAGTTAGAAGCTTACGCATCATACATACGTTACCAATTGTAATTATTTGATTTTATAGGAAAATTTTAATTTTTGCTGTACTTTGAAATGATAATCTTGTTGGTAATTGATAACTTCAATTAGTGTCAACATAGTACAAAGAAAAAGAGTTTCACAGCATTTTTGTTGTACTTTCAAATCTTAACTTTTCACTTAGTTGTCATCCAAAGCATAAAAAGCTTATTTTTCCTTCCGATCGTATTTACTTGCTCAACAGCAACTAATTCCGCATTTGGTTACAGATCGAAACGAACTCATGTCTTGAGAAACCCTTATCAGCATTTAATAAACTTGGCTTTCTGAATTTTTACGTTGGCAACACTACTTGACAACCCATTTAACAGCTGACAGTTGCTTTCTGTTTAGTTTGGTTTGATTTCATTATGGATAGACTTAAATAAGAACACGCTTGCAAATTGTTGAAATTTTTTATCAAAATAATGGTTCTGTTAAAATTATCGTGTCCATTTTATGGCGTACATATTTGTCCTTCAGAGCGGCTAATTCGAATAACAAAAGATTGATTTCGGACTACGTTTATTTTTTATGATAATGTGCATCCCCTGAGACTGTAGCCGCTATACAGGAAAGCATTAAAGATTTTATGAAAGGATTTTGGCTTAAAGCTTTCAAGATTTAACTTGTGCAGGAATTAAAGCCACCGGTCATCGTATGCGTCATCAATTAGACAAATGGACTGAAGCACAAATTGATATTGATATTGAATTTCCATTTAAAATTCTTTTCTCCGATGAAGCCCATTTCTGGGTTGAATGGGTACGTAAATAAGCAAAATTGTCGCATTTGGAGTGAGGATAATCCACAAGGTATTGTCGAAACAGCATTACATCCACAGAAAGTTACTGTTTGGTGCGCTTTATGGGCTGGCACGCCA
This sequence comes from Tipula lateralis, assembly GCA_963932295.1. Taxonomy (NCBI): domain Eukaryota; kingdom Metazoa; phylum Arthropoda; class Insecta; order Diptera; family Tipulidae; genus Tipula; species Tipula lateralis. The sequence continues at coordinate 69,910,873 of OZ010737.1, forward strand.
TTGGTCCATTTATCTTCAAAACCAATGATGATCAGCATGTTACTGTCAAAGGTGAGCGGTAAGGACATGATTTTCGTATATTTTATGATTTAACCCCATTAGATTATTTTCTTTGGGCTTATGTAAAGTCAATTGTCTACGTCGATAAACTAGAGACGATTAAACTTGTGATATAGATCCTATCAGAGTATCCAAATTATTGTCAAATGACTTTTTATCCTATGGTTGAGTAACATTAATGGGCGCATCAAATATTAAAAGAATTGCTAACTTCAAATGAAACCGAAGTCTACATATGCTTGTGAAGTTCAATATAGGTGTTTTTCATGCTTCTCTACTGTTGAACAATTTAATGAAGGGTTTAGTCATCGATTTTTAAGGGATGGGATCTACTAGGCACCTAATCTTATTGTTGCGAGCGAGTATGCTTCATTTTGAACTGTTAAGACTTTTTATAGTAGATGATCATTAGTTAACAGAGCCTCCTTAGACAGTCACTGGTACGAATTCTATGGTTTTTCAAAAAGTGCACGTCTCCTAACCACAATGATAAACAGATTGATACTGTAAGAATATTGTAAGATTTTTGGAATCAAGAATGGGAATCATAATGAAAATACTATTATGAGCATAGTCTACCTGAGCCTTTCAATGGGGATGCAATCTTATCATTTCTTAACACCATGAACTACCATGACCGATGTTGTGGAATAAAATATGGGGGCCTAAATTTGTCTCAGTTGCTATGAGCAGAAAGAATTTTACAGAAATTCGCAGATTTATCAGTTTTGATAAAAAGAGTGAGTGTTTCTCCATGATATCTTTTATTTGGAATACTTCATTGAGAACATCCAAAACTGTTACAAACCAGATGATAATATAGACGAACAGCTATTTCCGACTAAAGTAAGATGTATAGATTTACGCAATACATGTCTAACAAACCTGATACATTTGGAATCAAATCTTAGCTAGCATCGGACGCAGATAGGAAATATATCCTTAATGCACTTCCATATCTAGGAATTACCTGAGGCAGTTTCATACTACAACAAATCTAAATGTAGTGTAGACATGACCGATTGTGTGGAAATGGTGAGCAAAGTCTATGTCTTGCAGATGGCCTCTTCAAATATTTTTCAATAGCCTTGATTTACCTGGCATAAGTACTTAACATGTTTAACTCCAGTTACCAATCGCGAAAGGAACGCAGTCTAAATCTACTATACAGTCTTATCAACGGCAATAAAACCACCAAAAGTTGTTCTAGATGCGAAAAATATGATACGGAAAATGTACCTGCCTGGCGTATAGCGTTTTCGATCGAATTTGTGAATAAACCTTTCAAACGCCTCGACTTAAGTGTCAGCCGTAATTGACAAATGGCAAATGCGTGATGCGGGTTCGCCTGTCTGTAATCTCTTAAGTAACTGGAGCTTTTGCGCCTCTTTTAAATTGTCTCAATTGTGATTGGTGAATGTATAAATATAAAAGAAAGACTGCCATTGCAAGTATATTATGTAATGTTATGTTATTCCGGCTGCTAACGCACACTTGGACCGGTGATTGATCCGATTTTTTCGTAGGACCATCTGCGCATTGCATGGGTCCATGTCAGCCTATAGCACTGACATGAACGATGGGGCGGCCCATGGATTCTAAATTCGCCAGGGGATCGAGATTTGTTCATTCACACCACCCATCACACCGTCCAAACGATCGATGGTGAAAAATCCATTTTTGCACTTGCCCCGGATCGAGAATCGAACCCAGTACCTCCCGCTCCAACAGCCGCAGCTTTAACCACTGCGCCATCTAGGCGGTCGCCACTGCAAGTAATTAACCATCAAATATGGGAGTGTTAATTTTTGATATTGCCCAATGCTGTCTTTTTGCTTCATTATTATTTTTATCATGTATAGCAGCGTTCAGCTTCGCAACAACTAAATAATAATTGTCTTCGAATTGTGACAAATCTGATAAACTTGAATCCATTTATTTTAATACGGATTTCTACAAACATATTTATGTACCATAAAGTATTTAATATAATTTGTATTCGTTGGTGGTAAATATCGAGATAAACCGATTAAATTTCCAATTAAATACACATACATTGTATCTTATCTGTTTAACATTGAACAAATTATCAAATTTCACATAATTCATTTAAATACCAAGTTTATCTAAAAAAACAAGTTCCCTTGCCTGGATTATAACACTACAGGTGTAAATAAATATCTTGGTAGCGAATGAAATTTGAAGTTAATTGATTAGAAATATTCGTTAGTAACCACTATCTTAACAATTTGCAAAACGTTTTAGCTGAACCACTTGAACTATATAATATACAAGACCCAAATTGAAAACACTCCACTTTTGTATAACCTTGTCGTCAGCAAAGAAGTATCAACAACAATAATTATTTTTCTTCAATAAACGAGCAAAGAATATCAACTTATGAAATTTACACATTTAAAATTCTTGTGTTGTGCGTTATCAAGAATTCGTCACTTTATCTAGAAATTTAAAGTTAGGCATTTTTAAGTAAACAAACTGTTTATATAAATAATTTGTATGTTGATAAATAAATTTGATAATATAAATTATAAATATTGTATTTTTAAGTGAAAAGATATCGGGCACTATTCGAAACGACCAGCTCATTAATCAATAGTAATCATAACTTACCTAAAACATAGTAAACGCCACCACCGACTAAGGCAACAACGCTTAATGCTTTTATACCAACAACATACTTTTGATTATAACTCGTGTGAGTCTCTCTCTCTGAGTTATTATGATACGAATGTTTTTGTTCGAATGAATTTCTTGGATGAGAGTTTACGAAACATGACGTTGTCTTAATATTCACTTGACGATATCTATAAATAAAATTTAAGAAAATTGTCAAGAAGCCGCATCAATTTAATTAAATTATTTTATATGTACCTCAATGAATATGGTCGAAGAATTTTAAACATTAGAAACACGCGTATAATTTACCCTAACTACACAAAACACTATTTATACAATCTCTTCGATTCACGTTAGTCGTCTACGACTATAAAAACTATAAAAAAAATAATTCAAAATTTATTTCGAGAGAGAGAGTGGATCGATGTGTGTACAAATACTGACTGAGTTGGGGAGTTGTAAGAACAAAACAAAAATCGAATCCAAAAAGCCGAAAACTTTACAGAATGAATGAATTTTGTGTTGGATATTATTGAGAGCGTGGAGCAGAGATAACCTTTTATATGATTTCTTTTTCATTACTAAACATGTTTTTACGGTTAAAACAAATCGTTCAGCATTTTACTGTTTTTTGTCAGTACATTTATTTATTTGATTCGATTTGTTTTATATTAACTACTGCAACTTGAGGCTTGCGCTGACGATGTGTATAACAAATAGTTTATTGACCTATAGAGAAATTTAATTACTGTCGAACAATTGAGTAAAGTAACGTGGATACTTTTTGTTTGCTTGTTTTGATCTGTTAACCTTTTAACGTTGTGGAGAGGTAGATCGTTAGTAATGACATTGACGATTCTTTTTCGTGGTATTTCGCTGCCTCAACGATACTCCATCAATAGTCCGATCGCCGGACACAATGACGAAGTGTTTTAAAGTCACTTTTCACGTTGTTCAGCCATTGTGTCGGTGGTTTCCCTCGAGGTTATACTTTTGTTGGTGCCTTTTCTAAGAGTTGTTTGGTGGTTTGATTTTAAATGAAGAACGTGATCAACTTTGGATTCATAAATTCAAAAGAATACATCCCAAAAGGGTGGAAGGGTTCTTATATCTCTATTGCGTAAAAAAGAAAGTCGGTTAAACTACAACATAATATTAGTATCTATATGTGCAAACTTCTAATGAATAAGTCAAAGTGTAGGATACTAATTGAAGGTAAAATTTCGGATTTGGACCTTATTATTAACTATTAGATCTTAACATTTAAGTATCATTTTCCGTCTTTGCTGTAGGAGACCCGGAAATATTCTGTCTGGACCTGGTGTTTTAAATTTTGAGAAAGAACCGATGCTCGATAGGATTCTATCTTTTGTCACTACCTTCGCGACTGAGTTCCAATCTCTGAAACATATAAGTTGGTGTGGGGGTTAATTTCCATTTAGTACATTAGAATTCTCATTTTCCGGAAAATGAGTTATCATAAGAACAAAATGAGTTATTATTAGAAAATGAATCTCTAGAGTTCCGATAGTGACTGTCTTGTTACCACAGAGACTCAGGAAGTGGATATCTTTACGACAACTGCTAAACTATCATGGAATAAGCAGTTACCGTAAGTTTTTCCACTTCCTGACAGATGGATCACAACGAAACCGAAAATCTCCAATTCTCTTCAATCTATCATTAGAATGTGTCATCCTTTACTCCTACATAGCACAGCGCAGATGTTTATATCATAAATCAACCCAGGTATAAGCATACGGTGACAAGATTTCCGTTGTGGTGGCCAGCATCAGCTCGCTGCAAAAGATCCTTCTCCCGTTTGAAACAAAGTCCAACAACGAAGCCTTCACATCAACTAGGTGAAGATCAAATATATGGTCATTCCATTTCTGTGGCATGTCATTAAGGGTCGCAGCAGGCTACCGAGCATTTTACGCCAATTTCAAAATCTTCCAGTCTTATATATATATATATATATATATATATATATATATATATATATATATATATATATATATATATATATATACGTAATCCTCGTTTTACACGGTAGATACGTTCCAGACTAAGTCGTGTAAAAAAAAACGTGTAAAAAAAGACAAAGGGTATATGGTGAAATAATAGATACGTTCCAAGACTTGTTTTTGGTTTCAAATTAAAGTAAATATACATATTTTGTTATTGCAAAATTAAATGATATGTTTTTAATATTAAAACATAAATAAAATTACATTCTTAGAACTGGATGTCGCCAATTTTAACCGTAAACTCTGAAATAAATCGTTGAACACCTATTCTGGAAAGCTCTTTGGATAATTCCTTGTTTCGAGCCATACAAAATTTCAAATTAGCTTGAAATTTTTTTCCACGTTCATCAGCGAGTTCATTTCATAAAAAATGAGTTTCCAATTTGTTTGCAATTAAGATGCCTTCAAGAATTAAAATAGATGTTAATTCAGGTGGAGCGCTACTAATTTCTGAGTAAGCCTCTTCAAGAGCTATTTCTAGCAGCTCTGTCTCATTAAGCGCTCTGTCTTCAATCAATTCGGTTATATCATCAACACCAAATCGTTTGAGCTAACGTTAATATTTCTGAATTGACATCATTAATGGGAGCTTCAAGCTGAGAAATGTTATCTTTCGCACATTCTACCTAAAGAACCTTCCAATAGGCATTTAGGGCGGATGACTTTATTTCAGATAATGCCAAATAGGAAAGGTTTAAACAATCCAAAAAAGTAAATTGCTTCGGGCTTCAATTACCGTCATGGAAGTGTCATTATCGATTTTGTTTAGTATGAATTGAAAATAAAACGGTAAATATAATAAATTGATCCAACGGTTGGATTTGTCACGTTTGTTCTTTAAGTATCGCCTGACATCATAAATAAAACAATTGTGCAACAATCAGTAAAAATAGCTGAAGTGACCCACCCTTTTTTGTTCGCCATCCAGTGGACTGGCAAATAAGTACATATTTAATTTAATACCCTTCATTGCACTTGGGTAAAGCGACTTATTTTTCACCAATGGTCTTCATGTTTCTGTGTTTTAGCGATATAGGTTCTACTTAGCACATTTTTCTAAAACAACTTCGTTTCGTCGGCGTTTAACACTTGATTTGCATTATATCCAACTTCTTCAATTAATTTTGCCACTTTCGCAGGATATTCTCTAGCAGCTTCCGTATTACCAAAGACCTTTCATTTTGACGTTGCACAAGGCATGCCTTTCTAAAAACTAATGTAATCATCTACCGAAAACCGGTTTTTAGTGTTATCCTCGATCCAAGTTATTAATCCTTTCTCTATTTGTTCCAATGCCACATTTCTTGAATATGAAGACGTCTTAGAGCTAAGTTTAGAACCTTATTCGAAGAAAGAACTACACAGAATGAAAAACAAAGCAAGCGAAACAACGAATTATTGAACGACGAATGGGATTCCCACTAACAATATCAAACACTGCAAAAATAAATGCGTAATTAAATAATTTTTTTGCCGTGTAAACAAAATGGCGACCGTGGTAAAAAAGGTTTACTTTATTTTTTCCTTTCGTGTTATTTCGAAATCGTGTAAAAAAACACCGTGTAAAAACAGTATTGGGTGTATATATATCTCACAAAATAAAACTGGACATATCGCTGATAAGTCTAGTGATGGATTTTTGATTCCGAGTCTTGAATATTAACAGCACAGAACATCCAAATCGGTAACTGAGCGCAAACATATTCGAATAATTATCAGTCGCATAAAAAAGAGATCCTTGAAGTGGAGAGAAATTATTTCTCTTAGCTTCTAATTTATATTAACTGAGGCTTTAAGACAATCTAAGCTTTCTAAATAGACAAACGCCACCTGCTGAGCAACAATCTTTCTTACGTCGTATTACTGTCTAGCAAAGCTCACCACCACAGATGAAAATTTAGAAGACACTCACTCGATGATATTTGCAACAAAATGCTCAGTTGCGAGCATGGTTCTGCTAAGTTGTTGGAATTCTGTAGCCATTTCTCTTATGTGTCGATATTTATCTGTTAGACCTGATTTTTTGTTGTTCAGTGCCTGCTGTTCACACCAATTCCTTTACTTTGCCGAGAATTGCCTGTTTTCAGCCATAGAATTCGTTGGCGAGAGTGATATTTCTCCTGAATAGGCTTCAGACAATCGTAGCCCAGAAAAATCTTTAAAATAAACTACGGTGTATAGTGTACAATGAAGCTTCGGTTACCACTGTTTTAATTGTATGTCCTATTGTTCATGAAACATGGTAGATTGGTTGATCACTGAAAGACCGATGATATTTAATGTCAAACATTAGCAAATAATGTTTCGTTCATTGCTTAAACTTATGTTTAATGCTGATATATGTTCTATTCTTCTGGTACAATATTATTTATTCTACTAAACAATATTGCTCTACTGATTTCTTTCACCTTTTAGATCAATTCTGACTGGCGCGAAAACTGTTTTAAAATACTGAGTGCGATATAAAATATAAAAACTCAACTTTGTTCATATTACATATACCATAAACTCCCGGTTGGTTTCTAATGTTCTAACTACTCAGGTGGTACTTATAGAATTAAGATTTTGTAAAGATTTCAATCAAATCAGTTCATATACAGTGTTACACTATTATATGTAGTTTGGTCAATATGCAGTGTGAGAGGGAATAATGTCACAGATCAAATAATAAAAAGTAGTGTATAGTTTTGACAGTACCATGTGAATAACACAAGATAGGTTAAAGCCCGATATACGTTTTTTCAATTATTACTCTCTTCTAAAGTTTTCAGTATAGAGGTTCATTATAGACGTTCATTTCAATGATGGTATCATTGACCCATTTCTTTAAATTTTGGTTAATCAAAATTTTATATTAATATAGTAAGACGGTCTTCTAGAATAATACATAATAAAAATTGCCATTTGTCGATATCGAACCATTTCAAGCTTTTTCTGTGTTTTGAAAAAAAAAGTCTCAATTACACCCTAAATTGAATCGAAACTGTTTTTCCAAAACCTATAACATTCTATGGAACTACAAACAAGATTTGTTGCCCCATGAGCTCTGCTTTCGAACAGGGTGTCCAGGATATGTTTATCGAATTCCCGATTGTAATAGAGTGATAAAAATCGTTTTTACTGATTTTAACCAAAATAGACGAAAATGAAAGTAGAATTTCCAATGCAGATCACTTGAGAAGGACATTGAAAACATAAAAATTTGAACTTGTCACTTGATTGACTCTCGGATAAATTGAATATCATACTATTACGTTTTATCAAGAGTTGATAAATATTAAAAACATCGTTATCTGTTATAATATAACTTAACTATCTGTTATAAGATAACAGAATACCATAAGTATAGTTGAATATATATTTTTTGTTGGTGAGAATACTTGAGAATAGTGTCGATTACGCGAATGTTTCGGTTCAAAGTTGCTGATTATGCAATACATGAAGTTCGAGTATATAAGGTTTGCAGTACAAAGCGGGTATATCGTCATTATAACTAATTAACGAATCAATGGTATTGTTATATAATAAAAGCTTATTTACTCATAACAACAATTTGTAATTTAATCTGATACACTCAATGTTTTAAATTACCTTCGTAGAAAAGGTTGGGATGATAAAATGGTTTTTCGTTTAGATCTTTTCATCGCAACAATATTTCGAGCTTATAAAATGTCTTTGGTTAAAATTTACGAATGATACAGTAGTTTTGTTAACACAGAAGATCCAAATAGAAGATAAAAATAGTTCAGTGAATCTGAACCAAATTCAATGCCAATTAGTGTCGAATTCTACGTTCCATATATTTTTTAAGACTAATCCATTTTTTTCATAATCTGCCTACATAAATAATTATTAAACCCTTTTAACAGCAAAATATGAAATAGGATAGATTTTGATGAAATTTTTTTTCGTTTCATATAAAATATTGTCACTTAAAATTAAAAAGTTCAACTCTTAGCAAGGATATCCACCACTCGAAAAAGCTTAACTTGAATGTATTATTATAATGCGATTATTATAATTTTGGTTATTTTATTTTATTTATAAGTGGTTAAAGCTGTGCTGTGGGTGAGAAGTACCAGTGTCAAATCCCGTTAGAGGCAGGATGCAGAAAAGATTTTCACCATCTGATTACGATATGTGATGTTAAGGAACAAATTTATGACCCACTATTGCAGTGCAAAATTAATGTGTCGACCCATTTTCCATTTCAGTATTATAGGCTGACATGGAGCTGTGCAATATGTAGATGGTTCTAAGTAAATCGAACCGCGAAAGAGTTAACATTGTCTTAAAAGATTTCCAACAAAGATAGGAACGAATAGACAATAAAGTACAATTTTATTTAAAATATATAACTTTTTTTTTTTAAAAAAAAAGTGATGTACTCACCAAGCCACCTAAAAGAAAATGTAGATAAAATATCAAAAAATTTAAAAAGTCACGTGATCAGAATCTATCCCCTGTTTATTTGTCATGATAATAAACCATAGAGCAGCTAATGCACGTCAGCCAAAACTCTATGTTGAATGCATATATAAAGGGTTTTCCAAAAAGAGGTTTCATTTTGAATAGCCTGCTATTTGGGCGGCTGCCAATTTTACATTTGTTATCTTTTTACATTTGACAAGTTAAAATGACACCATTACTAAAAGTGATTAAAATTTCCTGACGCTCCTTCTCGGCCTGTAATAGCAAAACTGATGGTTAAATTTGCGCTGCTGGGACAAGTTAGTGATGAATCGAAATCGTATGCACCGCTCAAAACCACTGAGAATATTGCTGCTATAGCCCGTACTGTTGAAGAAAACCCAGGTTTGTCGATTCCACGTCGATATTTCGAATTAGATATTCTACAAACGTCGTATTTTTACAGATTGGGTCCTTTAAATGCATCAAAATGATCCGGATTTTCGTCAATGATCCATTTTGCATCACGGAAGCTGTGTTAATAAGTAGAATTGTCGCATTTGGGGCTCCGATAGTCTAAGAATGAATAGCCTCTCCATCCTCAACATGTCACTGCTTGGTGCGGTTGCTGGGCTGGCGGTGTGATTGGACCTTACCTTCTCGAAAATGAGGCTGGTGCAACTGTTACAAGTAAATGGATACCGAACTATGATTAATGATTTTTTAAGACCGAAATTGGAAGATGTGAAAGACGTTTATTTTATTTATTTGGACGACGTTTATATTCAGCAACACAGTGCTACGTGCCACACAAGCAACGAAACAATCGCAATTTTGCAAAAAAAGTTTCCGAACCGTGTTATTTCTCGTAAAAGTGATTACCTTTTTTTTTACGTTTAGTTTTAATTGGGTGCAGGTCGGACTTTTAGACTGACCTAGCTCCTTGTAACTGTCAGAGCTCCTGCACCCAACGCGCGATCCTTGAAGTAAAGGTTGATAGCTGCCTTAAACTTGTGAATTTTATACTTCAACGGAAACTGAAAACTTGAAAGATAAGATCTATGCCAATGCTCCACATTCGATTGAAGACCCCAAAGATGAAATTCGTGAAGTTAACGAGGGTATACCCCAATTGTGCGAATTAGTCGTGGAAACTTCATGATCATTTTCAGTTGGTTAATAGTGAGAAATTTATTAAGACAAAATATGTGATCTGAATACCGCCCAGGTGGCGCAGTGGTTAAAGTTGCGGCAGTTGGAGCGGCAGGTGCCGGTCGTGTTTAGAACCCCTGTCGTGCTTAGAATCCATGGGCCGGCCGATCTTCTATGTCAGTACTATAGGCTGACATGGAGCTATGCAATGCGCAGATGGTCCTACGAAAAAACTCGGATCTATAGCCGTACATAGAGTGGTATCACAACGGACCAATCGCTGGTCTAAGTGTGCGATAGCAGCCACAACAACCTAACCTAATATGTGAAGCAGTGGCATTTCTTAGAAAGAATGTCACACGTACTTCTTGGCTTATCATCGAATAGATGTGAAACTAGTTAGATCGTGAAATTATGAGCACATTGAAATATATCGGATTTATTATTTTATTGCAATTTTTTTTCAAATGGTACAGTTGATATTGTTAAATATCGATATCTTATTTAAAAATAAGATCAGTAATGAACTGCTTATACTTATATGAATAAAGATTAATATTTATAAAAATCTTTTTATGACCAGTATCAAAATTGTTTATATTAAAATCGTTATCGGATTTATATGCGTGTTTATACAGTATAGCAAATATTTGGTATAACAATTGCTGTACAAATATAATGATAATAACAGTTTAGTTGGGTGATAAAAAATTGGGGTCGAAAAAGATGAATTCTGTATTTTATCTAAAACTAAGTGAACGACGCCGATTCTGACATATTGGCGGTTAGTATTTATGGTCGACTCATTTTAAATGTGCAAGACTTGCAGACTTATTTGTTTACAATCATACTAGCTTATTGGAAGAATTTACTTGTATTCTGTTCGAGTATGTTATGTAAACATTTGGAAATATTCGTGAGTAAGCAAAACCACCAACTTATATAGCAAAAGTTTGCACTATAGTGTTATATAATATCCGGCTAACTATACAAATTTAAATGACCTTTATATATACAAGTGTTTGTTTGGATTCTTTAAATCTTAAATTAATCTTAAATATGAAGTAAAAATGAGAGAGAATTATTTCTTATGAATACTATTTTTGTTATTAAAATATGGAATTATTTTTTTTTGCGGAGCAGCGTAGATAAGATCAGTAAAAATAAGTTAATTTACGAATATGTTGTTTCCGATATAACGGTAACATAAACTTCCATTGCAAACCTCTTAGTTCTAAAGATATCTGAGGAATCTTTTAGGCCCTCTTTTTCACATACACGTCATTCATTCTTACCAAATAAGAATATCTTTATCAATAGTTACATTTCCATCCGTTGGAGTTTGGCGAACAATTTATCCTTACATTTGAAACGGGTTAGCTACTGCTTACACAAGGCAGACCCTTTTTCTTAGGATCGCCTGTAGGAACATTGCATTTCATGCGGCATAGTTTCCCGCAGCTCAGTTCGGTAGAAAACACGTTCGTTGGTGATGAGATGAACCTCTAGATGGCAAGGTTACCGCAGATAGAGATTAGGTCAAAGGCGAAACGTAATGTTTTACGTTTGCCTTACTAAATAGAAAAGGGGAAACTTTTGAAATTTTTTTAATTCAGGATCTATTTTACGAATACACGCGCTGTATACTTCTGACGTGGGGTATCATTTTCCGTAGTTGAATGGTATGCTTAAGGGTCTTTAAAATAAACGGATGAATTATTTTCACACTATGTGTAGTTGATATGAAGTATAAGGGTGGGATAACGTTAATGACAGAAGAGGAAACGACGCAGTTAAGCTCTACTATATCCCGCCCTTATGCTCTACTATATCCTGCTTGAGCAAGAGGAAGAATTTATTGAAAATAACATGGAATCTTTTCATTCACTTATCTGGTAAACATTTTGTATAAACACAATCCATTATGAGTGCTTTAATTTAACTTTTATTACTATAATTTGGATAGTTTTTGCACGGTCAAAACTCGTGCTAAAGTTAAAATGAATTAGCTGCAGTTCAGGTGTAACGTTCTGGTTGCGTTTAAGCGCTGCTCGTTGGGTTGTGACCACACTTATGTGATCCCAATCCCTGCAGTATTTTGATAGATTGTAATATTTTCTCGAGATATTTTTCAGGCTGAATGCTTAACGACTCATACTGGACATCCTTGGCCTCGCTGTGGATGATAAGGACCACACGGCACACACCAACACAACATGTGTTCAAACTCTGATAATGGCTTAGTAAAATAAACATTTGCGAACCAGAAACGAGACAGCAGCCAATTAAGATTATCAAAATTAGAGTGTGTTGTAACTGTCGTCATTTTCCTGTAGGAGGCTTCGTTAATTATTAACGGCTGGGCGATTCTCTTCCTCACCAATGGGGCTGATCGCAGGTAATAACAGGCTTATATTGCTGTTTATGATAATTGCAACATCACAACCTAGTCGTGCTGAAATTGCAGATATGGATGACGGAGACTTGTTGTTGCAACAAGTCGGTGACACTTGTCATACGGCCCAAAAAATTAAATAATAAAATTACTGGGTGAGTCATTTCCTGGTCGGTTAGTTTACTGGTTTTGCTCTAATTATATGATTGAAAGTCGTACGACTTTTTCTTTAGTATTATTTGAGGGTTACGATTCACAACCATTCACGCTTATAATTGTAAATCAGTTATGATAACAAAAAACTCTTCAATAGAGTGTATATGTATCAGTAAAGCTCATTTATCCGATGTGATATTCTTACCCGATTTGCTACAATTAAAAAAGCTATATTTTTCAAAACGGAACTGCGAAAGTAGTTCTTCGTCCCATATTTTTTTTTTTTTTTTTTTTTTTTTTTTTTTTTTCGGTTTTTACAGGCCATTATTGGCCCGTACCGTGTCAACAATCTGGCTCCAACAGTTTCGATCACGAGCCAGCTCTTCATACTGTTGCAAGCAACCAGAAGATGCCAGATCGCTCTCTACGCCGTGGAGCCATCGTCGCCGACAGCGACCTCTTCGCCTACCGAAAGGCGGTTCTCCCTTCAAAGATCGCTATATCATTCGTTTCGGATCAGCACGCAGAACGTGACCGAGCCAGCGTATTCCCTGATTTCATGCACGATATCAGGAATTTGCATTAAATTCCTGATCTCGTGATTGAAAAGAACTCGGTATGTGCCATCAACGTCGCGTTTTGGGCCATATATCACACGCATGATTCTTCTCTCGAATGTTAGAAGCCATCTTTCGTATTCATCCGTCAAGGTCCAACTCTCACATCCATACATGACAACGGGTCTGATCAACACTCTGTACAGCTTCAGCTTATCCGTATTTGCAAGATATTTTGATTTCAGCAGTGGACGTAGAGGATACAAAGCCCGATTGCCAGCGGCAAGCCGAACTTTGATATCCTCTCCCACACTATTATCGTGAGTAATGAGAGATCCAAGATACTTGAATCTCATCACTCCTTCAAACGTGTGGTTTCCACTACTGAAATCAATTGCGTCTTGGTCTCTAAAACCCGAGATTAGATATTTGGTTTTTGACTCATTGATTTTGAGACCAACGGAAGCTGAAAACTGTTCCAGTGGATCAAGTATCTCTTTCACTCCGTTGCCATTTAATCCAATCACACAGATATCATCTGCATACGCAAGAAGTTGATTGGATTGTCGGAATAAGATATTGTCCTGAGGTGTTGCACTTTTACGAAGGATGTATTCCAACATGAGATTAAAAAGTATCGGGGACAGCGCATCTCCTTGTCGAACACCGGAATTGATTGCAAAAATTCTCGATAGCCTGTTCTCAACTTTGACACAGCATTGTGACTGCGTTACTGTCATTTTACACAGATGTACATATTTTTGTGGTATTCCTAAATATTCAAGCGCATACCATAGCCTCTCTCGATTGATCGAGTCATAGGCTTGCTTGAAATCTAGGAACACCTGGTGTACATCGCGAGATGTTTCGTAGTACTTGGAAAGAATCATCCGTAGCGAAAAAACTTGATCAGTGACTGACCGATTTGGACGAAATCCTCCTTGGTAGTCACCGACAATTTCCTCCGCTAAAGGAGTAATTCTTCCCAAGATGATGTATGACAGTAACTTATATGCTGTGCAAAGGAGAGCTATACCGCGATAATTCTCGCATTTCATGCGATCACCCTTTTTGAAAATTGGGCATAACGCGGCCACTTTCCATTCGTCAGGCATAACTTCATTTCGCCATACCAATCGAACAAGGTCGAAAAGACAGTTCCACAAAGTTAGCCCTCCGAATATCAAGAGCTCTGAATTAATGCAATCAACCCCTGGTGAACGATTTTTCTTTAATCTCTGCATGGCCATTGTGAATTCCTCATAGGATGGATCCTCAATGAACATCTCCGCGGTCTGTATTTGAGGGTATTCAAATACAGCTTGTGATACATGTGGAACATTAAGTAGATCAGAAAAATGTTCACGCCATGTATCGAGTACCGCATCGACGTTAACACAGAGGTTTCCATCCTGGTCCCGAATGGCAGTTGACCGAGATCTTAAGGTATGGTGCAAATCGGTGATTCCTTTAAAGAAACCACGCGAATTGTGCTCATTGCTAAGTTGTTGTACTCTTAAGACCTTGGCCTTCCACCATTCGCGCTTCTTCTGTCTACAAATGCGTTTAGCTGTCCTCCTAGCAAGAACTGCTTTGTTTTTCCTTGCGATTGTAAAACGAGTCTGCGCTTCATTGTGGGCTATATTGCGTTGCTCAACAGCAAGACGACACTCCTCATCAAACCAATCATTTTTGGGCTTAGTTTTCACTATACCGAGAGTGTGCTGGGCGGCATCGACAACCGAGGTTTTCAATACTTCCCAGACACTGTTCACATCATCAGATTGGTAATTGGATCGTAAGATGCTATTGCTGACAAGATCTTGGTATTTTCGTTGCGTTTCTTCATTTATCAGACCTTCACAGGAGAATCGCGTTTTATATTCTCCTGTCCTCCTTGACTTGTACGAAAATTGCCATCGCAGCTTTGCAGCAACCATAAAATGGTCACTGCCTACGAATTTTGTTGACGACCGATACGATCTCACGTCTTGAACAACCCGAGCTCGGTCTTTTGAAATCAACACATGGTCAATTTGGCTTCGGGATGTTTTACGTGGATGTGTCCATGTTTCCAAATGGATGTTTTTATGGGGAAAGAATGTACTTGCCACTTTGAGATCATGAGCGATCGCAAAGTACATCATTCTTTCCCCATTCTCGGTCGCAGTTTCGTGTCGGGAGTACGGACCTATGTTATTACATAAGTCGGTCTGATTTCTGCCAGCTCTAGCATTAAAGTCACCAATCACCAATCTGATATCGTGCTCAGGTATAGAGCCCATCAGATTATCCAAATTATTGTAAAATGAGTCTTTATCTTGGGGTTGGCTTACCTCAGTGGGCGCATGTACACAAACAATTGACAGGTTGGCTAATTTCATGTGCAAGCGAAGCTTACACATTCGATTATCGACTGCCTGGAAGTCCAAGACAGCCTTTTTTACCTGCGGCCCAATGAGAAAGCCAACTCCAAGATTTCCGAGGTCATCTCCACTGTGTAGCAACGTATAGCCTTGGGACACATGGACTCCACTTTTAGGCCATCGAGTTTCTTGGAGCGCTACGAGTTCCAGCCGATACTCTTTCATGCATGTGATGAGGCCGTCCAACGCGCCAGGTTTTCTTAGTGACTGCACGTTCCACGTGCTGATCCTCATTCTCGTATCCGGGTACTTAAGCGGGGGGTCATTGTTATTTAGGCGGTATCCGATTTTTTTAGTTTTGTTGACATTTTTAACTGTAATTGGTTTTTACGGATGCGGGTCGTCAGCCCAGCGATCCAACCAGATTTAGTCGCCTCCTACGACAAGCTCTGGATACTGTGGTGGTATTCTATGGATCTCATGTTTCGTTCGAAATATTTACGAAACATGTTTGCCCCCAACCACAGGGCCTTCGTCCCATATAGATGGTAAAAATAGAAAACATACAGTCAAAAATATAACAAGCCAAACATTTCTAGAAACTTTTAATAAGCATTTTTTTATTCAACTATCATAAATGTATACATATTTAGAGGGTTGTATCCCATGGACTAGGAGGCCCAGTAAAAGTTCCGTTAGTAGTTCAGTTGTTCCATTTTAAATCTTCAAGTCAAAGGCTTCATTCTTTGAAACCGTCTAACGCAGTCACTATTGAAAAACATGCAATGTAGCTCATCATTTTAGTGCTGATTAAGGCACTACACATTTCTCATATATCATTACTCACATATCTCATGCAAAATTCACTATGTTCCTAATACCTCAGACAACTAGAGATTAGCTTAGTGCGATAAGTGAATTTTCTATAGGATAGAAAGAGAGGAACGAAAAAATAAAAAATAATAACCGCGCAGTGTCTAAAAAAAATCGCGCTTAGCTAACCTCTGTCTATCTGAGGTATATTAGGATCTTAGAATGTTTGTATGATTTTTACATTTGTTTTTATTTCTTGATAGCTCCATAGCTGAAAATAATGCTATACTGTCTCACCGGAAACTGGAATATCTCTCGTATATAGAGTATATAACGAGCGTTTCAACAGGTGCGCTTCAACTTTTTTCCGATAGGGACGGCGAACGATCATCATTTGGAAACTTCATTAGTATACATTTCATCATGGAACGCTAAAAACGTGAACAACGATTGCAAATCGTGCAAATATTTTATCAAAATAATCGTTCTGTTGTTGCTACTTTAAGAGCATTACGACCATTTTACGGTCCATTCAACAAGCCTAGTGGCAAGTATAGTGGCAAAATTTGAGTCTACGTTTTCGCTACATAATGTTCCGGTGCCCTCGAGAGCAAGAAGTGCTCGAAGTGTTGAAAACATCGCAGCCACCCGGGCTTCAGTTCAAGAAGACGCGAATGTGTTGCTCACACGACGTTCGCAACAATTGGGCCTTTCTGTGACTTCATTGTGGCGAATTTTACGTAAAGATCTTGGCCTACATCCGTATAAGATCAAGCTGACACAACAACTAAAGCCATTTGACCATTTGAAGCGACGCCGATTCGTGAATTGGGCTCAAGAGCAAATCGAAAATGATGCAGATTTTCACCGAAAAATCATCTTCAGTGACGAGGCTCACTTTTGGCTAAATGGATTTGTCAACAAGCAAGATATGCGTTACTGGACAGGAAGCAACCCACACGTGATTCATGAGGCACCGTTGCATCCCGAAAAAGTCACTGTTTGGTGCGGATTACATGCCGGCGGCGTCATTGGGCAACATTTTTTCATCGACGATAACGATCGCCACGTTACTGTTAATGCAAATCGATACCGCGATATGATAAACGATTTTTTTTGGCCGCAATTGAGTGGAATGGACTTAAACGACATGTGGTTTCAACAGGACGGGGCCACATGCCACACAGCAGACTATACAATCGCG
The DNA here is from genome assembly GCA_963932295.1 of Tipula lateralis. Lineage (NCBI taxonomy): Eukaryota > Metazoa > Arthropoda > Insecta > Diptera > Tipulidae > Tipula > Tipula lateralis. The sequence continues at coordinate 69,928,653 of OZ010737.1, forward strand.
TTATTGAAGACTAAGTTCGATGTGATTTGACACCTCTAGATTATTTACTTTGGGGTTATGTGAAGTCATTGGTCTATGCCAATAAGTCGGCGACGATGCAAGAGCTCAGAACCAATATTGAACGTGAAATTGCTGGAACTTCGGCCGATTTATGCGAAAGAGTGGCCGAAAATTGGGTTCAAAGATTGAATTTCGTAAAACGTGCACGCGGTGGTCATGCAAAAGACATCGAGTTTCAAACTTAAATGTATATGTTCAAATTCGTTAATAAAAAAAAGTTAGTTCAAAAGTCGAACAGTTTGTGTTTTATTCAAAAAAAAAGTTGAAGTGCTCTTATTGAAAAACCCGATACTATTATCCTTGCTGATATTTGTTTTTAACTTTGTGTACTCGCCTTCATATTTAACCAAATAAATAATAATAACTATAAGCGAAATCGCGTCCTTATCATGGGCCAACATGATATAATTCCGGAGAAGATTAAAAGATGGCACTCTTAGTAGTTGAATGAAATGTTAACATTTTTTAACTGCAGTTTTTTATATTCAACAAATTATTAACAAAACCAAAATTTAAAATCTAAAAAAAAATTTTAATTTACAATCGAAATTGGAAATTATTGAAGTAAATGGGCTTATATTTATAAATAATAATAAATAAATAAAACAAAATTTTTGTTTTTATTAAATTATGTCATTTCATTAAAAAATGACTTAGCTCTCGTTAAAACGTATGGTATGCCATCTATAAATCTTCTCCAAAACTAATATTTAACGAAATTATACTGTCAATGGCATTTACTATGGATATTGACACGATATCTCTTATAGGATTATAAGTTATTTGTTTTTAACACGAAAGTATCGAACAGCGATAGAGGATTTTAAAACCAAGTGTAGAATTGTTTGGGTAGATCAATTTATTTTTAAGCCTTGATGACATACTTACTGGCATGGACATTTTGTAACAGGTCTCTCAATAATGATAATTTTACAGATGTCAATGTGGTATTCAATAAAGTTTGTTTTTCACAGCATAACGAATGGTTTTGATAATAATCATGTAACTATTCCCGCCATTAATTTCTATTCTGGTTTAACTCGATTCGCAAGCGTTAACGATATAATTTTATATTTGGATTGACTAATATAAAAAAAAATAAAATTGCGAGATTTACAATAGATACATTGCGTGACACCAACTAATCCGAAAAGATCATATTTCCATGTTAATGAAATGCTGATTTTGATCAAAAATCTTTATTGTTGTTTTTAATCTGTAGGCCACGGTTCGAAGGTTATTCTTGAGATTTAAAATCAATGTTCATTTCTACTTTTGCCAATGAATATTTTTTATCAATTAAAACGGGCAAATCCCCGGTTAATTTAGTTAGTATAAAAAAATAATTAGTCAAACAAACACTATTACAATTATTATTGGTTTTCAACAACTTGTTATAGCATATAATTAGTACATTTTTTTTTGATTATAATTAATTAATTATGTAAATAATTAAATCAATATAATTATTAAATAATGTATATTTGATAGTTGATTAAACTTATATTTTGCTTGAACGATTTAAATCCACCTTGTACTTTAATGAATTACTTCAGCACAAGAGCGTTACCTAGTGCAGGGCTGAACTTGTTGGTGGCCCTGTAATATTTAGATTTCCGAATTCAATTAGTTGGTTGAATTGACATTAAATAAAATAGACATTAAGCATTATTCATTACTATATGTATGTACGATATGTATTATTTTGTGCAAGACATATACGAATGAATAACAATTTCAATTTTCCAACTTTTCAACAGAAAACCAGTAAAATTACATATTCTGAAAACGATGGGAAGTGATTGTTAGACAATATATAACAAAAAGAATATATATATATATATATATATATATATATATATATATATATATATATATATATATATATATATATATAAATATATATATATATATATATATATATATATATATATATATATATATATATATATATATATATATATATATATATATAAATATATATATATATATATATATATATATATATATATATATATATATATATATATATATATATATATACATATATATTTATATGAAAATGATTTTGTTGTTAAGCTCGTCATTCGATTATTTAATTTAAATATTTTACATTTTTTATATAATTCACCGAACCAAGAGCAACAACAGAAGGAACACATCATGTGATCAATTTGACAAATTGAATTTTTTATTATTTTATTTCGATTTTCTTTTAATTAAATTTCAGTGAGACAAACGGAGAGACAATAATGGTTTGAAATGAACAATTTTATTCTATTTGTTGTTCTAAAAATTGGTTATGGTATAATATTTAGTTATAACACTATGATCTTGAGACCAGTTATGATAGATGATGGGTTCTTAATCGAGGATATGGTTCAATAAGTATTTCTTCTTATGCTCTTTGTGGTGTCAACACCAACAACTGGACGACTACTAATACAGTGCATTATGTATGTTAACGTGAGGTGCAATAAAGCTTTGGTTGAATGGTTCAATTTAAGCGATGGGTGAAATTTGTTCCAGGCTGTAGGATACTCAGTATTGCTAGAATGTTGATCTGCAAGCAAGTAGCTGTGGGCTTCATAAAAAGCGAAGATGCGGGGTCCTCCATTCTTTGAAACACTTAAATTTTTCACAGTCCACCTACCTATTAAGTCTCCTCTTATGTAGACTTGAGTTTAAGAGGAAGACTACCTTGAGAACTTGATTTGTATCCAAATTAATACCAATATACTAATTTAAACCAATTTTATATTAGAACAGCTTAACATATTTCATTTGTAAATCATCAGTGAACCCAGTACGAGCGCCATATAAATGAAGTTTAAAAATTGAACTTGTGTAAATCAAAAACAGTACTGAAGCCAGTATTTAACTTAGTGTTCTGTTGAAAGGACTAGGTTTACTGAAGGTATAATTGAGTTTAACTTTCAGTATTCTGTTGTTTAAATAGGAAGCATATTTTTAATACATCTGAAGCCAATGCTAATAAATTAATGTAGCAAAATACATGTGGATAAATGCATGTGGACTCGTTCCACAACCTTATTTATTGCTAAAGCTTATTTACTGGAAATATTTAAAACATTTGTTACAACTCGAAATATGAAATTATATGCTCGAGCCCTTCAAGCGCTATCGTAGCCAGGTTTCTAATGTCGACGTCACGGAAATGGATTATCTATACAATACAGCAGTCAAAACAGTAGGTGTAGTTGTATAGGACTGAGCTGTAAAGTGGTTGAGTAATCGTTAGGTTAGGTTAGAATGGCTGCTAACGCACACTTAGACCGTTGCCCTTAGTCCCTTCTTTGTCTTCATCTTAGTCCCTTAATACCCTTAATGTAGCGTAAAATGTCCCACACCTTAATATCTGCAAGATCTGAAAGGTTGTGCATTACATACCTACCCAAGTGTAAATGCCTCCTTAGTGCCAGTGCAGGACAGGAGCACAGGAAGTGAACAAGCGTCTTTTCCTCCTATTTTTCCATACAGCTTCTACCGAAGTCATTTGTTTCTAGACCCAGCCTTCTCGCATGTTCACCGAAAAGGCAGTGTCCCATTAATATTCCTACTATCCTTCTTAGATCTCTCCTCTCCAGAGAGATTAAGGTCCTGGAGCGATTCAATCAAATTTCAAAGCCTTGGCCACATTTGTTACGCCCTCTCACATGTTAGGGTGTTAGACAACCTCTCCAGTGCTAAAGCTTCTGCCCTTTTCCTCAGAGCCAGTCTAAGCTCCGCTGTAGGCCTCCCCACATTAGACCTAATAATCTGAATATTTAAATGCTCACTCATCTCGTTAAGAGACGAGTAAGACACCCTAGATTTCAACAGCACGCCTGACTGTCCACATAAATCGTGATATCCCTCTTGGATATCACGTTATGCCTCAATCAGCTCAAGGCTTCTTCAATCGCTATTATCTCTGTCTGGTACACACTGCAGTGGTCAGGGAGACGAACGGAAGTACTTATATTTAATGCTCCACAGAACAGCCCAGCTCCGACTTTACCATCTAGCTTTGAGCCATCCGTGTAGAATTGTATAGCTTCGGTTTCTAGTGCTAGCTTATTCCCCAGAATTCTCTTGAAGGGATTAAGGTTTGAAAACCTTTTTCGAAGCATAATATCGATGTAATATAATCAAGGTTCGCCATTTCCTTCTTTAGCGAACGAATTATTGTCAAGTGACCTGCTTGAAGGGGTTTCCACTGAGACACGGTCGTTAGTCTTGTGGCTATGTTAGCTGCCATCTGTTTGCCAAAGATATCTACTGGAAGAAGGTGTAACATGACCTCTAAGACCTGAGTAGGTGTTGTTCTTACTGCCTCGCTTATTGACATACAGGCCATCCTTTGCACCGTCTCTAACTACTTTCTATAGGTTACTCTATTCAGTGCTGGCCTCCAAACACTCACTTCATACATAAGAACGCGTCTTACTACGGCAGTGTAGAGCCAGTGTACCAGCTCCGATCTGAGGCCCCAACGTCAGTCTATTTCACTACTACACGAATATAACGCCGTCGTAGCTTTGCTAATTCTCTCCCCGATATTCGTCTCCCAGCTTAGTTTACTTTCTAAGATTACAGCCCGAAAATCTCGCATCTTGTAATAATAAGAAGCGTATTCTGCATTACCTCCTTAATGGTCGGTGAAAATTTACCTGATACCATGATCACCACGCCATCAGCGTAGGCAACTACTCCTATACCCTCCCTCCCCAACTCCAGAAGTAATCCATTGATCACCATGTTCCAGAGAAGAGGGGACAGGACTCACCCTGTGGGGTTCCCCTAACCACTCGCCTTCTTATGGTTGCCTCCCCTAACTCTGAGCTTACAGTACTGCTTCCCAGCAAATGACTGATCAACTTGATTATGGAGGATTCCATTTCCATGAACGGTGATCCTTTCAGGATTACATCTGTCTGAACGTTATTAAAGGCGCCCTCAATATCAAGAAAAGCTACCATACAATACTTCTTTGAGTGAATTGATCTCTCAATTGTGCGTACCAAGGCATGTAGGGCCGTATCTACCGATTTACCCTTACAGTACTCATGTTGAGTTGCTGACCATTTCTCCTGTTTTAAGTTCGTACTTATAAGTGTTTCTACCAGTCTTTCCAGGGTTTTCAACAGAATGGATGATAATGTTATAGGTCTTAGGTCCTTTGGATAGCCATGCGATCCTTTTCCCGCTTTCGGAATAAAAACCACCCTGACCTCCATCGATTGCCTAGGAATGCAGACCAATTTTGAACAACCCTTAAAGATCGCCTCCAACCACAGGAAGATAATCCCCGAGTTGTTCTGGATTTCTGCCAGTATAATACGATCCGGTTCAGCCGATTTGTACGGCTTGAACCCTTTTACGGCCACAGAATTCGTTTTTTGTTTACGATAGCCGGTGCGCGTAGCGAACAAGCTTCCCCCGACCTCTCAGTTCCATCGAGTTTTCCAAACTACCCGGGAAGTGAGTGTTCATGAGAATCTTGAGAGATTCCTCACTGGAATCGGTTCACGAACCATCAGGTTTAGTTAGGTAACCTTTGTTCATTGGATAAGTGGAGAGAATCTTCCGAAGGCGAGAAGTTTCCGAGACATCTTCCATTTTGTCACAGAATAGCCTCCAGGAGCTCCTTTGTGCCTTCTTCAATTCTCTCTTATATAGTCTCAGCGTCTCCTTGTACGAGTCTCAGTCCTGAGGTTCTCTGGTCCTCTTGGCTTTATTAAACGCCGTTCTACACGACTTCTTTTTGGTTCCCAATTCATTGGACCACCAGGCCGGTTTCTGCAGCAAATCAGCGAGCGGTATTTGCTACCACTGTGGTATTGACACATTGTTACTGACTGTCATTGACTTCTTTTCCCTGTCTTCTTGGTTGACGTCTGATTGGGATGTTTTTATTTGATGTTTTTATTTGACGTATTATACGTCACAAAATATTATACCTTGAAAACCAAAACACTATACCCTGGAAAAAGCATAAAAAAGCATGGAAATAAAATTTATTTTTTAGTTCATAATAAATACTGAAGATGGCAACTTGAGTGCCGAAATATATTTATGATATATAAAAAAATAAAATTGTACTATAAGGAATATTTTGAATTAAAAAATATCAAATTTTTATTTGATTGAAACTTTGTTATTGGGTGTTTAGAAATGTTCTGGTTGCACTTTATTGACACAATCCGAACTAAGCCATCTGACTCTGGCTGAACCTCCATCACTCTACCCCATTTTTTAACGTGCTCCAAAGCTTTCTGGATCATCGTACAAAACGGTTAATGGTCGAGAGTTTAGACAGGCTTCGATTTGGGTTGTCAATCTGGGTTGTTACTTCCTTAAACGTTAATGTTGTCTCTCCTATTACCCTTTTCAAGTGTGTCTTCACAGGTTTTACGCCTGCCTCCCATATATTACCAAAACGTGGTGCAGGAGGAGGTATAAAGTGCCAAGTTGTTTTATCCTGCTGCAACAAACCTGCTAGTTCCAGTTCTAGATTTCCTATCTTTTCTCTACGTTGTTTAAATAACTAAATTAATAAAGCTAGTTGCGTTGTCTGAATATATGTCTGTGAACAACCCCCTTGATGATGTAAATCTCCGATAGGATAATATAAATGGTTCAGTTGTTAGTCCGCTTACTACTTCCACATGTATGGCTTTTGTAGCCATACATACAAATACCGCAATGTACTCTTTGTATTTGGTCTGACATCTTCCTATTTTGTTTTTTAGTTGAATTGGTCCGGCATAATTAATTCCCACCTTGCTGAATGGCCGCGAAGGAGTCACTCTGCAAGTGGGTAGGTCACTCATTAGTCGGTTTAGGATTTTTTGTTTATATCTGAAACATGTAACACATTTCTGTATAATGTGTCGTGTTAAATTTTTACCATTAACTATCAAGAAATTATTGCGTAGATTTGCCAATGTTATTTGTAGGCCTTCATGAAGTGTTGTTCTCTCATGCATATCTTGAACTATCCACTTGCTTAATTTGCTTCCCTTTGTTAGGGTTATTGACAGCTTTTGGCTTACTGGCAGTTGGGCTTTTTGTAAACGTCTACATAACCTTAATATCCCATCCTTATCGATGAATGTTTTTCATTAATGATTGAAGTTTTTTACGGAGGTATCTATGTTGTTCAATTCCAACTATCTGAATTTCAGCTAGATTCAACTCTGGGACTGTTATATCCTTTAATTTTTGTCGCTTTTTATAAACGTATCGTCTATGAATATTTGACAATACACTTAATGCGATCACAAGCGAGTTTATCAATTAATGCATGGAGAGCTGTTATTGTTATTGGTGAAAGCCAAACAGCAGGAACAAATAGTCTTGATGAACCGGACATTAGTAAGTGTTTTGTTGATTTTTTACGATTAAGCCTAGTGACGTCAAATTCAAAAGTGTCTGTATCAGCATTATAAAGAATCCCGAATGTTGTTATTATGTCGTTAAACTTGTTGAATGGTTATGAATTCTTTAATGCTGTCACGTCCTTAACAGATCATCTAAGTAAAAATCTCTTTCCATGACCCTTGCTGTTATTGCATAGTTATTCTTTTCATCCATTTCCAATTGTATCAATGTTCTTACCGCGCGAAATGTTGCTGCTGTTGTTCCATATATTTGACTGTTTTAACCTGTATTCTCCTATTGGTTGTGAGGGATTCTTTCGCCACAATTTTATTTTGTATGTTTAGGTGACTAGGATGCATCCAGATTTTCCTGATCGTATTTTCTACGTCGGCAGTTAATACAACAGCATAAACTCTGTTCATGTTGAACAAATAGGATGCTTGGAATTTATGCAAAGATATTGCTAACTACTAGCTCTAAGACGCCGTGTTTATTTTCCATTATATACAACACACAGACGTGACAAAGATAACGTGAAAGAAAGTTGATTTATGTCGGTACTGAGATAAGTAAGTGGAATATTGCTTGCGCGAAAAATTATGATAATTGATTTAGAATTCTATTAGCTTAAATCGCGAATATTCTACTCTCGATATATCTGGTTTTGAAATGTCTCCGTCGGTGGTTCTCTTGATGTGTTCTTGATATTATTTCTTATTTGTGTTATTCGGATTCTAAAGACATATGCGAAACAGAGTTCACTTTGTAACTTCGACAAACGTTAACTGAATATAATTTGCCGATCACTTGAATCATTATACAGGATTATAAGAAATGGAAATTACATAACATATAACTTAACAAATATTTAACGTATTTTCACGTAATAAATTTACCCCAGTACATTATCCATATTGTTAATATTACAATGAGCATGGAATATGTGTACGTACTCATACGTACATATATGCAAAATTGTTATTTCGATAACATCAAAACATTAAAAACGGAAACGAAAAATAAAAAGTTTTCTCGAACATTTTCTTTTTGTGAATTCAAATTAATTATATTTTAAAGCTGTCATGTGCTTTTTAAATTCGAAAAGAGAGAAAAAAGCACACACAACATCATAATGAAGAGATGAAATGAAAATTCAACACAAAATACAAGAAGAAAAATATCAAAACTTTATTTGATTTTTTTTTATTTTTAAATTGGGAAAATTATTTCAGAATGAGAAAAAGGAATTCCTGTATTTTTCAACTGTACGAATTCAGTATTTAAATTAAATGAAATTGCCGAAAAATACTTTAATCAAACAAAAAATATTTTATTTTGGTTAGGTATGTTTATATAATGCTGAAAATTGTAATTTTTTATTTTTCAATTTTGAAATTACTAATCACCTAAATATAAATGCTGTCAAAAATAAATATGTACCAACTATTTCCTATCATCGTCTATATAATTATCAAGCCGTAACAAAACAAAGTGAGAAATAATAATCAATCTTAAATGTTTTCTTATATAATTATGCGATCAAGTGAAAGTGGGTGCGTTTATATGTACTCGTATGTATAAATTCATGAATCATGATATCAAACCGTAAGTCAAGGCTATTGAACCACCAACGCCCAATAGTTTTACAATTCACAATCGCACCAGGTGACTATACGGAGATTTTACTTTCACTGCACCCAATCGTTTTCAAATAACCGCATTAATAGTGGTGGAGTGTATGGCTAGCGAAAGCAACATCGAAAGTGATCGTCGATATGTTCGAATGAAAGGTTTTATGTATTTAAAATTATTATAATATTTAAAATTGTTCAATTGTAGAATCATATCACTATGACCACAAAACAAAATCGCAAACATAACAACATAAAGTTGTTAATTTATAAATTATTATGTAGGATTAATTCAATTGGAAATAGATAAAAACAATCATTTCTTCAAAGTCAATGTTCGTTTATGTACACAAACTTTCATGCTGTGGGAATCTCCCATTAGTCATGCGACTCAAACAATGGTATTGTTTACTTAAAAGATTTTTATATTTAAAATCAACGACTGCCATCACAATAAGCGTTGACCCCGCTGAATTTTATGAAACAAATTATCCGGATTCGAAAGTTTAGTAGAATAATACACTTGGGTGCAAACAATTCGTACTTTGCTCAATTTTCTAAAAAAGTTCAAAAATATCGAAAATAAATCCAAAATTTGTTTAATTTTTTTAAATGCATATTCAAAGTCTATTTCAATACCTATTCAGTGATAGATCTTATCCTGAACGGCTCTCAGGCGGCTAAAAACCAAAGTGAAGTGGCTCTTCCAACTAAATGTGAGCCGAATCTTCGTTCATCGAGTTTGATAGAGATATCAAGAAACTGGTGGCTTCCAATGGCGACAAGGATCTGGCCGACCACGTGCTACAGCATAGCGTGATGACCGCTTTCTTGTAACAACTTCGTTGCGAAATCGACGTATGAATACGATTCAACTGAGACGGCGGCTGCAAAAAGTTCGTAAAGTAAGTCGGTATGGACAGTTGAAAGACGAATTTGAGAAGTTACTGTGACTGCACACAGACCAGAAAGTGGGCCGAAATTGACAGCAGAATTTGAATTTTCTGTTTATGCAGGATAATGCGAGGCGGCATACGGTTGGCGTAGTACACCAGTGCCTGCAAGAGGTGGATGTTCCAGTTATGGAGTGGCTATCTTGAAGGCCGGACCTCAATCCAATCGAACATTTATGAGACGAGTTGAAAAGTAGGATTAGAGCCAGATATGTTGCTCCAAAGAGTCTTCAGAAGCTGCAACAGGCGATCGTAGAGGGATGGGAGGGGATACCTCAATTTTTTGTGATAACTTTGGTAAAATCAATGCAACGGAAGTCTAATCAATGCAATGGAAGCTGTCGGGACATGGAAGGGAATACTATTTATTAATACAACTATTTTTTCCATGTTTTAATTCGATTTTAACCATTAATTTTCGTGCTGACAAATTCACAAAAATGTGTACCTCAGATGCTTACCGCCAAAAATCTGTTAAATAGCACGTATAAATACAAAAAAGTTCCCACTGGGTATAAAATAAATTTTGGATGTTTTTTTGATATTTTTGAACTTTTGTGGAAAATAGAGCAATGTGCGTCTCATGGGGTGTATTGCTAGTTTTATAAGTACAAAATATTAAGAGCCACAATTTATTTTTCGGTAACGAAAGTGAAAGTATTCGTCACACAACGTTATAATTGTTGAAGCTTCCATCCATGCTAAAATTTAAGATAATGCTTGATTTGATTTGCATCGTGATTTGGAGATTCCGAATATAAAACACGAAACAAAAAGATTTGCAATGAAGCATGAATCATGTCAATGCGGAAGACTCTGGGCTACTGGATAATGAACATTTCGTAAGAAGACGTAAATGAACCAAACCCTTCGAGTTGGTTAGTATGTGAGCAGCTACCTATACCAACGAGCAAGCATTGGTGTATCGTTGGATCAATTGTGACCACATCATAGTTTAGTTTTAAAGAATTCATATATAAATTGATGGTTAGTCAAGAAAGACTAGTTTCGAAAATAAAATTCCAAACAGTTTTATATCAGGAACATTAAGCAGAGTTATAGTTGCCTAGAAGTTATTCCTAATGAATCATAATATATATTATTTGTAACAATTATTATTTTGATTGAAACGCAACTCTAGGTGCCTTCTCATGCAAAGATATGTATTTGGAAGTTATATAATGGGTTTCTACTATCTTGGTTCCTTGCACATAACTAATTAATTATATTCAAGATATTTAGTTGTGTGAAACATTCCTTATTCATAATTTTTCCAAAAGGATTCTAATATCAATTGACCTATATTATAGCAAAATTTACAACACAACTATATCGAATTAGAATTTGTCATCTAATAAAATATAATTTTATAACGGTATTGGCGACAACATGGAAGATGTTGCTTTAAACGTTTAAAGATAAGCTCTTATGTTACATCTTGTGTTTTAGAATTTTCCGTATCATGGTAAAGCACTTAGTTTTATATTCAATAACATTCATAGAGAACTAATGAGTCAAATTGAGAAAACTTTTAAATCATTTATTGTTGAAGTAACTTATCGGTAACGTAACTCATGTACCTGTAACTTTAAAGTAATAAGCAGAAATTGTTCTTAAGTAATATATATATATATATATATATATATATATATATATATATATATATATATATATATATATATATATATATATATATATATATATACATATATACACACACACACACATATATATATATATATATATATATATATATATATATATATATATATATATATATATATATATATATATATTAATTTTTATCTTATTATTTGAAGATCACATCGATTACTGCCAATAAATTTGTACTTCTGTATTATACCCTTATCTCTTTGTTTCTTTCATACTTCAAAACGATATTAAAAATACACACTTCAGATGATAACATCAATTACGCCAAAATATATAAAATACATAAAATAACAAAAGTTCTTGATTAAAAAATTCAATGACCTCAGATGTTTTCGTACACGTTTGTACAGTAAAACCGCGATAGAGGTATAATATAGTAATTTAAAATATGGTTAAATGAATATTCGCCAGAAGACGGTTCAGCTTTGTTCCTGTGTCCTTACTCACAAATTTGATAGTTTGGTTTTACAAAAACTGGAATACACTATGGAACCGATTATGGTGAAATTAGAACCAATGGTGACACATTTGATTTTAGAAGTATCAATCTCAAGGTCTGGTGAAATGGTTTCGTTAATCGTTATAAATTCAGCAATCGTTTTTCATTCAAGCATTTGACAAATTTGTTAACATCTAACTTTATTCAAAACTGACGTAAATTACTTTTTTTTTGTTTTTTTTACTATGCAATTTTTTATGGGGGTCGAGGCACTCCCATCTGTATCGCGGTTCGCTTATTTACGTCTTTACCTTACGCTTTGCAGCCAAATCGAGGACGTACGGCTAAAGGTCCGATTTACCTAACCATCTGCACATTGCATAGCTCCATGCCAGCCTATAGTACGGAGATGCAAGATGGGTTGGCCCATGGATTCTGCACTCCAACAGGGGGTCATAGTCGTGTTCATTCACACCACCGATCGTAATCAAGTGGTAAAAAATCCCTTTTGCTTCCTGGCCCTATCGGGATTCGAACCCAGTACCTCGCTCTCCAACTGCCACAGCTTTAACCACAGCGCCACCTGGGCGGTGTAAATTACTTAATCTTCGCAGTTTAGATGTTTAGAGATGTAACGCACTTAAAAAATATTTGAATTCCCGACTGGTCATTTGTGTTATACTCTGCAGTAGGGATTTACTATTTATCTGTTCTTTTTTAAAGTAAAAATTATTTCACACTCTTTTTGTGGTACCAAATAATAGAGTTGATTGGATTGGGTGCACATTTGCACAAGTGCTTACAATTAATGTTAAATTTGCTAGAGTTCTGTTGATAACACGACTTATATACAAATTGCACTATTTTTTTTTAATTAAGCTTTAATTGGGTGCAGGAGCTCCTGCATGCAACGCGCGGTTCTTCAAGTAAAGGTTGATATCTGTCTTAAACTTGTGCATTTTGTACTCAAACAGAATCTGAAAACCGGATAACGAATTCCACTTCCTGGATGTTCGATAAATGAATTCGCGGTTTGCACCTTCAGTTCGAGTTTCACCGTAAACTATGCGCATTGACCGTTCCTCGTGTTACTCGTCCTGGCGTAACAAATGTTGGTATTTTCTCCTTTAATTCTGACCATTTACGATTTATTAATCTATAGAACACGCAGAGTTCTGCGATATCTCAGCAGTGCTGTAGGCTGTCTAGATCTTTTGTAAGTTTGGAGTTTCGTATTAAAAATAATACAAGATGGTGGCATACAGTCTGAAAGTATTTAACGTCGATTGGATGACCGCCGATTTATTTACCAAATGGTTTAATTATTGCTACGTTCCCGAAGTACGAAGATATTTGCAGCAAAAAATACTTAAATTCAAAGTGCTTTTACTGGAACATCCAAATATCTAATATCAATATACTCAGTTGCGAAACTCAACATTAAATGCTTGCTGGAAATCTATATGGCTCGCATGCGTCATAACTCTAAATTTGGTACCAGAACAAAATATGATGAGTTCAGAAAAGTTCATATTGGCATAATAAGTGGTGGCGAGGGCTTTGATAGAATGCAAATTGAAAACATCAAAGAGCTGTTGATCGAGTCCCCAGTTGATGTTTATAATCAGAACAAAAAGATGAACATGAAGTTGAATGACGGTCCTACTCTAGCTAAAAACATACAACACCATTTTTTATTGAACGATCCGTGTCTAGAAGTAGCTTTAATATCGACATACCGTGCGACATACAAAGCTGTACAACTGGGTATCAGGAATTGTATAGTGAAACTGGTAAAACCAAAACCATAACAACACTGGAAGTGCCTGAAAATAGCCCAACTGGCCCAAAATTAGTAATTGATTTAAATTTGTTGGACGTTTTGGATTATGGAAGGAATTAAGGTCCAACACCTCGTAAAAATGCTCGTTTATTATCCAGTAGCGACGGTAAAATAATAGTGGAGATAAAATAGACACATATCTGCTTTCGTCACCTTAATTATGAAACTATGATTTTTGAAATGAGATTACATGACACACTACAGTTCTTGTTTCTTTTGATAATTTATCATAATTTGCTAAAATTTCTACGTTACGAGTAACTGTGTGATTAAAACTATTTTTGTTTCGCCCTCCATCCAAATTTAGCTATTTTTATTTTTAGTATTAATTTATTTATTTTGAACTTCAATTTTAATAAAAAAAATAAACAAATACATGAAAAAACCAATTTTTATAGTTTTGGGTTTCACTAACTCTATAAATTAGCACTGTCGTCACTAAAAAGCCATGGGATGAGGGGAAAAAACCCATTCCGAAAACATGTTTAAACCAAGTTGCAAACCATGGTTAGCAGTGACACATAACAACAAAATCATGGTTAACTCGATTCTGTAGTTACGAAACCAGATATTTACAAGATTTTGGCTTTATAAATAAAAACTTTTGGGAGTGCAGGTTGTAAGACCATTTATCTAGGTTTATTACCTAAGTAGTTAGGTAATAGATTGGGAACTTATTTTAATATAATATAGCTCAATGGGGTTTGTTTAAAATTACTTATATTACCTTAAGAGACCTAAGAGCGCACTTTGACTTAAGAAGTGTTCAGTTTTCTAAATTATACAAATTAATTTTCTTTAGTTACTTATTGAGAAATTATTCGGCAATGCAATAATTATGATAAAATAAGAAAGATTAAGTGTACCTTAGTCGGGATTATATGGCATATATACTATAGTTGAAAGGCAATCACTAACTGTCAAATTATTTCCTGATCCACAAATTACAAAACTCGGAATGGAATGGAATTTGTGTAGAATTAACTAGAACAAATTTAACATTGCACAAGTTACTCAGAATATCAAAATTATCAGACAGAATAGTTTATACTTTAGTGGACAAAACGAGCATTGAAGGTCGCATAGACTAAATATTCAAAAGCCAACTTTTAAATATATAAACATAAGTACATACAGGGTGTCCGCCGGGAAGGTATACTATTTTGTTTGTTTATAATTTTTGATTAAATGAAAGAGAATGGATCTTATATTGATAAAAATTTTATTTAATGTCGGCAATTATGTATGGAATACAATATTAGATAAATGTCCGGCTTTGTTAGCCTCTCAAATCCGAGCCACATTCTCACACATTTCACGCGGTATTTCATTAATTTCATCACGAATATTTTGCTTGAGTTGCTTTTCAGATATCTCCACAAAAAGAAGTCCGAATCAGTCGACCGTGTAGGCCAATCAACGTCACCATTTTTTGAAATAACTTGTTGTGTGAAGATGTCTCGCAGTAATTCCATTGTAATCCTGGCTGTATGCGATGTGCCACCGTCTTGTTGATACCACATGTTAATCAAGCCCAAAGCATGCAGTTGTGGCGTTAAAAAGTTTTCAATCATATCACGATATCGCTCCCCACTCACAGTTACCGTTACGCCGTTTTCATTTTCAAAGAAGTAAGGTCCAATGATTCCTCCTGACCAAATTGCACACCAGACGGTCACTTTTAATGGATGTAAAGGTGACTGATGAATAATTTGAGGGTTTTCCATTGCCCAGAACCGACTATTCTGTTTATTCACATATCCATTCAAATGAATATGTGCCTCGTCACTCATTATGATTTTTTCATGAAAATCGGGGTTGTCATGGGTGAGCTGTAACATCTTATTGGTATATGTACGACGGTGTAAATGGTCTTGTGGAAGAAGCTCTTGGGTCAGCTGAATCTTAAATGGAAACAAATGCAAATCCTTGTGCAAAATTGTGGCCAAACTTGTTCTTTGAAGACCAAGCTCTTGAGCACGGCTTGAGGGTGATGGATTGTTTTGAACACTTTCTTGAGCAGCAGCAATGTTTTCAGTCGATCTTGCAGTACGTTGTGATTCATGCTTGAGCCTATCATCTACAGACCCTCTTTCTTCGAAATCATTCAGTACACGATAAATAGTGCGTTTTGTTGGCACGTTGTTTCTCCCAAAAATTTCACGTAATTTTCTCATCGTCACAGTAATCGATAATTGATAAAATGTTTTAACGATTAAAACACGTTGGTTTATCGAATATTTTTCCATTATAAATTTGCCACGTGTCTACTTCACGACTGGCAAATATAAACTGATATGTTGGAACATGTAAAGTTTAATCTTTTAAATCGTATGGATTTTAATAAACTCGATGCAAACCAACGCATAGATTGGATCAAGTCTAGCGGCAGGTGCTTTAATTGTTTAAGTTCGAAACATCCAATTTTCAAGTGTCCATCAAAATATCGATGTCAGGTCTGTAAACGGAAACACCACACTTTACTACATGGAGCTGAAATCACACAACCGGTTGAAACTCAAGCATCTAGCAGTCCGGAAACAGTAGTTGAGCATTGTATAAAAGGTGATGCCCAATATTCAATTTTGACAACAGCAGAGGTGAACGTGCTTGATGCGACTGGAAAATTACTCAAATGTTGAGCCTTATTGGATTCCGGCTCACAGACTAGCTTCATTACCGAAACTTGTAGCCAACGATTGCAACTAAAAAGAAGCCATACTCGCATCTCAATCAAAGGTGTAGGTGAATCAACTGCTGGCATAACTAAGGACAAAGTCACATTGCAACTTGCGTCACTCAACACGAATGCAACTTTCAAAATCGAAGCTTTGGTACTACCAAAAATTTCCAGTGCATTACCGTCATTTGAGATCAACCAAACAACCATAGATCGTTGGCAGGGACTTCAGCTTGTGGATTCTCCATTTTACAAGCCAAGTAGTATTGATATTTTGATAGGAACTGATTACTTTTTCCACATTTTAGAGACAGGTCAGATTAAACTCAGTCAAGATGAACCGATACTACAGAAAACCATCTTTGGATGGGTTGTGGCTGAAAGGATAGGAACCCTCACCAATGATAGAATTCAAGTAATGTCAACATTTACGAGCAACTCTATATCGAACTCATCGATATCGACAAAACACTGAGAAGATTCTGGGAATTGGAGACAATCAGCCAACCACAAACCGTGTTAACTCCAGAAGAAACATTGTGTGAACAACATTTCTCTACGCACACCTCACTAGCAGAAGAAGGCCGTTTCATGGTAAGCTTACCATTTTTACGCACACCAAACCAGCTGGGTCAGTCAATCAATACAGCAATAGCAAGGCTCCGTAATATGGAACGTCGTTTTATTCGTGATCTAGAGTTTGCTAGACTATATACAAGGAGTTTATGACCGACTACGAAAAATTGAACCACATGGTGGAAATTCCACTAAATGACATGACTGATTGTGGTTATTATTTACCACACCACGGTGTTTTACGAATGGCTAGCTCAACTACAAAACTCAGAGTAGTGTTCGATGGATCGGCTAAGACCACTACAGGTATCTCACTAAACGATTGCCTATCAGTTGGTCCCACAATGCAATCAACGCTATTCTCAATTATCTTACGGTTTCGCGAGAATCGTATTGCCTTCTCTGCAGACATAGAAAAAATGTATCGTCAGATCAATATATCTGACGAAGACAAAATATCAAAAAATTGTTTGGTGCGAAAACCCTTCGAAACCAATCCGCCATTTTCGCCTACGCACCGTAACATATGGTCTAGCATCAGCACCATTTCTGGCCACAAGAGTGTTGTACGAAATAGCCCAAACAAACAACATACTTTTTCCAAGTGCTGCTCGTGCCATCAAGGAAGTACGTCGACGATCTTATGACTGGCGCTGAGAGTTACATTAAGGCTGAGCAGCTCAAAGAATATATAAAACCAGTTTGTTATCAAAACATGGACTCCAACTTAGAAAATGGAAATCAAATTCTCAACAATTGCTGCAGACAATATCGGAAGGACAAAGAACTGATCAACCCAAGTCAATTGAAGATGTCAATCATGAAACAACCCCTTCCGTGAAGGTTTTACGAGTAATGTGGAAAACAACCTCGGACGAGTTCACATTTACGTCAGAGCCACCCACCACAGAAAGATTGTCAAAATGGATAATACTGTCAGAAGCAAGCTGATTGTTTGATCCTCTGGGCTGGCTTGCCCCGATTACTGCAACTGTCAAGATCTTTATGCAGGTGCTCTAGGCGAGCAACTTGGATTGGGATGATCCTTTAACCGACAACCAAAATTCTCGATGGCACCAACTACGCAATCAGCTTAGAAAAATCAATCAAATATCGATTCCACGTTATATCCATACATGCAAGAATTCCAGCATTGAAGTACACGGATTTTGTGACGCGAGTCCATCAGCATATGCCGCGGTGGTGTATGTTAAAATCATAAATCCAAATGAAGAAACGTTCGTTAAACTCATATCAGCAAAAACTAAGGTAGCTCCGATAAAGTCGCCATCGTTACCTAGATTAGAGCTCTGTGCTGCTGTACTCCTTACTCAATTAATAAATTTAATAAAGAAAAGTACCAACCTCAATTTGCCTGAACTATTTGCCTGGACCGACTCACAAATTGTTCTTGACTGGCTCTCAAGTCACCCCAGGCGATGGAGTACATTCATATGCAACCGTACTGCTGAGATTCGTCCTAACATCTACCACGCGCAATCATTGGTATCACGTACCATCTAAGGAGAATCCAGCGGACTGCGCATCAAGCGGTTTAATGACAGAAAAGATAATAACTCACCAATTTTGGTGGAACGGACCAGATTGGCTACGTCAGCCACAGGAATTTTGGCCAGCGCAAAGTTCTAATAATAGAAATCAATTAGAACCAGCTAATAAGCTGTTTGTATCCACCACCAGCTCCTGTAATCATTCCGATGAGTAAATCTCAACGCATTTTGGCCTTTATGCTCCGCTTCGTCAGTAACATAAGGAAGCCAAAGGCTCATAGAGTTCACGGGAACTATCTTCGGCGGAATGAACTTTTGCGACAACTCTGTAAAGCCGAAAAATTACAATTCTACGCTCGAGAAATAGAGATGCTGAGTTCAAACAACCTATTAATCGAAACATGTCACTACTTTCATTAAATCCATTTCTGAACGACCATACTATTCTAAGAGTTGGAGGACGATGTGAACATAGCATCGCACCGTTCTCGACAAAGCATCCAATCATCCTTCACCCAAAATCCAGATTAACTGCGCTAATCCTGCAAGACGTCCATGGAGACTATAAACATGCTGGGCCTACACTTCTACTACAACTGACCCGCAAGGAATATTGGATTCCAATGGGAAAAACCAAGGCTACAGAAATTGTAAAAAAATGTATGTGCCCGATTCAAAGCAGAACTTCAAGGTCAACTAATGGGTAACTTGCAAGGTGGCAGGGTACAACTTACAAGACCGTTTCTGCAAGTAGGGATCGATTATGCTGGCCCAATTTCCCTCCGTTTAACTAGAGGTAGAGGCCAAAAAGTGTATAAATCGTACATTTGCCTATTCATATGCTTTGGTACGAAGGCAGTGCATCAAGAACTGGTTAGCGATATGACCAGGGAATCCTTTCTTGGTGCTTTAAAGAGATTCACTGCACGACGAGGCATCCCTCAAGAAATCTTCAGCGATAATGGGTCTAATTTTATTGGTGCAAATAATCGTCTACGGGAAGTATTTCCCAAATTAATAAAAAATTCGAATTATATATCAGATTACGATTCCAGATATAATATTACTTGGCACTTTAACCCACCAAGTGCTCCTCACTTCGGAGGTATCTGGGAGGCTGCAGTCAAATCCACAAAATACAACTTGGTTCGAGTCATTGGAAAGCCAATTTTAACCATGGAGAAGATGAATACACGTTTGACGGAAATCGAGGACGTTCTGAACGCCAGACCGCTATGTACACCGACCATAAATTTCTTTTGATACGCTTCATTATAAATGGCTGCATTGTAAAATTTTAGCTGTAATAAATTAAGTATAAGTTTGGAAGCCGTACACTCCACTCATCTTGTTATTAAAACAGAATTCATTCTACAAGTCGTTTCTTAGTGACGAGAAATTCAATATAGCCACTCAAATAAATACATACATACTCATTTCGTTGGGACAAATAGCATGCCGATTGTTTTATTTTGGAATTCTAACTCTCTCAAGTGGCTCCCAACCATGTCAAGACTCACGTTTACCAAAATGGCAGCGAAACAAAGTATACCAAAAATTGGTTACGCTACTTCTGTCTTAACTTAACTGTCATAGTTGGTAATAATAAAAGAGTGAGGTTTGCAATTTGAAACTAAAGCAGATTTAACCACCATAGAAGAGTTTTTTTGGGCATAAGACTTTGGATGGTTCCAGCCAACTTGAATACGAACGACACCTTTAATTTGAATAAAGTAATCAAAGATAATCTCTGATTTTCATGAATATCACTTACTGGCACAAAGTGACACGTTACAATGAACGTTACTAAGAGTAAGTATTTAAGCGAATATTATAGGTACACATTACACACATTAAGACAATTTAATATAACGTAAAATTCTGGCTGTTTTAAAATAAAATATCACCGTTGTTTGTAGCTTCATTTTTATTATGTATGTACGGTATCAAATATTTGCATACTGTATTAAGTTCTCGAAAACAAAAGACAAACTTAATTAAAGCCACAATAACGCTCTTGTGTTTTACATTCTGCTCTGATAAATTTTTGTTTGGTTTATATTAGAAAAATATATTTGCATTACCCCCAACTTTATCAAAAGATAATAATTAGAATATAATACAGAAGTTTATTATTTTTCTACCCCAATTATGATTTTATACACATTATTGCAGCAATATTTATAACCTCCAGCAAATTTCCCAAAATATAAAATATATTATTTACATATTTTGATTTTCTATTGAAAATCATAAAATTTTTACATGCGACAATGTTATTTATGTTGACAACAACAATTGAAAAATTCTTAAATTCGTTTGAATTTTTAAAGTCGATGGAATTTCTATTTTCATCATTTATGCATTTCGAGTGTATACAAAATGCAGTTTGTTCGTTATGCTGAATATAATATCGTACATTAATTTAATTAAACAGTAATCAATATAATAATTTAATATGATTTAATAATGTTTCAAAATTAAGAAAAATATAATGATTGTCTGTCTTCTTATATCTAATCTTCATATTTATGAGCTTATCAAAATATTTTTGATTATTTAATTAGATTTTATTATGAATAATTAATTTTTGTTTGAAAATATGTAAAAATTACAATTATGGACATATTTATTTATGGTTTGTAATATCATTTTTTCACACATAAATATGATATCGATAAAATTTGTTATGTTTCAATTTTTAATCGAGTTGAACATTTTATATTCATAAATTTGGAAAATTAATTAAAATATTTTTACTCGTTTATAGTATTAATTAAAATTTTAAATATGTATATTAACACTAAATAATTTAGCCGAAAAGTTTGGGTAAATTGGTTTGGTATGAGAGTTTACGACGCAGATAGCACTAATGTGTAATGTGTGCTTAGCATGATGCTAAGCACACAAGAACTTTGATGCCAGTTTCGATCTGATGTTGTTGAATAACCATATCTTTGGTCGAAAAAATAAAATCCATCTCATCAGGATAGATGTACTGGACGATTCGTTGACACGAATGGCTTGTGATTGTGTACGCTTCAGCTTCATGCAGGGATTCTCATTCACCAGAAATAATTGATCTTTTCCTTCACTAGCACATTTTTATCTGAGATTGATACTACAAGTCTGGGATGACTGAGGCGTCCATTTCCGACAAACACGCATACAAAATTAACTTATTTGTATTAATTACCTATTGTTCCCACTGCGATTAATTGCAAATATTTGTTGAATATATGTGAATTGTTTTCTAACAGTTTAGTTTTTGTTTTTCTATTCGTAAATTAATTTGACATTTCTAAAATTACAACGAATTGTGGTTTGGTTTCAATTTTTGTTTATTGGGTATCAAGTATTTTTCCTTAGTCATTTATCATAAATAAATATTTAAAATGAAACTGCATAAAGGAATATCTACAGTGTAGAACTTAATTTTAAGACTAAGTACATGAAACCAAACATAATTTTTAACAACTTGTGCCTAATGCAGGGTTAAACAAAATTAGAAAATTGATTCATACCTGATAACTTTTTATTGCTTGCAAATCACTTTATATTTTTTTGTATGTTTGAGTGAAAACATTTGTCTATTCAATATTCAAGTGCGAAAGCTTAAAAAAAAAAAACAGATTGTAAATATTTACAAATGCATTCTAAGTGGGAACCTATACAGCTAGGTATTGGTAAAACATCACATAAAGGAAACAAATCTTGCATTGATAAAGAATTAAATTTGATTAAAGCGGATTTGGATAACCCACTACAACCTAATTATGATACTTCTACTGATTGATTGATTGATAGGACTGTAGGACCAAGCGCTAGGCAAGATTCCCGGATAACGCCGGGCCCATTCCTACAGCCGTTTACATAAAACAATAGGTAAGGATAGGAAGGTATGTTAGTAAGGAGAGAACGACCCGGTTACAGACACCTGGCAAATCGTTTACTAAACTACTCTTATCATAGACATAGACAATCACATAGACAATCACAAAACATCACAGTTCTAATCTACTAATCTGCAATCGCCAATCAGCATTCTCCAGACCGCAACACTTATATGCTCTGCTGTATTTGATTAAAATTCTAACACAATTTAAAATAGATTTATTAGTTTGTCGCTTAGTAGTCTGTAATTTAATTAATTGGTTGGTTTTATTATTTATTTAAGCTCCAATCCGCACGGTGGCTTAATTCTATATATGTATACAAACACTGAAAGAAAATGTATTAATTTTATTTATGGCTCAGGAATCTGAAACAATTAATTTAGTTTATATAGTATGATAGCTTAGCACCAGCCAACCGTTTCCATTCTGTTGTCATTCTGGGACATGCTCACCTGAGAGCCCACGTAAACATCTGAAAACTTACATTCTAAAAGTATGAATTCATTATGCCATTTACATTATAAAGCTGAAAATTTCAAGAAATGTTAGTTTGAGAAATGGCTGAGTCTACAATATGCAGCAGATCCATTTTCCTATTACATAAATAGTGCGTAAGAATTAATATAATTGTAAAATCTATATTGTTTCATCGGATCTTTTAGACTTTGGTTATTACTATTGTTTGTGTAGGTGACGACGTTTCTTTTTCCATCATAAGTATTTGCGTTATTTTCAGAGTTGAAATTGGAGTATTTAATTAACTTAGGGTTATATGTTGTAAGTAATGTTGCGTCCTTTTATTCCCAGATCCATTACCATCTAACCTGGGTTTTATTTATTTCTTTTGTGGTTCAACCGCTTTTTTGTACATTATGGCATATAATTTATACCTACATTCGTGAATAGGGTAAGGTAAGATATTTATGTAAATTAATAAATGGGTAAATCATATTTCGATACAATCTAAAATTTAGCTATGATCTATTGAAAACTTTGATACCATATCCTAACAATTCTATAAATAAATATATTAGTTTTTCGTTCCGTGTTCTGTAACTTAATTTTTTATTATTTTATTACATATTTGACTCTAACCCGCCCACGTATGTTAATTCATTCATTCTGTCAGCGCCTTTCTTTACTTAAACTTAACAAATCTTTCGTGGTTTTGACTACTAAGATTTTTTATTCCGTTTAGATAGAATTTTTTTTTTTAATTTTTAATATAAGTTATGCAGCCTTATGTGTAACTACTGAAAATCCCATATTTTTAATCTACCCAACCACCTCCGTGTTAATTCCCGAGTAATACCCAGATACACTTACATACATATATATATATACATATACACATATACACACACACACATATATACCTACACATATACCTATATTCCAAATATGCACCCATATGCATATATAACACGAATACATATACATACCCACCCATACATACGTACACATTTACATACACATACAGTCATTTGTTTATATACACACATACACGTACATACATATATACCCACATATACATACATACATACATATACACACACATATACATACATACCTTCGTATACACACATATACACACACATATACACATACATACACGCATCCATATACAACTTGCCTATACACCTACCTATACCTACATAGACGTATGTAGAGATAAGGGTTCCTTTCCGCCCATAGATGACTCTATCTGAATGTAGGTTTGTCATATCAGATTACTATTCTTCTATTTTATTCAGCATAGCTGACCATATTCTCATTCCGCATAACCGTCGTTTATGTTACTTTTTACTATACTTAACACTTTTTAGTAAATTCGCAACCGACCGTGTTAGTGAACAATCGTGTTTGCATTACTTGCGCATTTATTTAGAATGCAAGCAATTTTTTGATGTAAAATAAATGTAAACATAAATAAATAAGTGAGTGATATATATTTATAGTGTTCTAATAAGATAAAGTGATATACTTTTATTCGCCGTACTTGCTAGCTGGTTAACATACAGAGAAATTTCTGTAATACCTTGTTTGGTAACAAGTAAGTCATAATTTAATTGATTTCACTCCACCTCTCCCGACCCTCGCTAATTTCCGAGTGTGGAATGGAAGCCTATAGGATTCCAGGTGATGGTAATTGCCTTTTCAATGCAATGCGACATCAGCTGTTATTAAGAGAGCCCCAAACTCCTCCCTGCTCTGTTACTGAAATGCGTACTCAAATTTTTGAGCATATTCGCAATAATCTAAGCGAATATAAACCAACTATATTACATTTATGTAATTTAATATATTCATCCCATGCCCAATTGAACGAAAGTGACTTGGTATCGAAATATTTGAACGAGCTACAACAGGATGGTTTTTGGGGAGGTTCAGAATGTTTGTCTGCATTTTCCAAGATAAAAAATATCAAAATAAGAATATTTTCTGCCAATTCTTCGCAAGAAACAACCTTGTTGTTTCTTGCGAAGAATTGGCAGAAAGTTTGTTCCTGATAATTTCAGGAACAAACGAACTATAGTAACTATACTAAGAAATCGTATATAACTATAATACTATCCGGGTTAAGAGTTATTATGGGTCTATAATAACTTTATTAGGGCCTTTACTCGATTTAGGAGACATCCTCTTTATATCCGTTTATGTTCCACCCCAGAATTCGGCATGTAATAGGCGTCTTTCAGCCCGAATATTCCAGACTTTATTTCGGATAACTGACCGGTGTCCGAAATCACGAGATATTGTTTTATTTGGTAACTTTATCGCTCGTATTGGTTTCAATGACAACTTAAGTTCTGTCAATGTTGATCGCTATTTGTACCATAGAGAATCCAATGAAAATGGAATTGCTCTAAGTCTTCTTGCCAGTTCCACCCAGCTGTTTATTCATAGTACCGCTGGGCGACAAAAGAAAAGTTGTTACACTTGGAACCTAATTATGATACTTCTACTGTTGAAATATTATTAAACCACCCATTGAATAGCGACATCTTGAAAGAATCCGAAAACAACTTAATTACATATTTATTTCCTTATGAATGTTGAATTCCACTTTCTTGCTTATTAGCTTTATTCCAACCGCCCAGGTGGCGCAGTAGTTCAGGCTGCGGCAGTTGGAGCGGGAGGTACCGAGTTCGAATCCCGATAGGGGCAGGATGGTAAAGGGATTTTTCACCATACGATTACGATTGTTCATTCACACAATCAGCCTCTCTGGTCCACACAGTAGATCTTACTATACACTACTTACTACTTACTTTTGGTTAACAATGCTAATTATAAAAAACATTAATTGTTAACAAATAAATTATATGACATCGCTATATACCATTAATTGTACTTAAAATTTTAATAAGGGAAAAGTACTAATATTTTATATTCATATTGACATCTTCTACAAGAAATATTCTTCATTTCAAAATATGGTGAATGAAGGATATTTCTTGTAGAAGATGTCAATATGAATATAAAATATTAGTACTTTTCCTAGTATTATAATTAATTAGTATCAAATAAATTATAATAAGAGAAATTGTGTCAATTTCCATAGTAAGTGTCCACGACAGTATGATTTCGTTAAATATAAATTTCGGAGAAGATTTACCCGCCGTCTATACTATGCAAATCCACTGATATTTTCTATCATGATATCTTATTTGTCATTGTATGTGTGAGAATATTACACAAATTTTAACACTATCAGCAAATTATTAGGAGGCTATTTCGTCATGTCAAGTTTTGAGGTTAGATTTCCTCATTATAAATATTAATTTTGGAGTAAAGACGTATTGGCTATATCAACCATTTCAATGGAAACTGAAAACTACCGTAATTTTATTCGATTTTTGTATTATTTAATAAATATGTCTCAGTTTTCGACTGAAAGTACAGTTAAATTAATTTATTTGTACCGAAACCCGGTGACTAGGTTACGGTTAAGCAAATTAAATAAAATAAATGTAAAAAAATAAATTATTTTGACGTTAAAATATTGACATTTCAAAATAATTATCATGATAGTAAAATGCCCAGACATGATATTTGACGCAAACATTTTTAACAATACATTGAAAAACACACATTCATAAACTATCATAATAGAAAATTCAGTGAATTTGCATAGTGTAGACGGCGGGTTATACATGGCATACTATTTGTTTTAACGAGAACAATAGATGGCACGCGAAGTAACTTTTTAATGATGTTTTTTTATTTAAAATTATTTATAAATATATAACCCCATTTACTACAAGACTTTCCAATTTCGATAGTAAAATTAAAATTTAGATTTTATATTTTAAATTTTGGTTTCGTAAATATAAAAAACTGTAGTTAAAAAATGTGACCAATTCGTTCAATTTCTACTAGTGCCATCTTTTAACCTTCTCTGGAATTATATCATGTTATTTTTATATCACATGATATCAATGCGATTTCCCTTATAGTTATTATAAGTTATTTGCGTGTAATCAACAGTTAAACCAATTTTCTTTTGTTTTTCGTAATATCATGTAATTCGTGTTAAAACCATTTTGAACTGAACATATTTTGGGATTAATTACGTACTGAGCAAATAGGTTTAAAATTAATTAAATTTGCGTAAATAATTAGAATCTTTTGGGGAACTGTCAAAGTGTTGAAGTGCAGTGAACGATTTGTGCCAGGATTTGCTAACATCGCAAGGAGTTCACACGAATTAACACAAAAGAACAAGCCGTTCCAATGGAGTGATGAACACGAAGAAGCGTTTAACGAACTGAAGAGATGATTATGTTTGATTATTGCTTTCGGACCCGGTTCTGAATAAATTTTTTTTTGTTTTTTATACGGATGCATGTAATTATGGCTTGCGTTGCGAGAAGTGTTGTCGTAAGAAATCACGTGTTATTGCATATTATTCCATGATTAGATCAAAGCCAAAACGCAACTTTTGTGGGACAAGAAGTGAATTGTTGGCCATAGTAAAATGTGTAGACCATTTACGAGAATACATCTATGGCTAATTATTTCTGTTAAGAACGGATCTTGGTCTTGACATGGCTACTTCAATTAAAAAATCCCGAAGAACAAGTAGCATGAAATGAACAGAAATTCAAGATAGGAAAGAAAGTGCTCATGAAACAATGCGGAAAACAAGAAAACATCATCGATATCTAACTTATGAAAGTGTACATGAAGAACGGATGCTTAAAGCTGTCACAGCTCCGATATCACGAAAGTTTCTACTGGGCAGAATGTAAACAAGAAGTGGCTGAATGGTTTCAAAAGTGTGACCAATGTATTGTAGTGAAAGGACCGGCAAGGCGGAACCGTGAAACGGTAATGCAACAGTATAAATGTTGAGGCACCATTTGAGAGGATTGTTATAGATGTTGCAGGACCACTTCCAACTAGTGAAAGCAGCAATTAATATGTATAAGTGGTAATGGATGCTTATGTAAATGGCTAGAGGTGTGCCGATTTCAAACCAGGAGACAACTACAATTACCAATACAATTGGATAAGCTTTTATGGGGTACCCATGGAAACTGCATACCGCCCAAATCTGTTTGAATCTGTTGTGTTCAGGAAATGTGCAACATGCTGGGAATAAATACAAAGGAGACAACACCTTTTCATCCACAATCTAATGGCATGGCTGAACGTTTCAATGCAACGTTAGTATGGCTTTGGATTATTACAGAAGTTACAATCTGGCTGAGAGGGATCGCAAAAGGTCATAACTAGAATGGGCGATGGAGTTATAGGATTCAACGAGGAATTCGAAGAAAATCCATTGTTGTATTTCTGGAGCGACTGGCGTTTTATGGAGGAAGAGGTTTGGTTCCTATTCGGGACGAACATGTTTGGGAGGAGGGTAATGTGACGAATCACAGTGACACCTGTGATAGTTAAAACGAAGCTCAAAGTTATAGCAGAAGTTGAAGGGTTATCCTGTAATTGCTTACAAACATGAATAAAATAAAACCGCTGAAGACGGGATGAACAAAATACGATGAATGAAGAGAAATGGAAACTTCGCGATATGTAGACTTGTAAAGGATTGATGAAAAATTTTACAAGGATATAATGTTATTGGCTAGAGATAGTAAGTAAAATAAAGTGTTTAAATGACTGTGTTGATGATTATTGTACAAAAATAAGTACGATACTAATAATTTGTGAATTAGTGTGGATTTGAGTTGTGAAATAAGTTAAATGTAAAAATAATAGTAGTTGAGTTTTCACAATCCAGTGATCGAACAGTATTATACTTGTGGATTAAATATGTTAGTGATAAGAAACAAGAATAAATAGTTTCGAATCAACAATAATATGACGGGAGAGCAGGAATGATAAATTTATAATAAAAGAGACCAATTTAGATCACTGATGCAATTGAAAACAGAAAGCGCTTTATTTATTAGTGTTTAACCTCTTCTTATTTGTTCTTGTTGTGGTTCGTGTTGATAAGCGGTTCGTGACGTTTATTGTTTCAATTTTTCGTTGAGGTTCATAAATTTTAAATATCTACTGATAATGTTCTTCAAATAATAAATGTGTACTAGAAAGCCTATAGTATGTGAACCTTAGGGGAAGGTCGCAACAGATAAATACATGTACAGCACGACGATTGCTATGCTTTGGGTGGCTAAATATACCATATGAAGACATTCTGATAAATAAGGATAGATTATATATAATTATCGTGTCATCAAACAAGTGATCCGTTATCTTATCCGTCATTAAATGAACGGAGCGAGCGTATAGGCTGATGAATTCTGAGTATCAACTCTCACTGTTTGGAATATGAATAAAAGGTGGTATCAATTATATCTTATTTAAGATATTTGGATCACAGTGGTGAACTGGAATGTATGCTGGATGGTAATCATGATCAAACAATTCTTTTGTTTACAATAGAATAGTTTAATATGCTATATAATTTAATTAATATCTTAAATCGTGTAAATCATATACCATAATGGCAGTCATTTAGATCAGGACCCAAATGGTGTGACAATAACCTATTCCTCTAATTATAGATTGTTTAAATGAAACTGAATTTTAAAAGCTCCCAAACACGAA
Organism: Tipula lateralis; assembly: GCA_963932295.1. NCBI lineage: Eukaryota > Metazoa > Arthropoda > Insecta > Diptera > Tipulidae > Tipula > Tipula lateralis. Next base: position 69,958,385 of record OZ010737.1, read on the forward strand.
TGAATGTCACATAGATAGCTAATAATAACCATAACATACTATTTAGTTGAAAATTTTATACATAATAAATACATAACTGACCTTTAATAGATCATCATGATATGTAATGCTGTCGAGTCATTTAAGACATGACGATCCTCGCATATATGGTGCTGGGATGGAAATAGTGTGATAAGATCAATAAATACGCAATAAGATGCGACTCAAAGATAATAATTTCAAAAGCTTCAGTTTTTAACTGTTATACGATGAACTTAGAACAATCCTTACCCAAACAAATAACAATTATAACAAATAACTAACAACTCAAACCCTTAATATGACAATGATGTAGTGGACAATGAGTCTGCTGTGAATTATCACCTAAGGTGTTTCTGCGACTAACACCATTTCCTTAAAACTCAGATATCTATTTGGGTTCAGTTTAATGTAATCCAAGATTATGGTTACAAACCTAGGATCACCGTAACTGGTTTGCTTGTACTTCCCCTTTCATATCATTTCAATAAATAATTAAAATCTTTTGTGATAAGAAATAATAAAATAATTGTAAATATTTTATTTGTTTTTCCACAATACAAAATATGTTTTAATGTGTTGTCAACAATATATTTGTATACAACTTTTCATTTTTGATTAACCCTTTGAGACCCGCTTTATTGTAAGTAAAGTTAAAAATTATTTAATAGTTTTTTCCTATTGATAATCAGCACCTTAAACAATATAGTGAGTTAAAAAATTGGTTACCACCTTTGGCTAGGCCTAGAACCTGTCCATGCACATGGACATTCCAGCTTAAAGGTTGCACATAAAAATAAACTTTTACATTCTGTTTTTTTTATTTTTTAACATTTAAGATAACAATTACACTTCTAATTTAATAAAGTTTATGATAATAATTAAAAAATATTAATATGAAAATAAAATAAAAATAAAAAAATTCATAAAAAAATAAATATATATATAATAAAATAATAATAGTGGTTCAATAAATTAAAAAAAAAATAATTCATTATATAAATAACATTTCATATCACAATTCACAGCTTAATGTATTTGTTTTATCACATTATTGTTTGTGAAATCTTAAGAAACAATTTCTATCGGTTAGGCAACATAAATGTACTTTGCATTTTGTACACATAACATGTGTTTTTTTCGTACACATTTCTAACTTGCAATGTGTTGATTTTTTCTTTGTATCAAATATTGGCCAATGGTCTTGACAGTTATACCTTAAGTCGACGTAGGGTCTAACTTCAAGTTGACTCCGCTTCGGAGAAGGAATTTGTGCCATTTCTACTACTTCGACATTTTTTGGACGTCCACGTTTTTTAAAGTAATTTGTGTGATTAGACATTAACGAATTTGCAACACATAACCTAAAATTCAATAATAATTTTATATCAAAATAATTTTATGGCATCAGACTTGTATTCAATCCAACTCGCCGAACAAGCAAAATCCAGGAAATGACTTGTTATTCGCAATGGCCACTTTCTCGATTTTATGAACACTCGATAGTAACCTATAAATTGATCGAGGAGGTCGACTCCACCCATCGCTTCATTATACAAATTAATTATTTGTGGTTGAGGTACATCTACATGTTTTTTTTTATTTTTGTCCCACCGAGTGCAAGTTCGTGGCGAACCAACTCCAATGAAATTAGAAGCAATGTGAACTGGTTTATTATCCATCCACTTCACAATTGCAACCTTTTGACTTCTTGAACATAATTCTTCATAGTATCCTCTGTATTGTTTCTTAAACCCCTTATCATCTGTAAACTGAGGGCTAAAAAATCGATTTATTCGAACTGTTCCGCATGCATTAATGTCCATTTCCTTTAAAATTTCAAAGAGATGGTAACTGCTAAAATAATTGTCAAAGTATAACTTATTTCCTTTTGATTTTATTCTGGCTGCAAGATGTAATACTACCGAAGGACCGAAGCCAAATTTTTTTAAATTGTATTCTGATAGACCTGTATTGGATCCTTGATATAATAGAAAATCATACGGCTGGTCCGACTTCCCGCATAGAACAAACATTTTAATACCCCATGGCTTAGGCTTATTTTTGACATACTGCTTAGCAGATAATCTACCTTTAAAAGGAATCATCTGCTCGTCCACGCACAAACTTTCTTCTAAATATAATTGATTACAACGAGTTTTAATGGTATTTATTAACGGACGCAATCTATAATATAGATCTTTGTTATCTGTTGGTGTATCTAACATATTAACATAATGTAAGTTGGTTCGCAACTGAAAGAACCGATCGCGGGTCATTGCATTTGATACTAAATCCACTCCCATAGTTCGATCCCAATACATTTTAATTTGGGGAATCTTTGTTGCTCCAATGTATAGATGTATTCCCATCAAACGTTTAATTTCACTAACGTCTGTGGGTTTAAATGTATTGCTGTTTTGCATAGCGTATATGTTGATATTTGATACAATAGTACAATAGAGGTCATCTGTAAAATATGTTGAAATAAGATATAGGTGATCGTTCCCCAATTATATCTGAATTATCTATTCCAATTAGTTGTTCTGGTTCATATGGAATTTGTGTGCACTCGTTTTTTTTCCTCCATTGAATGTCTCTTTTGTCCGTGAGTGTCATATGAGCGTCTGCCTGCATAAAATCTAAAATTTGAATTTCTACTCCGGTATTTACTTGCAGTTCAATCATGCAGTCCATCAATAGTTGCCGAAGCTACAACCGTAATCTTTTCATCGTCTAAATTTGGCATAGGCGGATCGAAATTTGTTTTATCAAACACAATGACGTTATCTAAAGCAGAGCCAACATTATATGGGCATTCAATTATACTTGCATCATCTTCAGTTTGTTCCCGTTCAGTCCTAGTTTTTTTTTGTTAAGGAATGATTTAGAAGTACCGGTTTCATCAAATTCTTCCTCGTCTGAACTTTCCATTAATATTGCATATATTTCTTCGTCAGTTAGTTTTTTATTTCGAGACATAGTGATGGATATTATAGTATTATACTATTTTCTTCTATAAACAAAAAATCAGATTAATCAATCGTTGAAACGAATTGTCCATCACAGTGGATATAATTAATTATGTCCATTGGGATGGACATCACATTTAAAACGGTTTGTCCATCTGTACGGACAACACTATTTTACCAAAAACACGTAATATTTTATCAATAAAATCTACAAAATATTGATTAATAACAATTAAGAAGTCACAATTTAACATTAAAAAATTTTTATTTGTAAAAAAACTAACAGTAAAAACACTAAAACACAATTAGAAATACAACAAATTTCTTACCTGAACAATACGTATGATCGTCTCGAAATATCTATCACAACTGAGTTATTTTCTGTTTCATTTTACTCATAACCAATACATAAAGAAAGAATAAAAAATGCATGAAATATCATTTATAAAGCAGGTTTGCCGCCAAACCAAATGTAAAATTCATGTCCCTGTGCATGGACAAAGGGTTTCAAAGGGTTAAAAAATGCTACCGAAAAAAATGTTTGTTTCTAACTTTGCAAGCTTCTCGGCTAAAGGCATTTCCAACTCTTTGGTTTTTTGTTTGTTAACGTCCATACTTTACGCTATATAAAAACCATACCGATTTCGCTATAGGTTCGATTTACCTAGAATCATCTGGACAAAGCTTCATGCGGTACTATGTACTGATATGAAAGATGGGTCGAGCCTTGAATCCTGCACGCCAACAGATAGTCATAGATTCACGCCACTGGTCATCAACTAGATGGTAAAATCTGCTTTTTACATGTTCCTCTATTGAGATTCGAACCTCGTAGGTCCCCCGCTCCAATCTATAAGACAATAATGAAAATCAAAACGGAAATCGAAGAAAGTTACTGTAACAACTGCAGATCGTGACACTCGACTTCAATCGATAAATAATCTAAATCATTCAGATCGAAGCAAACAACATCGTCGTATGTTTTAACTTTATAATTTATCACATTTTGTTTTTTTCACACCAAATATATTTACCTTATCCTGTCTTACAATCAATTAAACTTATTGACAACTAATTACATAACTTTCTCGAAATTACAATTAATTGTGTTACATAAAAAAAGAAAGATGAAATAAATGCATTTAACAGAGGTATACGTCGTCTTATAGTTGTCTAGCTGGAAACTATAAAAATTATATTTTCATTATCACAAACATGTTTATGTTTGATGAAATAAGCTTTTCGACTTGAGAAAAAAAAAACATTATTTCATAAAAAGTTGTCAGTTTTGTTTGGAATTTCCTGAAAAATATTTTTTTCAAGCATAAATATTATAATTAAAATAATAATTTATAAAAATAAAATTAAAAATCCGTATTAATATAATTATGTATTTAAATTGCATATACATATTATAATTAATTTAATATAAAAACATATCTCGTCATAAAATCTATATTTTGTTGTATAACGATTTTATCGATAAAATAATCAAAATTTAAACAGACAGGAAATTTTTGATTTTATTGGCGGATATTGGTAATCAGATTTCAGTTTAATAGTCAATTATAGATGAATATGTATATATTCATAATTAAAATACATAATTATGTAAAAGGACGATTTAATTATAAACAAAATATTTTTAAATTTATAATTTGTTTGCTTAATGGGACAGTTTTATGATGGACCAATCAATTATTATATTTTATAATCATTTCAATGTTGTGCCTTGAAATTTGATTTTAACATTAAATTCTTTTCGCGGATATAAAACTTAACACCGACCAAAGGGCTCAGTGGTTAAAGATGCGGTAGTTGGGAGTGGGAGGTACCGGGGTCGATTATAGTTGGTGGCGTGAATGAAAACATCTAAAACCCTCGGTTGGAGTGCAGAATTATTGGGCCAATCCATATTCTATGTCAGTACTATAGGCTTACATGGAGTTATGCACTGTTGGGATTTTACGTGTAAAAAACGTTTTGAACATTTTTTATTTAAATTATGTAAAAAAAACAGTATAAAATACATAAAACGTAAATTACATGTAAAAAAAACACCATTCGCAGAGACATCTGTTTGAAAATGTCAAAAATTTACCAACATTCGCTCTGCTTATTATTAATTAACATAGATAAATGCATATTTGCAAAATCTGTAAGTTTTCACGTCCACGTTTTTAGTTAGAAAGTTATATTGTTCCTCCTTCACTCAAGCCAGATAATCAGATTTTTAATAGAACTAACCTATTAAGAATTCTAATCTAAATTAAAAATTATTGTGATATTCAGTATTTAGTCGAAAAAATTTTATACAGGTAAATATTTGAAAATTTCTATACGTAAAATAGTAAGAAGATTTTTTAACAGATGATGTTTTAGCTATAATTAGATTTACTAAGAGATGGCGCGTCAGTTTGTTTATATAAAATCTTATTTTACGTTTTTTACATATAGAATGTTATAATATACTCGTATGTAAAAACCATTAGCCCTGTGGGTGGGGGCAACCATGTTTCGTAAATATTTCGAACGAAACATGAGATCCATAGAATACCACCACAGTATCCAGAGCTTGTCGTAGGAGGCGACTAAATCTGGTTGGATCGCTGGGCTGACGACCCGCATCCGTAAAAAAAACAATAACAGTTAAAAATGTCAACAAAAACAAAAAAATCGGATACCGCCTAAATAACAATGACCCCCCGCTTAAGTACCCGGATACGAGATTGAGGATCAGCACGTGGAACGTGCAGTCACTAAGAAAACCTGGCGCGTTGGACGGCCTTATCACATGTATGAAGGAGTATCGGCTGGAACTCGTAGCGCTCCAAGAAACTCGATGGCCTAAAAGTGGAGTCCATGTGTCCCAAGGCTATACGTTGCTACACAGTGGAGATGACCTCGGAAATCTTGGAGTTGGCTTTCTCATTGGGCCGCAGGTAAAAAAGGCTGTGTTGGACTTCCAAGCAGTCGATAATCGAATGTGTAAGCTTCGCTTGCACATGAGATTAGCCAACCTGTCAATTGTATGTGTACATGCGCCCACTGATGTAAGCCAACCCCAAGATAAAGACTCATTTTACAATAATTTGGATAATCTGATGGGCTCTATACCTGAGCATATCAGATTGGTGATTGGTGACTTTAATGCTAGAGCTGGCCAAAATCAGACCGACTTATGTAACAACATAGGTCCGTACTCCCGACACGAAACTGCGACCGAAAATGGGGAAAGAATGATGTACTTTGCGATCGCACATGATCTCCAAGTGGCAAGTACATTCTTTCCCCACAAAAACATCCATTTGGAAACCTGGACACATCCACGTAAAACATCCCGAAGCCAAATTGACCATGTGTTGATTTCAAAAGACCGGGCTCGGGTTGTTCAAGACGTGAGATCGTATCGGTCGTCAACAAAATTCGTAGGCAGTGACCATTTTATGGTTGCTGCAAAGCTACGATGGAAATTTTCGTACAAGTCAAGGAGGACAGGAGAATATAAAACGCGATTCTCCTGTGAAGGTCTGATAAATGAAGAAACGCAACGAAAATATCAAGATCTTGTCAGCCATAGCATTTTAGGATCCAACTACCAATCTGATGATGTGAACAGTGTCTGGGAAGTATTGAAAACCTCGGTTGTCGATGCTGCCCAGCACACTCTCGGTATAGTGAAAACTAAGCCCAAAAATGATTGGTTTGATGAGGAGTGTCGTCTTGCTGTTGAGCAACGCAATATAGCCCACAATGAAGCGCAGACTCGGTTTACAATTGCAAGGAAAAACAAGGCAGTTCTTGCTAGGAGGACAGCTAAACGCATTTGTAGACAGAAGAAGCGCGAATGGTGGAAGGCCAAGGTCTTAAGAGTACAACAACTCAGCAATGAGCACAACTCGCGTGGTTTCTTTAAAGGAATCACCGAATTGCACCATACCTTAAGATCTCGGTCAACTGCCATTCGGGACCAGGATGGAAACCTCTGTGTTAACGTCGATGCGGTACTCGATACATGGCGTGAACATTTTTCTGATCTACTTAATGTTCCACATGTATCACAAGCTGTATTTGAATACTCTCAAATACAGACCGCGGAGATGTTCATTGAGGATCCATCCTATGAGGAATTCACAATGGCCATGCAGAGATTAAAGAAAAATCGTTCACCAGGGGTTGATTGCATTAATTCAGAGCTCTTGATATTCGGAGGGCTAACTTTGTGGAACTGTCTTTTCGACCTTGTTCGATTGGTATGGCGAAATGAAGTTATGCCTGATGAATGGAAAGTGGCCGCGTTATGCCCAATATTCAAACAGGGTGATCGCATGAAATGCGAGAACTATCGCGGTATAGCTCTCCTTTGCACAGCATACAAGTTACTGTCTTACATAATCTTGGGAAGAATTACTCCTCTAGCGGAGGAAATTGTCGGTGACTACCAAGGAGGATTCCGTCCAAATCGGTCAGTCACTGATCAAGTTTTTTCGCTACGGATGATTCTTTCCAAGTACTACGAAACATCTCGCGATGTACACCAGGTATTCCTAGATTTCAAGCAAGCCTATGACTCGATCAATCGTGAGAGGCTATGGTATGCGCTTGAATATTTAGGAATACCAAAAAAATATGTACATCTGTGTAAAATGACAGTAACGCAGTCACAATGCTGTGTTAAAGTTGAGAACAGGCTATCGAGAACTTTTACAATCAATTCCGGTGTTCGACAAGGAGATGCGCTGTCCCCGATACTTTTTAATCTCATGTTGGAATACATCCTTCGTAAAAGTGAAACACCTCAGGACAATATCTTATTCCGACAATCCAATCAACTTCTTGCTTATGCAGATGATATCTGTGTGATTGGATTAACTGGCAACGGAGTGAAAGAGATACTTGATCCACTGGAACAGTGTTCAGCTTCCGTTGGTCTCAAAATCAACGAGTCAAAAACCAAATATCTAATCTCGGGTTTTAGAGACCAAGACGCAATTGATTTCAGTAGTGGAAACCACACGTTTGAAGGAGTGATGAGATTCAAGTATCTTGGATCTCTCATCACTCACGATAATAGTGTGGGCGAGGATATCAAGGTCCGCCTTGCCGCTGGCAATCGGGCTTTGTATCCTCTACGTCCACTGCTGAAATCAAAATATCTTGCAAATACGGATAAGCTGAAACTGTACAGAGTGTTGATCAGACCCGTTGTCATGTATGGATGTGAGAGTTGGACCTTGACGGATGAGTACGAAAGATGGCTTCTAACATTCGAGAGAAGAATCATGCGTGTGATATATGGTCCAAAACGCGACGTCGATGGCACTTACCGAGTTCTTTTCAATCACGAGATCAGGAATTTAATGCAAATTCCTGATATCGTGCATGAAATCAAAGGACAGCGAATACGCTGGCTCGGTCACGTTCTGCGTGCTGATCCGAACCGAATGATACAGCGATCTTTAAAGGGAGAACCGCCTTTCGGTAGGCGAAGAGGTCGCTGTCGGCGACGATGGCTCCACGGCGTAGAGAGCGATCTGGCATCTTCCAACTGCTTGCAACAGTATGAAGATCTGGCTCGTGATCGAAACCGTTACGGTACGGGCCAATAATGGCCTGTAAAAACCGCAAAAAAAAAAAAAAAAAAAAAAAAAAAAAAAAAAAAAATGTAAAAACCATAAGTTCTCAATTTTGCTATTTAAAGTCGTAAAATAGAACGTAAATAAGCGAACCGAGAATAAGTTGGAAGAGTCTTGAGGCCCAAAACAGATTACAAAGACAGAAACAGAGACACATATATAAACTTCAACAATTAAAGATTATAAAAGTTTATATAAAAGCTTTTTGTTAATATATAAAAGCGTTTTATAAAAGCTTGTTTTATCAGATTGCATCGCTCCATATGAAACAATTTGAAATGGTAGATGGGTCGGACAATCAAACATCGCTCTATAATCATTATTTTCATAATAAATTGCTTGAAAAACTTGTACTAAAGAGGGCAAGTAGTTTATGGCTGTTATTTATGTTATAAAGCGGAACAAAACTACTTAGGTCATTATACGAGTACTTATTATGACTTACTATTTAGTATTTGTAAATATCGATTAACGTCGTTTATTAAGATTTCTGTCTAGAGAGTTACCATTGAATGTACATATAATATAACTTTTATATATGTTCGTGTTAGCTCTTCAATTCGTCTAACTTTGTGGAAAATGGCACTGCTATTCGAACAGTGAACAGTTTACGACTTACGGTACTGTTGGATAAAAGTTCTTGATAAGGGTCTTATAGTAACTTTGAATACCGGGTATGCATTGCTGACCATAAATTTTTATTTTGCATTATTTGGTCTTCTCTTAATATTGCGTAACATTTAGTTTTGGTTATGGGCATAAGCGATCTTGGTACATCTTAAGTTTCTTTAAGAATGTATTTAAGGAATATATAATTTTAGAGTCACAATATAAGTTCAGCTTAATATTAATTCAGTTTTAATCGATAGTTTCTAATCAATGAAATGTCTTTGAATTTTTGATATCAAATTATTATATTTGCAATTGATGGTATAAAGAATTATGGTATGATAATGATTTTAAATATTTAAGTATTACGAATTAAATTCTATCGTCTAGGTTAGTAAAACTGACTTATGGTCGAATAAAGTTTCGTATTCAAACTTAAACCTCAATTTTAGAAGAATATTTTATTTTTATTGATTTTTTTTAGTGTTATCCGTCATTCAGGCTTTATTGGCTCATTGTGACATACCATTATATTATCTTTACGTTTCCGGTTATCGGTCTCATTTTCATAGAAACCATCTGCACATTGCATAGCTCCATGCCAGCCTACGGTTCACGGATTTTAACCTCAACCGGGTTTTAGATAAGCTCATTCGCACGCGCACCACTGATCGCACCGCCCAAACGATCACTTTTCGCATCCTATGCGGTTAGAGGCGTATTAGTTCTAATCAAAAACATTTATTTACACAAATATGAAATTCTGAGGTTTCCTGTCAAAAACTATTTTCCTGTGAAGATTAAAAGAAGTCAAATGTCTTTAAGAAAGTATTGAAAACTTGTTCGATGAGATCAAGAAGACTGTCAGTATAGTGAAAATTAAACCAACACATTATTAGTATAGGGCAGAACCCAGGTTTACAATCGCAAGGGATTTGTATTTATTATTTAAAAACACTTGAATCTAAAGCTACAGAATAGAACCATATATGTATTAAAGCTTCAGTTATGTGATATACTGGGCACTTCAATGAAAATTGTGTTTTCAATATTTATTATACCTCAATTTTTAATAAACACTTGGTTTGAACAACTTTCTGTAAAGTAGATGTTTAACACTTTGGCTGCCAATGTTGTAATGAGCATATACACTTGAAATTTCACCCAATTATGTCAATTGCCGTGTTTCTTGACGTTTGATATGATCCAGATCAAATCTTGTGCCAAGAAACGACATACAAATTCATAAAATATTGATGAGAGGTTGGTACTACTGAGACAAAAGGTAATATTCAAAATTATATTAAACTTTCCTATGGTACTACTCAAAATTCTATTATTTTGTTGTAAAATGTCAAGCATGTTATTTTGTCATTAGCTGTCATACGGTCAGTAGTAAATAATACAAATATTAACGCTAGTGTTTTTGGTAACAAAATGGAAATTTTGTTGCCTAAACATATAAATTTCAAAACTATCACGTTAATCCTCTATACAACACAATTGTTGTTATATTCTCTTTTAAATCATTTTCAAACAAACCAACTGACAGCTCTACTAAATGAGTGCGTTTGGTGTCAAATTTTTTTGTTGTTAGTTCATTACAGTCAACCTCTAAAATATATTTATTAGTTCTGAATAAATTTTTGGATCAATTTTTTTTGTTGGTTTGCATGTAAAATTTGATTTGATCCGGATCACTGTGTGTCAAGAAACACGGCTAATGTTGTTCTAAACATAAATTCCAAATTCTATTTTATTACGCCAGTGTTAATACACTTGCATAGAAACAAATAGTGTAAAATGTATGTTGAGAATAACACTGGCCATATGAGAAATATTTTGTAATGTTTGTTCCGGAACTACATTGGTGTGGTTGGATGGCATTTAGAATGTATGTCTACAACAACACTGACATAGTAAGATGGTATTTTAGAGGTACCACTATAGCAACACTGGCACAGGAAAACAGAATTTCGAATTAATGTCTAGAACAACATTGGCATGGTTGGGTGAAATTTAGAGTGTATGTTCATTACAACATTGGTAGCCAAAGTGTTAACATCAATACCAAATACTGCATATTAAAGATCCTCAAATATACAATATAAAAGCCATGCAAAGACTAAAGACAAAACGTTCTCATGGTGTTGCTTGCAATAATTCATCTCTTATATGCAATTTAGAAGGATAGTTTTACGGAACTTTGTTTTCGAACGCATTCGATTGGTATGAAGTAATGCTCGATAAACGGAAAACGGCCACCTAACTTCTATTTTAAAAATTAACTTATTGTTTAAATTTCTCAGTATAGTTCTTCTTTGCTTAATATATTTCACAACAAATATGTACTACAAGCTGCTATCTTACTCATTTATTTAGAGATCACTCCATTGAAGGGTGCAATTATTGATAGCAGTAATTGCTTAGGGTATTAAAGGAAAATGAAATATGAAGAGGTTTTTCGCGATCAAAACAGAGAGTGCTGGTACAATATCAACATATGCGGAATCCATGGGCCGACCCATGTTTCATGTTAGTACTATAGGCTGGCATGGAGCTATGCAATGTGCAGATGGTTAGGTAAATCGGACCTATAGCCGTACGTCCTCGATTTGGCTGCAAAGCGTAAGGTAAGAACGTAAATAAGCGAACCGCGAAAGAGTTGGGAGCCCTTTAACAGATTGTATAGAAATAAACGAAAAAAAATTACTTTTTAAATATTTATTTCAACTTGATATCGTAAGTATAAAGGCCGATTTAGACTTTGCAACATTTTTCCACAACCTTTTTTGTTGGTTCGAAAAAGCTACGCACAATATAAAAAAATGCCTATGAGATAGAAAGGGAAAAATTGTAAAATAAAAATGTCGTCGTGCTATAATTTTTTTCATTTTAATATATTTTTTGTGTATTTTCAAGTAAAAATAAAAATGTATACTTCGAGATGGTTTGTTTGTTTGTTTTTTATCTCTACAATCTGTTTCGGGGCTCGAAGCACTTCCAACACTTTCGCGGTTCGCTTATTTACGTCCTTACCTTACGCCATTACAGCCAAATCGAGGACGTACGGCTATAGGTCCGATTTAGGTAGAACCATCTGGAAATTGCATAGCTCCATGACAGGATATAGTGCATAGCTCCATGACAGGACATGAAAGATGGGTTGGCCCATGAATTCTGCACTCCACAAGGGGATCATAGATGTGTTCATTTACACCACCGATCGTAATCGTGTGGTGAAAAATCCCTTTTGCATCCTGCCCCTATCGGGATTGGAACCCGTTCCTCCCGCTCCAACTGCCGCAGCTGTAACCACTGCGCCACTTGGGCGGTTCGAGATGGTTTTAAGGATTATAAATGAGTTATACATTAATTTCATGTAGTTAAAACGTATATATATGTTACGAAATGACACTCTAAAATCGTGACGGTATATCATAAACTAATTTATCAATAAAGCTATAATGTGTATGGATGTGTTATTATCATCTATTGGATTTGAACGAAAGTGGGTGTTTCCTGGTTAAAGTTGGTAACAATCCAATCAGAGCATATTGGTAGCAAAACAATTTAGGATTGGAACTTATAGCCGGAGTCAAGATTCAAGATGCCATCGGAGTCATGCCATTCAAGATGCTATGGGATTGTTTAGTTTCGATAATCTAGCCTTAGATACAAGGAGAAGTAATAAATACAGCAATGCGTGAGTTTCAGTCTCATTAATCAGGTATAGCACTACCACAATTATTTAAAAAACTGGCTAATTAACACAAACTTCAAAAGATTTTATTCAATTCGATATTAGTTGCAATGTAATAAAAATTCGTAAAATGATAATTTTTATCCTAAAGCATTTTTAATAAATCACGTTATTTCACGACATAAACTCTTGTTGACCATGACCACTTCCAACACTGAAAAAGATAATTGTTCAAACTGACCAAAATTACATTCACATTGAAAAATTCCTTATCAATATACAACCGACAAAGATTCCTATCAATGAGATTTACGAATTTATAATTAGCTTAAAAGTTCAACAATTTATTATCAATAAGAAAAGAGAATTTATCGATTGGAATATTTTATATTTTGATTTTAATAGATTTATTTTTTAATAATTTTGTTAAATTAACTTCATATGTTTCAGAATATGCACATAAGTAAGTTATAGCGAATTTATGCATTTAATTTAAATACATGCATAAAAATATATTATAAAAGAAAAACATTTCCTAATTTGGAACATTTTTCCGGGAAGAGAACATTCATTTTGAACTTCCCCCTCTACAATCATCTCCCCCAGTTATTTATAATGAGTTCCTCATTTTGTTTTTAGGCCGGGGTTTGGGAGTAGGGATTTTGGGTTTGATCTATCATCCTCCCTATGGATGTAATTTTTCATTTTTATTGTAGGTTTCTTTACCGGAGTTGTAATATAATTCGTTGTTGCTCTTTTGTTTAATATTGCAATTTTGTTTTGGCCGGTTTCAATGTGTTGGATGACGTCATATTAAATAGCTGTGCGATCGAATAGATCAAATCCATTTTTTCAGGCGTATGGTAGCGTATTTGACGTTCAATTATTATATATATACTTCCAGTCGAGTACGTTCAGTACTAGCGAATTATAATAATGTACGCGAAACATTGGCCATTTTTGCAAATTTTTATTTTCTTATTGATCTAGATTGATGTTCACTTTGATAGATAACTGATCAGTAAGAACATTTAAAAAAAACTGATAAATTTATCATATAGAATATATTTTTATCATAGTGATAAAATATTGTTAAGAATAATGTTCATTAAGAATAATAAAAAATTATATTTTTGTTGAAAAATAAAAATGAAGGTATAACTGTAATATTTTAATTCGAAATGAAAATAAATGATCAGAATGAAATAATTTTTCAAAATAACAATAAAAATACTGACAAATATTTATCAATATTTTTGTCACTAAAATTTGTCATATTGAGTGGTATATTTGGTTCAGTGAAGTTACTATACCATTCCGTCTTTCTTTTTAGTTTTCTCTCATCATGTCTTGAGCTTCTTACGGCCAAAGCCAGATCATTGAGGGTCTTACCTATTTGTTGTTATTCAAAGTTTCTCTTTGATCCGTGTGTAGCTCTAATGGCCCTCTTATCGTTTAGTTTTCAGAATTTAAAATAAATTAAATTTAATTATGCATAAAAAACACTGACTTATTATTTTTCTACTATAAACATATAACGTCTAGCGAAAAATAATTTGAATTTTTTCGTTTTGTACTATAAAAATATAAAAACTGCCAATTTTGTTGTGGATTTTTTTAATGTTACCATAAAATATACTCGACCCGACTATATTTTATAGTATGTTTTACGTTTTTGCTCAAACAATAGCTCAAAAAACCCCAACAAAATAATGTTTGTTTATATTTCTGTTCTTTTTTTTTTCAAATAAAAATCGTAATGTACTAATCGTTTCTTTTTCCAAACATTTTTTATTGCCAACATTGTTGTAAAGTCTAAATCGGCCTTAATTGTGACTTAATAATTTGTTGTTTTTATAAAGATAGATTTTATATTGAACAACTTGTATGACAGATTTCCATTAAATAGATTCGTGGTATATTTCTGGTGTTATGTAATAAGACGTTTGAATTTATTATTCGGTTTTTGAGTTCTCACAAATTTTTCAGATTATAATACACTGTAAAGGCATAGTTAAGAAGTCACTCGAAATTCAGTTAACAACTTCAATAAATATCATTTTTCAGAAATAAAAACTAAATTAAGAAATTAATTTAGATGATGTTCATTTAATTAAATCACTTACACCAACGCACATTTATATTTGTGTGTATTGGGACAACAATATAAAGTTATACTTACGTACTGTATTACATTACTAGGTCACAGAAACCTATCTTAATCTTGTATGCGTGCTTTATATATTATTTCTTTAGGTAATATGTTCATTATCAATTGCACAACACAAACATTACATTTTACTACTTTCAAAAAAAAACTGCAAGAATTTTATTCAATTTATATAAAGACAAGTATGTTCAACGTATAATAACAAACCTGTGTACCATTCTGTTACCATTTTAAGCAAAACTATAAAATGGTTTAAATTAAAAAATTAATAACTTACAGATTGACATTTAGCTTATCATAAAAACGTGAAATCCTGTATGGGGTTATATTGTTATTTTGAGTATGTATATAGTAATTGGAAATACTATAATTATTTTTGTTCGCACATGAAGTGCTGGATCGTGTGCTTGCGTTTTGTTTATATGTGTATTAATTTAACACACGTTAACATACCTTTTAAGCCATTTGTAAATAGTAAATAAAATTGCGTGATTTAATTAATTAGAAAGGATGCTCATAACTCAACTGAAACACATAAAATATAACGAAACAACTTCGAACAATAAAAGCATGAGGGGTATCTCTATTTCTTACAGATTGGCCTTAGATGAATACATGTTGAATTTTAAGTGGTCCATTGTGTACGTATTAAGAAAATTTATCTTGTGCGTAAAGTATTTCATAAAAATGAATTATGATCACGCAAGGTAGTTCGACAAACTTATAATTTTAAATATCGATGAAATGAATGATTATGAGGAAGAGCTATACTACTTGATTAAGAGAGGATAAAATTCAATAGAAAGCATTTTCGTCGAAGAAAACCTTATGACATCCAATAGAATTTTTAAAATAATTTTTAAATAATAATAATCACCAATCAAATACATACATCAAATACATATCAATAAATTCTAAAATTGCTTAATTTGTATAAATATAATGTGGTTCGTTGTTCACTAAAGTAAAGGTCATTCGAACCAAATAACAATTTCAAAAATTCTTGCGCTCTGAAAAGCATGAGTATGATCGGAGCATCATTGCCGAGTAAGATCTTCTTATATTATAGCTAACAATCTTTTGAACCATTATTAATTCTTTCCACTGCTGTTATTAATCGCGAGCGTCTCGCTTCATCTCTTTTATTAATAGTTACTTTCCACAGACTCATTTTATTCACAATACTGATTTATTCCATTTGAAGTAAATACTGTTCCACAATATGTAAACAATTTTCCTTTCGATCTCGTCATTAAAATGGATGACTTCAGTCAATAACGCTTTCATCAATTCAGCTTGTTTGGCAAGCATTGTGAGGTCATTGGTTCTCTTATATAGTGAAGAAAATATAGTTTTATTGCATTTAATTACTACTGTCTCTTGAGTTCCTTATTCCAGATTGATGTTTTCAATTATTAAATCTCATTTTCTTGGCATCATTTTATTTCAGGTTTAAACCAAATTAATTGTATTTTTAACTCGTCTGTTTCATAATCTTCAATAAATGATACATAAACCTGAATATAATGAGAGAACTCAAGTATCCTTTTACAATCGAATAAAAGAAAAAACATTGGAAAGTATTCCCGAACTCAATGGTTCATTACATTTACACACATACTCAACACATTAAAAACAACTCACACCCAATCACGAGTTTTGGTCACCATCGGAAGTCGAACTCCCAGGGAAACCCCAAATGGCAGAGTGAGCACACTACTTTCTCTGCCAATCAGGACTACTAAACAACCGAATAGAAACTTAACGTTAGTAGCAGGTTCTTTACCTTTGAATGGTCACTGGCAATGCCTGGGAGTTATCTTGGAGAATTTGTTAAATAATTATGTTCAAAGCCAAATGCCGAGCTACTCTGACGTCTCTCTATCTGGGTAGTATAGCCTCTATATGAGAGGCTGTAAAACACATATAATAAGTTTCTCAAGATAGTATCCGATTTACTATGGTAATGAAATTATATTATGTAAGAAATATATGTCAACGATTTTTTGAAAGAGTGGAATTTTTTGGAAAACCCAGTTTAGTTTACATTTAATATAAAATTATATGGAAATATTTAATAAATTAATTCACAGAACCAATTTCTGTACTCATTGGTAGTTTTATTTTATATTAGGTTACTTTTAAGAGTTTTTAAAGAGATTTTTAGTAAAAGATTTTTGAAATTATAATTAAATATTAAATATATAAATATTAAATTTCGCACTAAATTAAATTAAATTAAAAAATAAAATATGGTCGATATAAGTACTTCATGTAGAACGTTGATATAATATTTCATTGATCGGCGAGGTCCTATATAGACTATTCATTATTCATAATAGTATAATGAATAGTCGAGTAAATGCAAGTTTTAGTCCAATGTTACGTAAATTGAATTACTGGACTAAAAAGTTAGGTAAACATGGTTAATTATTATTTTAGTTGTTCGAAATTTTGTGCGTTATCGATAAAGTAGGTAAATAAAATTAACATTTATTTTAGTTTTTTGCTATATAACTTACATTTTATTATTCATTATGGAATTTATTTTTCTTGCAGTTTGTTGAAGAAGAAAAATCTTTGAATAATTTAAATGAAAAATCCCAGAAACCATATCAGATTAAATTTTTTTATTGATTTTTTAGGTAACTAATTTTCTTTTGACAGGAACTTTAGAAGAAGCGCGATTACTAATCCAACTTAATACATAGTATTTTTTCGTTTAGATAAGTTATAAATCTTTCGCGGTTGACCAAATCAATTAAAAATGATACCCAGAAGTGGCAAATGTAGTTATATATATTTATTAGACCAATTAAGTATAATTTTTCATTCTTTTTGTTCCTGTTTTAGAAGATGATCCAACCGCAGTCTGGTGAATCAACGGAAGACGGGATAATATTGCCTACCCAGTGCGAGCTCAATGATTTTAAAATTCAAGGCATGGACTGCATCCAGTATCTATGATAGAGTCCAATGTAACGAATGATGAAGTTGCTGGGCCATCAATTTCCAAAAGCGCATCATCATCGACACACAATGTTTGCAGTATTTCCACGTCCAAATTAATGGATTTGTCCAGTAATGTATCTTTGGAATTTGATAAAACCAAAGCTACTTCGCGAAAAACAAACCAAGCCAAGCAAGAAACAGTGCACAAATTAGCCACTTAATAGCTGTTGCAGACAGATGACGTGCGCAAAAGTGTTAAAATATATGGAAAAAACTAGTACGTGACAAAAAAAAGTTTCCAGATTAATATTTTTCGGAACTGGAATGAAGTTTAACAAAAAAAGACTGGATTTAACTTTGTTTTAATTGCACTACATCCTCATTATAATTTGTTGGTTCATATTCGTTATTAAGATCGATATTATCTAGTTCAATAACGTTAATACCGATACACAAATGTTATGCATTACACAACAAGCAGACACTAATAAGGCTCGCCATCTAGTCTTAAGCATGCCAAATGTATGTTCGATTATGATGCGAGATTCAGAATGGGCATGATTGAACTTTAATTTAATTTGAACTTTAAGTCGCCAAAATTGTGATTGCGCTAGCCTGCATCTCAAAATAAAAAATCCCCTTCAGGAGGAAGAGATGCGTTCCTATATATTTTCATTCCTCGCAACAAAAATATGAAAATATCAATTAAATCTGTGTTCTCCACCCATGAGTTTTTGGCATTATCAATTCTACGATATTCATCAATGATGCCGGTATCATCACTCTGATGTTGTTTTTAAATTTATTATAATCATGACTTAAAATATTCAGAACTATTGGTCGTTTATGGTCACTCTTAAAAATTGTTGATGTAAAATTGCATTGATAATTGATGACAACAGAATACTATCGTTAATCATTGTAAAATAATTCTACAGGGGTAAAAACCTTTTGAACCACAAAGAATAATTTTACACTTAAAATAGTAAAATTTGCATGGACATTTTACGACAGGATATGTGAATATTCACTGATTTTTCAGCTAAGAATCCTTTGATGTATATTTTACTAACCGATTTACTCATTCACAATAGTAAAAATATAACAAAAACAAAATTTTCAAGTGGTAAATGCTTTTATTTAAACTTAAGCAACTTCCTTAATCAAAATCATTTATTTATTTTACATTTGAATTTTCAAATTTAAAATAATAACTGGTCCAAAGAAAACATATCTTTGCTACTTATCATCGTTATTGTATCTAATATAAGAAAATTTTAAATAAAAAAATAATAAAATAAAATATTTTGACTAAGGTTTTCATATTATAAATTCTATTTTCAAACTTCAAACCTTGAGAACAGAGTTTTGCGAACAGACATCCAAATGTTTGCTAAATGTTTTTCGTAATTGTTTTAAATTTAATAAATAAAATTATTTTAAACTTAAATTTTCTCCTAAAACTCACTTTTGGCTTTCACTGATCAATTACTACAACGAAATGCTACTTGACAAAGAGACATGGGGCTAACGAGGCAGTTATAATGATTTACTTTCATTCTGAATTTTTAAGCCAGAAGAGCATATTTATGACTTGAAGCGTAATATTTACGCCTTACCAAATAATGTGTTACACAAATAGTGCAAATTTACTACTTAAAGTTTGACTTTACATACTTATTGGTATTTGTTTACTCTTATGATAGAAAAAATACATAAAACTGTATGGTGTAATTATTTTCTTATACATAGTTATCGGTTGTAGATTTACATCAAAAATTGATGTAATCCCCATTTTTTAGGGTGGTTTTGGTAATAACTAATTCTTGTCTAAAAATTAAGATAAATAATAAACTAAATTTTTACGAAACTAGTATAGTTATTACCTCTTGTGACTGGTACATGTCCTTTAAAATTTTCTCCGCCAGATTTATAAACTTCTATGTAAATTTTTTTTTCTGCCAACAACATCTCAATATTATAATTATTTTTAATTTCAAGTTAACTTTCTACTATTTCCAGCGCATAAATGTCAAGTTATGTCAAGCATTTTGACGTATACTTTACTACCAATATACTAGCGAATTTAACCCGCCAACCACATCAATTTTACCCTAGATGCCAAATTTACCAATATATTTACTTAAAAATTCGCACGATACGTCAGGTAAATATGTTCTAAATAGATAATTTACTGTACTTATTTATAATGTACTGTGATAATTTACTCGGGTAAATGGCGAGTATTCGTCCACAGTGAACGATCATGTAATTTTAAGTTTTTAAGTTAACATAATTATATAATCATTCACTGTGGAGGAATACTTCGAATAAATAAATAAAAATACATCACTGATGTCACTGCTACCCTTGTTCTTTTATCATTTCGATATTTTACTGCTGATATTCTATATTAGATGTGTTTCCTAATCTACTGATTTTTCTAAACGTTCTATCGCGATTAACATCCTGTTTAGTTTGTCAGAAAATTCGTGTACCATTGTTATCTTGTTATGCTGATTGGCTAATTTCTGGATCACAATAAATTGTTCTACATCTTACTTCCATAAACGGCGAATATAAACAGCCATGTGCAAATTAATTCAACCAAGTATCATTAACAATTTGGATGTAAGTCCCAAATGGGACTTAGCCTGTAGATTAATCAATTAGGAGGTCCTAGGTTGGAGCGTGTTCTCTTTCGAACCCTTCAAATCTGCCGGTCCTGACAGTATGGATTTCGTCTCATTAAGGAACATTTACTACATTTGTTCCAGGCATATATCGCTTTTAGTTCTGTTCCACAATCTTGGAGCAGAAGTAAAGTAATTTTTATTCCTAAAATTGGCAAGTTGGACTACACCGACCCCAACTCGTTTCGGCCTATTTGTCTGTCATCAACCTTTCTGAAATCTTTAGAAAGGATTGTTGGTAGATTTATTAGAGACCAAAATTTAATTACCGCTCCGCTCAGTAATAGGCAACATGCTTCAGAGTTGGCAAATCCTGTGAGACTGCCTTACATGTACTCGTAACCAGGATTGAGAGATCTATGCACAACAACGAGTTTCTTGTAGGCACTTTTCTGGATATTGCAGGAGCGTTTGATAATACTTCATTCGTCTCGATTACGAATGCATGTACATTATCAGGTGGATTAAATGTATGGTTGAATCACGCATTGCGATATACGATATACATCTAAGACCGACTTGGTTATATTTACAAGGCGTAGGAATACCGCAGCTTTTTCTGTACAATCACTTTTCGGTTGTAAGGTTAATAGCCAGCCTACGTCAAACACCTTGGAGTTTTTCTGGATAACAAACTTTCTTGGAAGTATTATCTGGACTTTAAACGACATAAAGCAACTGCTATTTTTTGGCAATGCCGTAGAGATTTTGGTAATTCTTGGGGATTATCCCCCAAAATGTTATATTTTATCTACAAATCACTGGTTCTCTCAATGCTAACTTATGCATTTATTGTTTGGAGGCCAGTGGTTAAAGTTAAATCTCCAATTGTTTAACTGAATTGTTTGCAAAACTTCGCTTGTCGGGCTGTAACTAGAGCCATGGTTGGACTCCGCTCCTAGCTGGGGAACTAATTCTCTTCCTTCCCCAGTTACAATCCTTCATTTTAGGTACAGCTTGTTCGGCTTCCTTTCGCTTGAGGAGTGTTGGGTATACGACATAGATCTATTCTTAATGAATTTAAACTGGCTATGCCAGAACTTGACATGGTAACTGATAGGCTTCTGCCAGTTTTAAATTTCCATAGATCATTTGAGGTGTTTCATCATGAGGTGTTTCATTCACAATCACTTGTATTCTTTTCTGTCACTGAACAGGGTGCGTGCTTTGATTACTAGTGTGCTTCGCATGATCTGAGAATCTCCGGAAGTCTGGGAATCTACTGTACTATTCATCAGGCGGAATTAATTGCGATTACTCACTGCGTGATGTCAGCTTTTAATCTCGTTGCCGACGACAAAGAGATAATATTTTGTGCAGATAGTAAAACTGTCCTTAACTCCTTGAACAACCCTCTAACCAGCTCTAAATTGGCACTGGATTGTAAGAAATTACTGAGTCTCCTTGGTCGTAATAACAAGGTAATGGTTTGTGAGTTCCTGCCCATTGTGACATGGAGGGCAACGAAATTGCAGACTGTTTGGCTAAAACTGGTTCTCACCTATATTTCGTAGGACCACGAATCTAAAGTGATCGTGGTCAGCTACCGTTACTTGTCGTAAGGCGAAATACTTTGTCAGAGGGATAAACTCTTACCTGACAAATTACGTTCTTTCATTGAAAAAGGACAACTTGAGAATTTAAGTCTCTATACTTACTGGCCATGGCCGTTTCAAAAGTCACCTTCATCGTATGGGACTGGCCAGTGATGCCGTATGCGACGAATGTTTGGAAGATGTTGATGATAGTTTACACTTCATCATCAGTTGTCTAGCTTTCGACCGCATGAGATCTTTTGTGTTTGGCTTCAGGTATATTCCTGTAAATCTACTGTCTTCTCTGCCCTGGTTCAAACTGCTTCAGTTTGCTAAGGTTGCAGAACGCGTCTGTGCGCTTTGATGAAATCCTAGGTTTGCACCATGGGCCCTTTTTTGTGGCATTGAGTACGGACCCTTATAGGGTTCCAACCACCTTTAATAATAAAATCATTAACAAATTTTCAAAATTATTGCCACATTGGCTTTTAAATGGTTCCATCGATGCTCAAAATCCTTTTGATTTAATTGATGCTACTAGTCGATACTGGTTTTTATTTTACGCTTATATATATATATATATATATATATATATATATATATATATATATATATATATATATATATATATATATATATATATATATATATATATATATATATATATACTCGTCGATCATTATAAACTCATGATGGATTAATAAGTCTAATCCGACAAAACATTAATTGACAAAAAATTTTGGGCGATACTTGAGTGAAAGTAAGTTTTTGTAATAGGATACATTTTGAAGCAGCCCGCAATTATATAAAATGTCTAATTGCATAGATTTCGAACCACTTGTTACATATATGTAGAACTAATTGCGAAACAAGCGATGTTAACAAGCATTGTAGATACATATATGTAATGTAAATTAGTCATAACTAATTTACTTTAAGAAATGGTGATTGAGAGAGAGACGACATTAAATTGTTTTCTTTTTGCATCTTTCTTGGTTAGTTTTTTATCACTAGATAAAATCTAATGAAAGATCTATAAAAACAAAACTGGCTTATATGTATCAATTTACTCTCTTCCATGGTAAATTATTATTATTTTGGTTTGTGGAAATAGAAGGGATTTAAAATAAAATAATTAAAGTAAGAAAAAGAAATTATTACTTTTAAATCGAAGTGAAATAGTAAAGTAAAAAAAAAATGTCTTAGCTATAAAAATGAAATTACTTTCGATTTCTGTTTCAGTTTGCAATTTTTATTTTTACCTTAAACAACATAATTATATTTTTACTAACGTTACCTGTGTAAAATTTACTTTTAATGTTTTATAAATATTAAATTAAGTATTTAGTTAAGACTTTTTGTTGTATCTAATAAAAAATAATAAATCAAATACTAAGGATAAATTGAAATTGTTATCACAGCAGCAGCGGTTCCATCGAAAATACGAAACAACCAAAAAAGGATTATAAATTTAAAAATTTTATTTAAAATAAATTAAAATGCAAATTATGGTAAGAATAAAATTTTAATTTATTATCGACTTAATTTGAATAAAATCCATTTTAGTTAAAAAAATCCTTTTAGTATAATTAATCAACTGTGCTTGTGTCTGTGCATTTAACGAACTTTGTCAAAATACGAAGTGACATAGCCCATGTGTCGAGTGATCTAATATAATTATCTTAGCTATTATAAATTACTTCATTAATTCAGAAATGTCGTTTAAGACACTCACTTTCACATTTACTTGTGGCGGCAAACGAAAGAGCCATACCTCAACAATCGACTCCACCCTTTTCTTGTATATAATTATATTTGAAATTCTTATACGCGAAACTGAACTATAACCTACTTAGGGTAAACAATAGAGATACATTACATATGTTACTTATGCATGGTTTTGTATTGAGTAATCGACGATTGTGGTGATTTAAATAAGATTGAAAGTGCTTGTAAATTTATAGACGAATTGTTGCTTTAATCGATATAAGTTCGAGTGATAGACGAATGAAATTTACCTTAATCGGGGATGTACAATACTTAGTGATTTAAAGATAAAATTCAGATTTAGTAATAAATAAAACAATAAAGTATTTAAATACTTGGAATTACGAACATATGCTTTTTCGGAAGTTTACAGTAAAATTATAAAAACGAGTTTACGCACTGCTTGAAAGTGATTTTTGGAATTACAGTATTGAATATATAAATAGGAATTGCTTCCTTATTACAAGAAATAGTGAATTGAAATTAGTTGTTATATCATCCAAACCTAGAAAAATAAATAAAGTTTAGTTTGGCCACTCAACTACACTGTTAGCTTGTTGTATAATTTTACGGAGATTTTTTTGTAGCTAGTATCTTGAAAAGCACTTAAAGCTCTGAAGCTTTTATGTGAGCTTTAAATCGTTCACCTTTCTTCAGAAAGCTATATGCGGGTGTATAGATAAATTGTATAGATGAATAAAAAGCTCACTTGCAAAATATAGAATTTTTGAAGAATAGTATTATTGCGAATTTTAACGTGAAATAAAAATATAAGGTGAATAAATAGTGAGTACTAAGAAAAATTCATATTTATTGCTCTGGCCATCATTAAATTGTATAGCTCTATTCCAACCATTATAAATGTGTAAACATCAGATCTGTACTCTAACAGTATTCATTAACATGATCTATCGGAAGCAGGGTGTTTGAAATAAAATTGAATTGTAAAGAGAAAAAAATAATTTATTACGAATATTATATCTCATGTTGTGACTGGTACCCCTAAAACCTTCAGACTGCGAACGGTGTCGGTTGTAGTATCGATTATCTTGCGCAATCCAACAGCTGATTCAATTTGTAGTGGAGGCATGTTTCTGAACTTTCGTAGATGGCTGTCGATGATGAACCGATGGTGGTTGTAGCGGTCTCGTAACATGCGCCATGCCTCCTCGTAGTTGTCATGCTCACTGATTTGAGCAACGATGCTGCATCTCCACTTAAGTTCGCCTTTAAATAATGCAGTTTTTGCGAATTGGTCAGCTGTTTATAATTATGGACGAGATCGACGAATAAATTCTCGAATTCAGTCCAATTTGTGTATTCGCCATCGAATGTTGGTATCGTGATTCGGGGCAGCTTTGTATCGAATGACTGCTGTATGAGAGCTGTCTTGGCGTCAACTTGTGGGTTCTCGTTCATGGTTGCTAACTGTCTCTGTAAGGTTTTTAAATTCAATGTTGCCACGAGGTAATAATCATCCGCTTGATCGCGATTACCGTATTCTCTCTCGAGTTCCTCGTCACCACACACGGCCTCGATTTGATCTTGTATACCACAAAACTCATTGTATCGGGACGCCACGTGGTCGATCTGTGTTTGGATGAATTCGATGCTTATCCCCAGCGTATTGATCGAGAAATCCTTACTTTTTCTCACCGCTCGTTCAATGACTCGTTGTAGCGAGGCTTGCTTAACGCGAGTTGACATTGAAACAACGAGTTTTGTTGGTTTACCACCAGAATATCACTGTACAGCAGCTTACTATAGTAACACGCCCTTCACAAAAATGTTGATATTTCTTACCCACAAGAATACGGCACGAACAATCCGATAATGTCGGTAGATGCAATATAAAAAAAGAATCCAAAAGATGTGATCAGTCCGGTAAATACGACTAATTCGGCTCGAAGGACCAAAAAATGTTTGAAATAAAATTGAATTGTAAAGAGAAAAAACTAATTTATTACGAATATTAATATGCGTGTTGTTCGGTCAACGGTTGATGAAAAAGAGAACGAGTTACATTCAAACAAGTTATCTTGTACATTCAAATAAGTTATTTACACCGGCCACGAGATGTCACATTATACTGATGGTTAGTGGGTGCGTTCACTATTGTCTCCAACACAGGGGAAGCAATTACGACTTTAGTATTTCCTGCTGCAACTGATATAGCCAATAGTCCATTTGGTCGGTTGTACAATCATAAATATACAAAATATGTGGAAGTATAAAACTATATTTACTTAGTAAGCATTATTAGCTAAATTATAGTTTTGTGTCTTGTAATGTACATTAATAATCGGTAAATATATTTAGTACGAATCTATATTTTCGCTTCAGTTAAATTTTGTGAGAGAGATTAGAGTTGTGAGCAATATTTTTATTATATCATTATATGTATATGTTAAAAGGTACTATAAGTGTGAACTATTACTTTACAAATGATGGATGTTAGTTTTTACTATTAATTAAATAAAATAATAAAGCTTTTACTATAGTCACATTTTTAGTTTCGTAACCATGATTATGAAACTATGATTTTCGAAATGAGAATACATGACACACTACAGTTCTCATTTCATTTGACACTTTATCATAATTCATCAAAATTCTCATGTTAACTGTGTAGTTTAACCATATCTTTGTTTCGCCCTGCACCCAATTTTACCTATTTCTATTTTTAGTTATATTTGCCGTTAATTTATCGAATCTGTATTAATTTATTTTTTTGAAAACTTTATACAAAAAAATAAACAAATGCAAGAAAAAAACAATATTTATAGTTTTCGCTATTCACTAACAGTTGAAATTGGCATTGTCGTCACTAAAATGCAATGGGATGAGAAAAAATCGCTCATTCCGAAAATATGTTTAAACCAAGTTGCAAACCATGGTTAGCGACGACACATTACAACGAAATCATGATTAACTCGAAACTGTAGTTACGAAACCAGTTATTTGTCTATAGTATAAGGCACTTTCGGTTTTAGTTGTTGTTTAAGTGTTATAAATCTATTTAGCTCACGGCATACGTATAAACGCTAAATTGTACAACTAGGACCGATCGTTACATTTATGTTAGAAGGTAAGTTAGTTCATTCAATTTGAAGCATATGTTTTCGAATGGTGAAAATTCTGAAATAAAGTTTTTTTAAAACGAACTTAGAAGATTAGTAGCTGGATACCGAACCATTCCACCTTGTACCTAAAACACAGTGAATTTCAATTATGGCATGTTAGATTTTGAAAATAAACCCCAGTGAAACAAGGATTCCTTGTTTCCTCGTTATCACATAATTATGCATCTATACGTAACGTTGTAGTGTTTCACTTCACTAACATGATCTCAGTTCGAGAGTCGATTTTGAGTTACTAAAGAAGATGACTCAGGAGTTAAACTAATGACGTTGTCAAGCATAATTAAAATATTTTATGTTAAAATGCTGTATCTTAAAATTCCGATAGTGGAACACGGTCGTCGTACCTAATCGGTACGAAAAACGGTTTTGATGATATTGGTGGTCGTGTAAAATACTTGTCACGATAAAGTTATCAGTAACAAAAAGAAAATCTTCACCATCTTGTAAAATTATGGTCAATTGAGTTTGAAAGACATACTTTTCTTTATCATTGACGGTTGTGATTTATTTGATATAAACCAAATTAATTAATTAACTAAAACTAATATAACACCTTTTCAATAGTCAATTATTCTATTATTATTACGATTAGGCCCTTAGGTATGTAAATATGAAATCTTATTCAAATTTGTTGAGTAAAATTTACTCGAAATAAAATAAAAATTACCATAATTACCTTTATATCAAATTCACACCTTTTGCCTTTACTGCTGCCCAACTATTATAATCACAACAGTTGTACTGGTTTTCCATACCACACGTACGAGTACAAGTATAGTTGACACTAATTTAGTTGGTTTTATATTTTATAGGGAACCAACTTTTAATTTCGAAAGTTGTCCAACTGTTTTAGTTATTATTTATATAAACAACAATGTTTAATTTCTTATTAAATTTGATTTATGCAAATAATGGTAGTGTTACAAAATAAATGTGTAGATTTAAATATCAAGGTACTTATTCTGCGTATGTACGTACATTTCACATAGTACACAAGAAAAGCCGTTTAAGCAAATATAAAAACTTGAATACATATAAATTGTGACTTATACATATATTTTTGTTGTTGTTGGGAGTCTGCTACCCCGCACTTATACCGGCGACGGGCAGTTGTGATACCACTATATATACGGCTATAAGTCCTATATACGAAGAACCATCTGTGCATTGCATAGCTCCATGTCAGCCTATAGTAATGACATGGACGTGGACGATGGGACGGCCTATCTCAACAGGGGATCATTCCCACCCCCCATCGCAACGCCCAAACGATCGATGGTGAAAAAATCGTTTTTGCATCCTACCATAATCGGGATTCAAACCCGGTACCAGCCCCGCTCCAACTGCCGCAGTTTTAACCACTGCGCCACCGGTCTACATATATGTCGTTAGGATATAAAAAACAAAAACCAAATCGTACAGTGGTTTAAGTCAGAATGGGATTAGGCTAATAGATTCTAAGAGGATTTTAATCATTATACTATGATTTAAGGAGTTGCTGAACACTTCCTTTGCCTCCTTACTAAAAATTAAGCAAAATATAGAAAATTTGACATTGATTTGAAAATCTTTAATTTGGTTTTATTTATTTTGCAGAAAATCACAATCATCTTAGCCTCACTTTGTGTGGTGGTGTATGGCAGTAAAGATGAAAGAGTGGACAAAAGCGCCAATCCACCCGATCAAATAAGCGAAGCATCAATTTCACACGTTAAAAGAGGTTTAGAAACACAACAAGGACAACCAGGTAACGTAAATCACATAAAACTGTTATGAAGTATAGTCTTACAAATTATATAAATGTTAATGTAGGTGGATATCAAACGGGATTCACTCCTATTTACTCAAATAACTATTCACCTGTAGGACAAATTCAATATGCTCAATCAGCCACATCACCTCAGGTAATATATAATTTTTGTTAAATTTATGTACGTGGTAATATAGAAAATATATTGAACATCAAAATGGCCAGAGAAGGCAAACCCAAAATTTCACTTAAATGGTTGGTAACTTATAAAACTAGACAATACATATTAAAACAGTTTGAAGATGTCAGATCATTTCATACCTCTGATACCATCTTGGCCATCCAAACGATGGTTGAAACGAGACTGAATCAATCATAACGATGTCAGGAATATGTAATAAGTCTATTGGCTTTATAATATGTGTTGGGTCATAAATCTTTACAGTTTTATCTGTGTCGTCGTATCAACGAGTACATTTTCACTCTATCGACATGTTCTAGTAATTAAATAGTGGTGGACTGCAAAAATGTTCCCAAACAATAACATTTTTTTCCCAGTCACTCAGGCTCAATTTACCACTTTTAGTCACACATTCCTCCACACTCTCAGTCCCGGAATCTGTTTGTTCATCTTATGAAGTCCAAGATATTTGGTATCCTCAAGGGCGTCAATTGGTCCTCAAATAGGAATTGTGAGCTAAAACCGTGCAGTCTATGGGAAGAGTAAGAAAAACAGGAGCACAAAGAGTGCTCAACAGTTTGTTCCTCTCCGTCTTCTTACTATATGGGTATCCAAAAAAGTCTAACTTATCGTTTACAAAACAAGTTTCGATGAAACAAAATTGGAACCAATCGCCTTTTAGGGCAGCTTGGCTGTCAGAAAGAATGCAGATACGACGATCTATGCAATATATCTCTTTTACAAAGAGTGCTGCTTTCAAAATTGCAGTAGTTTCTGCCTGAAAACAGTAGCGTATCTACCAAGCGGGATAGATAATTCAACCTTAGGATTTTGTAGGCATAACCCGGTACCAGCTAGATAACGGCATGCTGATCTGTCAGTAAATATTAACATATCGTTACCGGAAGGGTAGGATGGACTGTTATAGTCTCATATGTGATTTCCGGTAATAGTTACATGAAATAATTTCCCGAAGATGTGCTTCGTCACCATAGTGTCTGAGGGCAGTTGTGTGCCGACCCACCTCTCTCCATAATTGACAGTGTTCAGAAGGGCCAAATATATTGTATTAGCATTGTAGGTGAGCGGCTGTTTGGGCTGCACTCCATCGGATCCAAAGAACAAGCGGCGGCAGACCCACAACCATCTAAAAAGCTGCAGTAGGTGTCTTTCAAATGCAGAGATCATTGCATTGAAGAATGCATTGTCAAAAGCGCCTTCAATGTCCAGAAACGCCCCAAAGGCCAATTCTTTGTTGTCCAGTGATCTTTCAAGCCGTTCAACGATTTCATGGAGTGCTGTTTCAACAGATCTGTCTTTCTGGTATACGTGTTGTTTGGAGGGTATAGGATTTACTAATAGTTCATTATCCGTGAAATGTCTGTTTACCAATCGCTCTTAGCATTTAAGTAGAAAAGAGTACAGGCTGATAGGCCGAAAACGTTTTCTGGTCATTTCTAGGCTTTTCATCCTTTGAGATGTACACTACCCTGACTTTTCTCCAAGATCATACCATTGCGACTGCTTTACTTCATCCATTTACAAGTGGTAGTAGTTGTTTGGTAATTCTAAATATTCCAGCGGGTACTTTAGACCCATTCTATTGATTGAGTCTTATACATGCAGGCTTCTTGAACTCGGTGTTCATTATAAGTTCTACGAACCCTTGTTTTGCAAATAACCCACTCTATCGTAATAACCCAGTAACCCGTTTTTGAAGCATGTGTAGTTAGCCTATTATTTCGTCACAGAATTTTTTTCATCGGACAACACTATTCTATCCCATCACAGTTTGATTTTAATATTCGAATTTCCCTCTATTTTGGATTATTGTAACGAGTTGAGTATATAATAAGAAATAATTCAAAGTGGCCTTTCTCTAAAGAACACTTATTGATGTTCAGACTAAGAAGTTTTGACTCACACCATATTGCTAAATTGTCAATGTCCTCTTGACGTTTCTCGACATCGCTTAAGTTCTCGACAGTTCTGTATATTTTGAGGTTGTCAGTAAACATTAAAATTTTTGAGTATAGCGAGTATAGAGAGTATAGCGGAGTGTGACAGCTGATAGAGTCAAAAGCCTTGGAAAAATCTGTGTACATCACGTCAACTTGCTTTTGGCTTTCAATAACTTTGATTGTGCTGCTGGTTAATTCAATAAGATTTGTAGATGTTGATCTCTTTGGCATGATCCCATGCTGGTACGGTGAGACATGTCAAGGCACCACTTCTTTGAAGGAATTACATATTACAAGTTCAAAAAATTTGTTTTTAGATGGAATCGACGTTGTACCTCTATAAAATGATGCATCACTTCTAGTCCCAGTTTTGGAAGATAACCTGAACATTTCCAATGAGGTTATTCTGGTTATCTTCCATTTTTAGGAAACTCTCCCAATCTCAGCGACTGATTGACCAGCATGCAAACAGGTAGTTCCAAACTGGTGTAACCTTTCAAAAAAGAAGCAGGCATTTGGTCACGACGGCCGCAGCCATCGTCAAATGTTTTCAGAGCCTTGTTTATATCTACTTTTATGATATGTGATACTTTTTATTTGGTAAATTTGGCTCAGGTTTGACTCGTTGATAGTATCAGTGAACAAATGTTCCTCATCCGACGTTATATTCATTGGTAAAGTATCATCCTATTCCTCGTCTAG
Organism: Tipula lateralis; assembly: GCA_963932295.1. Taxonomy (NCBI): domain Eukaryota; kingdom Metazoa; phylum Arthropoda; class Insecta; order Diptera; family Tipulidae; genus Tipula; species Tipula lateralis. The sequence continues at coordinate 69,990,177 of OZ010737.1, forward strand.
TGTCCAATTAATAGAAGGAAAAATTGTAGTCATCCGTGATTTAAATAGTGTCGGATTGATTAGCCATATTGTTGATTTCTACAATTGAGTCGCAGCATGTGGTATATGATAATATCGATGGGTCAGGTTTAATATACACAACGTTGCTGTATAAGGTCGTTTTGTTAATCGATATTTTTAGGCATTATTGTTCAATACAGAAGTGTCAGTAGCTATTAATACCCCACCACCAGATTTTTTAGTACTGGTTTCTGGCGAACGATCACATCTGTAGACAATATACGCATAATCCGACTTGTAACAAATTCCTTTGAATATATGTATGTTTCCCTACGCTCTTCTTGATTTGTATAAAAGTTTCCGTTGTATCTTTGACCAAGTGGTAAACGCTGAGTGCGTCTTTAGTTTGATTTATCCATTTGTCTCATAAAAGTTGCTAATCGATAATCGTTACTTGGTCTAGATTACAACATCTACATTATTATCATCACAAACTTCCATAGATTATAACATTTTTACAGTTCAAAAGTTTTAATAAAATAATTCTGAACCCGACCAACTGGCGTATAGTAGTTAAAGCTGCGGAAATTAGAGCGGACGGTACGGGGTTCGAATCCAGATAGACGCAGGATGCAAAAGGAATTTTTCACCATCTGATTACGATCGGTGTCGTGAATGAACACAACTATGACCCCCTGTTGGAGTGTAGAATTCATGTGCCAACCCATCTTCCATGCATCAGTACAATATAGGCTGACATGGAGCAATGTGTAGATAGTTCTAATTAAATCGTACATCTAGCTGTACGATTTGTATTAGGATGTAAATAAGCAAACTCGAGACAGAAAACACAGTGGTTATGGAATTGATTTGCCATCGAATTTTCCTGGTGTTATAAGCTTTCTGTTATTATCCTATTTTGTTTCCTTGAGCTTTCCTTGTGCTATAGGATTTTTTTAAGGTTCGTCCATCGGAAGAGCGCGGAATATTTTACTGGTCGTAGTTTGAAATTTTAAATGTTAAGGGATGTTAACCAACTCATCGCAGTCTTTTGAGCATTGGAAAAACCACTGCATTGGAAGTATAAACGATTATTTAATTTCAAATTTGGTTTAGTTTACATATATACAAATAACCTCGTGTCTACAATATACTCGTACACGAGTACATATTCATATAAATATTTATTTGCCTTGTGGCTCTAAATTTGAAGTAATATTATTATTTTAAGAAAAATATCAAATATTTAATTCAATTTTTTTTTACATTTTGTTCTATTTCCGAAAACTGTATTTGACTAGTTTATAAAGTTGTATATCAATATATGTTTAGGAAGATTCTTGTTTAGGGTTGTAAAATAAATTTTGTGTTATCAACCGACATCACATAGTTACCATATATACAAAATTACCTTAGTTCTAAAATTACTATATCAGTCTGGAAGTAGCATTTATTATTTTGGCCCCTTTTAGCCTTTCAATGTTAAGTACAGTGGCGAAGAGAGTTACAATCAGTATATAAGTACTGCCATGCAACTCCGCTACAAACAAGTCTTTTCAGGTGGTTCAAATGTTTACCTCCAACTCCACTCATAATCATGATGAACACATAAAGGTTTTTATTTTCTATACCCATTTAGCAATTTACATTGCATAATACGTATTTCATTAGTCGGATTGTGATTACTACATGATTATCCCTAGTTTCGTCTAACTCCTCCTCAGATTTTACGCCACAGTATATTTACTGACCTTCCGGTCGCGATAAATCCAGCGGTTTGGTTCTTTTTAGTCCTTTTGTTGGAGTGGAAGTCTGCATACAGCCTATGTCCAGATTTTCATGCTGGTGCAGTCGATGGAGGTTGTCGTTTCGAATGTACCACGGTGCATTAACGATGCATCGCAGGATCTTATTTTGAGCTGTTTGTATGATTTTGATATTTTGGCACAACCCCAGAGTTGGCTGCCATATGTCCATACTGGTTTTAGAATTTGTTTGTATAACAGAAGTTATTGGAGGATCGCTAGTTCAGATAGTCTCCCTATAAGAGACAATACATTTTTTTGAATTTTATGTTTAGTTCATCTCTTTTCTTTTTTATGTGTTCTTTCCATCTAAGTTTGGCTTTTAAAGTCATGCCGAGATATTTGACAGTGTTTGCATACGGTACTGCTATCGAGTTTATCATTATTGGTATCTGATTTACTTCAAGATTTGTAAAGTTCACTTGGATTAATTTTGCTTCATTTAATTTAATTCGCCATTTCATTGTCCAATTACATATCAGGTAAGAGGCTCTCTGTAATTAACTAGTGGAGTCATTGATGTTACTTGCTGTTGCAGATATTGCCGTGTCATCGGCAAAAATGGCCAATGTTACTCCCTTTTAATAGTACCTGCTGTTTTTCTTTTTAATTGGGAGTGTTCATTTCAAAAGCTTTATCATTCGGAGGTTTGTTCGGCTTAAGTATCATAATTACTTCTGCAACTTTCCATTGTCTTGGTACATATCTTAGTCGAAATGCTTCATTAATTATATGCACTAGTTTCTTCAATGCTTTCTCTGGTAACGCTTTTATCATCTGGCCCGTTATAAGATCATATTCTGGAACCTTATGTGCATTCAGATTATTCATGATTTCCCAATTAATTTCTTTCAACGTTACAGGTGTAATTTTCATTTCGAAGTAATATTTTCCTCTTTTGTTTATTTGGAGTAAGGCTGGAATGTTTCTTCAAGGTGATTGGCAAACAAATGTGCTTTTTGTTTAGCATTTCAATTTTCTTTATGTTTAATTGGAGGAACCTGGAGTTTGGGCCTTCTAAGGGTTTTCGTTGCTTTTCATAATGAATAATCAGTACCTTTCTGCCCCGTTAGATTGCTAAGGTATTTATTAACTGATTGATTTTTAATGTCTTTTAATAGATACTTTAATTTGTTACACAAATGGTTAAATACCTTCTTATTTTCCAGATTTCGATATTTTTGCCAATTCTTTCGTGATTTTCTTTTATTTTTAAGAAGTTCTCAGGCAGCACTTTGAATATCATTAATGAGCCGATTGTTTGGCTAAGTATCATAATAACTGGTGAATGATCTGATGAAAGACTTTCACTGTTCTCTATATGGATATAATTATCTGAAATCCCTCTTGTAATATAGAAGTCTATAAGATCTGGAGTCTTGCTGATATCCGTAGGCCAATATTCAGTAGGCCGCATTTTAGCTGTTTGCCTGCTGGAAACAGTTCTTTTCCTTTAACGGTCGTTAGCCGTGATCCCCAATAGGTATTTTTTTCGTTATAGTCACCTCCAATTAAAAATACACTTGCTAGTGTTTTGAATAGATCAGTATAATCTATTTGTTTGAGATTGTATCTAGGGGGCAATATATTTCTGAGATACTACAGGTTTTTTTATTGTTAATTGTATTTTGATTGTTGTGACTTGCATGGAGAACTTTTCGACTTTAACTTCTTCGTTATGTTTTATATGATCTTTTATGAGGATAGCTGATCCACCTCTAGCTTTGTTCTCTGGATGTAATGCATGGTAGCAGTTATATCCTTTAATTTTACAGAATGAAGTTTTGGTTAAGTGGTTTTCTGATATAAGACATATATCTATATTATGCATGTTTAAGAATATATCTAGCTCCTGTATGTGATTTTATGTAATTTATATTGCCAATCACTCGATCAAGGGTTCCGTCTACTCTTTTATTGAAATTAGTTTGTAATTTAATTTCTTCTAGTGTTTTCTGCAAACTCTTTTCTTGCATAATAAGTCTTTCGTTGATGTTCTCTATGTTTTTCAGTATATATCCTGTAGAAGTGAGCTCCACTGTTGACTGTTTCTGCTCTGTCTGCTGGACTATCTGTGCATTAGTAACGTTTTCGATTACTCGCTCTCTTTGCATGTTAGGAATTGGCGGTTCTTATGGTATCTGGTTGGCGTGATTTATGTCACATTTTTGGTAGTTCTACTGCAACTTCACACCTTCTGTAGTTTGCTCGATGCTGGCCTTTACAATTGATACATTTCGGTGCTGTATTTCGGGAAACTGCAGTCGTTTCCTGCACGTTTTCCTGCACATATAACACACCTTGCTTTAAGGTGACAGTACTTATTGTTTTGTATGATTATAATCTTGGCAGTTTTCACATTGAGGTATTAGTCAACTGATCTTTCTCGGTGTTTCTATTTTAACCCTGAGGTTAAGGATAGCCTTAATATTATAAATATTAAGGCTATCCTTAATAATCTTGGCAGTTTTCACATGATTATAATCTTGGCAGTTTTCACATTGAAATTAAAGTCAACTGATCTTTCTCGGTGTTTCTATTTTAACCCTGAGGTTAAGGATAGCCTTAATATTATAAATATTTTCTATTTGTTCTTGGTTCTCGGAGGTTAGCATGAAAAGTGGGGGACCTCTTCTCGTGGATCTCAGCATTTCCCTCTCTGTTTTCTCGTCTTTCTTTTCTGAGAATGTTGACTGCATCGATTATTTGTAGATTTTTTTTTGCAGGTCCTCAATAATTTCATCTTTTGAACAAGTTGGATGGATACCTCTTGCCATTACTTTAATTGATTGATTGTTTTTATCTTCGTAGGTATACCACTGGTGACCATCAGAATTTAATTTTTTGGCTAGAGCTTTGCATTCTTCGGCCTCTGTTGTGTTTATTTTCCAGATGTTATTACTGAGTGATATTACTTTGTAGTAATTTCTTACTACTTCTTTAGGGTGGAACCTGTTTCTTTTTTTCTATATAGGTCACGCACTTTTTGGGCAGTAATTGCATTGGTACTTTTGATGTGGGTTTGAATTGATTCAATTTCTGGTGACGATTCAGCTTTTGTCTTGCTTAGGTTGGATTCTTTTCTTGATTTCTTATTTGCTCTCTTGGATTTCTGTAGTATCCACTTGATTTCTCTTTCAAGCTCGTCTTCATCAGTGTGATATTCGGCATGATCTGAGGCGAGTATTTGGTTGCTCACTAATGTTGAGTTCTTTTAGCATAATGTTTTCTTTCTTTAGTATGTACGGTAACTTCATTGGTCAGCTGCGCGATTAATTTTTCCATTTGGTAAAATTTATTTACTATCTCCGCGTTGTTTATAATATCTATTTGAGCACTGGAGGTGGCTTCAGTAGTTGACTTGTTTAATTCAAATCGCATTGTGGTGATCTACGTCGGGGAAGTTTTTGGTGGTGTTCTTAGAAGTGCATTACTTCTTCCACCTAAGGGCCATTCATTTGTCGTTTTTTCCATTCCCAAAATTTATGTCATTATCACTTTATAATGAACGCCACTACACTTTAAAAATGATATGCACACCACAATTAAGTTTTTGATTAGTATTGCAATTTTTTAAACCTAAAACACTGCACTTTTTAATTAAAATAAAAATCTTGTGTCATTCGAGTCAGAATGACGACATTGCACTTTTAATTGGATTAGATTTTGAGGTATTTTACATTGGTAATTCTACTCAAATCATGGTTCGTATTAAGATGCAATTTAAGTAGTCCATCTGGATATTGGATAGCCTTCATTCTAAAGAACTACATGGAGAACCTTCTGCGAGAGAATTAATTAACTGCCCGAAGCAATCAGATTTTAAAGGTACTCTCAAAGGACCAAACAAACGGCTCCGTTCAAAAGAGGATGAAAGATTTACTGAGAGCTGGGAGGAAACTATTAGGGCCCTGACCCATTTTTCGGGTTCTTCCCTAACATCAAATCTGCTTAATTGCTTAACATCAAATCTGCTGTAGTGGCCTGCTTAAGGAGGTATACTATGACCCTATTAATTCTGAGTCAGGAAAAATATTTTATCTCGAAGTTGTCACATGAACAATTATTTACTGGCTTTATTTCAGATCTAGTTCGTATCTTTATAAATGCAATTATACCTTTAATTAAACCTCTCATATTTGGATGATGTTTTATATATTTTATACCAAAAACCGGGGAAGTTTCTAAACCGAACCCAAAAAATGCAGACCAATTCCTCTCCAGGAACCCAACAACAGTGTGATATTCGTCTTGATCTGAGGCAAGTACTAGGTTGCTCACTAATGTTGAGTTTCCTGAGTTAACTTCATTGGTCAGCTGCACGATTAGTTTTTCCATTTGGTCAAATTTATTTATTATCTCCTCGTTGTTTTTGAGCACTGGAGGTGGCTTCAGTAGTTGACTTCAGTAATTCACATTGAATTGTGATGATCTCCGGCGGTGGAGTTGTTGGTGGTGTTCTAAGAAGTGCATTACTTCCTCCAACAAAATGTATATCATTTTCACTTTATAACGTACACAAAAATTAAGTTTTGATTAAAGGTGATCTTTAAAAACATAAAGGTGATCTTACAAACGTACAATGCAATACTTACTAGGTAATTCACCTGAAATTAAGTTAACTTGAGATTTATAACGAATATTATAAAGTTAACTACACTCATAACATAAACAACCACTACAACAAATTATAATAAACTTAAAGCTCAAAAATTTCTAAACATTTCCGTTCCATTAAAATTAAATGTCAATCATCTTTCAGATTAAAAACTTTTGTTTTATCGTGCAGTACTCCAAAATATAAACACAAACCTGAAGTGTATGTACATAAGAGTATGTATATAAAAAACCCAAAAAGGGAAAGAGAATGCAAATTAAAAATCAAGTGCAATGTCTTAGAAAAAAATTTTCTTACAACTTAGACACGCAAATTAACGAAGTAACAACAACAATGTCGATGAAATTACATATAAGTTATGCGATTTAATTATTCTGCTTTACAACGTACAGCATAGCATAAGTTGATGTTTTTCATGTTGGTTTATGTTCATTTCACTTTCATTTGGGTTGGCAACGGAGTGTAGCAAGGCAAGAAAACAATAACAAAATCTTAACCTCAGCTTTTTGTTGTAGAAACGTAGACGTAGAAAGAAGAATGATTTTTTTTTCAACGCTTGGTCAATTCATATAAGATATAGTAATTACATAAAACGACTTTATTGAAAGTGAAGGTTAAGTATACATTTCTTCAAAAATTATACCAGACACATTTTTTTTGTAACGTATATACTTTCTTCTTATATATTGTTATTTAATTGAAATATCATCGCATATATCGAGTTTCTTGGGAAATGAAATGAATGTACGGTTTCCGGTTCATTTAACTTGATATACTCTTAGTGAAATGGAGGGTGTCGTATAGAGGAAATTATTTATCAAATCTGATCGTTTCATGTCTAATGTTATTGACATTAACTTGATACAAAGTAATTAATCTAGCTAAAAGTAAAAGTAACTATAATTTCTCTAAATTCACCCTGAGGTGAAATAAGTCATCGCGTTTTATATATTTTTTACTATAAATTTATTTTGTTTTTGTGATAGGTATACTTGGCTAAAGTTCCACAACCATATGCTGCATATAGCCACCTGCAGTTATCTCAAATGCCGCAAAAGTTAGCATACGCTGGACCTCAAATAACATATGCACCACAGACAATGACCAAAGCTTATCTTGCTTCACCTGTAGCATATCCACAAGTACAACTAGCCTATTCTCAGCCCCAATTACAACAAGTCTCCTATCAACCACAAGTACAGCATGCAACATATCAACAAAACGGGCAACAAGCTCACGGTGTACCACATGTTGGTCCACTTGCTTACCAGCATTCATATCGCTTTGTACCAATGGACGCAATCACACTTAATTATCCACACCAACAAGCCGTACACAATCAAGGTGTTATTACACACACTCAAGCCATACCACATCAGCAACAATATGCTAATCCTACACATTCCACCCCAGTCGGAAATGTTCAATTGGTTTATCCAAATGTTGCCGCGACTGCAACTCCTAAACCAGCCGTACCAGTTTATGCCACCTACCAAGAGGGTAGCTTATTTCAACAACAGCATCAACAACCACAACAACAATACGGTAAGCACTGACTTAATATAACTATACAGCGATATGGTTTAAATAAATGATTTATATTTGTAGCATATGCAATCCAACCATCTGTACAAATAGCATCGGCTAAACAAATTGTTGCTCCCATACCAACAGTTGCCACACTACCAACATATCAATATAAACCATTGATTACAGCACAAGCAACCGAAACTAGTCACGGTCATAATGGGGCAACAAGCTATTCAACCATACAACAACATTTAAATCATGCCCAACCAACAGTTGGGTCACATCTAAAATTGGCTACGGTGCAACAACCGGTCTATCAAACCGTTCCTCAATACTATACACATCAACCAGTACAACAAACATTGGGAAAATCACTTGCCTATGGTCCGGTGGCGCAAGGATCTTCGCCAGCAATTTATTCGCAACACGGTGCTGTTCACTATGGTTCACATTTGTATCCAGTGGCATACAATAAATTAGGTTAAATGAGAATTGTGCCAAAATTTGTTAAGACGGTGTTCCGTTTTATAGTAATTTATTTAAGTGAGATAGAGAAAGAGAACCTTTAGGGTAAATTATGGTTCATTTACATAATTGTAATTGAATTTACTATAACTTTTTATGCAAACACACAAGTTTTAAATAATAAACAAAATGAATTGTTAAAGTTAGAGGTTTTTATTTTAATGCTTAAATGATGAATTTGTGGCTGATTGCTTTCTCAGTCATTCATTGCTGAAGGTAATGCCACTTAATAAGAAAATAATATTGTGAAAAGAAGTTAGCCTATTTCCAACTGAACTTCTGAACTTCCTCAATTAACTCTTTATTACATTAAGAATCCGTTTAGTTGTCAGCAAGGTGGTACAGCTTTATTTTTCTTTTGACTGGAAATAATTTTGAATACCTCGCAAAACAATATTGTTAAGCTTTCGAAAACAGTTTTATTAATAAGAAGTATTCCATCCCCTGGCCCGAATGATAGCTTTCATTTCGATTGATTTCACCAAAGCTTTCCCAAAATCTTGAAGTACCCTTCCAATCCTCTACGATCCCCATTGCAGCTCCTGGAGTCTCGTTGGAGCAACATATCTGGCTCGAATAATAGCTTCCATTCTATGATTCATTGATTTCACCAAAGTTAGTACAAAATCTTGGGCCAGAAGGTTTCGAAATAGATATGTTGTTTCAACGAGTCTGTGATTTACTTCGTAACAGGCACATCCACCTCTTAGAGATACTGGTATACTACGCCAGCCAGATGCGGTCTCGCATTATCCTATATGAACCGAAAATGTTCACTAATAAACCCGACAAACGGTATGACGTACTCAATTTACCGTTGAAAAGGCATTCATCTTGATGGACAGCCAGTATTGGCTCGTGTGATGAATACAAAATCGGTCTTCACCTCTCCTGATATGCCTCCTAACAATGTGCAAGATCCACAACCATACAAGACACGAACTTCAATGCAACATTGTGCATATCGCTCATATTGCCTTCTGTATATTCTTTCGCGTCCATCGGTGTCATATAAAAACATCCTGCGCTCGTCAGAGGACAGGACTCTCCTCCATTGCTGTTCTATCAAATTAAAATGCTGTCGAGCAATCTCACGACGGTCTTGTTGGTGGATTGCGGTCAATTTCGTGGCCCGTTTGCTAGTCAGATTCACTTCTTGAAGTCGTCTTCTAACAGTCCACCGACTCACTTCGTCTTCACGAAATTCTTAGAGCCGCCGTCACAGGTGAACGCTGTCGCATTCATACGACGATATCACGCTGTGCTGTAGCCCGAAGTCAGCCTGATCCGTGTTGCCGTCTGAAGCCACAAGTTTCCTGATATCTCTGTCACACTCAACGAACGTGAATTTGCTCATGCTCAAGAATCTGCTCTAATTTAGTTATAGGACCAGTTCACTTTGGTGCTACCTCGCATATATAAGTACACCCACTTGTGCGTCTACCTCTGGTGCGGTATCCAATTCTTTTCTCCGGTTGAAAACATAATTAAAAGAGCACCGTTCAGGTTAAGCGTCGATATGCAAATGATCACAATTCCGAGCGAAATATTTCATGGCATGCCATTCTAGTGATCTTGTTGAGTTATTTTTAGAATTTAATTCGACAGCCTGCTATATGCATTTGACAGAAATCACTTTGTTAGCATAGTACAAGTGCAACAAAGATCAACGTTGAGCTGGAAATGGAAGATCATAAACACTTCCCAAATGCCGGAGTTCCTCAGGGAAATGACTGGAAGTTGTAACTGCGCTTAATTCCGATTTGAATACAATATTTGAGTAGGGAGTAAAAAATCAGGTCAAATTTAACGAGAAAAAATTCTCGCGTAAAACAAGTCACAACAAATACCCTTCTTGTGGTAAAAGGCCACGTTCTCGTGAGTTGTGCTCAATTCGTTTTTTTAGTGTTAAGATTAGCAACAATTTAAAATGGAATGAACACATTTAAGACCACTTTTAAGATCTCATCAGGTTCTCCAGATATATAAAACCTTTATTAGACCTTGTATAGAATATTGCTGTCAGGTTTGGGGTGGAGCATATGGCATTACTCGCTTGTTCAGCGGCGTGCCATCCGAATAATACGAAACCCCAGACTTACGAAAGATCTAGACAGCGTACAACACCGTAGATGTTGCAGAACTCTGCGTGGTTTATAGATTAATAAATGGTTAATGTTCTACAGAATTAAAGGAGAAAATACTTCCATTTGAACATCTAGGAAGTTGAATTCTTTATCCGGTTTTCAGTTTCCGTTTGAGTATAAAATGCAAAAGTGTAAGGCAGCCATCAACCTTAACTTGAAGGATCGCGCGTTGGGTCCTCAAGCTTTGACAGTTACAAGGAGCTAGAAAAGTCTAAAAGTTCACCCTGCATCCAATTAAAGCTAAACTAAAAAAATGTTTCACTGGAAAGGTATTGAAATAGACTTTGAATCTGCATTAAAAAAATTAAATAAAAAATTTTTGAAACTTTGAACTTTACATTTCTGTATCTTGAAAGTTTGAGTGTTTTTTTTGTTTTTTCGTAAATTTCACTGTGTAGTATATTTATTGGTCTGTTTATGCGAGCCTCGACGACACAAGCAAATTATCTCTAAACATTATGATGTATAATGGATATGGTTCAACGTTCATCATCAATCTGTACCGAATTTTCTATACTACAGGTCAACGAATTTCGTCATTATTTTTCTAGACAGCTGAAAATTTTTTAACATTTTCGTTTCATTAAAATTAAATGTCAATCATCTTTCAAATTTAAAACTTTTGTTGTATCGTGCAGTACTCCAAAATATAAATACAAACTTGGAGTGTATATACGTCAGAGTATGATAGATCATTGACTGTTAATAATCACCATAAAACCGCTGATCTGGAACGAATTGTTACAATTACGTAATATAAGCGAAAAAATGCGGGAAAAGTAGGAAGATCTCCTTATACGAATACCAGCTACGGATCAAGAAACTTCTGCCAATGTCTATGGTTGCTGAGCTAAAATTGATCAGTGACCCATGGAACTAGAACTAGTTGTCTTTACTCAGGTGAGAAAGTCTCGCGATTACCGGAGAAAATTACGCTCCACAGAACTTCATGGGTGAGAATTGTGATGGAAGTATGCAAAGAGACTAAGCGATACGCTCCGTAAAATATTATAGGCTATAATTTCTACTCAATTCACAATAATGAACTCATCTTTACAGAATCCTGAATGAATTTTTCCTGAGTTAAATCGTAACGCGTTTTAACGGTTTTTGCAGGCCGTGTCCATAATCTGACTCCATCGGTTTCAGTTACTTGCATTAAATTCCTGATGTCATGATTGAAAAGAACTCGGTATGTTACATTAACGTCACGTTTTGGGCCATATATTAGCCGCATGACTCTTCTCTAATGTTAGAAGCCATCTTTCATACTCATCTGTCAAGATCCAACTGTCACATCCATAGAAGACAAGAGGTCTGATCAGCACTCTGTACAATTTCAGATTAGCCGTATTTGCAAGATACTTTGATTTCAGAAGTGAACGTAGAGGATATAAGCCCGATTACCAGCGACAAGGCGAACCTTGATATCCTCTTCCACGCTATGTATTATCGTAATGAGAGAATTGTAGAGTAATTGCAAAAGTTCTCGATAGCCTGTTCACAGACTTAGATCCCGAGTTTGTGTTATTCAATTCAGAGGTTTCTTTTATTGAAAACGATTCGTGTAGCAGTGATATCAATCAAAATGGCAGTTCAATAATAGAGAATGCTTTCATGAGTGATAGCGCTTCATTTAAAGAAACATCAAAGCGTACACGAAAGAAAAGAAACCGTAACATAAGGAAATCTTATGTTTTTTGTTGGGTGGCTGCGGCCGCACATTTAGACCGGCGATGGTCTGCTGTCATACTACTATAAAATTTCATAACACCAGCAAAGCCAAAAAGCTTATTTGTCCAGTATAGGTCGCTTAGAACTTAAAACCAAAGAATTTTATTTATATCATCCATGAAAAAATAAGCAATAGCGCCACAAAACAGAACCAACACTAGAGTGTTCTTTGTAAATTTTAACGGCCAGGAGTTAGTTGTATGTCGATTATGCTTTCTAAAATGTTTTGGAGAAACCGTAAGCTTTTCAAAAAGTTTTACTAAAAAAAAGTTGGCATAGCCTGATTTGGTTTTTGCAGATCACCGAGGAAAATTTATACCGCATAATAAATACACCGAACAGCATGTAACGGTTATAAAAGCACAGCTCTCCAGCATACGAGAGCCATTATTCTCGTCGGCATATTAGCAGAAAATATTTGCATGGGAATCTTACAATTACCAAAATGAATAATCTCTTCTGTGAACGATGTGCCAGTGAGTTTGAGCAAATATTCGGAAGTATTCAAAGGTAAAATCTATTGATGTTTTCTGTATTCTATGTTAAATTTTAATTTATATTTCTTCGAATATAGGTACGGGTCTTAAATTTAAGTCGCCTAGTATTGACACATGTCACTGACACAAAGGCTCTTCATGTGACGTTTTAAATGCAAAAATCGACATTGTGCAACCAGATTGTGAGGAAAAACCTATTATCGGAACAAAAGGCTCATCATTTGGAAGCTGAATTACCGTATAAATCGAAGCATCTAGCTAAAAACCAGCCAACGTTGAAAACTTACACGTTTGACCTTCAACAATGACTTCCGACTCCATATCTTCAAACTTCAGAGTTTTTATAACCGTCAATTTACGGTTCACGATTGTGTAACAAACGATCCATTTTGTTATATGTGGCATGAAGCAAGTGGAGCTCGCGGTGAAAATAATATTGCTTCTTGTCTGTTCAAACACTTGAAATCCATAGATGTTATGTTTTATAGCGATTCATGTCCAGAACAGAACAAAAATACGAAATCTATCAAAATACACCATCCAAGGGACTGGTATCAGTTCATTCGATCGGTTGGAACTAACAAAAATTTCACCGTAATTGAAAACATCATTTTTCAGACCTGATTAAAACCAGGGTTAAGAGTACTTGGGGAAAATGAATGAACATTTAGAAAAGTTTGAGTGGAAAAAGGTTAAATGGCTTAGATACACGAAAGGGAAATTTGGAATTATTAGCTACAAAAACTCTTTGAGTGCTGAACTATTAAAGCAGATAAACATACGCCGCCGAGGGATTAATACCATCAAAATTCAAGATATTGAAGTTCATAATTATTCAAAGACTATCAGTGTGGAAAGTGATATAAAATTACCGGTAGTTTTAAATTTGGAAATATTACTTGTAACGTGGGTAAAGAGGGTAACACTTTTTTTTAGTCCGTGAATCAAGGATGTTTAAAAGTTCCTCATAATTGACACATTTCGTTCAAATGTAGCTTTTATATCAACAAAACGACTATTTTGGACAAACTTGCTCCCTTACCATTCTCAAAAAATGATGTCCATTTATCGATAGGAGTAAGTAAACCGTCAACTGTTTCAATTTTTTTCCAATATGATTCACTTAGAATGAAGGAGATAGCGGATAGTTTCATAACGGACTGCACTTCGTCTTCGATAGCTAGAGCCTTCAGGGCGTATCTTGTTTCAATCAAACTTGAAAACGAGTTCACAAAAGAATTTCATCGTGTTTTCACAGGCAGAATTTTACCGATATTACCGGGTAACATGACTTTTAGTAATATTACCCAATATTACCTATTTTACCGGTAATATTACCATCGACAATTTACCATTTACATCACAAAGTGTGGAAAAGAAAAAGATTTGATGGATTTATTTCCAATAATCGCTCCATGCTTCCATGACTTTTATAAAATCCTTAAAACCGAGGATATGTTGAATACTCACCCAGATTAAGTGGAAGAAGAAGATGACTAAAACAGTACTTAAGTTTTTTTATTGGAATATATATATTTTAAATATGTATAATTGTTTGAATTTAATTATAATTAATAAAAAATTTGAATTAAATTAAATAGCTTTAGTTCACGAGTTTCTTTAAATTAAATTGGTAGTAGAGGCTTAAAGGTTTTTAAGTAGCATTAATGACGGTTACTTAATTTGCACTAATTGACACTTATTTATTTATAAAAAAGTCTACAAATACGACTTGACATTAAAAATGATGTAATAGCTGACTATGAAAATCGAACAGATGATTTATCTGATTAAAGCTTTTGCACATCATGTTAATCGGTTCATTAGAACCATTGTTGGTTCTATGGACATCAACTTGCAAGAACACATTTCTTCTTCGATGTCTACTGGGTACTTTAATTTGTAAATTTTCCAGTATTGATGGTGCGTCAAGGTGTTCTAATAAAATATTACCAACAAACGAGCATTTTAAAAGCTCACGTCTATTCTAGAGTTGCTATGTTATTTGTTTTTCAGTCATCCAGATATGGTGGTAAACGCTGCAGGTGTATGGTAATTCGTGATCATAATCCCAATCGCTTTTCCAAGTTAAGTGACGGATGCTGAGTGCTGTAATCATGACAGCTAATGATAATGATGGAAGTTGAACTTGAACTCCACAGAGTGGCATTGATTGACAGTTAGGGCGCTGAATCAACCAGCCGATGAAAACGTTTGTTTTATGAAATTGTATGGCATCTTTGTTTGTGATCTTTAATATTCGTATCGCTAGGCCGGTTTCGATCTGGTGACGTCATTGACTCGTTGTGTGATCGAAAAGATCAAATCGATCTCATCATGCATATGCGATTGGACTTGATGTATGTTGCATTTCGTTTCTATATATGTTGTGAGGCTATGTTGCAACAGATCTAGCAAATTACAGAATTTTAATCGAAATCTTTTTTCGATATTTATGCTTTTACTATTGTGACGTGACTATTTGTCGTATTTGTGTGTGCCACAAGTTGGTAAAATGTGGAATATTTGCAGACCAACAGATGTAATAACAGCTTAACTTTTTTCTGATAAAAATATTTTTAAATATAACTCTACTGACCATGTGTCATATCTTATAAATATTATATAAGGTCAGGTGTACTCTAAACTCCATTTAAAATTTTTTTATAAAAATATTACAAATTTTTTAGAAAAAGCATTTTAACTTTAAATTGCTCTACTGAAAAAACACAAAAATTGACTTAGGCGGTTGCGGCTTGTGGCCACAGATATGTACATTAGATATTTGATTTTCAAAATAAGAAAAATTTGACAGTAGATTGGGATACTTTCTATTTATTATAGGTACTTTCGAATGGCATGAATTAACTGAATTAGAATTGGGTTACTATTTAGATAATTCAGTTGCTATTTAAATAATTGAGCTACTGAAGTGAATTGGGTGTTCGATTGGCACCATTCACTTCAGATAAATTTCAAACGAAAATCATTTTCAAACGAAAAAAAAAAATTATTTTTTATTAATTATAGTTCGAATTGAAATAAAATTCAAATTTAATGAAAACCAATTATTTATTTGTTTATTATATTTATTAATTTATTTTGTTTTATAATAAAAATAGAATTTTATATTTTTCCAAAAAACCTTGACCGTTGTCGCAACGCAATATTACTAATTAGTCTTCTATAATATTAGTTTTAATAAATTACGGCGAAAATATGTATTTTTTTTCATAAAATTACTTATATCATTCCGATTTTTTTTTTAAAGAAAACAACAATTGAAACCATTTTAAAATAAAATAAATGCCATAAATTAAAACAAAACTAAAATACTAAATTAACTACACGAGCAAAATTCGCATTCAGATAACTCAGTTGCTCAATATTTAACTGAAGTGAAGAGGTGCGAATCGAACACTCAATTCACTTCAGTTGACTCAGTTAATTCAGCTAATTCTATTAATTCATGTCAATCGAATGGGCCTTATACATCAAAACAAAAAGAAAATGGTGTTTCCCGAGGTTATTGCATTAGGCCATAGACTCCTAGATTATAAAGACTCAGTAATATTTTTGTCGATGTGTGTATTGAATTTTATTTTCTATTGAATATCATTAGTTTCCTTCTATATTTCGAAAAGGCTGGATGTGTTTTCTGTTTTAATGTAATTGTTCTTTTAGTTATTGAATTTATTTTTTACTATTCACTTATATTGTGCTCTTATTAATATACACCTATCCCCCGCTTTACACGGCGCTCGATTAACACGTTTTCGATTTTACACGGTTTACACTTATTTCTTCTTAATTGTTGCTTTGTTTCGACAGCGTAGAGTAAACGAAAAAAGGATCGAAAGAGACAAACATAATGTAAAATAAACTGTATAAAGAATAAAGGAAAATAAAATCAGAATATACGAGATAATATTGCATCATTTTTAGTTTTCTGAAATTCGTGTTCTGAACAGGTTGTAAAAAAAGAAGAAAATACAGAAAAGAGGAGAAAAGGGAATTCACCTTTTAGTGTTGAAAGTAAAATTTTGTGTATAACTGTTCATTTAAATCAGCAAAGAATTGAAGTAGATTCATTGTGTGGATAAGTTGGTTTCAAGTTAATTAGTAAGTACTTTAGTACCGAAGTGTAACGTCGTCATACTTGATTAGTAAGTATAAAACCATTCGGTATATAAAAATTATCTCTTTTAACATTCTTCTGATTTATTTAAAATTTTAGTTCTACCATGGCAAATGATAAAACAAAAAAGAAGGATATGAAAAGAAAAGTTATTTCCTTAGAAACAAAAATCGGAATTTTTGGACCGGTTACGCAATAACGAAAGAGTAGTAGATGTTGCTAGATTTTGCTCAATGAATGAAGCTACAATACGCACGATTAGAAACAATGAAGACTCGATCAGAAAAAGTGTAGCAGCTGGAATGTGTACGAGCATGAGTTTAACGTCACATGTAAGAAATGTTGCAATAGAAACTATGGAAAAGGCATTAATGATTTGGCTTGAAGACCAATATCAAAAACGTATTCCAATTGATACCAACGCCATAACAAGTAAGGCTTTAAAAATATATGATAAAATTGAGAATCGGTTACCGTCTACTTCTTCGAATAAGGTGCGTTTTAACGCAAGTCATGGTTGGTTCCAAAGATTTAAGCAAAGGCATTCTTGGCATAATATAAAATTAAAATTAAAATCTGCTGATTCAGATGCAGACTACAATATCCACAAAAATTTGCTGAAGTTATTGTCGGTAAATCTTACTGTCCTGATCAGGTTTTCAACGCTGATGGGTGTGGATTATTCTGGAAGAAAATGTCAGAATGAACATTTTTAGCTAAACATAACAAATCAGCCAGCGGCCATAAAGCAGCAAAAGAACGTATAACGATTCTTTTTTGTAGCAATGCTTCCGGCGATTATATTATGAAGCCTTTGGTAATTAACAAAGCAAAGCATCCATGATCGTTTAAAGGAATAAACATAAACAATCTTCCCATTTATTGGAATGCCAATAAAAAAGCCTGGGTTACCGCCACATTGTTTAATGATGGGTTTCATAACTCTTTCGTGCCAGACGTTAAAAGGTATTTAATCAAAAAAGGGTTACCTGTTAAGGCTCTTCTTTTACTGGACAATGCTCCAGGTCACCCTCAAGATTTGCAACATGAAAATGTAGAAATTATGTTTCTACCAACAAATACAACTTCTTTATTGCAACCATTAGACCAAGGGATAATTTCGACGTTCAAGGCACTGTACATTAAAAGTACCTTTAGGTATATTTTAGATTAACTGGAAAATGATGGTTCTCTTTCAATTATCGATGCTTGGAAAAAATTTACAATTTTAGATTGCGTTAAGCATATAGGAATGACATATCCCAAGATACAAAAATCAACGCTCCATGCATGTTGGAAAGCTGTGGGGCTTGGTATTGTTGAAGGTGAAAATTCTAGAATATCTTTGGAGCAACAATATTCTGAGATAATTGAGTTGGCTCATACATTAGGTGGAGAAGGTTTCGAAGATTTAGCTGAGGAAGATATTAATGGTGTAATGGCAGACCAAGAATTAGATGAAGACGACTTAATTGAAATTGTCAATGAAATAAGCGGCAGTAAAAATGATGATGAAGCTGGTGTTGATGAATATGAAGTAAATCCAATCACAGCAAAAGTTATTCGTGAGGGACTTGCAATAGAAAGAAAATTAGGCAACTATTTTCAACAACACGATACGAATATTGAACGAGCTCTGCGATTTCAGCGAACTATTAACGAATCTTTATGCCAATATGAAGAAGTTTACAAAGATTTGACTAGAAACCAAACACAATTATTAATCACGGATTTTATTTCTAAGTCTCACCGAACTGAAACCAATCCTGAATCAACCCAAACGGAGTGTATTGAAATACACTCAGTGATGACCATGACAGTGATATTATACAAATTCGAAAAAGAAGACTTATTGCTGAAAGTGATAGTGAAAGTGATTTAAATTAAATTATGTCTTATTAAGACAATATGTTAGTATGTAGTACATACATTCATATTATTTTCTGTGAATTTCTTATTGATTTTATGTTACATTTTTGTTTTTGAAAATTAAATGAATTATTGTCAATATTTTATGCGATTAAACTGCTATTTTTATGTTTTACTGAATTTGATTGTTGCTCAATAAATGACTAAAAAAGCATTTCTGTGATTGTTTTCGTTTAACACGGTTTTCCCTATAGAATTTAAATTTTTCGATTAATACGACTTTTTCAGGAACCTATCTTCCGTGTAAAACGGGGGATAGGTGTATTAGTTTCTTTTTTTTTCTTATAAATTATATCTTTAAAGATATTAAATTAAAAATATGCCTAGAAGATGTAGTATTGATGGGTGTATGAGTAATTCTCCTCAAAATGAAGAAAATAGGGAGACTATTCCAACATTTTGTTTTCCTTGTGATTCAAATTTAAAATTAAAATGGATGGAAGCAATTAAAAAACCAAATTGGCAAGCATCAAAATATTCGGCCATATCCATTGAACATTTTTTACCGAGTTGATGCTTAAAAATGAAAGCACCGCATATTCAATTTCTAGATCGAAATTGCTTATTGGAAACATACCGGCGGTTTTTCCCGGCAAGCCCCATCAACATGAACCACCAAATAAACGTAAACCGCCGGAAAAACGATTCCAAGAAATAAATTGTAGAATTGAGAAAAACAATGATACTTTTTTACAAGCTATAATACCAGGACATTCTACAAAATTTTAAAGAAAATCTCAATCAAAATACTTTAACAAAAAACAGTTTAAATTTTTACATAGTAAAAACGAAACATAGTAAATCCTTTTTGACAAAGATTTATAAAAAGGATGTAGTTTGAAAATACGAATTGTGATATTTTGTGTTTTAAAGGTCAATATTTTTATAGCTAATTATTTAGTTACCAAGTAAGATTTAAAATGTATTCTTCCAATTACTTTAAAGTTAACACTGTGGCCTCAATTGGAAAATCTCTTGGTAAGATATAATAATTTTGAAAGTGTTAATACGTCTAAAGATGTTAGTAACACAATGAATTTGGCTTTAGATTGCATTCCGTTCATAATGAGCTGCATTTTTATCTGATCAAATCAAATTATTATTAATAAATAGTAAGGTTCTACGATATTTACAACATACTTTAATAGTTGCCCACCTTTTACATTCACAGTGTAGTGCTGCCTATAAAATATTATTCGTCAATACCTAACTCTACCAAATCCAGAACATATTCGTCGCATTTTCTCATCTCTAAATGCTACTCCTAACACAGATCTTTCTTATACTTATTACTTGAAACAAGTTATCGAAACTTTAAGTGATATAGAAAAAAAGTAATTTTAATGATGTTGGCGAAATTTATATTAAATCGGGTATTGATTAGAAAGGAGTAGTGATTGCAAATTTGGGGTGATATTCTAAAACCGGGTTTTCGGTTTTATTAACAAAACAAAACCGGTTTTTTTAACAAAATATATTTTTAATTTCTAAAAAATGTTTACCAAAATTTAAAAAAAACAATAGTTTGAAAAATCTATTATATTATATTTGTATTTCAAATAGTTTTTTTCAAATGCAAATAATAAACAATTTAGCCAAAATAAAATAATAATACAAAATAATAATTTACTACATGTCTAATTCACAACATGTCTATTGTGTTATCCACTAGACGTGATCGAATTTCATGCATACTTCTTGACGCCGAAGCTGCTTTTTCTGCTTCCACGCTGATCGGTAGAATCGACAGTAGAAAATTGTACACTATCTTGAGTTCCAGGTCTCTGATCCCATTACGATGAACTTTAGTGTTTAGACCTCTAAGAATAATCTTTCATAACAACCACTGTTGGAGGTTCTTATTTCTGTATTGGTTTAATAGATTGGGATTGTTTTTCTTCTACTTCGATTTTATCGTCATCGCATGACAACATTTTTTTATTTTTTATTGTGCCACACATTCTTCTTCATTCAATCATTAAACAATCAGTTTAACAATCGATTTAGTAAGATTCCAGAAATATTAGCATGTTCATATTTTTTGCCATCCGGCACTTGGTATTTCTAATGAAGATACTACAGTAAGCAAGATCAATTAGTTGGTCTTTCTTTAATTTGGCTCCATTTTTATGTCAATTGCCAGTTGGCCACTATTCCGTCTGACTCGGAATCATCATACATATCAAACATACCATCATTTTCTGTCTGTTTAAATGCATTCAAAGTATACGAGCTATAGAAGATTTATCTTTACAATATAACACATTCAAAATAGCCAATAAATTATGTTGTGAAACACTGTCGAGACTGCGGCGCGATCAGAAACTCTTTAACCATTAAGCTACAATCGGAAAAGTAACCGATCTTTAATTAGTCTTTCAATTTTTCTCACAATTATCTGTTCTTATGCAAATAATGCCACTTGCAAGCCAAATACCAAATTCTATTAGCTATTATTATGCAATTTTCGGATACCGGAAAACTGGGTTGCAATCACTAGAAAGGAGGAAGTGTTAAAGGTTTCGCTGATAATAAGTCAGAATCATTAGCTAAGACTGTACAAACTTTTATGGTTAAATCTGCATTTGGAAATTTCAAAGAAGTGGTAAAATTGGTACCCATTAAAACTTGCACGCTGGGAAAGAGTTACCCAGCGGCCAGCAAACAAAAATTTTATTGCAGTATCTAAACTATATGAGATAGGTTTAGAAGTTTTTGTTATTATAACCGACAATAACAGTATAAATAGTACAATGTTTGATATATTTACTCGCAATAATGATAATTTTCATTCTCTCACTCCTGCAAATCCGAGCATCTGCTCTTTTGTTGTTATGATTCTGTTAATATTTTTAAAAATAAATTCAATATATGGTTAAATGTTAAAAATTTTGATTATTCATTTATTTACCCCGATTTTGAAACCCGTGAGATTAAATATGCTAAATTATCTGATTTAAGAGAGCAATACCAGAACCGACTAAAGATGACTCTGGCAATACACGAAGAAAATAAGGAACTATTAATCTATGTATCCAAACATTTTAGAACGCCTAAAGTTATACTTGTCGGAAACATATTTCACATCAGCTGCTCTTTAAAAAATAACAAAAATGAAACAGCCGAGTTTCTGGAAATAATTAGAAAATGGTGGGATATTTCAAACGTAAAATCAATATTTAAAGGAACAGCGAAGTGAAATGAATATTGTGAACCAGTTATAGGTATAGAGACACTAAATTAAAATTTTTAAAATGTATATTTTAAATATTTTATTGTTATCTAAAAATTAGTAAAATCATAACATGAATTAAATTATTGGTTAGGTTAGGTTGTTGTGGCTGCTTTCGCACACTTAGACCGGCGATGGTCCGTTGTGATACCACTCTTTGTACGGCTATAGGTCTGAGTTTTCGTAGAACCATCTGCGCAATGCATAGCTCCATGTCAGCCTATAGTACTGACATGGAAGATGGGTCGGCCCATGGATTCGAAACACGACAGGAGATCCAGATATATGTTCATTTATGTTCAACTGCCGCAGCTTTAACCACTACGCCACCTGGGCGGTTGAAATTATTGGTTACAAACCATAATTATAAAAATTTGTTTATTAAAAAAATGTAGTTTTATTGTAAATTCAAATAAAATGAACTAAAATCGAAAATGCGTTATGTTTTCCTTCCTTTTATTCAATAGACAATATAATGCTGGAAACAGATGGTCAGAATTCTAACAGCAGCGAAATTAGAATACACACGTTTATATGTAGTGAATTACATATATTCTGCTCGACATGTAGAATTTTGCTTCATGTCTCTATTTCTAATTTCGCTGATCATAATAAGGCCGACAACACATAAAACAAAAAGAAACGTAAATCGTGACTAGGCTCAAGTTGTTTTTTTGCATTTAGTTTTCTGTTGATAAAAAATATTTTTGTATTCTGTCAAAATAAAATGGAGGAACAGAATAATTTTAGACTGGAAAAATATAATAAATTGAATTAATTTTTACAAATTTGTGTTTTTATTTAAGCATTTTGTACATTTCATAACATATAATTTAAATAATCCTTAATGGCGAATTCATCTCGTGGAATTATATACAGTAGTATATATAAAAAACCGTGTAATCGCCTCTTAATTTCAGTTTAAATTGATCGCGGCCATAGCCTGTTTTTATTTTTCACTGCATAACCTAACTTCATTATGTATATACAATAACATAAATAAAACATGATTATTTTATTAAAATATTTATATTTTCACGGTAATTTAATTTTTATTTCCTTTTTATATAACGCACAAAAAAATAACAACATTATGACAGTTCGAATTCTTCAGAAAAAAACGATCATGTAATTTGCAGGCAGCGCTGTCAGCAGTGCTGCCTGCAGAAATTCTGACCATCTGTTTCAGAATAAATGTATTAGAGAAACAACAGTATTACTGTGTCTGGATACATATAGGCGTCTATGATTAGGCAAACCTACTTCAATTCTGTTTGATATTTTCTATCATATACCATGTTTCCATGAACCGAGTTAATTTAGGTTTAGGTTTCGTTGAGTTAATAACATGGCGGCGCTAATCCGTATCGTTTCCATGAAAAAGTATAGAGTAGAGTTAATTTGACAGTTGAGTTTAAGTATAAAAATCAATTCAATATATTTTCTATTACGTTTTGTTGTATTTCAATGAGTGAAGTTTTCTTGTATTTCAATGAGAAATGTTTTGATCACAACTAAACAAACAACAACGAAATAAAATAAAATATCAAGCAAACCTAACTCAAACGTATTGGTTTCGTTGAGTTAATTTGGGTTTAACGAAACTCTAACCTAATCTGCGTTTCCATGCACGTAAACCTGGGTTAACCCTGTCATGGAAACATGGTAATAGCTAGCTTAGGTAGGATTTTGTTTAAATGTATTAGTTTTGCATTATAATATCTTTAATGCAGTTAAAGCAGCAAGCAAAATGTATACTGATGTAGTCAGATTTTCAATATGGTTCTGTTAACCAGGCAAAATGTTTCTAATTCTAATTATACCGAAACACTTAACAATATTTCGTGTGTAACAGAATGGGTTCCCAAAATAATATTTTGCTTCACAAATACAATCACGTGTATGTTCTTTAATCTAAAATCAAAATCTGTGAATGGAATTAAAATTAATTGAAAACACTTCAAAAAATGTAAACGTCTATGTCATGCAAATTACAATTAATTCCCCTTTCAAAAGCAAGTAATGATCGATATTTTTTTACCTATTTTTCCGTACGTGTGTGTGTAAGTGAGTGTTTGTGTGTGTGCACAAAAAACTACCTTATCCTTAAGCAAAATCGTTTTTTATGCCAAATTTCCTTCTTCAATAGCGAACAAACAGCGTTGTATAATTATAAAATGTACGTCACTAAACACATGCTTTAATTACATGTAATATGTGTCACGTAACATTATTATACACGAAAGCTTTTTTCGAAGGCAAAACAAAAAACGTGTGGTGCTTTATTGTTATATGTACATATATTTCGACGAGTTTGAATCAAAATATAGATTAATGAACAGGAAACGTATTCAAAATAACTTTTCTTGCCTTGATGCTAATGGAATTATATTTTTTAAATTAAATGGAAAAAGGGTGAAATTGAATTTTCTATTCATTTGTGTTTCACGCTTTTGGAAAATAATTTACAGTTCAAGTGTTTATTTTTGGCCTTAAGCATGGCGGCAAATAATTAGACACATATTTGAGATGATCGATTTTTATTTATATTTTTTTATATTCAATAGTTGACGGTGAGAAAAGTTCTAAGAATAGCAAATTTGCAGAGGATTATGTCTTCCTTAAAATACCGGTAGTTTTTTTCCTTTCACTGAGACTCGATAAGCTTATTATGACAACCTTTCCCAAACGTACACTCTCAGTCTCGAAATCTATTTGTTATTCTAATAAAGTCCAAGCTATCTGGTATCTTCCGGAATGGTCGTTAGTTGATCCTGAAATAGAGATTATGGTCCAAAGCAGTGCAGTTTATGGGAAGTTTTTTCTTCTCTTTCCCCACACCGTTCGCAGTTTGCGATATTTCGAATTTATTGATCCAAAGTAGATTTTGGATAGTCGACAAGAGATGGAGCTATCCCATCTCTTTTGGTGCAGATCATCAAAGTGATAGTCGATTTTTCGTTTAAAAGATAATGACGTCAAAACAGCTTCACACCTGACCACCATACCGGCAGTTAAACTTAGTAGTTGTAGTTCTGTTGCAAAAAAGGATTTCTGTTTTGAAAAAATGATAGCTATAATCGCACAATAAGAAAAGGTAATTTTTTAAGCTTAATTTATTTTTCTGACAACAGCAGAAGTTTACAATGTGTCAAGCTATGACTTTGCTTCTTATAATGTGTATCCATACTATTGATGTATGATTAAGTTATAATCCACCAAAATGCTAAACACTGAGAGATTTTATACCTTCAAAGATTGTTACAATTATTTTATTTGGAATCACTTTTAATCGACTGAGAACTAAGATCTTCAGAATAGTTCAGACTCTATCTGAAATGTTAAGATTTACCATAAATCAGATCTATAGAAGTAGGTACTCGATTTCGCTACTAACGAAATGATGCATAATCTTAAAAATTGACTGCTAAAGATATGGGAGTAATGAAAAGAAAGATATTCAGTCTTAGTAGTAGCGGAACCATCTGAAATACACACATCTAGATAGCTCTGGTAGTAGTCATAGTTTGAACATGGCGACAGAAGTAGCAGAATAAGAACTATTTATGAGATGACATATTAGATTCGGCGTTCTGTTAAACAGTACAATACGGCATAGTCAAATACATGAAGGTACATCTGAATAAAAATTTGAATTACTTGCAACTAAGCTTTGATCAGGAAATGATTGGAAGAAGAAAGTCAATAATGTCAGTCACAAGCTATAAATGTGAAGTACATGCAGAATACCTCAGAAATGAATATAATAAAAAACGCTTGTGTACCAGAGACTGATGCTTATGATTTCCACATTTACAGAACTATATCAGAACGTAACGACGAAGGAATGGAAATCCAATTTGTGATACCGTGTCTAATTTTAGTATCGTGAAAGTTCGACAAATCGAAATAGATTGAGTGGATACTTACGACGTTGCAGCAATTTCATTTAGATTCCTAAAAAGCAAATAGACCCGAAACCCCACCGGCAACTGGACGTAACTGCAGTTGTTCGTGGTATTACAAAGATGAGGTTATTAGTGGATGAGATTTCCAACGTGGTTAATGTCTTTTCTTCCTCTAAAAATCAAATTGTTTCGGTAATTATTAATGAAAAGTTAAAATGTAGTTATTCACTAGTAGATTATTAACAGTGTATCGCGTAGATTTGCAATAGTTATAACTAAAGTCATAACTCAACTGGGTGTGTAAATTATACAATGTATTTACACAATTGTGGGTAATTTATATAAGATTATTTTTACATCAATATCTTCTAAGCCTTAAATGATCTTTATCACGCATTCTAACAGTTTTACGGTGCTGCTCGATTTAAATGAATGAATCTGTAGAAATTTATTACTTCCAGAAATAATTTTTCATCTATACATATTCTCCTTTCAAACTAACTACATCGCCAAATAAATCAATCTCAGATTTTATAAATACGAATTTGTCCATGCTAAGAGCCAACTTAATTCCGAAACCCTTTTACACATTGTTGCGAGGTATGTTAATTACTGCTCAAGTGAACCAGATTCTACAATTTGTTTGATCTGTTGTTGTCAATGATTTGTTTATTCGCAGACATTCTCTTAAATCTCAATAAACACAACATAAATATTTTATGCTTTAAACAATGAAAAGGTTGTAGTGGATCCCGGAGTTCAAAAGTCATTCTTAAAGATGGCTGGATTTTAAATGCCAAATCTAATGTAGTTAATATGGAGTTAGAAGCTAGATATGTTTTAGATAAAGTAGAGATGTGATCTGTTTATAATTATTTCGTAGCTAATTATCCAATAAGTGTAATGACCCGTGTGTGCCCAATCTCCAGGAACATTTTATGGATAAGCTCAATTCGGCTCGGGGGGTTGCTAATAGCACACAAGAAAGAATTGGTCACACAAAAAAAAATTTATCTCACCTGGAGGAAAAAAAAAACTTTGTTTACCATTCCCACAAATCCCCACCAGTACAGAATCACAAATTTAACAATTCATAATTTTAGAAATTTTATTGTATATATAAAAAAATATTAATTAAACAATTAAGTAATTTAATAAAAATTCAAAATATCATATTATCCACGAAAATTAATGAATGCATATAAAAAAAATTGTTAAACTATTTCAAATTAAACCTTAAAATTAATGTTATTATTATAAAGAAAAGAAGAATTCTAAAGAAAATAAAAAACTTACCCAGATCAGCTGACGAGCGCTCACCAACGTAGATCTGTATCGAACAAAATTATCTGAAACATAATTAAGTTTACTAAATACTAAAACAATTTCCAAGCACTTCATCAATTTTTTTTTTTTTTAAACACTAACTAATTTATATACTTAATTATAGTTTTTTTTATATAATTCAAATGTATATATATATATATATATATATATATATATATATATATATATAAACATATTATATTAGTATCATGATTTGAAAATGGAGTAAATCCTCGTTAATCATATGGCGGCTATCCGCATGGCGAAGCTTTGGTAAATAAGTTTCCGTTTTACCACTTTTTTTTTTTTTAACAATTACCGACAATCCGGTTATATCCCGTAATTTATTCATATGTAATCCAATTGTAAATTATAGAGTCCAAATATGTGGCTATTTTCCACATTGAAAATTGATTGATCCCACGCTCGTCACCACAATGCATATTGTAATAAGATTTATTCGGTGAAAGTATTTTCAAAGCATATTTCCACCCATTTATGCATGTATATATATGAGAGATCCAGAACGTACATCGAGCAGCATTCGATGATAATAAACGCAATTCCATATATTCTTATATATATATTCCAATATTTAACGTACTCGGAAAAAAATTATATATGATATGGATAACTTTATCCAAAATTTTACTTATTTAAAAATACAAAATAAATAATTGATCTCACACGGTCAAAAGTCAATTCCCAATTGCCAATTTTTTTTTTGTTCCGCTCAAAAAAAAAGATTTATTATCTACCTCTCGTTTGTTTTTCTATTATATTTTTTTTTTGATTGCAACCAGATTATTAACTGGATTTGCAATTATTTTTAGAACATTAAGAAGAAAACTCATAAAGTACACTAACATCATTGATTCAACCAAAAAAAACAATCCAAATAACTTATAGTACATCTAAAAAGTATCGTACTATATTATTTTATTTTTGCTGACCATTACATAAGTAGCGTTTCTGGTGCTAGATGATGAACTTTATAGCACCAAAATTTAGTAATCGATATATACGTAACGTCTGGCGGTTTAGTAAGAGAATGTTGAGAAATTTCACTATAATTTTTCACCATTTTTAGTATATATGGGTGTGGTGAGTTCTTGTACTTCGGATAAGGTTTGGCTTGTTATCCTGAACAATAAACTCATAGTTTGCAATCACGTTCATACGAAATTCATTCGCAGAAAACTTAAGCGGTTCAACAAAGTAATTAAAATGATACCTCGTATTTCAATCCACTCCAAATTTAATCCAATTTGCCAATAACAAAAATATTTGATTGCGTTAAATATCAACACTCAAACGAAGTTACCAATTATTATTCACGCCGAACTGCGCACCATCTGTGTTTCTGTACAATATTTACGAACGAATATTATTTGCTACTCATTCAGGCGTGAGTAATTTTGAATCAAGATTTTATTACAGTATTCCAAACCAACGTCCT
Organism: Tipula lateralis; assembly: GCA_963932295.1. Classification (NCBI taxonomy): domain Eukaryota; kingdom Metazoa; phylum Arthropoda; class Insecta; order Diptera; family Tipulidae; genus Tipula; species Tipula lateralis. The sequence continues at coordinate 70,019,025 of OZ010737.1, forward strand.
ATTCAAATTGTAACGAGCTAGTATTTTTATGCAAAAACACGTATCGGTTGTGTTATATCGCGTCCTTGTCCTCCTTATTTATTGACACACGAAGGAAAAGTATATTCGGCCATTCCTGATTTAAACTTACACGCAACCATTTGTGCATGTTACTAGTGCGGTGGAAATTAAATATAATTAAAATGATTAAATGAAATAATTTAATTTAAATTGGTATAAATAATTAAAATAAATAATAAAAGTAATTAAAATAAATAAAAAATAACACTTTAGTTAAAACTGCAATTTTGATTAATTTCAATAAGTTATAGCTAATGTAAATGTTTTAAAATAGATGTCACTGTGAATGGTGTTGTCCCAATTATGGCTATTTATAGGTTTTGAGTTTGAATTAAAATAAATTATCTAGACTAACACACGTATCAATTAAAATAAAATTCATCTAACAAACCGGGAATAAACCTGTTTTGACCAATAAACCAAATACATCGTAACAAAAGATGTAGAAACAAATGAACAATATACATAGAACAAATGGGTGATTTTGACACTTAATTACGTAACATATTATAATAAAGAAGATTTAAATGCGAATAATTGTTTTTTAATGTTTTGTTTAGCTCAGTTTATAAAACTATATAGTAACTGTAGTACTACTACACAGTAGTTGCAGAAGCTTTGTCAATAAATACCAGGATCAATTTTTCAAACTACAGTTTTAGTTTTAGTTTCTCGCACAACACATTATGGCGCAAAATACAATAAAACTTTTGTTTTTATTTTGTCTAGTCGATAAATACTAGTCGAGCATAATCCAATTTTAACGTATAGAGAGAGGTACGTGGAAAATGAAAATAAAATTAAAACTTATAATGAATGAAAAATCCATGCACTACAGCACTACCATATACATATTAATTTTTTTCCTATGTGAGTATGTGTGGGGGATGTGTACAATTGTTGTGTTACATGAATTATGTGAATTTTCATTTATTTTAGCCATTTTGGTATTAACACACGAACAAATGAACAATTACATTAACGGTTGTTATTATTAGGAGTATACGTATGACGTATGTTGGTCGCATACAGATTTATATTTTATGAAGTTTAATTTTATATGAGTGCATTTTCGTGGATGTTATAATTAAGATAAATTATATATTGTTAACACATTTTAAAAAGGGTGAATGGTGCTAAGCAAATATATTAAAATTACATGTTTTTGTCGTTTTTGTTGAATATCAGTCATCTAGACATTTCACGTAGAGTTATATGTTTATCAGAAAAGGTTACATAATTATATGAACTTTACATACATGAAAAACACTAAAGCAGCAGAAATAGCTTAAGGGATTACTAAATCGAATATTCCCTAAACCGTAATCAAAATTCTGCATAAATGATATCACTACAACTCGTGTCAGACTATCAGTAGTGAAATTTTAAAAATTATAATACATCTCTTTAGGTGCCTGAAAATGGAGACCGTTTTGCACAATCCACCGAGTTGCAATGAAACGTCGAAATGCACCGATGAATGAAGCAGATGTAAGGTTTGAGGCCAATTCTAGCTGAACCGCCTTTGTTGTAAGACATACAAATACTGCTAAGCATGTTTTTGTTGGAATTTTGCCACGTATTCGATAGTGAACATAAAAAGGGCCTGCATAATCAATTCCAACATTGTAAAATGATGGAGCAGGGTTTGTTGAAGTCGTGTTCGCGCTCGACAACATATCACACACATTCTACACACTCGTTTTGTCAGCTGTTTCCCACACATTGGCCAATACATTTGCCGAACAGCAGCTAGAAGTCCTTGTGGTCCAAAATGGAGATACATATTTCCTATGGATAAAACTAATAAGCGTTGTGGTAAAATAATGATTGCTTGGCAGTAATGCGGGGTGGCGAAAGTTGTAATAAATTGCAGCAAATTTTAGACGACCGCCTACTCGAAGGATTTTCTACTCGTCCATAAATAATGATGGTGATTTTAATGCTGGATCATGAACCATGAAGTCAGCCTTTTGTAATCCATTATATACGGTATTAAAACCTTTGACTTGGACTAAACGTATGACTGAATTTAATCCGTTGTTTACTTCTTCTGCTGTTAAAGGCCCAATTATTCTTGATGACTTAGAACGACAGTTAATGACAAAACGAAGGACATAGGCCATTGCATTTTGTATTGTTAGAAATGAATTTTTACGGTGTATTCCATCTAGGAGATCATCGACGAGATCATCGATGAACATAAAAACTCGGTCCGAACCACCAATTAGAGTTTATTAACGATTCAGGAAAAGTTCCTCTAGAAATTAAATCAGCAGGATTTAATTTTTAATCTATGTGAAACCAGTTTTTTAGAATTAGATTTAGCTTGAATTTCAGATACACGGTTTGCAACATAGGACTTCCATCTTGATGATGAAGACCTAATCCAATGAAGTAGAATATGTTTGTAACCTTAAAATTTAGTACACTTACTACCTTTTCCATAAAAGTTAGTAAAAGTTGAGCTGCACATAACTCAATCCGTGACAAAGTAACTTGTTTTAATGGGGCGATTTGTGATTTTGAACATAATAAATTGGTAGCATAATTATCTTGAATTAGAAATCGTACATATATTACAGCACCGTAGGCCTTTTCACTAGCATCAGCGAAGCCATTCAGCTGGATAATGCTGGATTTCTCATATCCATTGAACAAATGACATTGAATATTTAATTTACTTAATTCACTAAGAAAGTAAATCCAGTAGGTGTGATAGGCCATTGGAAGTCTTTCATCCCAATCTATTTTAAAGGACCATAACTTTTGTAGTAACAACTTCCCTACAACTACTTTTGGAGCAACTAAGCCAAGAGGGTCAAATATTTAAGCTACTTGCGATATAACTATTCGTTTTGTAAACCTTGACGACACGTCACAATCCAGATTGATGTTAATATTAAAATGATCATGGTTAGGATCCCAAAAGATGCCTAACGTTTTTATGTTCGTTTTATCATCGAATAAATTTATATAACATGTTTCACGATCCTCTTCTGCTATGTCACTCAGCGGAGTTAATTTATTTGAACATAATTTCCTCAAATTAAGTCCAGCGCCTTTCAGAATAGATGTGACTTCTGTTTTTAACTGAGTTGCTTCTTTTATTGAGTCAGCACCTGACAATAAGTCATCAACATAAAAGTTATCACGAATGGTCGCACTTGCTAATGGTTGAGTGGATTGAAAATCAAGCGACAACTGAAGTAGGCACCGTGTTGCTAAAAATGGCGCTGATGTAGTACCATATGTGACTGTTTGTAATTTAAATGTTTTAAGCTCGTCTAAAGAATGATATCGCCAGAAAATATCTGCAGTTAAAGCCACTTGACGATTTGGCTGAGCCATCGAAGGCGACTCTAAATTTAATAGTTGACGCATCAGGTTTCATAACGAAATGATGAGGTAAATAATAATAATAATGATGAGGTAAATAATAATAATGATGAGGTAAATCTTAACTGGGGTTGGCTTACACCAGTGGGCCCATGTACACAGACAATTGATAGGTTGGCTACTGCTTGGAAGTTCAACACAGCCTTTTTTAACTGTGGCCCAACGAGAAATTCAACTTCAAGATTTCCGAGGTCATCTTCACTGTGTAGCAATGTAGTCATCGAGTTTCTTGGAGCACTAAGAGCTTTCACGTGCCGATCCTCTATCTTGTGTTCGGGTACTTAAGCGGAGGGTTATTATTGTTTTTGCGGTAGCTGAATTTCGTTTGTTTGTTGACATTTTTAACTTTTGTTGTTTTTTATGGATGTTGGTTGTCAGCCCAGCGATACAACCAAATTTAGTCGCCTCCTATTACAAGCTCTGGATACTGTGGTGGTATTCTATAGGTCTTATGTTTCGTTCGAAATATTTACAAAACATAGATGCCCCCATCCACAGGGCCAAAAGCAATATACAGCATTGTAAAATACATGGTTTCGATTTTTAAATCAACGAGTTGTTTGGAGATTAGCAAGTTCCAATGTTCATATTAAAACCTTTTTTCTTAAATAGTATCGTTTATACAATTTTCAGAATATAGATACTTCTGGGACTAAGGGTGACTTAGTATACTAAACATCAGTTGAGTGCTAAATACATCAAAATGCTTTATAATAATTTATAGTAAATGGTGTTAAGATTATATTACAATGTAAACTCTCAAAACTACTGTACAACTTTACTATACAAATTCAGTTGAACCAGTGGTGTTTGCTTGAATATCGAAGACGAGAAACATAATTTAAAATTCATCATATTTTGTGACATAAAATAAAAGTTCTAAAAACCGTATAGTAAAAAGTATAAAAGAAGTATAAAATCCATTTATATTATCTTATTAAAATTAAAATGATAATGGATGACAAGTAAATATTTTCTTTCTTTATTCCAGAAACAAAAAAAAAACGGAAAATTATATTTTTATCATGTTGAAACAATAATAATTGTAATAAGCTTTTTTTTATATATTCAAAGTATTTTTACATTACTTCGTCTATTGCTGTACCATAAATAAGTTTTTATTTGTTGAATTCTTACTTTTCTTCTGTGTTCCGAATTGACAAAAGAAGATATTAAATTAAATATTTTGTTTTATTATTAATTTTTGTTTTGTTGTAATTTTGTACTTTCAAATTTTTAAGTTCAAAAGTAAAAAATTATAGAGCTTTTGTAGTATCCAACGAAGTACCATTAAATTTAAGATCAATATTGATGATGGTGATATTTTGTTTAATGTGAATTATGACTAACTAGATTACTCAGTTGTTTAATTAGCACAATTCAGTTGAAGGTGGTGGTCCTTAGTTCAACGCATTGGTCATCCAATCGGCTGTTAGGTTCACTGCTGGCAGGAACGATAGATTTAAACTCTGCTTTTGATGACTTTGTGACTTTTAACAGTAACTAATCCAACCTTTAACGTGCACCCTTCTTTGAGTGAAATTTGTCCGTTAGTTGGAATGGTTAATGTAAAAACATTTTCCTCACAAACTATAACAGCTGGTTGTGGATATTGCGATGAGAACAACCAATTATTGTTTTTCAGCTTAATCCATTTAGGTTTTGGTCTATGTACTTCTTGTTTTGATGTTGCGCAGTCATTTATATTTGCTGAGGTTAACATTTGAAGCTCACAAATAGTGTTGTTGAGATAAACAGTGTGCATTGGGTGCTGAAGTATACATATATAGTGAGTGTCAGTGAGTTTACAATGTTGGAACTCGTTAAAAGATAGCATGTAGTACTGATCACGATGCATGGATGTTGCCAAGTAGTCCATTGATGGTTGTATGAAAGTACCACTTGACGTTGGGAAAGCTAAAGATTTAAACAATTGATATTTTCCCTTGTTTAATAGTGGCACCTTTAGTTCTATAATAGCGTATTGCCCATTTAAACGTCCCTTGCAACCCATTAGTTGATATAAGGTTAATATTTGATCAGGATCTTGATGTCCTGGCAGAACTACATCAGGTGGCATGTGCTGTGTTATTTTATTGATTTCTTCTTGTAACTGAAATGGTGTTAGAATGGAAGTACTAACTACCTTATTGTGCGTATCTAGCACCGCTTCAATTATATTTTGTTGAAGCTCCTTAAAGTTCAACATTGACATCAACACCTGAGTTGCCATGGTCACGAATCTATTGATGTTGTTAATATCGTTGAGATGTTCATTCACTTGCTGGTTAAAAATCTTCCAATGATGAATCATTTCTGCTTCGTTCTTCTTAAGTAAGTTGAGGGTGGCATCAGCAATGGAGGTCTGATTTTTGATGAGCCTTAGTAGATAATCCTGATTCTGCTTGCATTTTTCTATTTCCTGCTCATAATGTTCCGCATCACGGTTGTCTAGAGTACCAAACAGCTCGTTTACTATGTTTCCTACTAAAGCGCCTCTTTTTGGTCTGTAATTTTTGTCGTGAAAAAGTATCTCATTTTTCTGATTGATAGTATCTAACATGTTTTGCAACTGTCTCGTTATTACTGCGCATGTGTCAGTGATAGAGCTATTTAAGCAAAGTTGGGCCAGCTTTCTAACGCAAAATTGAAACGATCTTAGCTCTGTGTGATAAGACGTCATGTTAAAATACACAATGATCTTCAATTGGTTATATGTAAACTGCACGTTTCCTGTGTGTTCAAAGTAGAGTCCGGGCTGATGGGAGAAGCTCGTTAGATTATACGGAAGAGAACTTGCTGAAGTTTCTGAACAAACGGTACACATTGTCAGTAGACCTAATAAAAAGGTATTAATTTAATGCTGACACTTTTGCATGTGTATCTACTACGGGTTTGCCTTTTTTGTTCTCTCTCCGGAATTTCAGCGTCTGTGATAGGAAGAATTGTTATCTTCGAGATTGGTCGTTTAAATTTACTACCGTGACCATCTTTTACTGTACCGTGAACATCTTTAACTGCGCTTCAAATGATGCTTCATTGATTTAACTGCTGCTTCCCACAGTCCTCCAAAATGTGGTGCTGATGGTGGTGTAAAATGCCATTCCATGTCATTATTGGAGAACATTTGCTGAAGTTCTGGGGTAGCTTGTTTTAAACACTCTCGCATTTCCTTGTCGAGTATTGATCGGGCTCCAACGAAGTTTGTACCATCATCAGAATAAATATGTTGGCATAATCTTCTGCGAGCAATAAATCTTCTGAATGCTGCTAAAAACGCTATTGCACTTAAGTCGCTTACAATTTCTAGATGAACAGCTTTGGTTGAAAAACATACGAAGACTGCTATGTATCCCTTGTAGGACTTTGTTCCTCTTCCTTTAGAAACTCTCACTTGAATAGGTCCAGCAAAGTCTATGCCTGTGTGTGTGAATGGTCGTGACGGTAGTACTCGTCCTTGAGGTAAGTCTGCCATTAGTTGTGATTTGGCGGTAGACTTGAAGCGATGACATGTTGTACACTTATTTATTTGTGCCTGAATTCTACTTCTGCCGTTTGTTATCCAGTATCTTCTTCTGAAAATAGCTAATGTTAGTTGGCTGCCACCGTGCAAAGCTCGTATATGGGCGTCAACTATTAGCAGCTTGGTTAGGCGGTGCTTTGAAGGAAGTATAATAGGATACTTAGCCTCGACCTCCTACTCGCAGAATTTTTTGTTCGTGTATGAATGGATTAAGTGATAATAGATGGCTTTTCGCTGATACAGAGTCATACTTTTGCAAAGAAAAAATTTCCTTTTGGAATTCCTCTTGTTGTATTATTCTGCATAATTCTTCTCTAGCCTCTCTTAGTTCTAAATTTGTCGGTGAGATGTTGTGTGTCAAATTTCCCTCACGTGTCTTTAGACTTCTCTTGATGAAGCGTCGACAATAGCTAATGATTCGAAATATCTTATTGATGTCTAAATATTTTTCTACTAGCAACCCAAATGGATTAACTATTTCAGCACTCGTAACTAACGACACATGTTTTTCTTTTACTGCAGCATCAAGTACTGGAGTAGGTTGTGGCCAATCCTGAGATGGTTGATAAAGCCACTTTGGACCCGTCCACCATAAATCGTAATCTTTCAAGTGGGTTGGATGAATCCCTCTAGACGCACAATCAGCAGGATTTTCTTTGGTGCTAACATGGCACCATTGCCCGGGATTCGATTGTTCTTGTATTTCCGAAATCCTATTAGCAATGAACGTTTTGTATTTTTGAGGACGCCCTTTAATCCACGACAGTGCTATCATTGAATCGGTCCAAAATAACATCTCTATGTCTTGTATGTGTAGTGCTTCAGAAACTTGTTTCATTAGTTTGGTAAGTAAAAGTGCAACACATAACTCGAGTCGTGGAAGCGACAATATTATTTTTATCGGTGCTACTTTGGTCTTCGCACGACAAGGGTCACGGTTATATCTCCATTGATGTTGATACTCCTAGCGTAAACGACTACTGCATAGGCATTCTCAGATACATCACAAAATCCATGTAAACCTAGAGATGAATGAGTGTTGTAAGAATCTAGGTATATTTATTAATTCTAATGAAGGAAGTGACGTTTTATAATCCTGCCATTGCGTTGCAAATGTCGGAGGTAATACTTGATCCCAAAAAAGATTTTGGTAAAGAAATACGAAATCCGAAACTGTCTGTAGCAGGATTCCAATGAAGGCCTAGTGTTTTTATTGTATCATCAAGCTTAAATTCCAATATCCCAGTGTTCCGTAAATTAGTTGGTACTGCCATTAGGAGAGCTTTGTTGTTAGAAGCCCATTTTCGGAGGTTAAAACCACCACATTTGAGCAGTGCTATAAGCTGTTTCTGGGCTGACAACGCTTCTTCAAGTGTGTTGTTACCAGATATTAGACGTCAACATAGAAATCAGTAAGAGCAATGTTGGCGATTGGGTATCTGCCGTCTTCATCTTCCGCTAACTGTTGCAACGTGCGTACTGCTAAGTAGGTAGCTGCAGTAGTGCCATATGTGACGGTTGTAAGTTTATATTCTTGCAGCTGCTTTCCAGGAGACTTTCTCCATAAAATCCTCTGGTATTCCTGATCTTCTTCATGAACCTTGATCTAACGAAACATTTTTTCTAAATCTGCTGTATAGACGTACTTATGTTTTCGCCAACTTAGGAGTATGCTAAGTCCTGTTGGAGTGTAGGACCATTTAGCATCACTTCATTTAATGAAGTTCCTGTGGATGATTTTACTGAACCATCGAAGACGACTCTCAGTTTCGTCGTTGAACTTTCCTCTTTGAATACAGCGTGGTGAGGAAGATAGAATTGCGGAGTATCTTCATCCATTCTTTTAGTTTCCTTCATGTGGCCTAAAGCTTCGTATTCGTCCATGAACTGTTGATATTGTAAAGCCAATTCAGAGTTCTTGGCGAGACGTTTTTCGACTTGAAGTAGTCGAGCGATGGCTGTTTTTCTTGATTGCCCGAGCGGCTTAGAAATCAATAACTCTGTATTAAACGGAATCCTTACTTGGTAGCTTCCATCGTTAAGGCGCATGTGAGTTTCGTTTTAAATAGCTTCACAGTCCTTTTCTTCTTTAGTAAGAATTCTAGGTTTGTTTATTTCTTCAATATCCCAAAACCTTTTAAGTTGGTTATCAATCTCGTTAGTGGTTATAACCATAGACTGATATATTGCTTTATTGTCACTAATAGATGTGTTCCCAGTAAGGACCCATCCCAATTTTGTTTGTTGTGCAACAGGCTCATTTGGTGCACCTTTTATTAAATTTGGCATTATTATTTGACCATAATAATCTGCCCCCAATAATATGTCAATTGGACCGGCTTCATAGAACGTTGGATCTGCCCATATTAAATTTTTGGTATGATTCCAAAAATTTGGTTCAATAAACTTATCAGGCATACTATCGGTTATGTTTTTGAAGACCATAGCCTTTACTTTGATCTTGAAGTTAGAAGAAAACCGCGGACTAATGGTGAACTCTACTGATGAGTTGGCAGTGCCGGCTTCTGTTCGACCCATTTCAGTGATGTCTGCTTGAATTAGTGTTCTTGTAAGCTTAAGACTGTTCGCTATATTTTCGGTTATGAATGTGGCTTGAGAGCCTGGATCAATTAGAAGACGAACCAAATGTTCTTCATTATTAGACATTATCTTGACCATAGCCGTAGCTAATAAAACGCCACCTGGCGCAGTTCTATTAGCGGTTTGTAAAGTTGTTTTCGTCGGTGTATCTTGTTGTTTTTTTGTTGCTCTCTTATGTCGTGGAGTAAAGTATGATGAGCTCCGTTGCATGTTGAACATTTTTTGCGACAATATCTTCCATGATACTTCTGTAGGCAGCTTCTGCATAAGGATTTTGCTCTTGAAGAGGAGGTTCGTTCTAATACTGATAAGTTTTGGAACGATTTGCAGCTGCTGATGTCATGAGTTCCACCACAGTAACCACAAGTTGCTTCAGTGGTTGTTGTCACGTATGTTGCCTTCTTAACAGTGTTTTGTTGGTGTTGTGGTTGTTGTGGTTGTTTTTTGTTTCCTTTTTCTCTATTGATAGTTGCCAGAGATTGAAATCTTGATTCCAAGAAACTAAAGAAATCTTTTAATGTTTGAATTTCCTTTGGATTTCTGATGGAGCTCTCATAAATACGATGTGTTTCAGTATCAATTTTCCTCGTTAAAATACCTATTACTAAGGCACTCCAGTGTTCTGTTGCTACACCTAAGTTGTTTATTGCATGTAAACATTCCAACGAAGTATCGTGTAGAGTTCTCAACCCGCTTGCAGATTCGACAGTTAAGCTGGGTAGGTCTAACAAGACATTTACGTGCGTAGTAGCTAATAATCGCTTGTCATCATATCTGGTTATAAGTGAATCCCATGCAGTCTTATAGTTGTCTTCAGATAGTGTGAGATGACTAATTAGTTTTGCTGCTTGTCCTCTTACCAAAGATAACAGATAATACATTCTTTCTTCGTTTGACAAGCTTTCGTTCTGATGTACTGTTTTATTGAATAGACTATAAAAACTTGTCCATTGCTTGTAGTCTCCGAAAAATAAAGGAATTTAAATAGTTGGTAGCTTTATGTTGACATTTTTGGTTTTACTGTCTTTAGCTACCTTGTTGCTCTCTATTTCTAACTGCTGCTCAATTTTAATGACACATAGCTCATATTCAGCTTGAATCTCTTCAAACAGGTTATTTTTGAAGTACTCGCTGTCAAATTCGACCTCACTTGCGTTTGCGATGATCTCCTCGTGGTTGTCATTAAATGAGTTCCATGCATTTGTTAGCTGTTTCAATTTTAACTCGCAGTAGGGCTTGTTAAAACGTTTACTTTCGCATTTTGAGATGCTGTTGAAATTTTGTTTCAGCATTTTTAGTTTCGCCATTTGAGTTCTGTAGCGCCTTTCCTGATCTTTATTAAAAATCATGAAAACAACGTTTTTACTTCGTTTTCAAGATCTTCGTCTTCGTCAAAATCATGTATGAAGAGGCATCCGCTACTTCGTGTTCTCGTGATTCTTTGGCTTGTTGTTTTGCTTCCTCTGATTGGCCTGGTGCTGCTCTCTGTTGTGCTTCAAGAAGTAGTTCTTTTGTCTCCTCATATACATCTTTCACCTGTTTGTAGAACTTTTGTTTCCGATATGGATGTTCTTCAGGTAAAATATGTATCAATTCGGCATCAACTGTGCAGAATTTGTCGTAGAGAAGTTGTAAGTTGATGAAACGTTCTTCACAGTATTTGACTGTTTTTCTTTGCGGTCCATCATTCTTTAGATTACTCTTTATTTTGTTGATCCGCTTACCAGTAGAGGTTTGTTCGCATAACGCTTTTACCATATCCATTTCAATATATGGTGGATATCCATTTCAATATCCATTTCAATATATGGTGGATTTTTCTCCTTTGATTGTATACACTTTTTTTTTCTTTTTTTTTAACTTATTGTGTCTATATCTTCAAAGGCACGGTTGTTTAATAGCTCGAAGGACCAATGTTTGTTTCTTTAATCAAAATATTATATTTAATGAGTATATGTAGAAACACACTGACTTTTTATTTATTTTAGTTAATTCTTTTATACAGAAAATTATGCATACTATGCATATACAGCAAAACTAAACGTATGATTTGCTATGCACTATATAAATATCAAATTATACCATATATGTCAAATTATATCAAATTATAAAATGATGTTGTTCAAGTAATGTAATATGTATATGTAATATTAGTATTAGGTTAAAATACTATTCTTTATAGTAAACTGTTCAAGGTTGAACATAAGGCGTTTCAACTAAATTTATTTGGCCAAGATTCCGATATCATATCACAAAAGAAAGTTTTAACTCTAAGAAATATTCTGATTACAACATTGTCCATAAGAAGGATTGTTATGACTTCTATGCTGTGCCGAAAAATTGATGCATTCCATCTGGATAGACTTGCTATTCGCGTAAAGAATATCCATTTTTCGTAGTTGTTTTCGATTTTGTTGTGGATCTAAAAAATTTTGTTTTTTAAAGGGTGTTACAATAAGAGCTTCTGGCAATTTTTATACAAAATAAAACGCATTAAAATCAATTTAATTATCAAAATTTGTATTTGTGGCGTAAGTTCGGTTTATGACGTTTAAAGTTTGAAAATAAATTCTTTTAAAAGTTGCCCACGCCTGGCTCTTAGATAATCCATTCTTTTGGTTCAAAGCACTCTGGAGTATTTCGGCCGATACTTCATTAATTGCGCGTGTTATGTTTGCTTTTTATACAGGAATCGATTTAGGTTTATCGATATAAACAATTGATTTCAGATACCTCCATAAAAAGTAATCTAACGGCGTCAGATCACAAGATCTTAGAGGCCATTTCACGAGTCCTTTCTTGATATTATGTTCTCATTAAAATTTTATTTCAATAAATCGATGTTTCGGCGTGCTGTGTAGCACGTTGCACTTTCCTGTTGAAACCACAAGTCGGCTGCAACCGCCGCAAATAGTTCATTTTTTAGCAAGCATTGTATCTCTTTTGGCTGTTCATCAGCCAAAAATGAGCTTAATCGTTGAACACAACTTTTCGATAAAAAACGGATAAATTTGAAGCTCAACGCCCATCAACCAAATCGATGTCGCAAAGGAATGTCAATCGGCTTTAATTTTTTAAAGAAGCTGTATTCGTTACAAAAAAAACCCATAATGTGCTATATGAGACACCCAGAGCTCAAAAACCGCGATTGATTGATTGCGGTTTTCACGTACACTTTCACCTACAGCAGCAATATTCACATATAAACGTGTACATACTCTAGTGCGAATAGTGCCTTCAATTGGAGGATTATGAACACCATAAAATGGTCGAAGATGAACATGACTGTTGTCACGCCTGAATCCCAATGAGAATTCCTATTGGTAAGTATATCCTATTGAATCACCCTTTAGAAATTTTGGGCGACCAACGTTAAGACCGTATACAACAAGCTTAAATTTGCAGGTAGTTGACTTAATAGTGCCAACGATCTTTTGTGTATCGTTCCCATTCAAACTAGTTATCCAATTTATATTCTGTCTTGTAACCGCTTGGCTTGTCTGCGGCTGTTAAGGTGACACACTCATTATTGAAGTATGATAACTCGTTGTCGGTTTGGGGGTTCTGTTTGTACACCGTTAACAGCAGCCACGTACCAAAGAAAAAATGCTGAGTGTGCTAAGAAATAAAAAAAATCGAAAGTGAATCTACAGTGTAACTGTCTCACAGATAAAATCCGAGGTCACAGTACACCGCTAACAATATACCTCCATCATAACCGATTTATTTTTACCACATGTTCAAATGAACCACATCACTTAAGCAAACGAATAACCATGAGGATGGTAGTGGTTCTATCGGACTATTCTTAGTATATAAATGTATATATACGATGCGGAAAATTACTTTAGAAAAAATCCCAATCCAGAAAGATAGAACTACAAACAAAAAAAAATACGATATTAGATTAAGAAAAAATAACATGCAATATTTTACATAACCTAAAACAAAAAGATGAACGATGAATCCGGTTGATTCCGCAGCGGTGATACCATATACAGCGGTTCAATAGAACCACGACTCTGCACCGCGTGTTAAAAATCTTGGTTGCAATACGTCCTATGAGGTGCATAATATCTCTACGTAACCAACATACGTGACGAGCTATACCAAGCTTTGCTGTCTAAATCTACTGCTAACCAGCTTTGAACCGCGTGTTATCCGAGCCGTACAAATAGTATGGCGATATTCACAGGTTATCGTGTATACCCTTGGCAAAATTCACGTCACAATCTCGGTATGTTAAAAGTCACCTGGCGCCCAAAGTAATGCTGCTGATATTATGCACGTCGCAAATATTAATTTTTCTGGATTTTATTAATACGGTTGGATTGTATTACTTTTATCTCCCGTAACTTGTATAAGATTTGTATAAGATTTATTTTATTTTTATTAATATTCCACTGTATGTTCTTATGTACCCATACACATCAGTTTACTTTATTTATTAATAAACATTGTAATTCTTAGTTTTTTTTTTTTTTTTATTTGACAAAATATAATTTATTGATTTAATTTTCCAAATTTGAGATCTTTTCTTGTATCATTCCCAATTTTGACTGTTCACCATCTCGGTTTCTTCCACGCCACCACCAATCGAATTTTCGTTTTCTTTTTTTTTGTTTTGCTTTTCAACTCGTTCTCAATATGCTATCTCTTTAAAATTTAAATAGATCGAACAGCTGATCATTTTTTGTGTCGTCATAGCTAGGCAAATTTTAGTAGAATAAATATTGAAACGAAAGATGTAGGTAGGACTGAAACTTTTTTGATATGTGGAAGGAAAATATAAAAATTTATTGAAATCGTTACAGTCTTTTATTGAATCTTCCTATTTTCTCCACTGTACAAACATCAATCCATTTGGACTTATATTTCTGTCTTTCAAGGTGATACAGTAATAGACGGCCAAGTTCATCTTCCATAGATTCTGGATTTACTACCCAACTTCTGAAAGAATTATATCAGCAAGAGAAATCTGCATTGAATGAAATGTTAATTACTCATGGTTGCTAGTTGCGAGTTAAAACATTACCAAACCAATTTAAATTCGTAGGTTTTTCACTTTATATAGCACCTTTGTATAGCTGCTTGACCGCTAAACTATATATAATTGCACTATTAAGGCCGATGATTTCAGCTTAAACAACTGACCTCCAGCAGTTTATAATTGGCCAATCCATAACCACTTAATCCTATCCTTACAGCGCCATCTGTTTATGACCCATCCGTATACTATCACATAGATTCCTGTTCCAACGAGGGCCTGCCTTGGTTCTATTCGATATGCAAGTGTAGAAGAGGTATTCCTTAAAAAGCCTCATACCTAGAATTTTATATGTTACTATATGATTTCACACCCTTGAAAGGGTGCGAATGCTTTACGATTTTGACAGATTCAAAACCCAACTTCGGCTTTATTATAGATTATAATAGCTAGTTTCTGACCTAGAATCACGGCTAGATGTTTGGCGTTAATATTAACCGAATCATTTCCCATTTACAGGATAAACAAAGATTTGTGAATGAAACGATCTCATTTTGCCTTAGTGTAGCACTTTGTGTTCACTGGTCTTCTAATGGAGTCTAAGAAGTGCTATCAAAAACTCGAGCAACGTTATTCAAGACGCAGAAGCAATTTTGAACTCTCAACTTAGTAGAGCAGAGAGCCGCAGAGCTTAGTGACCTAAATTATCTTTTGTCCAAAGTTTCCTTATAACCTGGTTATCTAATTCCTTATATTGTATCTAACTATACCTCTCGCTTGTGTCAATCCATTTGAACGTATTCTTCTATCGTCCAAGATAATGCAGACGGCCAATAGATGACACAGTCTATCTTCCGACAACGCTGGATTTAATATTCAAATTCTTAAAGAAGTATCTTAAGGCACTGTAAGCCGTATAGAAATGTTTCTTTACAACAAATGGATGTATCGTATTAGCACGAGCCATCAGCATTGAGTAAAATGTCCACTATTCATGGTTGGTAGTCGCGAGTTAAGAAAGTCCAAAACAGGTTAAGATATATATTATTGCACTATAACAACCGATGGTTTCTGCTTGAGAAACGGTTGGGTTTGCCTTCAGCAGTTTATAATTGGCTAAAACAGAAATATTTTATTGAGTTACTAACTGAGCAAAGTTTACCACTTTTTTTCACTGCTCTACCAAATGGAGTCTTAAGAAGTGTTATCAAAAGCTCCATAAATGTCAATAAAGACGAAGAGAGTAATTTATTTTTCAGCGATTGAATTCTCAATCTTAGTAGAGGGCTTCATGACTATATTTAACTATATGTAGACATGAATCCATTTGAATTCCTTTTTTCTATCGTATACAAGAGTATGCCGTAATAGACGGCAAATAGTAGACACAGTATATCTTCCGTAGATTATGCACTTTCTACCAAATTTTTTAAAGAGGTAACTTAGGGAACTGTTAGCTGCAGAAAATTTACGGTACAACAAATGGATATATCACACTAGCACGAGCCATCAGCATTGAGTTAAATGTCCATTATTCATGGTTGCTAGTTGTGATTTTGAGCTTGATAGTGCATTTGTGCATTTGGCTGCCCGTTAAAGTATATATTATTTCACTGTTAATTCTCCTTAAAAATTACCGATTAATTCTCCTTAAAAATTACCGATTAATTCTCCTTAAAACTTGGTAGTGTTCACATCCAGCAATTTATAATTCAATTCAGTTACTGATGAAGTCACTTTCTTGGCAGAGAAAGTAGCGTGTTTGCTCTGTTGTTCGGGAGTCTCGAGCTCGATTCCCGGGGTGGTCTCCAAAACGGCAATTACGATTGGGTGATATTAATCTGTAAGTGTATGTGGGTTGAAACGTGGGCCCTAGTGGTATTGAGTTCTAGAATAATTTCCGACTTCTTTAATTTTTTTCCTGATCTAGAATCCTCATAGTTATTTAACCTCTTTGGAAAAATATGGGTATTTCTTCACGGCGTTAATCTCATTTTGACACATTGAACCATTTTTTATTTTTACTGTTCTAGTAGCGGAGTCCTAAGAAGTGCTATCGAAAGCTCCATCAATGTTAAAAAACGAAACTGCTATAAAGGAAACTGCTTAAAGCTGTTATGGTGGATTTTATGCTTGAATTAATGACACGCACTCCAAATATGTATGTTGATCTATCACCTTCAAGGAAATTATGTTAGACATTCTATAGATTCTCCCAATTGATCAAGTTTTAATATTTAATTAGTTTATCACTTAGTTTCCACTAGGGTTTAGAACTGGAACAATAACTTGGCAAAACGAGAGTTTCGGCGTTCTGGTCTCGACTCTGGATAATGTGTACCATATTGTTAAACCTAAATATAATTTGGATTCTGTTAGCAACCATATACAAAAGTGTATAAAAGTATATAAAAGTATAAAAGTATATTGAATGAATATTAAGCTAAAGGTTTTAATTCAAAAACACTGAACCATAAAATGTATTTCTGTCAGTACTCAGTATTATATAGACAAACTATAGTCAACATCAAACGTTTGTACGATTACTCATCTGCCAAACAACATTAATTACACCACAAATAATTTTCGCTATTCTGTTACTTCATTCGAGAATATTTTTAATTTGATACTCTTCAGCGTTTTTCCACATTCTATGAAAATTCACTTTGTGGTTGTGTATACCAAAGCTAAATTGTCCTCAAATACGATATAGGAAAATAAATTTGAATACAAATCGAACGAAAAAGAAAAAAGAAAAACCGTTGAATGTAAGATAAACAAAAATAAGTTATTTCTCAATAACACAAAGCCAAAATTTTCATTTGTACGAAAAAAAATGAAAAAAAAATCCAATTTTTACCGTTACACAAAACCAGAGAAAAATCACAATAGACCATGGAAAATTCAGTTAAATGAAAACATATATAACCTACATATACAGACACATATACACGATTAAACAAAGTTCATACTTGAAAGAGGTGAATAAATGATTATAAAACCTGTGAATAAAGTTTAACTGTTTTATTTTTAAAAAAAGGACCTTCAGGGTGGAAAATGTACCTTAAAACAAAAATTAAATGAAAATAAATTGTCGGTTGGTTCTCTCTCGTTCGGATTCTATCCAGCTCACATTATACATAAAACAACAAACACAACGAGTAAAACAATCAAGTGGTGGGAAACAGGGAGTCTTACAAATTGATATATTTTGTTGTTGTTTTATATTATCCTTAGTTAGTACAACGGTCCATTGAATATATGTAAATAAAATATAAAATGGATGCGCAACCTCATGGGTTTCTTTGGAATTAATTAAATATTATGGTCGACAAATGTTTTCTAAAAATTTGGTTTATAGATTTGAAGTTTATTTTCTGGGGTGACAACTCAAAATTGACGAAGCTTTACAAAGTATTACACTACAAAATTTTATCTCTGCAGTCTTCATTTATTGCAGGTTTGACTAATATATATAATTATATCGATCTCTTCAAATCTTCTGTCGGGATACGATGCCGTATTGAGGGTAAAATATTATCGCAAATACCACCAATCTAAGATTTTTTTTTATTTTTCCAATTTGTTTTGGCGCTCAGGCACTCCCAACCCTTTCGCGGTTCGCTTTTTTATGTCCTACCTTTTGCGTTTACAGCCGAAGACGTATGGCTATTTAGGTTCGATTTACGTAGAACCATCTGCACATTGCATAGTCCATGCCAGCTTATAGTACTGACATGAAAGATGGGTTGGCCCATGAGTTTTGCATTCCAACAGGGGGTCATAGATGTGTTTATTTACACCATCCATCGTAATCAGATGGTGAAAAATACCTTTTGCATCCCGCCTCTATCAGGATTCGAGCGCGGTACTTCTTGCTTCAACTGCCGCAGCATTAATCACTGCGCCATTTGGTCGGTCGATCTAAGTTTCATTTCATATTAATATTTTTTGGTACGATTTTTACAGGTCATTATTGGCCCGTACCATAGCAACAATCTTACTCCATCGGTTTCGATCATGAGCTGTTGTAAACAATAAGAAGATGACAGACCGCTTTCTACGTCGTGAAGCCATCGTCGCGGACAGTAGCTCCCTTAAAATATCGATGTACTATTTGGTTCGGATCAGCACGCAGAACGTGACAAAAAATCTCGGTATGTGCCATGAACTTTGCGTTATCACACCCATATTTGACAACGGGTCTGATCAATCCTCGGTACAATTTCAACTTCTCAGCTTTGCATAATATTTTTATTATGCAAAGCTGGCAAGGCGAAACTTGATATCATCTCCCACACTACTATCGTGAGTAATGAGAGATCCAGGATACTTATATCTCACCTTAAATGTGTGGTTTCGACTACTGAAATCAATTGCGTCTTAGTCTCGAAAACCAGAGATCAGATATTTGGTTTTGGACTCGTTGCGATTTTGAGATCATCGGAAGCTGAAAGTTAATTGAATTGTCGGATGATATTAGATATTATCTTGAGGTATTGCACTTTTGCGAAGGATACATTCCAACATAAGATTAAAAAGTACCGGGGTCAGCGCATCTCCTTCTAGATAGGCTGTTCTGAACTTTAACACCGCATTGCTATCGTTTTCTATGTAAATGTACGTATTTGTTTGGTATTCCTGGTCATATAGGGTTGCGTGAAATCTAGCAATACCTGGTGGAGATGTTTCGAAGTACTTGGAAAGAAACACTCGTAGTGAGAAAACGTGACTGATCGATTTGGACAGAATCCTCCTTGGTAGTCACCGATAATTTCCAACGCCAGAGAAGTAATTCTTCACCCTTCTTAGATAATGGGCATACCAATAGAATAAGGTCGAAAAGACAGTCCCACAAAGTAAGATGTAGCGTTTTGATGAGGTGATCGCTAAACCCCTTAAGTTACACACATAACTTTCACTTTTTGACTAACAAAAAAAATATCCAAGGAAATTAAAAGTTAAAAATGGAGAAAATAATTATTCGCTTTTAATTTAAATTTCAAACAACTTTAAATTTATTTATTCTAAATTCAAACATTATACTAATTCTAAATATATAATTAAGAAAATTCAACAAAAGTCAGAAAGAATATAGAGAAAAAAAATTTAAGTATTTATTAAGAAAAAATTTAATTATTTATAGTATTTATTAAGAACTAAGGACATTATAATTACAAAAAAAAATTCTGATGTTTAGCCATCTTTATTTTAATCACCGCAAATAATCACCGCAACACAAATAGCCAATTATCTTACTGACCACTTATTATGAACCCTTCCCAAAATTCAAAATGACTGCCCCATATAAATATTTAAAAGAACAAAAAAAATTGTATATATTTAATAAGAAAAATAGTACCTTTAAAGTGATTTATACTCCGATGAAGCGCTTCGTCGAAACTCTGAAAAAAAAATCACACTACAAGGCAAACTTTTCACTCTTAAAAATATTTATAATTATTTATACGCATAAACCTCTGAAAGTCTGAACCGCCAATTATTGGTGATTAAATTAAAAAGACTTAAAATACACTTTCTTTAACAATCAGTAAGAACTTCTTAATTTTTTTTTTGTTGAAAAGGAACAAAAATACCAAAAAAAATAAACTTAACTATAGGAAACTCCCCAAAATTCAATTTCTTTCCCTAGTTTTGGAACTTATTGCTCTACTACCAAAAAAAAATCAGAAAAAGCACTAATTTCTTCGCTAGTACACCACCTTCTTTCTTGATTTTCTCAACAAAAAAAAATCGCTGACCGTACCACTTCGCACCAGAATATATTTTTGTTTTGAAGAATAAGTGATGATCTTAATGAAATTCTTCCATCTTTCCGGATCTTTGAGATGATGTTTTTGGATCAGCCAACTAAGTCACGTGGAGTCGTATTCTCAATTCCAAGATAAATTATTTAAATTAATTTTATTTCTTGGAAAGTTCAATTACTATCCATTTATATAAATAAATTGTTTTTGAGTATTCCTGGATGTATCGGTCTTATTATTATCCACCCGTAAGCCTCAGTTGCCTCAGTTTTTTTTCTCGTTCGACACCTCGTTTTTCTTAATTTTAATCCAATTTTTTTCTTTTCGGTCTATCTCTCAACCCATCCAATCTTCAACTCCCCTCTTCTTCCTCTTCTTTTTCCAAAAACAAACAAAAAAAAACCAAAACCGGAAACTCTTCCTACCAACATCACAATAAAATAAATTTTTCTAAAATCTCTATCATGTGAATTTCTATAGTTAGTACCTTTTCTGAACAAATTTCAATTTCCTACTTTGTAAAGCAAAGTAGAACCCAACAAAGAAAGATCGCAAAGTATGCACATCATTCCATTTTCGGTCGCAGAGTCGTGTCAGGAGTACGGACCTATTTGGTTACATAATTCGATCTGATTTCTGCCAGCTCTTGCATTTAAGACATCAATCACCGATCGGTAACTTTAATGCTATAGAGCTAAGATTATTATGACTGAGCACATTACATTATCTAAGTTATTGTAAAATGCGCCTTATGAGCCATCGAGCTTTATGAATTCATTCGATTGGTTTGGAAATGTGAGATTGGATTTTAAGTCAAAGATACGTAGTAGTGCGAAACTATCTGATTTTTGGTTTCAGATACTAAGGTATACAGGATTAAGATAACTTAAAGTATAACTACAAGTCACTAAAGTATACAAGTTGTACAGCCTGCTTTATTTACGTCTATTATAATCAAATTCGTATTGGTAATATTCGTTATTACATGAATGTAACACTTCAAAGGGTCAACTGATAGGCTTTACATCTAATCATTACCAGTAGGTTAACTGCCATTTGCGTGTGATCACATAGTATAAACATCTTTTCACCAACCATTATTACTCAAAAGCATCACGTCATAACTCGGACAGTAAAACCTATCGTTTATTTGAACGAGCAGCGAACTACTTAATCATGAAGCAGTGAGCTACCTAACAATTAATGGGATTTGCTTTCAGGAATATGCTTTGCCTTTGATCTACCAATCAATCAAAACATTTAAGTAGGAAAATTGGAGACCCATTGGTATAAAATTTGTCCTTATTTTATCTATAGATGCTTTTTATTTGCCTGGATGAATACGTCAGAAAAATGCCATATACGGTTCATAAGATATGCTGGAAGTTGAGGAACAGGTGTGGGGTGTATGTGACATGCTTTACATTTATTATATTTGAATCCTGATTTTTCGGATTTTAGGATTTCATAGCACCTCTAGGGCTTTTCGATTGGTCATTGAAACTTTCTTAAGTCTATCGATGGCCGTGAGACTATCCATATTTTTACTACGGATACGTTTTTGTACTCTATTAAACAGAATTTGTATAAGTTTCAATCCTAAATTTTACTAGATTCATGATTCATATTGTCATGTTTGTTTCCTCAGTCTAACTGGTGAGATAGAGTTTGAATAATTCCCAAATTAAATTCTCTAATTTTAGTTTTGGCTCGACTTATAGATAAGGAAACGTAACGATGGTCTAGAAAGAGCTACCTCATCTAGGAACTTCCAGATTGGAATTTTCCCATTTAGTGTTTGTGAGACAAGAGTAATGGGATCTGAAAGTCTGCCCTATTGCCCACGTTAAAGATGACCAAGTCAAATGCAGAGACTAATGTATTTTTTGCGAATTCTCTATATCTTGAGTAGGATGATGATGCTTCAAATCATATGCATTTTTTTGTGTTAATAATACACTTAACATTTCAATAAAGATGAATGATAGAGGACAATTTTTCTCGAACCCTCATATGTTATCCTCTAGTTATTTTTGGGCACACTATATATGATTCTACCAAGGCGAAAATCTTAAAGTAAATCTATCGGTACCATCTTTTATTGATGAAGCCCTTTCGGTTCCTTCAATTCCATATTATTACTTTGATTCTTATATAATATCCCAAGTAATGGAGAAAAGACTGTCCTTCTGTGCTAGTTAAGCTGACATCTGTGCCAGAAATCCATAATATTACTGAGCTAGTTTTTAGACTGCTCAGTTGTTTATCGCCATAATGTAGCTTAACTCAACATGAAACGTAGTAAGTTAGTTGCCTAGTGACCACCACGGGAAGTTGACACGAGCACTAGTCGTAGCTACAACACAGTTTGTCTAAGTAGTAGACGTAGTAAAAGTTTATGCTGGAAACAGATGGTCAGAATTCTGACAGCAGCGAAATTAGAATACACACGTTTATATGAGGTGAATTACATGTATTCTGCTCGACATGTAGAATTCTGCTTCATGTCTCTATTTCTAATTTCGCTGATCAGAATAAGGGCGACAACACACAAAACTAAAAAAAACGTAAATCGTGACTAGGTTCAAGTTGTTTTTTTCATTTAGTTTTCTGTTGATAGAAAATATTTTTGTATGCTGTCAAAACAAAATGGAAGAACAAAATAATTGTAAAAATTGAAAAATAATAAACTGAATTAAATATGACAAATTTGTGTTTTTATTTAAGTATTTTATACATTGGTTAACATAATATATCTCGTGAAATATCTTGTGAAATTATATCCAGTTGCTTATATAAAATACCGTGCAATTGTCTCTCAATTTCGATTTAAATTGACCGCGCACATAGCGTTGTATTTAAATTTTTCCCTACATAACTAAACTTTATGAAGATATGCACTATGACATAAATTAGACATGATCATTTTATTTAAACATAATCATATTTTATTAAAACACTCACGTTAATTTTGTATTTTCGATTTTTTTATAACACAAAAAATAAAAAAACACTTTGACAGCTCGAATTCTGCTTGACGCGGCAGAAAAAAACGCTCATGTAATTTGCAGGCAGCACTGTCAGCAGTGCTGCCGGCAGAAATTCTGACCATCTGTTTTCAGCATTAAGCTTCGGCAGTTAAAGCAGATTGAAGTGGGATCAAAAATGGATTTTTCATC
This sequence comes from Tipula lateralis, assembly GCA_963932295.1. NCBI lineage: Eukaryota > Metazoa > Arthropoda > Insecta > Diptera > Tipulidae > Tipula > Tipula lateralis. The sequence continues at coordinate 70,042,542 of OZ010737.1, forward strand.
ATGTAATAACGATTATGTGAATGAACACATACATATGTGACCCATTATAGGGTCGGCCTATTTCCATCCAGTATTGTATGGTATAGTAATAAAGTGGTAGATATATCTTAGTGGAGTTAAAACAAGCCACTACAATACAATCGAAGTAACGAAGTTACTTTATGTGATGTCAAATATAGTGTTCAAAATTCCTTTAAGTTAGAAAAATGTGAAACTGCCTTAACGTAGCAGGTTCACAATTATTTATTTTTCTGATAATCACAAAGTCACAATATCTGAATAAGCTTCAATTAATGTTGCTCAATTAGTGAGTGACATAGGTGTTAAGTTAATCTTCTTGTTTAACTCTTTCTATTGAGATTTGAGACTTGTCGTATCGGGTGAGGCATTAATAATTTAATTTTGTAATACAATTTATAAATAAATATACAAAAATTGATGAAATATAAATGAATATATTTGATAATAAATATAATCGGTATTACGCCAGGCTAACGCCGAACATGGTCCTTCTAGCCGGATAGTGAGTAAATGTATATGAACTAAGTGAACAAAGTGTTTTAAGAACTATAATTTTCAATTAATAATCAATATAATAGATAGTTTAAAAGGCTATTCAAAGTAATTCGTGCTCTTTTAAAAAACCTGCTAGAACTATAATTTACGTGTTCGATCATTTAAGTCGGTTGTGATAAATTTCTGTGGCAAAAAATGGCGGATCTAGGTGGTCTAACCCAAAAGCGTGGAAATTTGAAAGGTACTCTTACCAATATACGAAAATGGGTCGATAAAATTGATCAAACGGTTTTTGTTGAACAAATGGAGGCTCGCGACGATTTCAAACAGATCAATAATGAAATCTCGATTAATGGAGGTGAATCTGATGGCGATAGTTTTCACGACAAGTTTTTTGAAACATAAGCCTTAAGTTTTTTGAAACAAAAGATCTCGGAACGTGCTTTGCACTGGCTCCGGGAACGATCAAACGCTTAGACTAAACTCAAGTATTGATCAATTGGTTCAACAACAACGATCATTCTTCGACGGTTTTACTGAATTTTCGAGGGCCCAAACAGTGGATTGGCGATGACGACTACCCGACATTTGATCACCTTCTAGCGAAGAGATGTAACATTTTAGAAGCATGTCAAACTATACAAACACAAAGTTCTTCTAAGCCTTCAACATTTAACATCAAACGTCAATCCACATCTTCACATACGTCAACTTTAGTAATCTCTTGTCTGATGTGCAAATCAAGACATTTGCTACACAGATGTGTTCGGTTCCAAGCTCTTGATCATAAGGGATGAAAAGAGTTTGCTACTAAAAATAAGAAATGTACAAATTGTTTACGCAGTAACCATGATATGTCAGATTGCCCGTCGAACTATAAATGTTCAATCTGTGCCCAGTCATATCACACAATAATCCATAATCACGCTTCTGAACAAAATACCACCGCCCATGTCGCCATCAACGATACAACCATCGAAAGTAATCACGCTCTTGTTTCGACTTTGAGTAAGCCTAATTTGTATTCCCACCTGACCGACAAAGCCAAACAGCATTCTCAAAATCTGTTCTCTAAAAACTATATGCAAACGTTGCTGCCTACTGCATTAATCTACATAAAAGATGCTTTAGGAATATGGCAAGTCGCACGAGCACTGTTACATTCTGGCTCACATTCAACATTTATTAGTGCGAAAGCTGTGTTCAACGTCTCCGATTGTCTAGAACACATTCCTGTATAACAATTAACGGTCTGGCAGTGGCTTAAGCTGGTACAACAAAACGAGCGGTTCAGTAACTACTTGCCTCTCGATATAATGCAGAATCTTCCACAGACTTACGTCAAATATACATTCAAGGAAAATCGAGATCAAAAAATGGACCTACATCCGAAATCTTCAATTAACCGACCCACAATTCAATCATCCTAACAAAATCGATATTATAACTGGCGCTGATGTATTCTTTAACATATTGTGCAGTGATCGCGTCATATCAGATAGCCAACCAATGGCCCAACTTACAATATTTGGCTGGATACTATGTGGACAAATCTCCGAGCAGCGAAATAGTGAAGAATCGCAATCTACGAATAACCACATTCTTTGCCATCATGCTGATCTTCATAGTACCCTCGAAAAATTTTGGCAACTGGAGGACATCGACATCTTTTACAAAGATCACAGAAACAAACAAACTTAAATTACGAAACGGTATTTGCTATATGTCAGGTTAAATTTTCTTAAAAGCAAAGGTAGTCGCACTTATACCATAACTTTAGTAAAAAAATTTAATTATTTATTTAATTGAATTTTTATTGATACTAAATTGAGGTATACCACGTTTATTTATTTCACTTTTTTATGTGAAGTTTTTAATTGAAATGGAAACTTTTTGTTGATATTTTATCTAAATGAAAATGTGGCGAAATTTATAAAATGAAAAATTAATTGATTGGTTGGTAAATACAAATAAAAGTTAAATTGGGAACAAAATTAGGTTTGCTTAAGTATAAAAAAAAACTTTGATAAGTCATGCATCAAAAGTTACTTTAAGATATAGAATACTATACCCCTAACTTAATTCCCCTTCGTGTAGTACATGGTATTTCCCCTTTGATAAAACAAAGTCTCCAAATATAATTTTCGAACAGTTGGTTAATTTCGACCACTATTTTTTCGACTTTAATTTCCCCTCCGAGGAAAATTGTGTGTTAGTACGCCTGTCCGCCATTTGACGTCATAATTTATTATGTATTAAATATTTTTCTTCATCACTACCAAAGAAAAGCGCTAAAAATTTACTTTTATCAATTTTTTTTTCGCAATTCAGTAATGTTGTTTACTTTCATCGAGTAGTGACATATCGACTAGGAATTTCCACGTTACGTAATTATATTCGGAAAATTTAGACTTTGATTTCGTTTTTTTGTGGAATAGCAATAAAATCGATCGGTATAATTTTTTAAGTCAATTGCGGCAGAGACATAGGCACGAATCATTTCGTAATTAATATTCATGAAAGATTTTCTTAATGATTTTTCTCATATTTATTGCGTTGTTCTCTACACGTATAGTGATTTTATGGCCTCGCTTAAAAATCAGATGGAGTGAACGAAAAAATCAATTTATTTTTTATGGCAGATTTTACTTTTCTGTGTTTAAAATCAAATTCGTACATGGATGGGATTTCTAGAAGAAAATCAATTTTTCTTCAATTTTTTTGTTGTTGTTGTTGATATTTTCTCTTTGTACCACACCAGCACCATATACAGATTCAAGTTTCTTGTCAAATACGAAATATAAACGTGTAGTACGAGGAAAATGTATAAATACGCGTACTTAAAATTACATCATTACTCATTTGGATGAGGGAAACATCGGAATGGAATGTACTTTTAATGATTATTAATGATCTGATGTGATAATATTATTTATTATGATTTTCATTTATTTATTTGTTTGTATGCAAGGACATATTATTTATTTTTATGGGTGTGAGCGGGAGAAGTTAACAATTTTTGTTCGAAAGTTTGATGAACAATCAATTGATTTTATAAGGATTTGGAGGGTATTGTAAACATTAATTTTAAGCAGGTTAATACGCACAGTTATCAATTACAAGAATTTGATTAATTTTGTTTGCTTCGAATGGGAAAATCATGGAAAACTTCTTTGCGGTTAAGATGATTGAGGAATTTGGGTGAACTTTTCAAAGTATATAAAAAAAACTTTTATATACGACATTTGACAAAACGCTGCTTTCGAAACGTAAATTAATATTGCCACTGAATTTCAATTCATTTAATAGTTTATCTCTAGTAAAAGGTCATATAGTCTATACATTTATAAAATTTAATCCTTTGGTTACCTCGATCATACATTTACCTTTTTTTTACCGTGTCAACAATCTGACCCCATCGGTTTCGTTCACGATAGTATCATTGTAATTAATCAATTAAAGATGCCTCTTCGCACGAACCGTGACTAAGCTAGCTATCGTCATTTGAATTCATGCACGGTATCAGGAGTTTGCATTAAATTCCTGATATATTGATTGAACGTCGCGTTTTGGGTCATATATCACCTTGTTGTTTCTTTTCTAGAATGTTAGAATCCACCTCTCATACTTATTCTTCAAAGTTCAACTCTTACATTTATACATGTGAAGAGGTCCAGCACTCTGTACAATTTCAGCTGCAGAATTGTAATATATGATGATTTCAGATGAGGAGGTAGAGGGTATAAAACCCGATTGCCGGCGACAAAGCTTCTCCCAAACTGTTATCCTGAGTAATAATAGATCCAAGAAACCTACATCGCATTACTCCCTCAAACATGTGGTTACCAGTTATGAAATATACTGTGTTGGTCAGCGTGAGGTGAAAGTCAGCATTTGGATGGTACTGTCCGCTTCGCCTTCCAACGTTTAGGACTTCCTCCATGAAGCATTCTATCATTTGATTTATATGATTGTTGTCAATCCCTTATATTACACCATCATCCGTCATTGTCGCAATATTAGTGTCCCTTGTAATAGGCACATTTTTTTAGTAAAAAGAATTGATCTTGTAGAACTCCAGCACACGTGAATGTCTCGGTCAGCTCGATAAGATTTTGAAATACGATATTTATATTTACTTTTGGAGACCTCGAAGTTGTTAATACAAACGTAGATACTTAGTCTCGCTATAAAGGCAAATCATTGGATGAAGTGAATAAAAGTATAACTTCATGATTTTTTTTTTTTTTATTAATGGATTTTATTACAACTGAATATAATTCATCTAGTAACTTATCTTTAGTAAATTTGTTAGTTTTTGTTGAGTTTAACCCACTGGTTAGCTCCAAGTATATTATAAGATTACATTAACCGCCCCAAATCTAAAGGTTTCGTCCTTCGAAGCCTTCTAACTGGATCTGTGTTGGTCATAATATTACGCATATCTGCATTTTGATGTTGACCGAGCCGTTGTGCGTGTTTCTTCGCATGTTTCTTGATTTCTTCGCTATCGTATTCCATCTTTAGATCCTTATGAAGGTTGTCGTTTCTTATGTACCATGGTGCATTCACAATGCTACGTAGAACTTTATTTTGAAAGGTTTGAATTATTTTAATATTGCTCTTCTTGGTACAACCCCACAGTTCTATACCATATGTCCATATAGGTTTCAATATTTGCCGATATAAAAGTAGCTTATTATGATGTTTAGTTCTTCTTTTTTCTTTTTAACGTGCTCTTTCCACTTAAGCTTAGCATCAAGAGTCATGCCTAAGTATTTCGCTGTGTTCGCATGCGGAATTGGATGCGAGTTCAGTAGAGCTGGAATACAGTAAACTGTTCTGTTAGTAAAGTTGACATGTATGGATTTCGTTTGATTCAGCTGAATGCGCCATTTCTTTGTCCAATTACTTATTGCATTAGTGGCATTTTGTAATTTACTAGTTGACTCTTCTATACTGTCTCCTACTGCTAGGATTGCTGTATCATTTGCAAACGTTGCAATGTTTGTATCTTTTGTATTTGGAACATCTCTTGTATAAAGTAAATATAGTATTGGTCCCAGAACACTTCATTGTGGAACTCCAGCCGATATTTGTCTAAGGTCAGAGTATTCATCTTCAAATTTAACTCGAAAATATCAGCTAGATAAGATTTTAATATCTGGTAAAATTGCTTTGGCAGGTCTCGATATAGTTTATATTCTAGTCCTTGGTGCCATACTTTATCGAAGGCTTGTGCAACATTCAAAAAGATAGTTGAACAGATTTTCTTCTTTTCTAGTGAATCTTCAATTATATCGGTAACCCTATGTAATTGGTCTATAGTAGAATGTCTCTCTATAAAGCCAAACTGATGTGGTGGAATTAGTTTTCTTTCCTCTATTACTGGTTTTAGCCTTTTCAGCAATAATTTTTCGAACAACTTCGAAATTATAGGAAGAAGCGAAATAGGCCTGTACGAGGTTTTAACGTTAGACGGTTTATTCGGTTTTGGAATCATTATCACTTCTGCAACCTTCCATTGGTATGGGACGTATTTTAGTCTGAATGCTGCGTTTATTAGTTGAAGCAGTTTTCGTAAGCCCTTTTCGGGAAGTTCTTTTACTATTTAACCTGAAATTAGGTCATTACCAGGACATTTTTTTGAACTCAAGTTGTTAATAATTTCATATTTTAGCTCTTGTAATGTTACTGGCTTGTAATGTTACTGGTGGATAACACTTTTCTAACTGGGTTTATATTTTCTTCCGCTGATTGCCTTGGAAGGGGCTGGAATGTGTTTTCGAGGTGGGCTGCAAACAAGACAGCCTTCTCCTTACCACTTCTTGCCCAAGATCCATCGTTCTTTTTGATAGGAGATATCTGCTTATTTGGTCGTTTAAGTCCTTTCGTTGCTTTCCAAAGTGAATAGTCAGTGTCTTTTTGGCTGGAAAGACCAGTTAGATATTCATTTATCGAATTGTTTTTAATTTCTTTGATTAACTGCTTTAATTTGTTGCTTAAATAATTAAGTCTCGATTTACTTTGTGGTGCTCGATTCCGCTGCCAAATTTTTCGAGCTTTTCGCTTTTCACTTACCAAATCTCTCACTTCCAATGAATAGTTGTTTTTCTTTGGCACTTTATATTGTCTAATGAGCGTACTCTGCCACGCTGCTTGAATTATATTATTATTTAATATTTCTACTTGATCATCGAGTTGTGTCGGAGTTTTAATTGGTACTTGTAAAACCGTACTGTTTTCTACTAGCTTCCGGAAAACATCCCAATTTGTTCTCTTGTTTGTTAGTTTAGGCAAATTCACTTTCTTGATTATGGTTGCACTCATTGTCATAATAACAGGTGTGTGATCTGACCATATTCCTTCACTGTTTTCTATCACTACATAGTTTTCTGATGCTCCTTTTGTTACAAAGAAGTCTATTAAATCTGGTATTTTGTTTTTATCTGTAGGCCAGTATGTTGGTTTACCCCCAGAATAAAACTCGCAGTTTAATTCTTGTCCTGCCGCATATAGATCTTTACCCTTACGTGTTGACAGTCTCGATCCCCAGTACGTATTCTTAGCATTAAAGTCCCCTCCAATTATGAAGTTGACTCCAAGCGATTTAAGTAACGCGATATAATTTTCTTTAGCCAATTGATATCGCGGTGGGCAGTATATAGATGAAATGCTATACTCCTTTTCATTATTGAGTCGAATTTTAATGGTTGATACTTGCATATTTTCCTTTTCTATTTTTACTCCTTCGTAGTGTTTCATGTTTTCTTTAACGAAAATATTTGATCCTCCTCTCGCTTTTCCTGATGGGTGGATAGAATAGTAGCAGTGATATCCACGAATTTTTACGTACGATTCATTTGTGAAATGGGTTTCCGATATTAGACATATGTCTATCTTATCCATGTTTAAGAAAATTTCTAGCTCCGGAATTTGTGGCAATAGGCCATTTGCATTACAGTTGGCAATTCTTAATGTTTTACTACTATTCATACTAGTAAATCATAGAAGTGAACTCATTCACTGCTTCTTGTTTATTTAGTCGCTTATGTACGGCTTCTAGGCTTCTTTCTTGTTTTGCAATTCGCATGTTCAAAGCTTTTATTATATAGTATTTTTTCAAGAATTGAAGATTCTTGTTTTCCTTAATACAAAGTGGCTGTTGTTGCTGGACTATCTGTGAGTATGTCGTTGGTCCCGCTACTGTACTAGCTTGTTGTTGAACTTTCATTGAGTTTTTCGATGATATTCCGTTAACTGGCATCTCACGGTTTTGCTTAAACTGAAGTTTTTTATTTCTCAGTTTTTGCAGTTCTTTAGCTATCTCGCATCCTCTATAATTTGCTGGATGATCTCCTTTACAGTTTACACATTTAGGAATAGTTGTTTTTCCTAGTAGGCAGGCTTGCGCTGGATGTTTTCCAGAACATTTTACACATCTTGGCTCTCGATTACAATATTTCTGGGTGGGATTAAAACCTTGGCATTTTTTACATTGGGGTATTAATCCAGTGGCCTTGCGTAATGCTTCAATTCTAACTCTCATATTGAGAATAGCTCTAATGTTAAAGATGTTTTCAACTTTTTCTTTATTATTAAATGTAAGCATGAATAATGGGAGCCCTCTCTTGTTTATTTTGACCCCTTGATCACTTTCCTTCTTTTTTTTTTGATGATGTTTGCGGCGTCTTCTATTTTCAGCCCCTTACACTTTAAGTCGTCTAATATATCTTCTATTTTACAAGTAGGATGCAGACCTCTTGCCATCACTTTGATCGGGCGGTCATTTTTGTTTTCATAAGTGTACCATTCTTTACCTTCCTCAGTAAGCTTCGTGGCTAATGCTCTATATGTGTCAACGTCTGTTGTGTTGATTTTCCATATATTGTTATTTAGTGACACTACCCTGAATTCTTTGTCAGTAATCGATTTCATAAGATCCTGAACAGCGCCATATTCAGTAATTCCCATTATATTGATTGGAGGCGGTACCTTATCCTTGGATTTGGCTGACTTAGCCTCCTGTTCCGTTGATTTTATATTATTAGATTTTGTAGACTGGTCTGAAGCTACAATTTCTGGCGAAAATTCAGCTTTTCTTTTTTTAGAGGGTCTATTTCTTTTATTCTTTTTAAGGATCCAGTCTTTTTCCTCGCGTAATTCGTCTTCATCAGTGAAGAATTCTGCGGCTGGCTGGTCCTATATTTCCTCAACTTGAAGGGCCTGTTTCAGCATTTCATTTTCATTTTTAAGAATGTTGATCTCTTTACTAAGTTGAGAAGTCAACTTTTCTTTTTTGCTTAATTGCTTACGAAGTTCTTCGTTTTCTTTTTCATAGCTATTAATTGAGGATGTTGGGGATCTCGTTAATTTGGAGCTGCGTCCAAATGGGTTTTCATTATTTGACTTTGTCAAATCATTGCGGTCGTAGGATTTTGACGACAGGGAGCCCGCTTCCACACTCTTCCAAATCGCCGGCACTGGGGGTCCGAATCCCTGCACCGTAGTATTTGCTTCTTCCTTATTGTCCATATTAGTTTTTGGTCAGGTATCCTTCCTCTAGCATTTTAGACCTACTGCCAGGTACTAAAAACAGCCGCTCCTAACCTGGAGAACAGACGCTGACCAAGAAGCCGCCCAATGTGAGTCCGTCGCGCTTAGATTTTTTACTTCACTTAAGGTTATACTGCTCTGATTTTATTTTTATTTTTAGCAAAATGCACTCGTTGCAATAAAAACAATATAAAACACAACAACAAATTTAAATTGTGCACACGTAGATATATTGTATATAATTTCGCACATTAGTTAAATGTTTTGACTTTTCTAATAATTGGATAAGATCATGAATCGTAAGATCTTTTGCATTTATCACTGTTGCACTCACAAGTTAACACGTGTTCACAGCAATTTTTATCGATTAGAATGTTTGTTCTACTATTTTATTTTAATTATTTAATTCATCGCACATATTTACTAGTTCCATTCTATAACAGAGCTTGCACACCGAATAACGTCATTATGAAGCATTTTACAGTAGTTATTTTATGGTAATTAATAATTTTAACATTTCGTTTTGTGTCATTCATCTTAATTCATTGTGACGGTTGTGAAGTATTTCCTAAAAAAAAAGTTATTCCTAAAATAAAAAACAATAATAACAATGTATATATATATTTGATAATATTCGAAAACTAAATAAAAACGGGTAATTCTTATCCCATTGGAAAAATTTTGACAACTGCCCATTGGAAAAATTATCACAATTTATAAAAATAACGGAATAATAATATTTTAACAAAAAAAAATGTATTTAAAAAAATTGGTTTTTCTGAGTTTTCCGATTATACTAAACGGCGAGAACTATAGCGACAAACATTTTTGAGTAGGTCTAGAACTATGCAAACGGAAAATCAAATAAAATTTTCAAAAAGTAGGGCTTCTGGTGGATATTTGAAGATATTACCATATATTTAAAGAGACATCGGGTTTTCCGAGTTTTCCGATTATACTAAACGGCGGGAAGTATATAGCATTTACCAGAAAACTATTAGAAACTAAAAGTTTGTATATTAAATTTCAAAACAATTTGGTTTAGATCATATTTTAAATTTTACGAAAATGACATGAGTTTTGAGTATAAAAACTTTAGTTTGCTTAATTTTTGCAGTTTTATAACCAAAGCTCTCTTCGGAATAAAACTTCAAACTTAAGCTTTTCTATACGATGCGAGATATATACGAAATGTGGTAAACATCAGTTGCAGCTTCCGTTGGAGATTTTCTAGTTTTAACAATAATAATTAAATTTATAGCAATGGTTGACCTTGTTGGTTTTTTGAAGTTAAACTTCGTCGTAAATGGTTTGTTTATAATCTTTGCAATCTTAATCCGAAGCTCTAAAAATTCTTTAGCAGTTCGTCATTGATGTCCTACCTTAAGCAATAGTCAAATCGAGAACGTACGCCTATAGACACGTGCCGTTTGGTCGGTGTGGTAAATGGTTTTTGATTATAAAAGACAGTTTTATCATAACACAATGAAGTGTGGTGTTTTCGAGATACATTTGTTAAATAAAGTCGGGTGTTGGCCACAACAATACACCCCTCCATTTGGTTTTATTTGTTAAACATCAATCAAATCTCTAGCGGTGCATTCCAAACTAAATAATTATTTGACTATGAAGAATTCAATATTTCTGACGACAGGTCTACTTAAGTTATGGACTAACATTAGCGTAAATTATCATAAGGTTAATGTATTGATAAGTATGCATATACTAGAGGTTTTGAAGGAAACGATAATGCGGCGAGCTTTTGAAGCAAAAGAAAATAAATCAAACTTAAAATTATTATGTTTCAGTATGTTTGTAAAACATTACAACATCAAAACATAATATTCAGGCAAACATAAATTCCCAAAATAAAGGTACCTACCTAAACATCAGTCGCCGTCGTATAAGCAGCTCGCACATTATAAAAAACTTTTAACACCTGCGCAGGCTTTCAAAATGAGAACTGAACCCTGATCTCTTATGATTGTAAAATCTTATCTACGCTTAAAATGAAGATCAATCGTTTCATTTTTGATTAAATTTAAGTTGCGGAAAACTATTATCGGATTCGTTCGAATTATGAGTTAAAGCGACTTCTTGGTAACAGTGATATCATCGTAATCATTAAATTCAATCGAACTAGTTGGCGAGGCCTTGTTTCGAGATCTTTAACAAATCAAAACCAAAAACGTAGAGCTACGTAACATTGTATTAAAGTTCATGAATCATCAAAATATATGCAACGCGAAGTTGCTAATGTTATAATTTTTATATTTATTTCTTTATTCATCCATACCCAATCCTATCATAATCGGTTAGTAAATGACCGAGTTCTATCCCAGGTGACCATATTTGAGAACTTCTTCCAAAAACCATTTTTCCATCCAACATACAAAATCCATCAAAATCGGTTGAGAAATAATCGAGCTCCCTCCCATGTGATCATATACCAGAACTTCTTCGAAATATCAATTTGGAATCCCATTTTCATCTAACATACATAATTCTATTATAATCGGTTAAGAAATAGCCGAGTTTCGTCTCAAGTCGCCAAACTCTGGAACTTCTTCCAAAAATCATTTTATTATATCCTATTTCCATCCAACATACTCAACTCCATCATAATCGGCTAAAATATATTCGAATTCTGTCCCAGGTGACCATATTTCGAACTTGGCCCAAAAAAATTTTTCCAATCTCATTTCCATCAAACATATTCAATTCTATCAAAATCGGTTAAAAAATGGCCGAGTTCCGTCCCAGATGGCGTTTTTCCAGAACTTTTTAATATTTTTTTATAATCCAATTTCCATCCAACATACCCAATTCTATTATAATCGAAATGGTCGAGTTCAATCCCAGGTGGTCATATTCTAGAGCTTTTTTGAAAAACCATTTTAAATTTGAACTTCTATCCAACATGCCTAGTCCCATCATAATCGATTAGGAATTGACCCAGTTTTGTCTCAAATGGAAATATTTCGGAACTTCTTCTGAATGGATTCTAGCCGCTGTACGTCATACAGGAAGATCCCGACTGCGTTTGCGTGACGAAGTCGAACTATACCTTCGTATACTTGTTATGTCACTACTGAAAAGGTCGAGTTATGAATCGAGATAAATGAAGGACCACATGCTGTATTTAAAGTTCATTTGTGGGTATGATAGCTAAAGAACGATGGTGAGATAGAGAGTCGCATAATTGCAATTGCCACTCTATCAGAATCCCCAAAGGAATTGACGAAAACACGGCATAATGTAATTCGATACTGAATATATTTACTGACATACATCCCAAGTTAGGAAAATTATTTACTTATACGAGTATTTCAATACTAAAATGTATTAATTATATTCCTTAACAAATGGTTCTTCTCAAAATAATGTTTTTCCTCAGAATGTCCATCGTTTAAGAATAACAGGAAAATTCGATAAGGCCGACTTCAACATTCTGTACAGTAACTTGAAAGATTTCCTTAATTTTCCTTAAGTGCCTAAAACTAGATGTTTTAAAACATTTAAATTACTATTCTATAGAGCATAGATCTTGACTTATACAAAATGTACACGAGGAATCTTGGGACAATTAAATTTACCATAATTCTATACTGAATGCTTCGAATCACACTGTCATCACTTAACTTGCGTTATTATTAAATTCGATACATATCTATGAAAATTAGAAGGCAAATATTTAAAAACAATAATTAACATATTTGAATTATTTTACTCAAATCGTAAATAAATAAATAAATTATTACATAATATTTAAAATCCATATTAAACGAAACATATCGTTTAATATGGATTTTAAATATTCTTTACACTAACACATTCGTATTTAATAAGGATTAGGAAAAACTTCACATTCCTACGCACATACATGAAGTATATCCTAAAAATTTTCCTAAATTTTTTTTTGTTTTAGGAAATACTTCCCGTCAATTCATTGTGGAAATAATTGATATAATGAATAATTATAATATGTTTATTTTTTATAATTTATTGATTGAAAGTGTTTTTTGTCTAATTTTTCAATAACAAAACAAATTGAAATTTATTGGTTACTATAAAAAAAAAGAAAAAAGTGGAAGATGGCCTCCGTCACACTAATGGTATTTTTGATTTTTTCTCCCTTTGGTTTTTTCAATAAAACATACTGGCAGTATTTTTTTTATAACGGATATTAGACTTTACCGTATATACTAGCCTTTTAAGTACAAGCATTGCATTGTTTCGATTTGATAGATTGAGTTATAAGAAGGGTTCAGTTGACAGATGAAATAGGAAAACGAACCTTAACCGGTTCTGAAATTTTGAGAATGAAGAAAAAATTAAACAATATGATAGAAAATTTAAAAAAAATGACAGATAAAATTCAAACAGGGAATAGGCAGATTAAGCTTTTAGAATGGGAGAAAGAATTAATGCAGCTGATGAATTTTGATAAAAATCCAGTTTTCAATAAAGGACATATAAAAATTATTCCAACAACAAACTATGTTCAAATGAGGATACCAACTGCACCTTTGGATCATCGGCAAAGAGAACTGAAGCAAGAAAAACGAGACAATCTTGAAACTAATGAAGCAAAAAATTCTGACAACAAGTGAGCAACAAAGGTTAGTTATAAAGGGTTTAAGAGCAGGTAAGGCTAACAAGGATGCAGATGGAAAAAGAAACCATATTACTTGATAAAATGAAAAATACAAAAAGCGATAATAGTACCGGTACTATGAATTCAGGTGAAATAAAACTACGTCAGAATATAAACGAAGAATTAAGAACATAATAAATTAATTTGTAGTTTTTTAATATTATATTCTATTAAATTATTTCTTTAAAAAAATGATTTGGTTTCATTCATTAGTATTCAAAAGTATCGTAATTTCAGCTCTTATGTCGCCCACATCCTCCTCGATTTCATATACATTATGTAATTCCTTTCCAATATTGAGCAGAACCAGGCAACAAATAACAATTTTGGGACCTTTTCAGTAGAGCCACTCGAATTCTATTTCCCAAAATAGGAAATCTTTTCTTGATTTGACGAAAACACCTCTCGATTATTTCCCTTGCTTTCGAATGTATTTTGTTGGAGTTTAATTCTTCATCTTGGGAAGACTTCTTTTAAGGATTTAACAATCATGGTGTCAATCCATATTCACTGTCCCCTAGGAAAGAAGCAGACCTTTTGAATACCCTGATAACTGTCAGAACTTTGAAACGCGTTTCCCTTTTTTCCACAGCTTCCGCTAACTCTACTTGTGTTCCAGGAAATTTTATCCATTCGTGGGAATTTTTTAATTTTTATCGAATTTTTAAACGGTAGTTCTATCTACTCCTATATCGTAAAAAATAGTCATTTTTTGATATGTAATCAGTTCTCCACCTCTAGTTTTGACATGTTTAACCAAAATATAATCCGCTATAAACTTTACGTTTTCAATGTTGAATCTCAAAAGTTGTTTCGTTTTTGTATGATCTATTTCCTGGGCTTTTTGTTTTACGAATAGTAATAATTTCTGCCATTCTGATCAACATTTATTACGAAACTAAACTCAAGCATTCTATTATACTACCCTGTAAATCATTAAGTATGTGTGGAAGAAATAAAACCGTTTCCTCATTTTACTCACAGTATTTTAAGTAAGTACTGGGAAATTTGTAAGTGTTTGTTTGTAAAAAAGTAGTTACTTAAACGTTAAGTATCTATTGATCGATCAAGTAAAATTGTATTCACTAGCTTATATTATAGACACATATCTCGTCTCGTAACTACAGTTTCGAGTTAACTATGATTTCGTTGTAATGTTTCGCCGCTAACCATGGTTTGCAACTTGGTTTAAACATGTTTTCGGAAGACAGTGCCACAGTTATACAGTAAGTGAATACCGAAAACTATAAATATTGTTTTTTTATGTATTCGTTTATTTTTTTTATTAAATTTTAAGAAAATTAATACAGAATTTGATAAATTAATGGAAAATCAAAGAAAATAGGAATATTAAAGCGGAGGGCGAAACAAAAGTATTTTTAATCTACACAGTTAAGCAAGAATTTTAATGAATTATTTACTGTGTTCCAATGGACACTATTTACTACTCACAAGTACTTTTGAGTAGATCGTCTAAGGAACGCAAATTTATATGACAGCAGTAAAACATAAGCTAAAATATGTTTGTATAGAATTATAAATTAAATAAAAATAAAAAAATGACTAAAGATTGGAGTTATAACGAAGGGAAAGCATTAAAATTATAATTATCATCCATTTCGACGATTTAATTTGTTTATTTGTTATTTTAATGAAAATTAAATATAAACATAAATTGACAGTTCAACATAACCTAGTGATTCGTAAATCCATCTGTTAGATTTATTTAAAACTAAATACTCTAGCGTTAATTTTATGCGTAACTACTTTTATCTTCTACACCACCATTTGACTATGAGTATATGTCAGTAGATACAAGTACTTGTAAGTAGTTTACTCATGCCATTGGAACACGAATATTATAAACTGTCAAATTAAATGAGAACTGTAGTGTGTCGTGTATTCTTATTCCGAAAATCATAGCTTCATAATCATGGTTACGAAACCAGATATGTGTCTATGGTATTACAAGCTTATATTTGAAACAATGCAAGTTTAAGCATTTACTTGTTTTTATTCACTCCACCTATTATCACAGTTTTCATAAGCCCTTTTCAGATATGTTAAGAATTTCATATTTTTGTTTAATATTTATCTATTTTTTTGCACAGTTTCAAATTTTAGCCTCGAAGGAGCCTGAAATACATTTTCTAGGTGTGTTGCAATTAATCAGCCTGTTCAGCGAATAGTTTTTAATTTCTTTGATTAGCAGCGTCAGTTTGTTACTTAGATAATTAAGTATCGATTTGCTTTATGTTGCTCGATTTTTTGGATGAATTTTTAAAGCTTGCCGCTTTTCACTAACCAGCTCTTTTATTTCTTATTATAATTTACTGTTTTATATCAACAATGTTCCACGCCGCTTGAAGGAATTCTTTTTAAGTAATCCTTTAAAAGCTCTGACTTGTCATCACTTAGAGTCATGACAACATACGTGTGGACTGACCATTTGTGCTTTGGGTTATTCATGTTTACTGAGTTTTTAGTGGTCGATTTTCCTAGTGTCTGGATAGTGGGTATAGCATCTTTTTTTAGAACATTCTACCTCTTGGTCCTCTATTGAAATTGCTGCGGGTGTGATTAAAGCCTTGGCATTTATTATATTGGGAAATCTTCTCATAACTGTGTTGATCACTTATTATTGTTTTCATATTCTTTACCTTCATTTGTTACAGCTTCGTAGCTAACGCCCGATATGTCTCAATATCATGAAATTGATGAAATCTAAGCTTTCAACACTAATAATATAAAGCCGAAGCTTACGATTGCATTGAATTATTTTTTAAATAGAAGGAACAAGAATAGCTCCCTCAAATGGGTTTGGTTGACACTTTTTGCAACTAACACAATGCTAGAAAATGGTGTTAATTGTGGTTTCAAACTTTGAAATCAATGCATAAAGCTCTTAAATAAAATATGTAGATATGCGTTACCGATCATCTTCTAATCATCAGATGGATAAGCAGGTCAGGACCCAATTAGGTTGATTCTTAGATTGCTCGCACTTAATTGAAAAACGTAGTCTGGGTGAACTCGCTGAGCATAATGCAACTTTCAACCTATTTCTATTACCCGAGCAGTTGTGGAATATCTTTTAAGGTGCTTTAAGCTGGTGATTCGAAACTAATCGCATGTCTTGTCAAATGAAGGTTGTACTTTCATGTACAATTTAGCAAAATATCTTTGAACGATTAAGCACACAACATATACTTTGGGTATTGGTATGGTAGTCCACCTCTCGTATACGGCAGATTCGACGCTGCACTATGTATTCACTATGTATATAGACGCAATTCGACAGTAAGGTGGTTGGATTCAAAAGATGCTGTAATTTGTTTTTATTCACTGATTAAAATTTACATGTATGATGGAAAAGGTGGTTACAGTATATAATATTTATGATGGTTTAAGAATTTTTGTCTTGATTACCAGATCTAATCGCTTTTTAGAAAACCCAAACGATATATATTGCGCTCGAACAGTTTCATTCACTGATTAAAACTGTTCTTAAGCTATTTCATATGTTGGTGAATCTTTGTTTGGTGAGATTTAAAACAAATCGTTCACCTGGAGTTTATCGCATTAATTCAAAGCTCTTGATAATCGGAGGGCTAAATTTGTGGGACTTTCTTTTCGAACTTTTTCGATTGCTATGGTGAAATGAAGTTATGCCTGCCGAATGGAAAGTGGTAGCGTTAGAAGTTACTGTCATACATTATCTTGGAATGAATAGCTCCTAGGCGGACGATGTTTTCGGTGACTCCCATGGAGAATTCTGTCTTAATCGATCAGTCTCTGATCAAATTTTCTCGGTACGGATGATTCTTTTCAAGTACTACGAAACATCTCGCGATGTGCGCCAGGTACTCCTAGATTTTAAGCAAGCCAATAATTCGATCAATTATAAGAGGCTATGGTATGCGCTTGAATATTTAGGAATACCAACCAAATACTTAAAATTATAGCGCTGCATCACAATGTTGTGTTAAACTTGAGAACGAGTATCGAGAACTTTTGCAATGTTTCTGGTGTTCGACAAGGATATGCGATGTCCCCGACATTGTTTTATCTCATGTTGCGGATTAGATTCTTCGTAAAAATTTAACACCTCAAGAATATATCTTATTCCGACAATCCAATGCTATCTGGGTGATTGGATTGTGCAACGAAGTGAAAGAAATGTTTGATACACTGGAACAGTGTTCAGCTTCCGTTGGTTTTAAAATCAATGGGTCCAAAACCAAATACTTGTTTTATGGGTTTCGAGGCCAAGGCACGATTGATTTCAGTAGTGGAACCGCACGTTTGAAAGAGTGATGAGATTCAATTATCTTTACGTATACGATAAAAAGTTCGCCTTGCCGCCGGCATTCGGGCTTTATATTCTCTGATTCCACTTCTGAAATCAAAATGTCGGAAAGACGGATAAGCTAAAGTTGTACAGAGTGTTGATCAGACCCTTTGTCAGGTGTGGCACGAAAAATGGCTTCTAACATTCAAGAGAAGAATCATGCGTGTGATATATCGCCCAAAACGTGATGTTGTTGGTACATAATGAGTTCGTTTCAACCACGAGATCTGGAATTTAATGCCAATTCCTGGTTTCATTAATGAAATCAAAGGACAGCGAGTACGCTGGCCCGGTCACGTTCTGCGTGCTGATCCGAACCGAATGATCGTTGAAGGGAGAGCTGTCATTCTCTCCATAAAATTGAAAATAAAATTGAATGAAGGTAAAAACTCATCAATTGCAAGTAAAACAAGAAAAGCTTTTTACCTGAATGAATATCAGGAAATGTTTATCATTTTCGCCACGAAAAAACTAATATGATTTTAGATCACATGTGTTGAACGGAAAATTTCCACTTTAAAATGAACACAATACAAAATACACACAATCATTAATTTATATAAATACACATATATCGAGAGAGATTTTTGCTCATAAATCATATTTTATGTCTGTACTGAAACTCCTTTATTACTTAACGCTGGTTAAAGAGTAAATAAATCAACCAATTTTCATTCCAAGACCAAACATTTTTCTTTTCAATTTCGCTTTATGTATCCATAAAACTATCTACAAATTATGAAAACAATGCTTATACATACATATAACAACAACAATTGATTTATTATCGAAGATCAGTTTTGGAGGTTATGATGTTCCGAAACCAAAGCGACCTTGAAAGTAAGCGCTATTTATGGCTGTAAAAAGTTTTATGTCTATATATAAGATAGTGAAAATAATATTCATTACGTCTTGATGAAAATTAATTATTGTAAAAGTTGGATTGTTGTGTTTGTATCTTTTATGCTCACCACGCGTGTATGTGAAATTTGTTGAAAAGTATGTCGGTTCAATTTGTGCACGGATTTTTTTTTCTTATATAGCTGTGAAATCTGATTCCTTCATTTAGATACTCGTACATATACAAACATACAAATACCACCAAGAAAATTACAAATAACCACAAAAACCCTGCCAAATTTATGCTGCTCATAAAAATTAAAATAATAAATATTAATTTTTTTTTATGAATAAAATTTATTACAGAAATTAATCTACAACGTTTGTTTCAAGAAAACACTGTGAGCAGGGTTTATTATTTTTTATTTGAAACAGTTTAATGGGCTTTAATTGTCTTAACGCCTAATTAAAAATGAAATCCATTATTTTTAAGAAAAATTAAAAAGTTAAGTTTATAGAATTACCATCAGTGCTTTTATGTAACATAATCAGAATAATTTTTAAATGTTTGCCGTGGTTGTATAAACGGATTAAAGCGACTATTTCTTTTATGTTTAAGTGAACAACTTCATAACCATAAACGTTAAACTTTCTACCTTTTTGTATTTTATACCATATCAAGAGTTATGTATAATCTTAAACTTAATTGAGTACTGAGGACCGTATCACTAATATTCGTTACATTTTATGCACTTTAATGGTTGGTTAACCCTTTTTTGTTATTTTTTTTGTTTTTATCTCTACAATATGTTCAAAAATACATTTTAATATTTTTGAGCATTTTTTTTAGAAAAACTCAAATTTATGAAAAAAATATCATTTTTTTTTATTTTTTTAACTTTAAAACGCCATAGCTCTTAAATGGATACAGATGCGAGATAGCCAATGAGATCTTAAATATAGCCTATTTAGTTGTCCGTCAAATGAGACTTTGTTAGTTGCTGTCCGATAAAAATTTTGTAAGTTACAGCTTAATATCCGCTTGTACTTTTTTTCCGAACCAAATTTTTTAAACGCGCTGTATCTCAAAGAATATCAAAAATTGACCCCCCCCCCCTGCCATACGATTTTTTTCATGAAATGAACCAAGGAATCAGCCCGAAACGGATCAGCATCCCAATCGGGGACACCCTGTATATGGTATATGATCGACATAAGCAAATTATTTACAACCCAACAATAGTATAACTACTTGATTGATTTTCATGGAAATATTTTACGACGTCGCAATTAAAAAGTAGCAAGCCAAGAAAATTTATATTCAAAAACAAAATTGTCGCGCAAATCATTTAGTTTTTAAATTATTTTGTGATTCGCAATATTTTTTCGATCGGGGTAATAATTTATTATTTGATTTTGAAAAAATAATCTTTAATATTTATGTTATAAAATAGTAAGTATCATTATTGTACTTAACTTTTGAATGAAAATTTCTATTTAATAAAAGTTGCCAATGAAAATGTGCGTGTATAGTGTGTCTGCATTACTTATGTTGATGTATGTGAAAAAACTGATAAAGACGTCTTTCGCATGTGTGTGTTGTTTGTAATGGTGTGCATGTGCATGAGTTAATCAAGTCGATAGTATCATCACCAATACTAATTATACAATCTACTATCAAAATGTCAACAAAATGTCTAGCAAAGCATATCAATTTCTAAATTTCGTTCGGAAACCTTGTTGTCATTCTAAATTATTGTGGAAACAAATTTTAAAAATAATATTCAGAGCACGGAATTCTTCCCCTGTGATTATGTCGTCAACAGATGTAACCGTTCCTCATCAACGAGTAAAACATTAACGGGCGGCGGAGTACTAATTGCCGTTAACGCTTCAAGAAATGTATAATCCTATTGTTATAAACAAACAAAGTGGACATCTTTATAGAGTAAATGAATCACTGTCACCATTCACATGCAACGATATTCATCACAAATCCATGGAAATCTGCTTTAATATATGTATCAGAAATTAACGAACACTGCAATTTCCATCAAGAACCAGGTATACGACATAACTTTGCTAAAGCTAATATCGTTGGACTTAAGGCTTCTTGAATAATCAAAATTGGGACGAGGAAATTGATGGATTATCTGATATTAACACTAATATTAACCGCTAACAAAAACTACATCAACCGATGGTATACGTAGCCGTGGTACGATGATAAATTAATCAATCCCAAAAAAATATAAGACCACGCGTATAAAAAAATGAGACGTACCTATTCAGACGAAGATAAACTAAAATTTGTTGCAACTAAGGAACAATTCTATGCGTACGTAATCACATAAGAAATACATAATCAAAGCTCAAAATAATATTAAAACTTAAAGTGATCCCAAATATTTCTGGGATTTTTTCAGTGACAAGAGATAATGCATGTGCATAAGAACCCAAAGAAATAGCAAACCTGTTCTCATCATTTTTCCTAACAATTTACAGTCCTGATAATTCACCTTAAAATAATCATCCTCCCAGCTACGCTTATTGTTCAATACATATCCAAACTTTTTCTGAAGAGGAGATACTAACTGAAATTAAATCACTAGGAGGTGGCTGTGAACCTGATTCTATCCCTTCATCCATCATTAAATTATTGGCTGACGTAGTTTGCAAAACTTTCAAACTTATCTTTAATAAATCATTGCAAACCGGAATTTTCCCTGATAAATGGAAAATTTCGGGTCACACCGATATTCAAATCTGGCTAAAGAAATGAAATTTCCTGCTATCGAGGAATTGCAACCACTTCAATTTTGCCTAAATTATTTGAAACACTAGTCTGCAATTCCTTCAAGAAAACAGTTTTAAGCCATCTATCATTTCATCAACATGGATTTATGCCTGGCACATCACCACCAACCTAGATGAGTTTACTAGCATTACTACTAAAGCTTTAGAAAATCATCAGCAAATACACTAACTTTAGTAAAGCTTTTGACTCCATTCAACATCGCCATATATTGATTAAACTTGACAAGTTTGGTTTTTCATCAATGTTTGTCTTTGAACTCTTCAATGCTTCTTTTTGCGAATGATCTTAAAATTTTCCGATCAATTAACGATAGAAGTGTAACTCATACAAGCTTCAAGAGGATATTGACAAGATTTGTTCATGGTGTAAAGTGAACCAGTTAAAAGTGAATATTCAAAAATGCAAGATAATGTCATATCATAGGAAAACATGTCCAATAATTGCCGATTATAATATCAATGGAACATTAATTGAACCCGTCACCACAATTAAAGATCTAGGTGTAACATTTGCCAGCGATCAGAGTATATCGAAAGCCAACTCCATGTTCGGTTTTCTTTGTCGCTGGACCACCACAATTAAAGACCAAAATGCACTTTTTGCACTATACTTTGCATAAATAAGATTTACATAAGAAAAAAAACTGGAACTACAACTATAATTTACCATTCCTTGAGAACCTGGCCCTCTTACCACCTTACATTCATTGTACGCTGTAAAACATACAATATTGCAACTTTGGTTAATCGCAGGCAACAACATTGTGCAAGTTTTTTGGAAAATATACTTTTGGTCCATGTAGACTCTCCGTTTATTCTTCAGAGCATTAAGTTAAACGTGCTCAGTAGAAATCTTCGTCTGAAAACATCGTACTAATTACGGTGAAAATGAACCAATCAATATGATGACTAAATTTTTTACCGATGTTGAGCACCTATTCGAGTTTGGACTGTCTAAAGGACAGTTTACCATCAGATTAAAACAGCACTTCAGACAATTATTATTTCATATACTTAATTTTAAATTTTTCTTTCCTTAAAAAATCTTAATTTTCTATCATTAAATCTTAAAATTTAAATTTCTATCTGAAATCCTAAATGTATTCTACATATTGATTTCTTTAAATTTAAAAATAAAAATAAATAAAAGAAGACATAAACAAGTTAGTAGTTGCGGTACTGACCTAATATCTGCTTATTTTTTAAGATTATACCAGTTTCGCAATACGCATGCTGGTTAATTAGTTGCTGGGATTGGAAGCTTTTCTTAAAAATGGAAGATAGCAAGAATAATCCCGTTATCGGGAAAAAAAGTTGGGAATAAAAGTGATGTCTCACGTTGCAGAGGTATACCGTAGACTCTTGTGTCCACTCAGAAACATAGACTTCTGTATATAACCACAACATACCATGTTAATTGATAATTTTATATCGATAGAACACAATTCTAATTCCGAAAATATTTATTTACATCATCAAAATTTAATTATTAATAAAATATTAATTAAAAATATATTTATTGAATTTAGATTAGTTTAATCAAATTATAGTATAGGCTACCAATATAGTATATGATTTGAAATGAAATTAATTATTTAATTATTGGTAAACACCTATATATAAATATATATATACACACACACACACCAGCAGTGTTATAATAAATTTAAATATTTAATAATAATTATTATTATTATATTTTAAAAATAAATAAAAACTTTACTCGAATATTAAAATATAATGATATAAATCAATGAATTTTTAATAGCAAAATTTAATTATTATTATCCGTATTAGTTATTAAAACAACTTTTAAATTTAATTATTTATAATTTAATTATATTATTGTTTTAATAAAGCATATAAAAATACATAAATAAAGTAAATTATTATAATCAAATTTGAATTATTTCAGATGAAATATACACATACAGCTTCTGTACATGGATTTTAAAAATTCGAAATAAATTTATAATTTAATAAAAATGAATTAATCTATCGGCGAAATTTGTATTGGTTTTTTTATTAAAATAAATATTTAAAAAATAAATATAACAGATAATTATTTATATCTATAATCGCATTGGCAGGATACACTTTATCGAATAAATCGGATAGATTACCCGATAAAATAATTAGTTTTCAGTTAAAGACACTATCTGTCCAATTTGGGAGTATTTATGCAATCTGTGTTGGGGTTGTAGCAGTCCCAACTCTTTCTCAGTTTGCTTTAAACGTCCTACCTTTCGTTGTTGTACGCTAAACGAAGATCGTACTGCTATCGATACGCTTTTCGTAGACAATCTGCATTGCTGCATAATAGGCTTCACTAGAACTGGGGGTTATGGCATCATCTTGTTTGAAGCATATGTTATGCAATCAAAAAGCATATTGGTGTCAAATATTATCAATTATGATACGAGAATGATGTCTACTAAAAATTACCATGTCACTATTTTGTGGCCTATGAATAGTTTGGGATACTCCAACCGAAATATAGGAAGAGGAAATAAACATTAAATTTGTTAAAAATGTAATGTCCACAACAAAAGTTCCTATCTGAAGTATAGATTACGAAAAACAAAATGGAACAGCAAACCCATTTTCATAAAATATAAATATCAAATTTTGACCAAGGACGTACGGGCGTTGACTGATCCAAAGATCTCACCACACCCTATGACAGGGTAGTACATTCTACTCTGAGATAGGTTAAATCGGCCATTGTTGGTCCGTACCGTGTCAACAATCTGAGTCAATTGGTTTCCATTACAAACCGGGCCTTCATATTGTTGTAGACAATTAGAAGGTGCTAGATCGCTCTCTACACCGTGAAGCTACTTCTTCACCTACCGCAAGGGCGTTCTCTCTTTAAAGATCCCTGAATCATTTGATTCGGATTAAAAATTCTCATAAGCTATGATCTCGTGATAAAAAAGAACAACTATCACATCCATGTACATTACAACCGGATAGATCAACACTCTGTAAGATTTTAGCTAAGATTTATTTGAATGTCTTGCAACATTTTCATTTCACAAGTAACTGGCTGATTTGGACAGAACCCTCCTTGATAGTCACCGATTATTTCCTCTTCGAGAGGTGTAATTCATCCCAAGATAATGTATGACAGTAACTAGTATACTGGACAAAGAAGAACTATGAGCATTATTGGGCATAACACGACCTCTTTCCATTCTCAAGGCATAACTTCATTTCGCCATACCAATCGAATAAGGACAAAAAGCCCCTGGTGACTTTGACCCTGGTGAATTTCTCATAGGATGGATTCTTAATAATCTTTCCGGTTTGTATTTCAGGGAATTCAAATAGATTGTGATACATGTGGAAGATTATGTAGGTCAGAAAAATATTCGAGTCATGTATCGAGTATCGCATTGAATGTTAACACAGAGGTCCTGAATGGCAGTTGACTGAGATCTTAAGGTATAGTGTAATTCGCTGACTCTTTGAAAGAAATCATGTGAATTGATCTCGTTGCTGAGTTTTTGTACTCTAGACGTCTTTCACTATTCAGGCTTCTTCACTCTTTAAATTCGTTAAGATCCTTGCTATAGGAGGAAAATGAAATTAGCGCTTTATTATGGGCTATATTTTGTTTCTCAACAGCAAGACTATACACTCCACATCGGACCAATTATTTGTGGGCTTATAGTCATCTATACTGAGAGTGTGTTGGGCGGCATCAACAACTGAG
This sequence comes from Tipula lateralis, assembly GCA_963932295.1. Lineage (NCBI taxonomy): Eukaryota > Metazoa > Arthropoda > Insecta > Diptera > Tipulidae > Tipula > Tipula lateralis. The sequence goes on from OZ010737.1 coordinate 70,067,997, forward strand.
GTATTCAATACTTGAGGTATTCAATTTAGCTTTCGGATGTTTTACAAGGATGTGTCCATGTTTCCATATGGATGTTTTTACCATTGAACTTCTTGGAGAACCTTACGTTTTAGCCGATACTCTTTAATAAATGTGATCCGGTCAAACGCGCCAGGTTCTTTAAGTTTCACGTGCCGATCCTTAATCTCGTATTCGGGTACTAAGGCGAGGATTCGTTATTTTTTATACGGTATCCGATTATACTAGGTTTGTTGATATTGTGAAAGCTTAGTTTTTTTACGGATGTGAATCGCCAGGACAATTTTTTAGTGTATAGCATATTTTGTAGTAGTGTGATATTAGTAACTTTCAGGGAAACTTGGACTAATTCCTGGATAATGGCATATACCGGTCTCATATACCTTTCTGGAAAAACAAAAAAATTCGTTTCGTATTAATTTTAAATCTTCGTGTTTTCTTATCTTCTATACATCATGGCCATTTATTTCAATACATTAGTTAAGTATATAGATCCACTTCTCAAAACAGTCTTCTATATTGTGCTTTGAACGGTCTTCAAAATCTTGTTTCGAAAATATTGGTGGTAGAAACCGGAATATCAAATATTTCATACGTTTTCATAACAGTTACAACAATAACACGACATAATTGATAGTGATCGATCGGATGATCAAAACAAGAAACTCATTTGATGCTATGAACTATTCCATATGGTAGTGGTATTAGCCATATAAACATATTCACTTAATTGGCCTGGTGAGAATGAGGTAGCCTCTGGGATGAATTAATGTAGATGAAAGGTTGTAAAAAAAAATATTCGTTTATCAGTATTGAGCCAAATTTTATGAATATTTCTCATAATCTTACATTTTGGATTTCCCAACTATAATGCTACTAAAACTAATCGTTTTCGTTGTTTTGTCTCGAGATCATTAATCAAAAATGGGTTTATGTTACTACTTATTACTAGATGGAGACATGTTAGTAGATAATTTCAAGATACCAATGTCTACCGATGACAGGTCAACTCGAAAATTCCGCCATGTATGATGATGTCGTCCACGTCTCTTGCATTAATATAGTTTGGTATGGTGCGGCTGTTTTTCCTCTCGACATTACAGCCAACAATTGGTGTAACGGTCACTCATCCTCACCATTTCCTTTCTTATTGTTTTTTAGAAATATTTTTCATCTTTTTTCATTTCTGTCGAATTATTTACTTTTCCACGTTTATTTGTGTCTCATCTCGTGTTGGTCCTTCTAGTGGCACCTTCAAACGATAAGCAAGTAATCCATCCTTAGAGAAAACCGGCTGATAGAGCTGAGTTGGGGCACTACATATAGGTAAAGTGTGGTTCTCAAATTCGTGTTTATAACTTTTTGTCTACCAAATCTGTTGGATGGATCCATTAAAAATATTAAATGTTAGAAAGTGAGGAATAAATTTAGTTCCGTTACAAGATCAATCTCTCTGTTATAATAAACCTCTTATTCTTAATAATGCAAAAAATAAAACACCATTTTACAAGACAAATAATCCTAGTTACATTTTAAAGTATACCTCAATCTCGTATCCAGGTAATTAAGCGGGGGGTTTTGACATTTTGATCATTTATATTTATACTGATGCGGGTCGTCAGCCCAGCGATCCTACCAGATTTAGTCCGCCTCCTATGATAAGTTCTGGATACTGTACACTGAAAAAAATCCTACATTTTTGTTATGAAAATCGGCATAAATGTAATGAAAAATACATCAAAACTGCGCCGATGTAAAAGTACATTAATAATACAATGTTAGTACATCAATATAATCAAGAAAAATATATATTTAATTTACATAAAATTTATAATTCAGGTTGTTGTATTTATGTTGTGGTTCACGTATGATATAAAATTAATTTTAATAATAATGCAGCTTAAAATATTTTTGAAGAATAAATTCATAATATTTAGGTAACAAATTCTTATAATTATGAAAAAAATTGAAATATTTAAAACCAAATTTCATTATTTCAATGCAAAAATTCATAATATTAATGAAATTTTAAATCATATTTATGAATAGATTTTTATATTAGTTTTCGTACTTATGAAATTATTCATATATTAAATGATATAAATCATAAATAGGATTGTTACTTTCATAACTATTATTGAAATATTCATGTAATTTAGGACTTAAGGTTCATCAACAATAAAGTAAATAAGTAGTATTTATGTAAAGAATCATAAGGACAAAATTAAATATTATATATATATATATATATATATATATATATATATATATATATATATATATATATATATATATATATATATATATATATATATATATATATATATAATATATAACTTCCTGTTTATTTATTGGTAAAATAAAACACATCATATTAAATTTTTAAATTTTATATTTATTAAATAAAATATTGAAAATAAACCAACCTATATGACACATTAATTTTAAAATTATAAATACAATTATTTCAAATAAAATTAAGATGTAGCTATTACTGTTTAACAAACCTTTCAATTTATTCTAATATCAAACTTACTTTTAAAGATTTATTTTAGACAAGTAGATTTATAAAATTATGTATCTAAAATTTCCAATAAAATTCTTCGGTGCTAATGTGTAGGACTCTTAGAAATTTGGTGAATCGAAAGTTTCACTCTATCAAAATAAACGTATTCAAGGCTTCCAACAGCGATTATATGTATGTTTAGATGGAATACTTTACTTTTTTCAAAATAATTTATATAGTCTTCAATTTCATGTAGACAGCTTATGTGAACTATACCTTCGTATACATCTTTAATTGTTCTTTTGGCACATTTATTGTCCGTGTTGTCTTTGATACCAACGTTTTAGTAGCTTCCATGGATTCAAGGGAGCTCCAGAGAAGGTTAATGTTCTGTAGTTTCATCTATAAATAATAAGATTGATTATTATTATTATTATAAGGGCAAAACTGAATGATTGATTGATTGGACTGTAGGACCAAGCGCTAGACAAGAATCCAGAACACGCTAGGTCCATTCCTACAGCCGTTTACACAAAACGATATTAGTTAGGAAAGTTTAAAGGAAGGTTTATTAGTTAGGAAAGAACGATCCGCTTACAAACACCTAGCAAAGCGTTAAAAAACAATTGTTAGCCCAAATAATAACATTTCTAGTCAACTAATCTGCAATTGCCAATCCGCATTTTGCAGTGCTCCACACCTATCTGCAAACAGTTCAATTAAAGTAACAAATTAAATTAAATTATTTAAAGTCACAAATACACAATTCTGAAATTAATTTATTAATTAGGAATCTGTAATAATATAATTAATTGGTTTTATTATTTATATTAAGCCAACTTTTATACAGTGAGATAACAGTTTATAATACCAAAACAGTACATTACTTTTTTTTAAACTGGAAACCCTAATTTTCATCTCCAATCTGAAATTTCATAATTTATTATTTAATGTATAGTATAGTTTTATCTGTAAATAATTTGATAGAAAATTATCATTATAAGGGCAAAACTGTAAATAAAAGAAATAATTTAATTTGATAGTAAAAAAATTTTATTGTTAAGCTATTTGAAAATTTCGAAATGATATAAATTATGTATTAGTTGGATTTAACAAGTAATTCAAAAATAAAATGTAGATAAATAAAAATATTCTTACTCTTGATAACCATTTTATATCCTGACCATTTATATCCTTACTATTTATCTCGTGTAGTTAATGCATCTCATTTTTAATCGGTTGGATTCTGCTACAGTCTGACCATAAATTAAAATATGACGGATATTCGCTATCGAACCTAAGATCTTTAATAAATGGTTCAGCATCCTAGTTCTTCATCTAAAGCCAAACAAAAGAAGCAAATTATGATACAAATACAAATATATTTGCTGTGCTTTTGAAATGTTGCAATTAATCCAAACATTCCATTATAAAATACACACAAATATAAGAAAACACGTGTGCAGAAACTAAAGATTTAATACATAAAACACTTTTACCTGAATTATATTTAACACATTTACCTGTAGTAATTATATTGGTCCAAGAATTGTTATTTGTATTATCACATAAAATACACTTTATTTAATAATAATATAATTTTTTTTAACACGACCGTAACATACGAATGAAAATAAAAATTTAATAATGACACATTCGAATTTTTGTTTATTGACGAAGGAATTATACGATTTTAATGAAAACTGCATAAATAATATGAATAAATCACAAAAAGCATGCAGTTTATTCATACATAATATGAAGAAATTCAATTATACGATTGAATTGTAATAGATATGAACTTCTTCAGACGTATTATGAACAGTTTCATGAAATACTTTTAATAATGTCCAATTTGTACACTTTATGAATTTGTTCATTCATATTACGAACCTATTTCTTGGTACAATTTTTAACAGCGCCAATTTTAATAAATCCATAAATAACGCCGACTTTAATGAAATTCAAATCCAATCGTAACAATGGACTACATAGTTGCGTTTTTATTATTAATGATTTAATCCTTTATATTAGGTTTTTGTTCATTACTATTATGATTCCTCCATATATTTGTTCACTAGATAATATGAATCAATCATAAATATAATGTTTTCATAAATTTTATCAAACTGCACTAATACTTTAATCAAATTTTAATGTATTTTCTGTAAAGTTCAATAAAATAAATAAAGTTTAAATTGATGAAGAAGGTTTTTAATATTAATGTACAAATAAACAATTATTCTTGCTATTAATGTACGAATTTTGAGCTAAAATTTGATTTTATAAATTTGTTCGTTTATATTATGACGATTACATCAATAATATGAATTTAAGTCGATGAACGCGATTCATAAATATAATGTTCAAAATTTTTTTCAGTGTAGTGGTATTTTATAGATCTTATGTTTCGTTCGAAATATTTATGAACATGGATGCTCCCACCCACAGGGCCTAACTAGTGAAACTTACCCCATATTATGGTACACCCATCGATAACTCGTCACCTGAGTTCTATCTTAGTGTAAGCGACAAAAATCAAGTTTCGAGAAAATCGACTTTGAAGTTTTTATGCTTTAATTAGTATAATCGTTTCACTTAAAAAGCAATATTTTTGCCTAAATCGATTAATATTTCTGTTAGTTACATATTGCGATAAACATTTTGCTATAGTTAACGTATAGTTTTTCCGGAAAATGTGAAATAAAAATTTTATTTTAAGGTTATTTTGGTGTATGTCACATAAAATTAAGTGATAATAATTATTGTCAGGACAGACACGAAAATGGTGGAAATACACTAATTTAGAACTAACAAAATAAATCGAGATTTGATACTAGAAAAATGGAGATACATTATTTCAATGACAGTTCGGAGTTCAGTTTCACTAAAATTCGACCCACATTTAAAACTACAATCTTCAGCACACCCATTAGTAACACGCCGTGCTGGTCTATCTTTCCTTTCACATGTTCATATTCCCGACCTTGATCGATCGATTGCTCTGTTTTTTTTCGAAATAATGGTTTGTCGGTTCTATTATCAAGAAATTCAACTGATTCGTATATTTAATTTTTTTTCTAAAATGCTAGCTATTGATTACGGGGATGCAAATGTTTCAATATTACACTCTTACAATACATCAGCTTCAGTCGGTTTATCAGCAGACTACAAACTTCCTCGTTTAAGTTTACCAACTTTCAGCGACAAACCAAGAGAGTGGAACTCCTTTGTTGATCTGTTTCGTTCAACAGTTCACGATAACACCAGCCTCTCTCCCGCTCAAAAGTTTCAGTATTTAAAAGGTCAACTACGAGGACCGGCAGAAAAACTTTTGCGTCATTTTAGAATTGAAGATGCATTGTACAATGAAGCGTTTCAAAGACTTGTCAAACGTTATGACAATAAGCGATGATTTCATCGAATTATGGGTCAGCCAATAATAAATTCTGTGTCTGCTGAAGCAATTAGAAGCATGCATGATGCTTCTGATGAAGTGGCTTAAAGGCACTTGGAACAAATGCTGAATCTAGGGATTGTTGGTTATTGTACATAGCTGAAAATAAACTCGATGAAATTTCTCGCCAACTTTGGAGACAAGAGACAGCTAAAATAGATTTCCCTATGTTCGAACAATTCATGACATTTCTTAGTAAACGTATGGATTCTTTAGAAGGAATTAAGCCACAATCCTCGCGAATAAAAACGGACGGCGTCAAAAACAACTTCAAGCAAGACATTCCATGTTCAAATTTTATCCAACAGCTCTCTGTGCAAAGGTGAAAAGCATAAGCTCTGTGATTGTCCTAAATTTCTCCAAATGGATCGTAACAACCGTAGAGGATATATTAAGGAATCAAATCGATGCTACAATTGTCTAAGTGATTCGCATTCCGTCTTCAAGAGCCGTACCAAAAAGAAATGTTTTCGCTGTGGAAAAAGGCATCATACATTAGTTCACCAATCACTTAATTCCGAGCTTGCTCCAACAACAGTAAGCGCACCTCGTGTGCCTCATCAGCTTCAACTTCAACCCAGAGTGTTGGCGCAACAAGCTGCTATTTGATGCCTACCAAACCAAACGTATCTGATCATGATCCGACACCTACGGAAATCACAAGTCACGATGCGATAACACCAACAGCCGTAGTCTAAGTGCAAGATAAATTTGGCACATGGCAAACTTGCCGTGCCCTTTTAGACTCAGCTTCAACACGATCCTTCGTCACAGAATCTTGTATCCGTCGTCTTTGATTACAAAGAACTAACGCACGACTCAATATTAATACACTCAATGGCGGAAAAGCTGGTTGCTCCAGAGGCGTAACCACTATGAGAATTCGATCAAGAATTGACCATACCTTTATCATGGATTTGGAAAGCTATATTTTACCAAAAATCACATCCAATCTACCAGCAAGAGCAATACCACTCGATAAATTGAGATACCTTCATGAATTGCAGTTAGCCGTACTCGCCGGTTGTGATCGTTCTTTGCTCCTCTTAACAGAAGGTCAGGTAATTGGAAGTGAGCTGTTACCTACCGCTCAACACATCAAATTAGGATGGATAGTAGTAGGAATTTATAAAGGTAATTCACCAAGCACCAATAGTTCAAAACATCTGGTTTCTCACCATACTAAAATAGTAGATATTGACAAGAGTCTCAGACAATTTTGGAAAACACTCTTGCAACTAAAAGTAGGATGAGATGATGAATTACCTGTGGAAGTAAGCCGCAAATGGTATAACGTGAGAGATAACTTGAACGTACTGGAATCACTCGAAATTCCAAGGTGGTTAAACTTTCCCAATGATACCCAGCTGATAGGTTTTCCAGACGCTTCACAGGCAGCGTACGCCGCCGTGATGTATACAAGAACCTTGCAGAACAATGGACATGTGTTAACCAATTTTATAGCCGCTAAAACTAAGGTTGTGCCTTTTTCAGTCACGAAACGCCAGACCATACCAAGACTTGAATTATGCGCAGCGGTTCTACTCACTAATTTATTAAAGACAGTGTTGGACTCCTTAGATCTAGAAAAGCCATCGTTAATTCATCTATTCACAGATTCTACAATTGTAATGAATTGGCTATCATCACCGCCCGTAAACCCAGAAATATTTGTCAGTAACAGAATCGGCCAAATTCTTCACTCTATACCAATACCTCACAATGGCAAGTAAATATACCCAGTAAATATAATCCAGCCGACTGCGCATTTTACCATCAGAAATATTAACGAACGAGTTATGGTGGAAGGGACCAAGTTGGATTCAAACAAATCCAATACAAGTGCCGGCGGAGAAGCAAAATCAATCAAAAGAAAACCGAGAAGAAAAATTTCTAGTTTTAGCAGTTCCGGATACATTCAACCTTATTCAGCCAAATAAACTACCATTAACTGAAGTCAATTACATATTTAATAACCACTCAAGTTCATACAAATCGAAACGCATCTTAGGTTGGGTTCTAAGAGCTATATACAATTTTCGCAACTTCGAAAACACTAAATTGGGTTCTTTAACATATAAAGAACTCTCGATAGCGGAAATCTTAGTAATTAAAGTTGCTCAATATGAGAGTTTTAATGATGAACTAAGCTCACTATCTCGAAGAAAATTAATCTCAAACAAGAGTAAATTAATTTCCTTAAAACCATTTTTAGACAACGATGGCATCATGAGAGTTGGTGGCAGACTTCAGAAAGCCGAAATTCCATATGATGTAAAGTACCCAGTCATCTTGGCACAGAAACACAAGATTTCCAAAATGATCGTGCAAGAGGCTCATGATATACATTTGCATGCTGGTCCATCACTACTCACAACTATTATACGTCAAAAATTTTTAATTTTAAGATGTAGGGATCTCGTCAAGCAAATAACACGAAGATGCATCACTTGCTGGCGACTGAAGAACAAGACACTATCACAGCTAATGACACAACTACCACCATCCAGAATAAAACTAGTCCGACCGTTCCTGCAATCTGGGCCCTACATTCTACGAACTGAGCATAAACGAAAGGCCACCACATATAAGGCATATTTGGCAGTTTTCGTATGTATGGCCTCCAAGGCCATTTGGAACTGGTGACCGATTTATCCACAGAAAGGTTCCTGGCAGCATTAAAGAGATTCCAAAGTCGCCGTGGAATCTGCAGCGATATCTATAGAGATAATGGAACAAATTTTGTTGGACATCTCTGTGAGTCGGCCAATATTCGATACAGTGAACCTCCAAAATTTCAACTTTCTCATATAATTCACAAATGTTGACATACAATAACAAAAGGTTCTTTCTCTCCGTATGACAATGTCATTGATTTCATTTGACAGAACATACCTTTAGCTTTCAAATGAGATATGACATGACCCGGAAACATCTCTGTGAGTCGGCCAATTTTCAATATAGTTAATCGCTTATAAACTCTATTTCTATATGTTTCTTAAGTATTGGTTCACTTACTATATAAGAACGAAACTATTTGTTGTGGGCTTTGATTGAAATTAACTTTTTTTGATATACCAGATTGGTGGCCAATTTTATAGTAAACATTTGGTTGCCAATCCATGTAATAAATAGTTTTTTGTCGAAAAATTCATATTCGAGCTGTTATAAGGTTTTTTACTACTTTTTCGATTTTGTCGAAAACTTCACAACCGTACTTAATAACCTTTCTAAATGACAACGTAACACCAACGATATTAAGGTTGGTGACATTGTGCTGTTGCGCAGTGAAAACCTACCTGCAGGTCAATGGCCATTAGGACGAGTAGAGCAAGTTCATCCTGATGAAGATAAGCTTATCCTAGTCGTAACCGTAAAGACATCCAAAGGAATTTACAAGTTTTTACTACACAGTTTTCCTTATATACAGAAATACCACGTGACAAAAACAACAATTTTGATTGGTTTATTTAAGGAGATACACTATAATAGAAAAATAAGTTGATAAAAAAATATGGTTATAGAATCAAACAGAATGACACTAAATAATGTTCGAAATCTGTGTAGAATTGTTCAAATGCGTACAAATGATATACGGAGATACACCATGCCAGAATAAATATTGTAAACTGTTTATTACACCGATCATATGTTATGTAATGGAGATAAAACATAATAGAACATTGAATCTTTATTGTTACCTGGATATAAACAAAAATCGCATTCAGTAACTCGAAAACACTTAGAACATTATCAGAAAGAGCAGCAAAATTACATTATAATCCGTTAAAACCCGAAAATGCATGGCGGTGGCACTTACACCAAGATAGAACTCAGGCGACGAACTATCGATAACAGCCAACAGTATGCTTTCGTAACACAATTTCAACTTCAGTTCTAATTTCTTGCATTATGGTTCGTTACTAGTGAAGATGAAGTAAGGCGATATTACTATGTAACAACAATAGAGGTCTATACATTTTTTTTTAAATTGCCAATTTTATTGTACATAATATACTAATTACTGAGTTTCATTTTAATTAAGGGTTTTGTAAACTCAGCAAGTACCATAATTAAACCAATGTTGATATTTAACATATTTTGTTAACATGTGTATTTAACAACACATATGCAAATGAGTAAAGCGTGTAAACTCGTGCATATGGGATAAAAATGTATAATTGTACATTATATAATGTCCATCCCATTAGATTATAACCACAGGGCAAAACCCAACACAACCATAACCATAATGATACGATTTAAAACGAAAAATGAAACCATTTATTAATGGCACAAATTACACAACTAATAACAATAACATTACGTTTAATTACAATTAAATTATTTATAGCAACAACAATGTGAGCGCACTAAAGATTTTGTGTGTGTGTGGTCTGCTTTTGCAGTCAATTAGAAATAACAATCCCCGATGCTTAATTAGAAAATGTGATCTTACATTATCGTTTAGTGTCAGACAACAAACCCATTCGAACACAACAACACGGTGTAACAATGCTAATAACATTTCTAAATGGGATAAAAGTAATGTAACAAAATAATAGAAGATGAAAATGGCCATATAAAGAATGGTGGAATTATTTAATTGGACAGTTAAAATAAAATTTGAAGACAATTATTATTCAGCTAAAAAAACGACTTTAATCCTTGGCAAAAGGATGGAATAAAAATGTCATATGACGTAAAAGATTTTGATAAAAAAAATCAAATTTGTATACGTATGAGTGTGTAAATGTTCATTATTTCAATCAACTCAACGCACCGAAATAGCCCAAAAAAACAAAACAACGGAGACGTCCCACCAACCGACAAACCATAATCATACGTACATGTGCCATTCAAAAATGACCTTTAACAAACCAATCTAATCCGAACAACATTTTATACGAGCTTATCAAAATGTACAACAACAACATATAATTTAATTCAAAGTGTCCAATTTAAGTGATGAAACACAATTGGTACGTATAAAAGTGAAAATATTTTATTACACTGTTGTCCTGCTGTTGCCCAACTACATATATGTTGTTGGACAATATAATTTGGTTGGTTGTTTTGTTGTCGCTAAAGATATTTTTTATATTAACAATGACACAGCGTAGAGAAGACGCAAACAAAGCAAAGATATAATCACATATGGAGATGGATGGGGATATGCTCTTCGTAGTATAAGAAATCTATATAGATAAATAAATTAAGGAATCAGAAAATGCGCTAAAAGGACATTTGTGTCATCCCATTTTTATATAAATTACAACGACATTGTTATTTATAATTTTTCCTACTATACAGACACTCTTGAGTGTGTGTTTGGTTCGTTTGTTTTTGGGGGGTGAAATTGGACATAAATGAGATACGTGAATGGAGTCGAAATAAAGTTGTATTCATCGTTATGACATCGTCTTAATCGTGTATTGTGATCTTTGACCGTATCACCATCGTTTCTTATAGTTGTTTAATTCATCGCAGATGAAATACATAGTTTTGAGTGCAAGAATGCTGTCACTATGTTAATAGGTAATTGGTTTATGACACCCATCCTTTGCAAGATTCTTAGTGATATTCGCGACAGCGAAAATATATTAGCTGTATATAGTTGTACAGGAGTAATATATATATATATATATATATATATATATATATATATATATATATATATATATATATATATATATATATATATATATATATATATATATATATATATATATATATATATATATATATATATTTATTATTATTATTAAATATGGCTGGAACCCTTAGAGGTTCCGCACTCATGCCACAGAGGGCCCATGGTGCAAACCTTGAATTCCATCAAAGCGCACAGATGCGCTCTGCAACCTTAGCAAACTGGAGCAGTTTGGACCAGGGCAGAGAAGACAGTAAATTTACAGGAATATTCCTGAAGTTGAACACAAGGAATCTCACGCGATCGAAAGCCGGACAGCTGCTGATAAAGTGTAAGCTATCATCAACATCTTCAAGACAATCGTCACATACGGCATCACTGGCAAATTCCATGCGATGAAGGTGGCTTTTGAAACGGCCATGGCCAGTAAGTATAGAAACCACTATCCTCAAGTTATCCTTATTCAATGAAAGAACGTAATTGGTTAACTTCGGGTTAGGCCCTTTGACAAAGTATTTCGCCTTGCGACAAGTTGGTGTGGCTGACCACGTAAGCTTTAGATTCGATATGGCAGCGGTTTTAATTGTATTCTTCACTATGTGAAGAGGTAGAGGAGCAGCTGGTTCAGGACCCACAAAAAGTAAGCGAGAACCAGTTTAAGCCAAGCAATCTGCAATTTCGTTGCCTTCAATGTCACAATGGGCTGGAACCCACATGACCGTTACCTTGTTGCTACAATCAAGGAGGTTCAGAAATTTCTTACAATCCCCTACCAGTTTAGAGCTGGTTAGAGGATTGTTCAAGGAGTTAAGTACAGTTTTACTATCCGTACAAAATATAATCTTTTTGCCGTCGGCAACGAGACTTAGAGCTGAAATTACGCAATGAGTAATCGCAATTAATTCCGCTTGATGAATAGTACAGTAGATTCCCAAACTACCTGAGTATCTCAAATCATGCGATGGACAGTAGTAACCAAAGCCAGTGCCCTGTTCAGAGACAGAGCCATCTGAAAAGAATACAAGTGATTCGGACAACAGTTTGAGCAAGTCTGGCGAAAACCACATATCCCTTGATGGATACAACACCTCAAAAGATCTGTGGAAATTAAATACAGGCAGAAGCCTATCAATAACCATGTCGATTTCTGGCATCGTTCGTATAATTTCATCAAGAATTGATCTATGGCCTGAAATAGTGGCAAGAGCATTCCACGCCCCAACACTCCTCAAGCGAGAGGAAGCCGAACCAGCTGAACCTAAAATGAAGGAATGTAACTGGGGTAGGGATAGAATGAGTTCCATAGTTAGTAGCGGAGTTGAAGCCATGGCTCCAGTTACAGCTCGACAAGCCAAATTTTGCAAACAATTAAGTTTTCCAATTGAAGATTTAACTTTAACCACGGGCCACCAAACCACGGATGCATAAGTTAGCATCGGAAGAACTAGTGATTTGTAGATAAAGTATAATATTTTGGGGGATAAACCCCAAGAATTACCAAAAGCTCTACGGCATTGCCAAAAAATAGCAGTGGCTTTTTGTAGTTTAAAATCCAGATGATACTTCCATGAAAGTTTATTATCCAGGAAAACTCCAAGGTGTTTGACGTAGACTGAGCTATTAACCTTACATCCAAAAAGTGATGGTACAGAGAAAGCTGCGGTATTCCTACGCCTAGTAAAAATAACCAATTCGGTTTTAGATGGGTTCACATGAAGACCCTTATTTATACACCATTGTTCTATAATGAGAAGAGCGTGTTGAGTTAAATCTGATAAGACATTCAGATGCTTGCCTGAAACTGTCAGAACCAGATCGTCAGCATAACTTTGAGCGATAAAACCGAACTCTCGAAGAATAACAAGAAGTTCGTCAATGACCAGGAGCCACAACAGGGGTGAAAGAACACCTCCCTGCGGGCATCCTCTGGATGCTTTGACCGAAATAAAAGTATCCTGCACCTCGCATACCACAATACGAGATTCAAGCATACATTCAATCCATCTGATGATGTTGGGTTCGATATTATGTTTAGTACATGCATTCGTAATCGAGACGAAAGAAGTATTATCAAAGGCTCCTGCAATATCCAAAAAAGTGCCCACAAGAAACTCGTTGCTGTGCATAGATCTCTCAATCCTAGTTACAAGTTCATGTAAGGCAGTCTCACAGGGTTTGCCAACACGGTAAGCATGTTGTGTGGTGCTGAGCGGAGCGGTAACTAAATGTTGATCTCTAATAAACCTATCAACAATCCTTTCTAAAGATTTCAAAAAAGTTGATGACAGACAGATAGGCCGAAATGAATTGGGGTCGGTGTAGTCCGACTTTCCAATTTTTGGAATAAAAATTACTTTACTTTTGCTCCAAGATTGAGGAACAAAACTAAAAGCTATACAAGCCTGGAACAGATGCAGTAAATGTTACTTAATTAGAGGGTATCCATGCTGTAAAATGGCAGGGAAAATACCGTCAGGACCAGCAGATTTAAAGGATTTGAAGGAGAACAGGCTCCAACATAAGACCTCATAATTGATTAATCTGCAGGCAAGGTCCCAATTGGGAACTACGTCCCGATCGTTAGTGACTCCACCCGTATTCTCGGTTGCAATGGTTTTACATCCTGGAAAATGGGTAGTGAGAAGTAGGTCACCTACTTCCTTTTTAGAAGAAGTAAGCTTGCCATTATGTAGACGAAGTGAATCAAGTCTACGGGTATTGTTCCTGCTAAGCGACTTATTAAGTCTAACTACCGCAGGTAAGCTATTGATTTCCTCACAGAAGTTTACCCAGGAGGTTCTTTGTGATGTTCTTAATTCGTTTTTGTAAACTTTTTGAGAAGCTAAGAAGCTGTCCCAATCAGACTGAAGATTAGATTTCCTGGCCTTATTCTTCAGCTTTCTAGTAGTTTTCCTTAACCTTTTTAGAGCAGAGCACCAGAAAGGTTTGTTACGAGTTTTTTGGTTAGTAATAAGTGGACACGAAATCTCAAACGCAGTTGTGATTGCTTTTGATAGTGCAGAAGCCTGCAGCTCTATATCCACAGATGAGCGAATTTTCTTAGAAGATTCGATTAAAGAAACAAGCTCAATAGAGTATGTTTCCCAGTTGGTAAGCTTCTGATTACGGTAGGGTTTTAACGGTGTTCTTTTAAGATTAATATTAAAGGAAATGCACCTGTGATCGGAGGTGAGAATATCATTCGTTACTCTCCAGTTTAAAATAAATTTAGAGAAGGACATGGAGCAACAACTGATTTCAATTACCTCCCTTCGAGCAGAGTTAACAAAAGTTGGCTCTCATCCAACATTGAGGATGTCCAACTCAGAAGAACTTAAGTAGTTAAGCAGAGCAGAACCTCTGTTATTAACGTTAGTACTCCCCCATAGAGAATGATGTGCGTTAGCATCACAACCCACTATCAGAGGAAAGTTTTTAACCTTACACCAATTTACTAGATATGTAAACTCCTCAGAGGGAGGTGGAGTAGCGGAATCGTAAGGAAAATACACTGAAGCAATAACCACTTCAGTTTGAGAGTTAAAAGTGATTCTAGCAGCTGTAATGTCAGCCGAACTACACTCCTCAATAAGAGATCCATCCATATTCTTTGAGATACAGATGCACGCTCTGGTTCTCGCGGTAGATTTTTTGTAAAGAATTCTGCCACCTGGAGTGTTTAGTTCAGAGACCAAACCATCGAAAAGGTAAGGTTCCTGAACTAAGCATAGATCTGTGTGCGAGTTAACAAGCAACTTCTTTAGTTCTACAGAAGCTGACTTGCTATGTTGCAAGTTAATCTGTTTAATTACATGCATAGATGCCATGATAACACCAGCAAGATAAAAAAAAAGAGAAATAATAAAAAAATGTACTCTACGGGCCTGATATGATCTTGATAGAAATCCGCTCAAGCACGTATTGTAAAGTAGAGCCGGAACCAATGATGTGTTCAATGGACTTTAAATCAACCCGGAACACAATCGATTGGCGGTTTGCCTCTCGTCTGTGTCGGACGATTTTCCACCCGTTGACTTTGATCATTGGATTCATCACGCTTATGTTCCCTAATACCACACTAGGTTCCTCTGGAGGATCAGGGACCCAGGTGTGGATTAGTAGTGGTTTGGGAGGGTCACCAACTGACAGCTGACAACCGCTCCAGAGATCTCCTAATTTAGCAATTTCACTGACGAACCAGTTATAGGTTGCATCATTGGCACATTTGCAGAGAAAGACGTCATCGCTTAGATAGCAGCCCAACAAACTGGCGCCGTTGTTATCATGCACGCAGAATTTCTTAGTCGTAGTGTCAGCAACATATATATATGTATATATATATATATATATATATATATATATATATATATATATATATATATATATATATATATATATATATATATATATATATATATATATTGTTACGTTTTCCCCTAGTAGGAATTCAATCCACTCCACGGCTCGATCACTGGATTGTGAATAATTAAAACAACTTGCTTGTTTTTCACTTTAACTTTTATTGACAATTACCACAATTCACTTTCACAGTACTTTTATTTTACTGTTACTTTTACTATTTCATTATTTCATTTTTTGTTAGTTTTTTCCGATTTTAATTTATCGCTTTCCCAATTCAGACTGAAAGTCTACGCTTTCTTTCTACGATAGATCGGGATCTTCTGATTGCTCCTTTCTGATTTCCTCGTTGGTCCACTCATCGGATGGTAACACTTACATTAATCTCACGTCAACGACGTGTTTCTTACTCTCCACTCGATCACAATGTTTGAAACCGACGAGAAATGGGCGTCTTGACAGAGCATCTGCATTACCGTGAGCACTTCCTTTCCGATGTTGAACCGTATAATCGAAGCAACCCAATCTCTCGATCCACCGGGCTATCTGTCCTTCCGGATTCTTAAGCTGTAACAGCCATGTTAGAGCACCATGATCTGTCCTTATGAGAAATGACTGGCCATAAAGATACTTCCGGAAATGCTCTATACATTGTACTATGGCCAACAGCTCTCTCGTTTCAACACAATAATTTCGCTCCGGCTTTGACAAAACTTTCGAAAAATATGCTATAACCCGTTCTTGCCCATCTATTTCTTGAGACAAAACCCCACCAATACCATTATTACTTGCATCAGTATCCAAGATGAATCTTCGATTTGGTACTGGGTATGCAAGTATTGGCGCTGTGCACAACCGCTTCTTCAGCTCGCTGAACGCTTCTTCATGCTGTTTATTCCATTGGAATGGCTTATTATTTTGCGTTAATTCATGTAAGCTTTTTGCAACGTCAGCAAATCCCGGTAAACTTCTCAAATCGTGTAGGTTCTGTGGTTTTGGCCAATCCTTGACAGCTGAGATTTTATCCTCATCTGTATGTATACCACTCCTTGTTATCTTGTGTCCCAAATATTTAACTTCGTTGCGGAACAAGGCACGCTTCTTTGGACTCAATTTTAACCCTGCTGAATGAATCCGCTCGAACACTTCGCCCAGGTTTTGTAGATGTTCTTCGAAGTTTTTACCTATAACTATGATGTCATCTAGGTATACTAAGCACGTTTTCCAATGTAACCCTTTCAGCACTCGGTCCATTAGTCTTTCAAACGTCGCAGGAGCGTTACATAATCCAAACGGCATAACGTTAAATTGCCACAATCCGTTACTCACACTGAACGCCGCTTTCTCTTTATCTTCTTCTGCGACTTTCACCTGCCAATATCCACTTTGTAGATCCAAAGTGGAAAATAATCGTGCACCCGCCGTACGTATCCAATGTATCAGCAATTCTCGGTAACGGATGACTGTCCTTCTTAGTGACCGAATTGAGCTTTCTATAATCGACGCAAAATCTCATGCTGCCATCTTTCTTCTGCACCAATACCACAGGTGAACTCCATGGACTAGTCGATTGCTCAATCACCCCTGCCGTTTGCATATCCGTTACCATGCGATCCACTTCCGATTGTTTTGCCAATGGTAATCATCTTGGAGCTTGTCGAATTGGCATTGCTGTATCGGTGTCGATCCGGTGTTTAACTAAGTTCGTTCTACCATTATCTTCGGTAGCACCACTGGAAATGGACGTGTATTTTTCCAACAACACTTTGGCGGCTTGTTTTTGTTCTGGACTTAGTTGTTCTGTCCACTTCTGTGTCAATTCTTCCACGATTTTCTGCTGCCGTTGAACTTTAGCCTTCACACACGGATTCGTTTCTTCACATTTAATTATAGTGGATATTTCTTCGCATTTGCCGATAGTCTCCTTTTTAATGGTTTTTGTCTTGTCCGATAAGTTGAGAACCCGCAATGGGACTCTATTGTCATGATCCGGTTTTACTAATGCTTTCCTTAGCATTATTTATCGTACTTGTTGCTTTTCGCCACTGGCTTCTACAACCCACAACTTTCGTGCCCAGGACCTCCATCCAATTTTCCCCAAATCAATGATGTGATCAACCGAATATATATATATATATATATATATATATATATATATATATATATATATATATATATATATATATATATATATATTTATATATGCTACTTCATGCTGGTCTTTGATCTTCTTTCTTCCAGCTAATAACCGGATTCATGGCTGCATTTTCACGCAACTCCTTACTCATCTTTTATTGGCTCCATCACTCGGTGAAATTGTAGCCCTCCTTGCTTTCACCATATCTCCTCGGTCACTCTACCACATGACTGAACAACAGCTTGTGCTCCTCCTGGTGGATCCTTCCACTCTCCTGTCTTTATAGCGTCGTCGTAAATTTCCTTTGATGCCGTGAAGCTCTTTGGTTTCGCTTTCATCGTTCTCGTGCTTCACTTCCGTATCTCCTTGAACCTCCATAGTGCTGCCAATAATTGATCTACCCAAGCAGGTTTCACTTGTTCCTCAGCTGCTTGAGGTTTTCTTACTCTGTCTGTACCAAAATACCTTTCCCTGGCCTTCACCTGTAGATCCAAAGCTAACCCTCTGCAGGCAGAACGTTGATTCCCGCTCAAATACAGATGGTTCCTCATTTGCACATCTCGAATAGCGTTGATGAACGTATCTGCCACTAAGTCATATTTCTGTTCTGCATTGTAGTACGAGTATGCGAAGTTCAGTAGTCATACGATGTCGGCTACCAGACTTTAACGGGTAATTTCTTGATAACTTTATTCACTTTCGGTTTTCAACTTTCGTACGACTAGTTTTTTCAAACACTGAGTTTTTACTTCAACGTCCGCTATTCTTGTTCTCATGTTGTTCCTTGCGGATATGGTTTCTGCTTAGCAAGGATGGTGGCCAGCAGCAATTTCTGTTGTTCTAGTAGTTTTTGCTGTTGAGCCAGCTGAGCCTGGAACATCGCCCGCATTTGATCCATCGATGGTGAAGTTGGTGTAACCGGTCTTTGTTTAGTTGGCTCCAATTCTGCTCCAAACACGGTCTCCTCGGGATCCACCTGCGCTTCTTCCATTACTGTTTATACATCAATTCTACTTTAGAGTCGACTTTTACCGTATTCCATCAACGGAGCTTGTTCTTCAGTTGGGAACAAGCTCATTAATTTTGTCCATTTTCACTGGTCAATCCCACTTCAGTGGGTCCGTATCCGGATTATTGACTTTTCAGATGTTGATCAAAATAAAAACGACCAGAATTTAAACAAACTTCACTTTAATCAATTCTCTCAATAAATTTAGATATAAGCCGCTTACCACTAGTAGGAGCTATGTCACTGATCTTCAATTCAGTTTTGAACACTTTAAAACTTCACTGGTTAAAATAAACCTTGTCTGATACGGCGATTTAACACTGCTTATACACCAATCAATGGGATTATCGATATTTCCATTATACTCGCAACAGTCAATCTAGTGATGCATCAATGGATTCGACATAGTGAGTGTTATCACTTTTCTCATCTGATTATTACTTCTCAAGCTGAAATTGACGTTCACTATCACTTGAGGCGTTGAAGAGATAACCAGTGTCACTCTGCGGAATTAACTGAGTCACAAAAGTATTGCATTGTTATCGGTTGGATTCAACCAGCTTATATTTTATTTGCTACTATGTAAGTACTATAACCACTCGACTATTGACTGCAATGACGTTCACTGAGCTGATACTTGATAAAGGCATATTCGTTACATTATATATACATTAATAATGCATCTAACCGTGGTAGAGGTGCGTATATGCTTTGAACGTATATGCTTCGAATTTTGAATACACTAGAAGCTACAGCCTTAACGAACGAAATGTTACAAATAAGTTATTATTAAAAGTAACATATGTCGCCTGTTGTTGCCTACCGGTTGAGACAGTTTCTTATCATGCTGCGAGTTGAGATGAACCAAGGATTGGGCTGATCACCTACAATGTGGACCAATATGTGTTAATGGATCTCAAGATGAGACGCGCTAAGGAAGCCATATATTATTTATAAGTTGAAAAACGGAAGTTAATAAAAGCTTGTTAAGATAAATGAGTTACAATATTCATCTTTAAGATATTACATACAATTTAAACCAACCAACCATATCTTATATATTTCATCTTTATATGAATAATAAACGAATATATCTAAATTTCAAGTTAATTCAACCAAACTGTCTTTTCGATCCATTCGATATACGGGTATACGTTTGTGTATACACCAGGACTATTCGCAAATCCACAAGGCGAACCGATTGAGACGATACCTTGAATCACAAACAATGAGTCATGAGTAGAATGGCGCACAATTAAAGGTCCTCCCGAATCTCCCTGCAAGTAAATGGAAATTAAATTCGGATTCAATATTATCACTTAAACATACCGGACAAGTGCTTTGAATACTATCCCTGGAGCCAGCACATATATGCGTATCGTTCGTTATTCCATTTGGAAACCGGCGATTCATACCATACTGTATTGCACACTCCTCGTACGAAAAATATTCTTGATTGACTTTAATTAATTTTACACTAGATTTTTCAGCGGTTCCTGTTGCACCCCATCCCATAGATGTATATTGTTTAGCTACATTTGAATTTGATGGCAAACATATTGGCCGAATGTGAAAATTAAATTTAACATCTCCGTCAAGTTCAATCAAACCGATATCGTTGTAAACAAATTTTGGATTATAATCCGGATGAGGAATCAAATTCGCAACGTCATAATCTTCGGGACAATCATACGTTTCAATATCGTTTAGTAGATCAATAACGCCTAATCGTACTTTACGCACAGGACCAATGTTCCGATCATTGATACAATGGCCAGCCGTGAGTACATATCGGTTACTGATTAACGATCCTCCACAGTTCCATAAAATTTTATCCATTGACATATATCCGAGGGCGGCCTAATAAATGAATAAAAATAATAAACCAATATAGTAATGATGTTGTCCTTTACATTACCATATGGGGGAATTCACCAGGATTGGCAACTACTCCTCCAGCAGGTGAAACATAAGTACAATGCGTTCGATTAACATATAAATTCATCGGCACTTCGATTTCTTCTTTTGACAAGTATTTCGTGTATGAATTACATTCTACAAACAAATTTCATTAAATATATATCTTGTAATATTTTTACTTATTTACCTCTGGATGATATCGATTGGCTAACCGGACCTAGATCATCTGGACAACAAATGTAGTCAGTACAACAATATGTTCCACACTTATCCAAACTTGCGACATCTGGATGCGCACAGTTAGCAATTTGTTTGCACGTTCCTTTAAGTCCCGTATTTGAATCGACACACTTTGGACCAATCAACGTTGCAGTTGATCGCAAAATTTGATTAGCTGTACAGCCGTAAATATCACTATCCTCAATTGGACAACAATACCAATTCTCGCACATGTCTTCATCATTGCACACTTTTTTCAACGACGGTACTAAATCGGGATTTCGTTCAGCAAAGGCGCAGCTCCATTTGTCCTCATATCTTCCACTCATATTTAAATCTTTTACGGTACATTCTTGATTAAGTAATAACCTCAAACGTAATCTATCGACTGGATGATCGACATTCCAGCACACATTTTTCAAACGTCTTTGCAATTTGGTCGGACAACAAACCAGATCCGAGCATATTTCATCTAGACATAATTTGTTGATGTGCACACTAGTGTCATGACCATTAAGCTCGGGACAATCGACCAAAAATTTTATTACACCCATTTCATTCGAATTGGCGACAACACAGTTTAAATTTTTTCTTAAATTAAGTGGTTCCACTTGTCTTGGCATCTCGTCATGTTGGACTATCGTAGGACAACAGACAATTTGTCTTTTATTTTCGTAACCACACACTGATGTTATCACTGATTTCCTATTACGAACTTGGACTAACAACGGAGGGCATTGTTCTATTGGCATACACACTCCATTTGATGTTACACCATTTAACACTGACACACACGCGTCCCCGGTTTCGAATATTTGATCACTGTTAAATATTATTTTTTCACTAGTCTGACATTGTACGTTGATTGCCACTAATACTAAAATAATAATCGTCTTTTTCATTATCTTAATCGTTCGACGGTTAATATAGTTATGATGTTTATAGTTGGAAGTTGTTTAAGGTAATAAGAAAACTGGAATATATCAATGCTAAAAATACCAGTTTTATGGTTTAGTTACAGTAAATCAAAGTACGTGCATTAAATTTGTATCATACATACGCGATACTTATGTACAATCTTATGAAGATCTTAAGCTTGATAAAAGTTTCGATATGCAAACTTTTAAGATGTCTTCGAAGAGTGCGAGATCACAAATTAATATATGCAGATGGTTCAAGCTTAAGATAATAATGAAATTTGCTAAATCTAATGATTTTATCGCCAATCGTGCGGATAAAAAATGGAACTAACGTTTGTGGCACCCCATGTCTTTGCTAGATAATTTGTGTGAATCTTTGCTAAATAATTTGTGCGAATCTTTGCTAATTTAGAAAACAGACGTTTGATTCACAATTATATACAATACATTATAAGTACATACAAACTTTAATAAGTATTTGTATGTGTGCATAAGTAGATAGCACAAATTTGTGTAGATAGGTTGTAAATTGATATATTTTGTACGAATGTAGGTACTAAAAAATTGATTCAATGTAAATTAAATAAAATAAAAGAAATTTAATAATTTAAATTATCTTTATTTATTTGCCTTGTAAAAGAATTCTCCAATTGGGATTTCGAACATTCTTGTAAGTTTTTTTAGAATATTTTTCTGCGATCCAACTGCAATGTTTTCTGATTAGTACCAGAAGCATACATTTTAATGCTGTTTTATTGTGCTCGGCACATGGATTGATATCATTATAAAAGTCATTGTCACAGCTCAAAGCGAGACACTGCTTATAAATAGTCTCATTCAGATTTTTTATTTCCGGGTGTTTTTGAAAAATTCGAGCAAATAATAGGATTTGAGCATGACAAATTTTAAAAAAATTGTCAGTTGGTGCTTTTAGTTTTCCCAACTCATTTTCTAAACAATAACTTTTATTGAAGATGAAACATTCTGATGGAACCTCGAGTTTTTGGTCAGTTTTCATCCACGTTTTCACGCATTGAACACATGATAATTTTTTTGACATCTTAAATGCTACGTATCCTGTAAAATATTTCATAGATGCTTCTTGTAAAGTAACGTCTAAGATAAAAAAATTATCGGATATATCTGAAATATCCAATTCATTTAAATCATTTTCAAACGTTAATTCGATGGTTATGCATGTGAAGTTAGACCTAACTAGAGTAGAACTATATTTAGAATTACTGTAGGTCTAACTTCACACGCCTGTATACACGCTTGAAGTTAGAGCTAAAATAATCTTAAACAAATAAAATATCATAAAAGTTTGAATGTATTGGTAAATAAAGGAAAACAATGACATTTAGGAGAATAAATAATTGCCATTATAAATACTCAAAAATATACCATAAATGTTTGTTTAAATGTTCATTAAAAAAAGGATTTTCTTAAGAAATTGAATATCTCGAGAACTAATATGTTTATCAAAAATGTGTTTGTCATTTTCTGAAAGGTCACAATCAGGACTACTTACATTCCAAACCATTTGAAAAGCTAATTATTTTTACGGCGTCAATTCAATTTTTAGTAAGCTTTACTATGGTAAGAAGTTAGGATTCTCTTAAGAAATTGAATATCTCGAGAACTAATATGTTTATCAAAAATGTGTTTGTCATTTTCTGAAAGGTCACGATATGGACTATTTACATTCCAAACCATTTGAAAAGCTAATTATTTTTACGGCGTCAATTCAATTCTTAGTAAGCTTTACTATGGTAAGAAGTTAGGATTTTCTTAAGAAATTGAATATCTCGAGAACTAATATGTTTATCAAAAATGTGTTTGTCATTTTCTGAAAGGTCACAATCAGGACTACTTACATTCCAAACCATTTGAAAA
The DNA here is from genome assembly GCA_963932295.1 of Tipula lateralis. Lineage (NCBI taxonomy): Eukaryota > Metazoa > Arthropoda > Insecta > Diptera > Tipulidae > Tipula > Tipula lateralis. Next base: position 70,092,091 of record OZ010737.1, read on the forward strand.
GCTAATTATTTTTACGGCGTCAATTCAATTTTTAGTAAGCTTTACTATAGTAAGAAGTTAGGATTTTCTTAAGAAATTGAATATCTCGAGAACTAATATGTTTATCAAAAATGTGTTTGTCATTTTCTGAAAGGTCACAATCAGGACTACTTACATTCCAAACAATTTGAAAAGCTAATTAGTTCTCGAGATATTCAATTTCTTAAGAAAATCCTAACTTCTTACCATAGTAAAGCTTACTAAGAATTGAATTGACGCCGTAAAAATAATTAGCTTTTCAAATGGTTTGGAATGTAAGTAGTCCTGATTGTGGCTTTTCAGAAAATGACAAACACATTTTTGATATGATATGATATGATATGATAGGGGAAGTACAAGCCAACCAGTTACGGTGATTCTGAGATTGTTACCATAATCCTGGAGTATATTCAGCAGAGTTCCGAATAGATATCTGAGAATTTTTACTCCAAAATTATGCGGGCCCAGTCCCTGCTTGCATCCCAACATATAAGGTTTAGGAAAAGGAAACAATCACAGAAACGACTAAGGTGATAATGCACTGCACTAGTCATTGCTAACTACATTATGTATTAGTGAATTATAATATATTGTTAGTATAATCATTTTCACATAGGGATTGAGTTTGTTATTATTGTTAGTTGGATAGGTAAGGATCATTCTATATTCATCATACGTATTCGTATCTCCTCTACTGTTAAAACTGGAGTACTTTAAAAAACATCTTTGGGTCATCTCATCATATGCTGTATTTAAAGATGTGTCCCTATAATTCCCAATCCATCACCATCTAACGCGTGGGGAGTATAATTCCGCGATGACCCGACAGCATTCTATATACAGTATGATGATCTAATACATTGTCAATTCGTTTGTAAGGGAAACTATTTAAATAAATAAATAGTTTAGTGCAGTCATATTTAGCTAACCTGATCGATCATTCCATTCCACACATTCTATCTTTGTGTCCGTTTTAAGATTTTACAACAAACATTTATACAATACACCAAAGTAGAATTCTTGTATAACACACTACAATCCAATGAAAGAAATCACCAAAGCGGCCGTCCGATTTAGAAAGTATAATAGTTTGTAATAGAATTATTATACAGCAAAAAGAAGCTGCTTATTAGAGTAAAATAAACTTTCTGGTTAAGACCACCGGTCAAGTGATCCCCATCTAATGTTAAGAATGTCACTCAAGAAATCTTATCCATTTACACTTATATGAATAAAGAAAACAAAATTATTTAAATAATTTAGTATTTTCCATGGAAATAAAGACAAAAGTTATTTAAGACATACCATGTCTATTATTTAAGACATACCATGTACAACATACCATGGTACATATATATACCCAAAAGCAAAACTGTGGACTTTATTGACAAAATAAAATCAAGAGGAATAGAATATTAACCGTTCCTTTAAAACACGATTATCCTAATATATGAACAAGCATCTGCTAAATCGAACTTCAACATTTGCCAATTCAAATCTCGCCAAAAATAGGTAATTTTACTGATCATATATATTATCGTCAATATAATGATCGTATAGTGGTAGTGATCGTAGATCGTATTAAAACAATCTTCAGTCCCCTTCACCATTAATATACATGGCAGTACATTAAAACCTCAATAGTCTTATAGATATAATCTTTAGTTCAAATTTGACAAATATGAAAACATCATTTCAAAAACTTTTGAATAGCAAATCCATCAATATAGAAGGTTTTGCTGTATTTACCGATATAAATGTATGTACATACTAACATGTATAATATATTATTTAAAAACAAACTGAAAAAATTAAAAGTTAATTAACAAACTTCATTTTGTTGTTCTTTTGTTCAGGAACAGGACTGATCTGTTTCACTGTCTTCAAACATTCTATCTCATGAAAAGTGGTTTGGGCGTTAAATAGATTCGCGCTATAAAAGAAGAAATTTCGCGTTGTACTGAAACAGATTTTTATTTCAAATCGCGTTTTATCGAAAATGCGTTGTATAAGTACCGCGTTAAACGAGAGATACTTGTATATATATATATTTAAAACAATTTTTTTGTTCTTTTTTTCCCGTGCAAGTGAACACCTGCACAAAATAGAAAATAAAATAAACAAAATTCTCTAACCAACATAGGAAAGAGAAGGATAGGAATTTAGATAGACGAAACGAAAAATATGTTATATACATAATATTAATACATAGGACGTTCAAGTGTAGACTGTTATGTATGTATTTGCGTTTTCAACATCAAATAATGATGTATATACAACACACACAATACCAACGTATATAAAAATAAAATGTAAGTCGCCAATTAATATGAATATATATATATAGTTGCCATTACAACGATCGCACAATGGCAGTGATCGCGTTAAATTTAAATCTCCAAAATCTCTTTTATTGTATGCTCAATACCAATAAAGCTCAGGCCGATTATTCTCTTTTAAGAGTTAGTATGAGTAAATGAATAGAAAACAACAAAATTTGTACAATTCGTTCGTAAACTGTCGATTTCTCGCAATTTTTTGACTTTGCTTTGTTGTATCTTACAATACAGGCCGTAACATCAATTTTTGTATATGAGGCATCGAAATATGATTTTTTATCAAGACTGCTGTACAATAAATTTCCCATTTATTGATACATGCTCAAATTTTTCATTCATAAGAAATTTTCCTGATTTTTATTTTTATTTTCGGCTAATATGTTAGTTCGATAATATTTCGTTTATCGAATATGATCACATGATCAAAATGGTTCAATGTGATTCGAGAAAATGTATAAATAGTGATTATATAACGTAACTCCTCTTTTGCATTTGAATTTTGTATGGGAAAAACACTCTAGCACACAAAGAATACACAAAGTCACGAAAATTATTTTTTTTGTTTTGTTTACGTTGATTTTTTTGTTTCTTTTTGTTTTTGATGGTACATTGTCTGTTACTGTTATTGTATTGTATTGTATGTTTACTTGTCAGTATGAAAAAAAATTGGCCTAAAATATATTTAATTTTTGGTAAATTTAAAATATATTTGCGGAAATATAAATTTCAATAAACATATAAATATAAATAAATTTGATATTATTCCATTCATAATTTTACTGACTACTTCGGATGACAAAATTTGTTTAATTGTTAATTCGTTAATTCTATTTCGAAAAATTAAACGAAACATCAATTTAATTATTTTTGGAAATAATAAAATTAACGTTTTGTTTAATTTATTTCCTAGTTAAAATTCAGATAGATATTATCAAAATCTAAATAAAATTGTTAAATATCTATATACCTACAAAAAATAATTCAAACAGGTAAAATTTTATGTAAATTGAAGATAAATTACGAAAACATAAAATTTATCATAAAACAAATACATCCTCCCGTCGCAACTGCTCGTAGCAAACTAAAACAAAACAAAGCAACAAAATCAAAAATAAATTAAAAACGAAACGAATGCACTAAAAGACAACAAAGCACACAAACGTAATTGACCAAAATATCAATTTTATAATTTTTATAAAGAATTAAGTAATTTAAGTTTACAATTAAAACAGTTTTAATAATCCTAAATAAAAATTCTGTAAGCCTAACAAAAATTAAAACGCATAAAATGTTACGTGATTTAAAAATATTACGTAAAAATAAAATCATACTGACAACGAACACGTGCTTTCGCTTCAAATGCTCGTGGCAAACTAAAACAAAGAAACAAAATCAAAAATAAAATAAAAATGAAGCGAAATGCACTAAAAGACAACGAAGAGCAAAACTGTTTGCATTATTTCTAAAAAAAATGGAAACGAAGGAAAAATGGAAAAAAACGAGCGGGATGCAAAATAACATCATATTGCTACTCGTATGCGCGAACCAGAGCAAAATATAACAAATAATATGTATTTAAACCCGATATTACAAATTCATTTCGTTTTATTTTTCTATTCACGATCGAAAATATAAAAATCTAGATTCTTAAATCTTCAAAAACATGAATTAAAATTTTGGTTTAAATGAAAATTATTAATCCAGGATTGTTGATAAATAATCATTTTCCAAACTGGATAGTGAGTAATTTGCTATGGGGCCTGCCTACCAAGTTATAGGAAGTTAAAAGTCAAAAATTTCGAAAAAATCGACTTTTTCATACGATTGTTGATGTATTTACGACTTTCTATTCATTTACACATACATAGGATCGGCCATGTTTTTCGATGGAAAACGGCCGTATACATATACGCATTGGTATGCTTTGATACAGACCAATGCGTATATGTATACGGCCGTTTTCCATCGAAAAACATGGCCGATCCTATGTATGTGTAAATGAATAGAAAGTCGTAAATACATCAACAATCGTATGAAAAAGTCGATTTTTTCGAAATTTTTGACTTTTAACTTCCTAGAACTTGGTAGGCAGGCCCCATAGCGAATTACTCACTATCGAGAGTTTGGAAAATGATTATTTATCAACAATCCTGGATTAATAATTTTCATTTAAACCAATATTTTAATTCATGTTTTTGAAGATTTAAGAATCTAGATTTTTATATTTTCGATCGTGAATAGAAAAATAAAACGAAATGAATTTGTAATATCGGGTTTAAATACATATTATTTGTTATATTTTGCTCTGGTTCGCGCATACGAGTAGTAATATGATGTTATTTTGCATCCCGCTCGTTTTTTTCCATTTTTCCTTCGTTTCCATTTTTTTTAGAAATAATGCAAACAGTTTTGTTCTTCGTTGTCTTTTAGTGCATTTCGCTTCATTTTTATTTTACTTTTGATTTTGTTTCTTTGTTTTAGTTTGCCACGAGCATTTGCAGCGAAAGCACGTGTTCGTTGTCAGTATGATGTTATTTTTACGTAATATTTTTAAATCACGTAACATTTTATGCGTTTTAATTTTTGTTAGGCTTACAGAATTTTTATTTAGGATTATTAAAACTGTTTTAATTGTAAACTTAAATTACTTAATTCTTTATAAAAAATTGATATTTTGGTCAATTAGGTTTGTGTGCTTTACTGCTTTGTTGTCTTTTAGTGCATTCGTTTTGTTTTTAAATTTTAATTTATTTTTGATTTTGTTGCTTTGTTTTGTTTTAGTTTGCTACGAGCAGTTGCGACGGAAGGATGTATTTGTTTTATGATAAATTTATGTTTTCGTAATTTATCTTCAATTTACATAAAATTTTACCTGTTTGAATTATTTTTTGTAGGTTTATAGATATTTAACAATTTTATTTAGATTTTGATAATATCTATCTGAATTTTAACTAGGAAATAAATTAAACAAAACGTTAATTTTATTATTTCCAAAAATAATTAAATTGATGTTTCGTTTAATTTTTCGAAATAGAATTAACGAATTAACAATTAAACAAATTTTGTCATCCAAAGTAGTCAGTAAAATTATGAATGGAATAATATCAAATTTATTTATATTTATATGTTTATTGAAATATATATTTCCGCAAATATATTTTAAATTTGCCAAAAATTAAATATATTTTAGGCCAATTTTTTTTCATACTGACAAGTAAACATACAATACAATACAATAACAGTAACAGACAATGTACCATCAAAAACAAAAAGAAACAAAAAAATCAACGTAAACAAAACAAAAAAAATAATTTTTGTGACTTTGTGTATTCTTTGTGTGCTAGAGTGTTTTTCCTATACAAAATTCAAATGCAAAAGAGGAGTTACGTTATATAATCACTGTTTATTCATTTTCTCGAATCATATTGAACCATTTTGATCATGTGATCATATTCGATAAACGAAATATTATCGAACTAACATATTAGCCGAAAATAAAAATAAAAATCAGGAAAATTTCTTATGAATGAAAAATTTGAGCATGTATCAATAAATGGGAAATTTATTGTACAGCAGTCTTGATAAATAATCATATTTAGATGCCTCATATACAAAATTTGATGTTAAGGCCTGTATTGTAAGATACAACAAAGCAAAGTCAAAAAATCGCGAGAAATCGACAGTTTACGAACGAATTGTACAAATTTTGTTGTTTTCTATTCATCTACTCATACTAACTCATAAAAGAGAATAATCGGCCTGATCTTTAGTGGTATTGTACAGACATAAAACAAAATATTAAAAATTGTTTAAAGGAAAGGGGAATATATAGCGTTCTATTTGAAGAGCGAATTATGGGATGGGGAATGAGGTAACTAAACGAGACAGACCGAAAGACATATCGCATGCGATCGTTTCCAACGGAATATTGTGATGTGGATATGAAAATGATGTAAATAGAATACAAAGACAAAACGTTATATACTATAATATATAACGGAGAAAAAAGAATAGACTATATAATAAAATAAAATAAAATATAATATTATGTAATAATATATAATGAAATTTAATATAATAATATAATATCTATAATAACGATACTCATCTGTAATTAGATTTTCAACTACACACACACACACGTTGTGTGTAGTTGAAAATCTAATTACAGATGAGTAAATGCGTTGTGTCATTTATTTTATTTAATTTAATTAAAGAAACACCGAGCAGACAAAAACACGTCTACTCGGTATGAAGATCCACACAATACTCCAGAAAATGACAAACACATTTTTGATAAACATATTAGTTCTCGAGATATTCAATTTCTTAAGAAAATCCTAACTTCTTACAATAGTAAAGCTTACTAAAAATTGAATTGACGCCGTAAAAATAATTAGCTTTTCAAATGGTTTGGAATGTAAGTAGTCCTGATCGTGACCTTTCAGAAAATGACATATAATTATTATTTCATATTTTTTATTTATAATTATTTATTAATAATTGATATGTTATGTTTTTTCTAAAATTCAATATTTCGCCTGAATGTCATTGTTTTTAAACTTTAACCCATACATTCAAATTTTTGTTTGTTTTTGTTGGTTAGGATTAAGTTAGGTCTAACTTCAAACGCGTCGATGGTTTCATTATTTGATGTGATGATAGGTCTATTAAACAATCATCCGAATCTTCTTCACAATTTGAAAAATTTGTAAATGGACAGAGAATTTTAATCGTCATAAGTTTTGCAATGTTATGATTAAAATCAGCAACGGAGGTATTACGATTATAACCATTCACTCCCCTGATCTGAGCAAATTAATTTTCTAAAGGGTCTTGGTTAAACCTAGCTGTCAAAATGTATTCTATACCAATTTGTTCATTTAGCAAATCTTTCGAAAGTTTTGTTATAGCATTTATAGTTTGTTTCAAACTATTAAAACAATAAACTGTTGTTTTATTTGCGACAGTAATTTCTGGAATATAGTTCAACATAGAGTTTAAAAATTTTGACACTTCATTATCTGGAATAAATGCATTTTTCAACTCATTTTTATTATATTTTGTTTTGGAATTAAGACAACCAAAGATTTTATCTAATTTTTCAATAAATTTATAAGTCGATATGGCAGTTTCTAAATTGTTCGGTGATATTTTATGTAGTTGGATAGCTGTTTTGATTCCAGAAACCACACATCTACTAAAAACTTGTGTAGCATATTTCACCCGCATTTTTTCAAATTGGTTTGGATGTACATGTTTGTATGTAAGTTTCGGACAACATTTGGTTATAGAATTTTTTTCTAAGTTATACAGCTGTTCGATAATTTTCCAGCTCACCACACCATCTGGGCATTTTAAATCCGATTTAAGCAGGACATTTCGAACAGATTTTATAAGATGAGGAGCGTCATATATACAATAAATTTTATTATCATTATGTTGAAAGAAAGGGTGTTCGGTCGTTACACCAAATAATATAAACGCTTTCCTGTTACTTGGGCCTTGGTCACATATAATTGCCCTAATATTTATTCCCAAACTAGCACACTTATTTGAATTTTCAAAAATCAATTGGTTAAGCTTATCAGATGGTATTCCGTTTTGCGATACAAAATAGCTGATTATAAATTTCGAATTGGAAGCAATACCTCTGATCATAAAGCAACCAATTAATTTGCCAATTAAATTTTCGCGCTCCAGACCGAAATCAACAAAACCATCAATTTAGTCAGAGTAAATATTGTAGACTAGGTCGGATTTGATATAAATTTCGTCGAACAATAATACAGCTTCTTTATTTTGATTTGAGCCAACAGACTTTCGTTAAATCCTGGTGATAAATATTTAATAGGTTGCCACCTAACTAACGAAGATTTGGAAGGTAAATTTTAATGTAAGCTGTCTCTTAAATACTTATGAATCCAGAAGAACGATAGAATATATTTTGAGCAATCGCTCGCTGCTCATCAGGCCATTTGTCCGTTTGCGACCGATCATTTATTAGCACTTTACAAAACCGTTTAGAATTTTCATTAATTTTCAATAAATCTATGGTCATTTATTTTTTGTGCTGGTTTATGTTGAGATAAACATTTAGTTTTAAAGCGAGTTATTTTTTTGGCTATATGTTTTGCATTTCTGTGTTAAGTTCGCTAGTTGTTTATTTTTAGACTCTGTAGTCTTTAAAAGTTTAAAATATTTTAGTCGATAAAAGGATTCATTTTTCACATAGTTTATGCAATTTTCACACATTATGGGATTCATTTCTAAATTACTAATTGATACTTTATTTTTTATAGTGCTTTCAATATAATATGAACTATCTTTGATGAATTTGAGATCCGATTCTAGTGTGGCCTCAGAACGCTTATATGTTCTTTCGGGTATGTTCAAACTTAGACAGTTATCGTTTTCTTCTTCTTGAGAAAAGCTATTATCACACGATAAAATTGTTATCATTGATGAACTATTCTAATTTTCATCATTCATATCAAAAGTACTGTTACGGTTGTTGGTAGTAGTTTCGTCGGTATTAAAGGGTCATCCAAATGTGACGCCTAGATGTCAGCAGTATATAATTTTTACACGTGACATCTTTTCAAATGACATAAGCCATTTTGTTTTATTAGAAGGTAGTACAGTTTTAACCATAGCATCCTAAATAAAGAAGCCGCAATGATTGACCCTTTAAATTTATCGAGCTTTTTTATGGGGTCTAGATTTTCATACACTCCATAAGAACTAATGTAAAATTGAAGATTTTTGGCTCAATTTTAATGAATGAAAAATACTGAAAACAAAAATTATTTTTATATCAAAATTTAAATCAAACATTTTCATATAACATATATGGAAATCAAATGAAAATACGAATTATTTTAATAGTTATGATAAAAATAAAAACGGTTTGATTTATTCAATTTTTATACATGTATATGTTATAATTGGTTCTAAACGCCGTATAAAAATATATAAAACGAGATCAATGACGTATGAACTACGAAAAAGAAATATATACTTCAAATATTGAATAAGAGATGGCACTTTATAACTTTAATAATATAAATCGTATTTATTGATATTTTAAAGCATATTGTTAATGCGATAATACGAAGTGCACAATTAAAATATCCATACATGTTAATGAAAGTGAATACTTCAAAAATTATTTAAATTTTTTTGATTTCCATTCAATTGTTATACTCGATACAAGATGGCATTATAAAAGACAGCAGTTGTTAAACTCGATACAAGATGGCATCATAAAAGTCGTTACGATTTTTGACAGTGTGATTTTTTAAAATAATTTTAAGTATTTGAATTGTTTTTTTTTAATAAAATACATTTATTTAGACACAAATAGCATTTAACAACAAAACGGTAACTCTTTAGCTTCGTCCACAAATTAGTATTCAATGGTTTCAATTTTGTTTCATTAAATGAATTATCATGACTATGAGGACGATTCACCTCAGTTGGATATGAAGCATTCATGTATTCTTCAACATATACATTTATTTATTGTGTTGTCTAAATTCTGTTTTAAGACATTGTCATGAGCACATTTAAACGTCAGTTGAATATGAATTATTTTATGTGATTTCGTTAAACAGATGCAGCTATTGGAATTCTGTTTACAGCTATTGCCATGTGCACATGTATACGTATGACAGATTTTTTGGCCGAAAAAGTAATAAGAAAACAGTGGATTTTAAAACTTATTTTTATTCCAAAACATATATGAAGAAATCATTTCACCTCCAAGCCCATCAAAAGACATCTACGAAAGAACATTTACATTGGTGATCAAACAGAAATTCAAACACAGCATTTTTGGCCGAAAAACGAAATTTCCATTACACCGTATATTGAATTTAACAGTGGAAATTCAAAACATATGACTTCCTCGACATATTACATACAAACTAATAAATGATTTTAAACAGTCGGTATCGTATCATGTCTCATCGACTCAAATGCGACCCAAATATTAATTATTTATTATTGGAATTCGTCTAGACAATGACGAACTATCGAAGAACCGACGAAGAACTATCATTTTGTGTGGTTGTATTATATTTTGTGACAAGAACATTATTCCCTCACGATGCCGAAATCTTAAGTTACGGCAGTTGCACAGATGCACAAAACACATTTTTAAAACTTCAATAATCGCCCGTCGAGTCATACTAACTAAAAATTGATAATAACATCAATATTATTGGTTAGTTTCATGTCCTTTTTCGAGAACTTCTAATGGAAGTGGTATGTCGTATTACTTTTCAATGTTTCCAACGTTCACTACTGCCCTAAGTCTAACGTCAACGACTTACATCGAAAAGATGAATAAATTCTTCACATAATTGTAAACTAGAAACTTGTATAACCGACAACGGGACTAAATTCAAGAGTCAATATTTTAGTAATTTATATCGTTGCCAAGGAGAACGAATATTAGCATTGTCTTACCACAGTATATCGCATGGGTAAGCTGAACGATTTGGTGAAACACTAAAAGAGAACAAAAACGATAAATATGTTGGGAACAAACAAGTAAATTCTAATCTAATTCCATGAATTAGTACAAATACAAAACCAAAACACCAACAAACTAAATCACCGCAGCAGAATTATTTTAGACCCATCAATCCACACGGAACTAAAAATAGTTTGATTTTATTTGGAATTAAACACAGTGGACGGTGATCTACATCAATGTTTGTAGATAACGAAGACGATCACGATCTTCAAGAGTAGTGATATTTCCACAATAATTCTAAAACCCAAAGATATAGTTGCACAAATCACATTCACATTTATTCACAGGCCAAAAATATTAATTATTAATTATAATATATATGTTTTATTATAAGAAATAATTTATTATTGTCTGCGGCCGGGTATAACCTATAAACATTTTGTGAACAATTTTTGACAGCAAAAACAAAAACAAAAATAAAAAATATTTTTTTTACTTTTTCTTTGCTGTACGCTGTTCAATTTTTTAGTAATAAATATGAACTGTAGAGCGATTTTATTATTTTTTAATGACGTCACAACTTATTGATGTGTTAGTAAATATGGGGTATAAACTTTTTAAGTTCAATTTCGATGATTGCGGCTTCTTTATTTAGGATGCTATGGTTTTAACCATGGACAGGTACACATTGCAACAACGCGTTTACATCATTAAAACTTATTATGAAAATGGGCGTTCTTTGAAAAATACTCATCGCAAAATTCGTGATTTTTTTGGTGTAAATAATCGGCCAAATCAATCTTCAATGCAAAGATTAGTGAAAAAATTCGATGAAACTGGTTGTGTTACTGATAAACCAAAAAGTAGAAGACCAAAAACTGTACGCACTAATGAAAATATTGCTGCTGTTAGTGAAAATGTAGAAAATGAACCGACAACATCAATTTCGCGTCGTTCGCAAGAATTGGGCATATCTTATGGCTCCTTATGGAGGATTTTGCATAAAGATTTGCATTTACACGCTTACAAAATTCAATTAACCCAGAAATTGAAAGAAAGAGACCATTTACAACGTCGTAATTTCGCTAGTTGGATTATTGAACAACGAACGACAGATCCATTGTTTTCAAGCAAAATTTTGTTTAGTGATGAAGCTCATTTCACAATGGATGGTAATTACGTAAAACGGGGCCACCGTCAATATTCAAAATTTTTTTTTGTTCTACATGGATCATCTGTATATATTGATTTGTGGTGAGATTTTATCTATTCAACGCCTCAAGCAGTAATGTTACTCGATTTCATCTTGAGAAGCAGTAAGGACGAGGACGAGATAACACTATCTTTTAAAGTGAAGACTTATGTCATATAGCCCCATCAGTGGCCATCTTTCACAATTTATTGTACAAATTAAATGATTTTTTTTGACTGCAGGAATTTAGCAAGATCAAATCTTAAAAGCTAATATAAATTCATTTGACTTAACGTTAGGTTTTTTTAGTCGCCTAGTTAATAGTTCCGTGGTTAATTCGATGGGGTGACTAACCAGTTTTAACTGGTATTTTTTGCGCTGCTGTACTGATGAATAGTATCGGTTACAGTTTCGATGAGTACATCTCGATGTTGGTTTGAATTGCGAGCATACCAGGTCCCCTTTACCATTGTTCGAAGTATTCGGGACTGCATTCTTTCAAGTTTTATTATGTTGGAAACAAACGCGTAACCCAACAGCTGAATATCATAAGTTCAGATGGGCTTAAGTATCATTACAGCAGTACAAGAAGAGCTTACAGTCTAGATTTAACATTGATTGTTTTCGAATTAATTAATTAAGGGGAAGTACAAGCCAACCAGTTATGGTGATTCTGAGATTGTTACCATAATCCTGGAGTATATTCAGCAGAGTTCCAAATAGATATCTGAGAATTTTTACTCCAAAATTATGCGGGCCCAGTCCCTGCTTGCATCCCAACATATAAGGTTTGGGAAAAGGAAACAATCACAGAATCGACTAAGGTGATAATACACTGCACTAGTCATTGCTAACTACATTATGTATTAGTGAATTATAATATATTGTTAGTATAATCATTTTCATATAGGGATTGAATTTGTTATTATTGTTAGTTGGATAGGTAAGGACCATTCTATATTCATAATACGTATTCGTATCTCCTCGACAGTTAAAACTGGAGTACTTTAAAAATCATCTTTGGGTCATCTCATCATATGCTGTATTTAAAGATGTGTCCCTATAATTCCCAATCCATCACCATCTAACGCGTGGGGAGTATAAATTCCGCGATGACCCGACAGCATTCTATATACAATATGATGATCTAATACATTGTCAATTCGTTTGTAAGGGAAACTATTTAAATAAATAAATAGTTTAGTGCGGTCACATTTAGCTAACCTGATCGATCATTCCATTCCACACATTCTATCTTTATGTCCGTATTAAGATTTTACAACAAACAATCACACAATACACAAAAGTAGAATTCTGGTATAACACACTACAATCCAATGAAAGAAATCACCAAAGCGGCCGTCCGTTTCATAAAGTTTAATAGTTTGTAATAGAATTATTATACAGCAAAAGGAAGCTGCTTATCAAGTGATCCCCATCTAATGTTAAGAATGTCACTCAAGAAATCTTATCCATTTACACTTATATGAATAAAGAAAACAAAATTATTTAAATAATTTAGTATTTTCCATGGAAATAAAGACAAAAGTTATTTAAGAGTACAACATACCGTGGTACATATACATACCCAAGAGCAAAATTGTCGACTTTATTGACAAAATAAAATTAAGAGGAATATTAACCGTTCCTTTAAAGCACGATTATCCTAATATATGAACAAGCATCTGCTAAATCGAGCTTCAACATTTAAGCCAATTCAAATCTCGCCAAAAAATAGGTAATTTTACTGATCATACATATTATCGTCAATATAATGATCGTGTAGTGGTAGTGATCGTATTAAAACAATCTTCAGTCCCCTCTGCCATTAATAAACATGGCACTACATTAAAACCTCAATAGTCTTATAGATATAATCTTTAGTTCAAATTTGATATAAGATACAAATATGGAATTTGATATAAGATCCATCAATATGGAAGGTTTGCTGTATTTACCGATATAAATGTATGTACATACTAACATGTGTATTATAATATTTAAAATTACTCCTTTCGTTGTAATAAAAAAAAATCCCGCTGGACAATTTCAGTGGAACTGGTATCAAATGATCCCAAATTTATGATTTTCTCAAAAGAGGCACAAATGTGTCGTTATGGAATTATAGCGGCTATTTTTCATTGCAAAATGTTAAAAAGTGTCGAACTATTTTTTTTTAAAATTTTTAAAAGCGGTTTTTAAACATTAAAACTAGCTTTATTACAATTTAATTTGATTAATTTAATAATGAGTATTTTCCCCCCGTGCCCTTACTACAGCTTCCATCCTTCTGGGCATACTAAGTAGAATGCTTTGTATCATTTCTTGCGGAATGAGATTCCACTCTTCTTGCGCTGCAACACTCAGCTCTGCTGTCGAATCTGGTGCAGGATTTCTAGCACTAATACGGCGTTTTAGAATGTCCCACACGTGTTCAATCGGATTAAGATCAGGACTCATTGGTGGCAACTTAAGTGCACGAATGCCAATATCTTGGATATATTGTCGTACCGTTGCAGCAACGTCGACTGGAGTGTTATCATGCATTAACACAAAACTTTCATAACCTATGAAGCCCACATATGGCAAAACGTGATCGCCAAGAATGTTCCGAGCATACCAGTCTGCATTCATCCTCAAACCAATCCCGACCAGCTCCGTACGGCCCTCCCAACTGATTCCACCCCAAAACATTAGTGAACCTCCACCAAAGCTTACAGTTTGCACCATGTTACACGGTGCGTAGCGTCCTCCAACTCTTCTGTATACAAGATTACGTCCATCTGGTTTCCATAATTGGATTCTGGTCTCATCTGAAAAGAGAACAGTGGCCCATTGATCAGTTCCCATTCGGGGAAGAAGCCATGGATCTTTTACGGGCCGTTTTAGAGTTAGGTTCATTTCTTTTAATCTTCGTCTAACTGTTCTGACACTAATATATTCACTTGACGCGCACTAAGTACCTCATTTTTGAGTTTAGTAGAAGTTCGCTTTCGATCTCGTAACGAATTCATTTTTAAAAATCGATCGTCATGCTCGGTTGTGCACCTTTTACGTCTTTGTCCGGGCTTTCTTTTATACTCTAAGGTCTTACGATACCGCTTAAGTATTCGTGAAACCGAAGACTGATTAATACCTAATTTTCGTGCGATTTGTACTTGTGTATAATCTTCCTGATACAATGTAACCACTTTTACCGTCTCCAACTCTTGAACGGGTGCAATATTACAATGGATTTTATATTAGGTGTTTGCTTTAGAACACATTTACAAGAACTAGTGGTACTGCATTTAAAAATAATTGATATGCAATGGAACAAAAGCCGATCGTTGCGTTGGATTTCAAACACAATGCACTTTTGATAAAGCATATTTGAAAAGACGTTAGAGTTTGAAAAGCCCTTAATCGTTGTCACTGTAAAAAGGTCTATTTTTATTGTAATGCAATTTAACAATCTCCTAGAAAAGTCACGCTACGCCACAGATATATATATATATATATATATATATATATATATATATATATATATATATATATATATATATATGTATATATATATTTATATATATATAAATATATATATATATATATATATATATATATATATATATATATATATATATAAATATATATAAATATATATATATATATATATATATATATATATATATATATATATATATATATATATATATATATATATATATTTATATATATATATATATATATATATATATATATATATATATATATATATATATATATATATACATATACACAAAAACCATTTATTTCTCAACATAGTCTCGTTTTACTTCGACACACTTAGTAAGACCATATTCCAGCTTTTTTATACCATCTGAACAATACGATTTCGGGAACCCCTCAAAACACGCGTTAATTTCGGTAATCACTTCTTCGTTTGAGACGAATCTTTTAGAAACAGGAAAAAGTCACTAGGAGCTACATCTGGACTATAAAGTGGATGATCAACCGATCCGAAGTGTATTTCACGTAATTTTAGCATCGTATCTAATGCTGTGTGAACCGGTGCGTTGTCTTGAAGAAAGAGCACTTTTTTCTTCTTTGAATGTGGTCGTTTTTCCTTGATTGCATCAACCAATTGATCCAATAATGCACGATAATACTTTGCTGTGATTGTAGATCCATTTTCAAGATAATCGATGAGGAAAATTCCGTGTGCATCCCAAAATACAGTGGCCATAACTTTGCCAGCCGATTTCACTGCTTTTGCCTTCTTCGAAACACTTCCAGCAGCTTTCGATTGATTTTTTGGTTTCAGGTGTGTAGTGGTGGACCCGCGCTTCATCAATAGTAATTAATCGACGCCAAAAATCAACAGGATTACGCTTTATCATGTCCAAAAACCGCTCTGAAGTGGTCTTTCGAACTCGTTTTTGTTCGACACTGAGCAAACGTGGCACCCATCTTGCCGATAGCTTTTTCATATGCAAATGTTCATGCAAAATGATCATATTGATATGTTTACCATTTCAACAATCTCGATCGGATTTTTTTTGATAGTTTCTTGAGTAACCACCTCTTTTGGCCTTTCTGTTGGTGGTATTGTTGCAGTGCTTCTTCAGACGCGTTAATTCTGCAATCCAATATTATACCATGTAATCTGACGGAGCAGACTCACCGTAATGTTTATCGAGCTTTTCTTTTGTCTCATTCGCCGTTTTCCCTTTCAAATAATAAATTTTAATCACTGCACGAATTTCGTTTTTTTCCAATTTTCAAGAAACACAAAAATTGCTTACTTCAAACGACTACAAATAATAAACTAATTGATGAATTTGAGTGAAATTTTTGTGTTTATGCTGCCATCTAGTGCTAGGTAGCTTCTTATCAATCCGCCCTCGTATGTGTTTGAGGCTACTTTATTCTTTTAATTTCAAATTGTTTGTACATATATTTCCAAATTTTGAGATGACTACAATGGATAACATAAATAAGTGCAGCACTAATTTTTTCCAAGGTCAAAAAACAAGTTCGTATGTATAACATTGATATTGTATATTCCGGTTTTCTTAGTTTAAAACTATTTCTTTAATTGATCTCAAAGGCGATAAAGATAATGAAGAACGCGATTTTTATTTGGGTTTTAGTGGCAATCAACGATTGTCACGGTAGTAATAATATAATATTTAACAGTGATCAAATATTCGAAACTGGGGACCCGTGTGTGTCAGTGTTAAATGGTGTAACATCAAATGGAGTGTGTATGCCAATAGAACAATGCCCTCCATTGGTAGCTCAAGTTCTTAATTGGCAATCAGTGATAACATCAGTGTGTGGGTACGAAAATAAAAGTCAAATTGCCTGTTGTCCTACGAAAGTCCAACATGAAGAGATGCCAAGGCAAGTGGAACCACTTAATTTAAGAAAAAATTTAAACTGTGTTGTCGCCAATTCGAATGAAATGGGTGTAATAAAATTTTTGGTCGATTGTCCCGAGCTTAATGGTCATGACACTAGTGTGCACATCAACAAATTGTGTCTAGATGATATATGCTCGGATTTGGTTTGTTGTCCGATCAAATTGCAAAGACGTTTGAAAAATGTGTGCTGGAATGTCGATCATCCAGTCGATAGATTACGTTTGAGATTGTCACTAAATCAAGAATGTACCATAAAATATTTAAATATGAATGGAAGATATCAGGAGAAATGGAGCTGCGCCTTTGCCGAACGAAATCCCGATTTACTACCGTCGTTGAAAAAAGTGTGCAATGATGAAGACATTTGTGATGGTTTCTATTGTTGTCCAATTGAGGAAAATGATTATTTTGGTTGTACAGCTACTAAAATTTGGCGATCAACTGCAACGTTGATTGGTCCAAAGTGTGTCGACTCAAATACGGGGCTTAAAGGAACGTGCAAACAAATTGTTAATTGTGCGCATCCAGA
Source organism: Tipula lateralis (assembly GCA_963932295.1). Classification (NCBI taxonomy): domain Eukaryota; kingdom Metazoa; phylum Arthropoda; class Insecta; order Diptera; family Tipulidae; genus Tipula; species Tipula lateralis. The sequence goes on from OZ010737.1 coordinate 70,110,056, forward strand.
TGTCGCAAGTTTGGATAAGTGTGGAACATATTGTTGTACTGACTACATTTGTTGTCCAGATGGTCTACTTGGTCCAGCTAGTCAAACGATATCATCCAGAGGTAGATAAATAAAACTATTACAAGATATATATTTAATGAAATTTGTTTACAGAATGTAATTCATACACGAAATATTTGTCAAAAGAAGAAATCGAAGTGCCGATGAATTTGTATATTAATCGAAGTCGTTGCTTTGCTGGTGGTGCGGCTGGTGGAGTAATTGCCAATCCTGGTGAATTCCCCCATATGGTAATGTAAAGGATAACATCACGACTTTATCGATTTAATATGATTTAATTACTAGGCCGCTCTCGGATATATGTCAATGGATAAAATGTTATGGAACTGTGGAGGATCATTAATCAGTAACCGATATGTACTCACGGCTGGCCATTGTATCAATGATCGGAACATTGGTCCTGTGCGTAAAGTACGATTAGGCGTTATTGATCTACTAAACGATATTGAAACGTATGATTGTCCCGAAGATTATGACGTTGCGAATTTGATTCCTCATCCGGATTATAATCCAAATTTAGTTTACAATGATATCGGTTTGATTCAACTCGACGGAGATGTTAAATTTAATTTTCACATTCGGCCAATATGTTTGCCATCAAATTCAAATGTAGCTAAACAATATACATCTATGGGATGGGGTGCAACAGGAACCGCTGAAAAATCTAGTGTAAAATTAATTAAAGTCAATCAAGAATATTTTTCGTACGAGGAGTGTGCAATACAGTATGGTATGAATCGCCGGTTTCCAAATGGAATAACGAACGATACGCATATATGTGCTGGCTCCAGGGATAGTATTCAAAGCACTTGTCCGGTATGTTTAAGTGATAATATTGAATCCGAATTTAATTTCCATTTACTTGCAGGGAGATTCGGGAGGACCTTTAATTGTTCGCCATTCTACTCATGACTCATTGTTTGTGATTCAAGGTATCGTCTCAATCGGTTCGCCTTGTGGATTTGCGAATAGTCCTGGAGTATATACAAACGTTTACCCGTATATCGAATGGATCGAAAAGATAGTTTGGTTGAATTAACTTGAAATTTAGATATCTTCGTTTATATTTTATAGATGAAATACACGGTATGGTTGGTTGATTTAAATTGTATGTAATATCTTAAATATGAATATAACTTAAGCTTCGTATAAACTTCCGTTTTACAACTTATAAATAATATATAGGCCTCAACTTGACAACTATTAATGTAAACAACTAAGTCCATGTCAACCCGAGGCATGATTGATTGATTGATAGGACTGTAGGACCAAGCGCTAGGCAAAATCCTTGGATAAAGTCGGGGCTATTCCTAGGCCGGGCCTATTCCTACAGCCGTGTATACATAAAACGATAGGTAAGGATGGGAGAGTATGATAGTTAGGAGAGAACGTCACGATTACAAACACCTGGCAAATCGTTACTAAACTACTGTTAGCAGCCAATCACAATTCTAATATACTTATCTGCAATCGCAAATCAGCATTCTCCAATCCGCAACACCTATCTGTTCTGCTGTATTTTGAATAAAATGAAAACTTAATTAAAATTCTAAAATAAATTTATTAGTTAGTCGCTCAGGAATCTGTACCTTAATTAATTAATTTTTTTATTTAGTTTAACTCCAATCCGCACAACTAACCTAGTTAAAACCGAAGTACAAAATTATGAAAGAAAATTTATTAACTTATCCATCACGATAATGTTACCATAATTCTGGAAATGCTCATCAGAGAGTAAAAATAGACATCTGAAAACTAACATTCCAAAAATACGCAACAATTATGCAAATTACATCAAAACACTGAGGTTTTAAAGAAAATTAATGTTAGTCACAGAAACGACTATTTATATAAATAAATAATTGAGTAAGTTATCTAAAACCTGAAACTTAGCTATAACCTATTAAAACTAAATTTTTTACACAAAATTCTAAAAATAAATTTACTAGATAGGAATCTTTAACTTAATTATTAGTAATTTTACTATTTACTTAAATTCGGTCCGCACACCTATCATAATTAAAACATAAACACAAAACTTTTAATTTATTAACTTTAAATAAATTTAAATGTTCATACAATACAAGAATATTTAACACTCAGAAGAGAAAACGCAAACACAACAGCAATCATATCAATATTCCAATCGGAACATCCACCCGTCTAAATCCATCCATTGCATAACCCTGAACCTACACAACTAACCTCAAAACAAAGCTCTCCTGCGCTCACCGACCCCACGGAACAATACTCCACTCCCACTCACGCCTCCTCACACACTTCAACCTATAAATCCATATACTCTACACACCAACACGCCCGATCCCCCGTGCGATCGACAGTTCGCTGACCGCACGATATACCTTCAGTCCTCCAACCCACCCTACTCGCCTATTAAAGCCTTCTCACTGTATTCGTGTTGTTACGATTTCGCCGAGTGGTTATTCAAATAATTTATCCGGCTCGATCACTGGATTGTGAATATTAAACTGGCATAAATTAATTTTTAACTATAAATTTATTTTCCAATAAATTCCTCAAATAATTATTACTACACTTATTTTACACCCTAATTATCACTACAATTATTTCAACACTTCAATTTCACTTTTTATCACTTCCCGATATCAACACTTCGAAATTCAAAATTGAACTGTTTAATAACTCAAATGTCTACACGTATTTATACGACGCAAATACTTGTAGAACATTCCATTATTTTATATCTCTACACTTCGCTAATCTTCTTTTCGTCGTATTTTGTTCGCTCCGCCTATTTCATTATTTATTTTTATTTTGTTCGTATGTGTAATCATTTGGATACAGGGTAACCCCTACTGCTATAATTGATAACTCATTTTAGTTATCACAGGTGACATCTGTGATTCGTCACAGTGTCATCCATCATTCGCCGTATTTCAGCATTTTTATGTTGACTATTCCATTGCATGTGTTTTCTTGCCTTTTTATTTATTTCTACGCTAACGAATTGCATCATCAAATCTCTATAGATGCTATCATTTCTCACGTACCATGGTGCATTTACTATACCACGTATGAATTTGCTTTGAAATGACTGGATGATATTGACGTTTGTTTGCTTTCTACAGCCCCAGACCTGAATACCGTAAGTCCATACAGGCTTAAGAATTTCCCGGTACCGTAGTAATTTTCTGTATCTAATGTTTAATTCTTCTTTTTTCTTTTTCACATGCTCTTTCCATTTCAGTTTCGCGTCATGCCTAAATATTTTGCTGTGTTTGCATATGGAATTTGCTGGGAGTTCAGTTTTACTGGTATCCAATCAATCTTTTTATTGGTGAAATTTACATGAACAGATTTTGCTTCATTCAGTTTTATTCGCCATCTTTTCGTCCAGATAACTGTGTCATCTGCAAACGTTGCTATAGTTGTCTCTTTCATCGTTGGCAGATCAGAGGTATATAGTACATATAAAGTTGGTCCCAGAACACTATCTTGTGGTACTCCTGCTGATATTTTCTTTATTTCCGAGGATTACCATCTAGTTTAACAAGGAAATGACGGTTAGCTATGTAAGACTTAAGTATTTCATAGAATTGCTTTGGTAAATCTCGTTTTAATTTGTATTCCAAGCCTTTATGCCAAACTTTATCGAAAGCTTGTGCTACATCCAAAAAAGTACTAGAACAAGTTTTTTTTTCAAGTACATCTTCAATTATGTTTGTAATTCGATGCACTTGCTCGATTGTTGAATAGTTTTCTTTAAGGCCAAATTGATGACATGGAATAAGATTTCTTTCTTCAATTATTGTTTTGAGCCGCTTAATTAGTAATTTTTCGAATATTTTTGAAATTATTGGGACTTGGAAAATCGGTCTGTACGGTATTTTGTCATTTAATGGTTTGTTTGGTTTGGGTATCATGATTACTTCAGCGACTTTCCATTGATTTGGAACGTGTTTAAGTCTGAATGCTGCATTAATTATTTGGAGTAGCTTTCGTATTCCTTTTTCAGGTAGGGCTGTTATTATTTGTCCTGTAATTAAGTCATATCCTGGAGATTTCTTTGCACTTAGGTTAGTTCTGAATTCTTACACTGTGACAGCAGCTATATCATAGTTGTTCTCTTTATGTACTGATGGAATGTTTTCTTCTACGGTTTGTCTAGGTAGAGCCTGGAACATGTTTTCAAGGTGAGTTGCAAATCATGTTACTTTCAGCTTTGCGCTTATGGCCCAAGTTCCATCGTCGTTTCCAACTGGAGGTATTTGAAGTTTTAACATTTTTGCTGCTTTCCAAAGGGAGTACTCGGGTTTTTCCCCAGACTGGTTATTTAGGTATTTATTAATGGATTCATTTTTGATTTCTTTAATTAGCAGCTTTAGTTTGTTGGACAAAAAGTTTAGAGTAGTTTTATATTCAGGCGCTTGGTTCCTTTGCCAAGCTTTTCTTGCTTTTCGTTTTGCTGCTACCAATTCTCTAACTAAAGGGATAAATAACATCCTTGCGTGTTTTTCTTGTATTTGATGGTGTACTACTCCACTTCGCTTGTTGTATGACGCTGTTAAATTGTTCTAGTTCTTCTTCTATCTGTATCGGATTTGTAATTGGCATTAATATTACATTAATATTATTCTCAACTAGCTTCTAAAATTTTTCCCAGCAGGTTGTATTATTGGTTAACTAATGGTGGACTAGTTTTCTTAACAATCGTTGCACTGATTGTCATAATAACAGGTGTGTGATCTGACATAACTCTGTCGCTGCTTTCTAGGTTTTATATGTAATTATCGTATATACCTTTGGTGACAAAGAAGTCTATAAGATCGATTACCTCCGATTATGAAACAAGATCCAAGTGATTTAAATAATGTGCAATAGTCTTCCTTTACCAGATTAAATCTTGAAGGACTATATATTGACGATACTCTATATTCATTGTTGTTATTTATATATACTTTTATTGTGACTACTTGCATAAATTCTTCTTCAATTTTAAGATCTATATAATGTTTGATGATTTCTTTAATTACCACTGACGATCCTCATCTTGCTCTTCCTGCTGGATGAATGACATGGGTACAGCTGTATCCATTTAATTTGACATATGAAATTGTAGTAAAATGGGTTTCAAATATTAGGCATATATCTATTTTCTCAAAATTTAGAAAAATGTCTAGTTCTGGAAGATGTTGCATTAGCCAGTTTGCATTCCAGATTAGACATTTCTCTTGTTTAGGTAGTCTAATGTTAAATACCTCTATGCTTATTAGTATCTTTTGAAGTACGGTTGTATCCCCAGTACTCCTTGAAATGATAGATTTCGGCATTACCACTTGCGAGTAAAGTTTCCGCTCTCCCGATTTATTTGATTCCTCTTAGGTGAAAGCTTGATTAGTTTTCTCCGGTATTATTGAATTTTGCTTTCGCGATTTATCTTTTAATTTCTGTAGCTCCTTCCCTTTTTCACATCCTCTGTAATTTCCCGGATGTGGCGGTAAGCAATTGATGTAGCACACGTAACGCATCTAGCATCTCTTTGGCAATATTTCTTAGTATGATTAAAACCTTGACATTTTTTGCACTGCGGTATGCGACCACTATTATTTTGCAATGGCTCTAGTTTTACTCTCATGTTAAGTATTGCCTTGATATTATACACATCTTCCACTTTTTCTTTATTATTGAAAGTGAGCATAAATAGTGGAGTTCAAACTTAGTCTTCAATATCGCAATTATATCGTGTGCTGTGTGGTATGTGGCTTCGCCCTGTTGAAACCACGTGTCGTCCAAGTCCATTCCATTCAATTGTGGCCAAAAAAAATCGTTTATCATATCGCGGTATCGATTTCCATTAACAGTAACGTGGCGATCGTTAACGTCGATGAAAAAAGTATGGCATCATGACGCCGCCGGCATGTAATCTGCACCAAACAGTGACCTTTTCTAAAATCTCTTCTAAAATCTCTTTAAAATCACCCTTTAAAGTGTTATAAGTTTATTTTAAGCGGTTTGTCAATGGCTATCACTGGAAAAAAATTTGGGTCAAGTTTCATGTGGGGAGTCCGGGAAAATTCGATTCATTGAACCCGTAGTGCAAACTTCTAAAATCTCTATAAAATCAACATTTAAAGTGTTATGGCTGGATATAAGTTTATTTTAAGCGGTTTGTCAATAGCTATCACTGAAAAAAAATGTAGGTCAAGTTTCATGTGGGGAGACCGGGAAAACGGGATTCATTATGTATAAAAAGAACTGAAAAAAACTGCAATGTTATTGAATTTAAATTTAGCGGAGTCCAAATGAAAAGTGTCCCCCAATTTATTTACTTTCTTCACCCAATGAATTTTTTTATGAAATCTTTTCGATATTTTAAATCAAAGTTAAATACCTCCATCAAAAATCATTTTATATAATTTATTAAATTTAAAATTTACGAACTAAAAACACATACAGAATTGCGATTTCCTGGTCTCCCCACATGAAACTTGACCCAAATTTTACCACTGATAGCCATTGGCAAACCGCTTAAAATAAACTTATATCCAGCCATAACACTTTAAAGGTTGATTTTATAGAGATTTTAGAAGTTTGCACTATGAGTTCAATGAATTGAATTTTCCCGGACTCCCCACATGAAACTTGACCCAAATTTTTTTCCAGTGATAGCCATTGACAAACTGCTTAAAATAAACTTATATCCAGCCATAACACTTTAAAGGTTGATTTTATAGAAATTTTAGAAGTTTACACTACGGGTTCAATGAATCGAATTTTCCGAGACTCCCCACATGAAACTTGACCCAAATTTTTTACCAGTGATAGCCATTGACAAACTGCTTAAAATAAACTTATATCCAGCCATAACACTTTAAAGGTTGATTTTAATGAGATTTTAGAAGTTTGCACTATGGGTTCAATGAATCGAATTTTCCGACACTCCCCTCATGAAACTTGACTCAAATTTTTTTCCAGTGATAGCCATTGGCAAACTGCTTAAAATAAACTTACATCCAGCCATAACACTTTAAAGGTTGATTTTATAGACATTTTAGAAGATTGCACTATGGGTTCAATGAATCGAATTTTTTTCCAGTGATAGCCATTGACAAACTGCTTAAAATAAACTTATATCCAGCCATAACACTTTAAAGGTTGATTTTAAAGAGATTTTAGAAGTTTGCACTACGGGTTCAATGAATCGAATTTTCCGAGACTCCCCACATGAAACTTGACCCAAATTTTTTTCCAGTGATAGCCATTGACAAACCGCTTAAAATAAACTTATATCCAGCCATGACACTTTAAAGGGTGATTTTAAAGAGATTTTAGAAGTTTGCACTACGGGTTCAATGAATGGAATTTTCCGAGACTCCCCACATGAAACTTGACCCAAATTTTTTTCCAGTGATAGCCATTGACAAACCGCTTAAAATAAACTTATATCCAGCCATAACACTTTAAATGTTGATTTTAAAGAGATTTTAGAAGTTTTCACTACGGGTTCAACGAATCGAATTTTCCGAGACTCCCCACATGAAACTTGACCCAAATTTTTTTCCAGTGATAGCCATTGACAAACCGCTTAAAATAAACTTATATCCAGCCATAACACTTTAAAGGGTAATTTTATAGAGATTTCTGAATTTAAACATTATTACATATGAGTATTTTAATTTGTTTTAATAAAGTGTTTTTCCGTTAGTTTGATAATTTTTCGTGGCATCAAATTTTTTTTGGTTGGAAAATGTCGGAGAAAAATTTTCGGCTAGAAATCAATCAAAAAAATATACAATTTTTAACTTTCAGCTGGAATAGCAAAGACACAATCTGCATTATCGATTTTTTTATTTTTTCGGCTCGAAACTTTCGGCTAACTTTAACAGCATATGAAGTTTGAATGTGGCTACATCGATTGTGTCAACATCTGCTAGAATTTCAGTATCATCTGCAAACGTGATGATAGTTGTAATATTTGTTTAAGGTAAGTCGCTTGTAATCAGTACAAAAAGGAATGGCCCTAAGACACTTCCCTTTCCCTGTGGGACTCCTGCTTTAGCTTCTTATATGATGGAGTAAATCTCTTCCTGTTTAATTCAAAGTTATCTTACTTTTAAGTACGACCTTAACAGTTCGCAATATCGAACTATGGGGGTGCCACACGGTGGTTATCCCGGGAACTTCACGGTTGTCTTTCTGGGAAACCATCTAGCCAGACAGTCAAATGACTGCGGTATGTCCGGAAATATTGCTGAAGAAATTTGTTTTCTATTAAATCGATGGACGTGATAGTTATTCTATGGACTTGATCAATTGACGAGTGTTTCCCTCTAAATCCAAACTGATGGGACGAAACAACTCCTGACTTTTCAATTTCAGATTTAATTCGTTTTAATAATAGTCTCTCAAACAGTTGGACATAATTGGAAGAAGTGAGATTGCCCTGTATGAGGTTATTTTACTTGGCGGCTTACCTGGGTTACATCTATTTTTAGGTGATCCATTTAACATCTCGTTAAGATGTAATATGAAGAGATTTGAAAATCAATTTTCTATGGATACAACATTATATGGACGATTAGTCGATTACACCTTAGCTGAACACCGCAAACGATAAAAACCGTGTTGTGATTTGAGAGACAAATACGTTATGATATCGGTGATACGTGTATGATAGTTTCGAAATTCACATTATGAACGTCTGGGACCTAACAAGAAACAATAAATCTGACCACGCATTGAGGTTCAAACGGTTGAAACCATTAGGATTCAAATAGAAATAAACGGGATAATATTGTGGGGCGAGGGCAGCGATCAGTTGAACTCAGCGAAGAAACGTAGTTAGAATAACAATCCAAGACGACCGAAGGACAGCGTATTTAACTATCATATAATATTATCTAATTATATATACATATATATATATATATATATATATATATATATATATATATATATATATATATATATATATATATATATATATATATATATATATATATATATATATATATATATATATATATATATATATATATATATATATATATATATATATATATATATATATGTGATATGTGTAACTGCCAAACAACTTATTTGAAATACGCAAATTGATTGGCCGATAAATCTAAAGTAGGTGATAGGTCACACCTATATATCAGGTTCAAATCGAGATAGATATTCATATTTGCGGTATTAAAGCTGGGTTAAATGGTTACATTACATTTCGAAATTCTATGACAAATACTGCTCACTGTGAATTGCGAAGGCCTTATGTAAATATCCAAGTGTCAGGCTATAGAACAATTAAATATATGTATTTGTAGCGACTTTATTCTATTCAAAATGTTTGTACATATATTTTCGAATTTTGAGATGACTAAAATGGAAAACATAAATAAGTGCAGCGCTAACTTTATTCCAAGGTCAATAAAGTTCAAAATACAGACATGATATACCATTCGGATATTTAATTAACAAACAAGTTCGTATGTATAACATTGATATTGTATAACATATTCCGGTTTTCTTCGTCTGAAACTATTTCTTTAATTTATCTCCAATATTATATCATATCTCAATTAACAGTTACGCGATACAGATAATGAAGAGCGCGATTTTTGTTTGGGTTTTAGTGGCAATAAACGATTGCCACTGTAGTAAAAATATAATATTTAACAGTGATCAAATATTCGAAACTGGGGACCCGTGTGTGTCAGTGTTTAATGGTGTTAAATCGAATGGAGTGTGTATGCCAATAGAACAATGCCCTCCGTTGTTAGCTCAAGTTCATAATTGGCAATCAGTGATAACATCAGTGTGTGGGTACGAAAATAAAAGACAAATTGTCTGTTGTCCTACGATAGTCCAACATGACGAGATACCAAAACAAGTGGAACCGCTTAATTTAAGAAAAAATTTAAACTGTGTTGTCGCCAATTCGAATGAAATGGGGGTAATAAAATTTTTGGTCGATTGTCCCGAACTTAAGGGTCATGACACTAGTGTGCACATCAACAAATTATGTCTAGATGAAATATGCTCGGATCTGGTTTGTTGTCCGACCAAATTGCAAAGACGTTTGAAAAATGTGTGTTGGAATGTAGATCATCCAGTCGATAGATTACGTTTGAGATTGTTACTTAACCAAGAATGTACCGTAAAAGATTTAAATATGAATGGAAGATATCAGGAGAAATGGAGCTGCACCTTTGCCGAACGATATCCCGATTTAGTACCGTCGTTGAAAAAAGTGTGCAATAATGAAGACATTTGTGATAGTTTCTATTGTTGTCCAATTGAGGAAAATGATTATTTTAGTTGTACAGCTAATAAAATTGAGCAGTCAACTGCAAAGTTGATTGGCCCAAAGTGTGTCGACTCAAATACGGGATTTAAAGGGACGTGCAAACAAATAGCTGACTGTGCGCATCCAGATGTCGCTACTTTGGATAAGTGTGGAACATATTGTTGTACTGACTACATTTGTTGTCCAGATGATCTAGGTCCGGTTAGCCAATCGATATCATCCAGAGGTAAATAAGTAAAACTATTACAAGATATATATTTAATGCAATTTGTTTGCAGAATGTAATTCATACACGAAATATTTGTCAAAAGAAGAAATCGAAGTACCGATGAATTTATATATCAACCAAACTCGTTTGGAATTTTGCCTGCTGGTGGAGTAATTGCTAATCCTGGTGAATTCCCTCACATGGTAATATAAAGGACAACATCATTACTATATTGGTTTAATATTTTTATTCATTTATTAGGCCGCCCTCGGATATATGTCAATGGATAAAATTTTATGGAACTGTGGAGGATCATTAATCAGTAACCGATATGTACTCACGGCTGGCCATTGTATCAATGATCGGAACATTGGTCCTGTACGCAAAGTTCGATTAGGCGTTATTGATCTACTAAACGATATTGAAACGGATGATTGTCCCGAAGATTATGGCGTTGCGAATTTGATTCCTCATCCGGATTATAATCCAAATTTAGTTTACAATGATATCGGTTTGATTGAACTCGACGGAGATGTTAAATTTAATTTTCACATTCGGCCAATATGTTTGCCTTCAAATTCAAATGTAGCTAAACAGTATATATCTATGGGATGGGGAGCAACAGGAGTCGCTGAAAAATCTAGTGTAAAATTAATTAAAGTCAATCAAGAATATTTTTCGTACGAGGAGTGTGCAATACAGTATGGTATGAACCGCCGGTTTCCAAATGGAATAACGAACGATACGCATATATGTGCTGGCTCCAGGGATAGTATTCAAAGCACTTGTCCGGTATGTTAAATCGGAACTAATTTATCCGAATTTAATTTTCATTGTTTTGCAGGGAGATTCGGGAGGACCATTAATTATACGCCATTCTACTCATGACTCATTGTTTGTTATTCAAGGTATCGTCTCAATCGGTTCGCCTTGTGGATTTGCGAATAGTCCTGGAGTATACACAAACGTATACCCGTATATCGAATGGATTGAAAAGACAGTTTGGTTGAATTAACTTGTTTAAATGTCTTCGTATGAAGGATGTAATTGAAATAAATTTTATGTAATTTATTAACGATGATATATGCGCAAATGTTTTATGTTTGGGTGGAGTACAGCATCAAATAATTATATGTTGATGAATTTTAACATACGTTCATTGAATAAATGAGAAGAAAATATTTTTATAGAAATTATTGCACTTTTATTAGGTATGATTTCCTATCACTATATTACTTGTTGTCTAGTGACTTTTCCCAGAAGGCTCTCGTTCAGTTCCCGGCATTGGAGTGTTTTTTTTAAATGCATTTTTTTCATTAATAAGAACATCGTAACCAATCAGGACACCGAACACCATCGTATTAAGTTGTTACAGTATTGAGAGATTTAAATCGACAGTGTCCAAAATCTAACTAACTTGAATACAGAACAAAAGTAAAAGTTAGAGTTGTGACATTCAACCAAGAACTAAGCATCCGATTTGGTATCTACATATTTCGGTGTAATAACCTTCCATTTATGCGACAATATTGACGGAAAATATATTGCGGAATTACATTCGAAACTTACGTATTTACTAACTGACAATACATGCACTTAAACCATTGATGGTCACTTGGATAATGCACTAGGTGTAGTAACCCTAATAGTAAATCGGATACTAGTATGAAATCTTAGTTTAAAAAAGAAAAAAGTTCAACATTTGCGGACTCCTCAATGTAGGCATCGTATATAACATTTATAATCTTTTTGATTTTGTGGGCGTTAAAAAAACTTTTGACTAAAATTTTTTTAAATCGGCCAAAAAGTTTTTTTATTGCACCAATTACACTAACAACAAAAAACAAATTCTGTTTTGTGCGAGCAAAGCTTGCATCTAGGTGTAAAATATTCAATTTATGCGACATTCAAGAATAAATCGAATACTTCGGTCGCCTAAATGCATGCTTTGCAATAGTATTATTTTGTTGTTAGTGTAATTGGTGCAATAAAAAAACTTTTTGTCGATATAAAACAATTTTTGATCAAAAAGTTTTTCTCTGGCACACTAATGGAATTTAAATACGTATTCATGATTGGACGATGTCAACATTAAGGCGCTCAAAATATATTTATAGTGATGGATTGTTTATTGCTACGAAATGCAAGTACATTACATTTTAAGAATATACGCGTATAACAGAACTGGCTTTTTACTTCGTCGATGTATTATCAAAACGAAGCTTAGCATTTAATACGATAAAATGACATTGGATGCTGCAGACAGTCGTTTCTTAATTGGTGTAGTTCTGTACGTATCCAAATAATTACTAAGTAAAGGAGAGCAGTTAAAGTTCACAAGTTTTATTTGTGCCAACATCAGAATCATTTATCCTTTTCGATATTTTTGTTTTCAAACATAAAAGCATATTACAATACATATTTTCTATCACAAATCGCATTGTCAATTTATCAGTACGACGATATAACCACAAAACATCGTTTCATTTCGTCTATATAACTGTAGCTCTGACTTAAGTGGAGACTATTAGTGGATTTCATTAATCTAATTCTGCACAGTCTTGAGTTAACTGTCTGGCTTGTTGCGTGTTTCTAGTCGATACCATCTTCGATTTAAATCAAAGCCAATTTTGTAATATAACCAAAAAAACAGACGCAACTAACTTGGAATTCTATACTTTGAAAGCATCAATTGGGAAGATGAGCTATAACCATTCAGTTTTATTGATGCAAATGTTGATAAATTCTATGCAATACTTCTAAATGGTATCTGTCGTAGACGATGATTATCACCTAATACAAAAAGAATAAAAACGTCAAAATAAATAACGAGTTCGGTAAATGAACGAGTTCGAAAAACTGTAAATACTGCTATAAAATTGCGATCTCAACCAAATTACAAAAAAATAATTTCTTCTTGTACCAATCTCTGAGGAGAAAACATATAAAATTAAATAAAAATTATAAAATAAATTACAATAAAATAAATTATCATTTAAATAAAAGGATTTCCTACTATTAATAAAAATCAAAACTTACTCGCTGAATTCACATCACCGCAGCTTAACCGAGACAAATAAGGATATTACACGATCAAATAACCAATCATTGCATCTTCCTGTTATTGTATCTTCATGTTAACAAGTGCGTTCGATCGCGGCAACTTGCACTTGTAACAGTATCGTACCATTTGTCTCCATGGTAGTGGCCGGGATACAAAAATTTTTGACTTTCTTTTTTAGCTCAATTATTTTTCAGTCCTTCAGATTACAACCCAGAGAAAGTGTCGATAAATCTATTAAACCAAACCATGGCTTTAGTAATTTATCCATAAACGCTCTATCATATCTCCAAATTATTTCAAATTATTATTTAAAGCTCCTTCAGAATCATCCTCCATGCCAATACCCACCACTTTTAAATAAATCAATAAGCACATGCAAATGGATGGCGCCTGTACAGCTCCATCAATAACCGTAAAACAATGGAATACCAATTCAAAAACGGATTCTTATCAATTTTGTGTCCTTTAGTTTAAATTAGACTTGAGCAACCGCCGTCGAATTTGAATCCAAAAGGTCTGATTTATTTTTATCTACTTGAGAACTACCACAAAAATTTGACGCGTGGATCTTTATCCATTTTCATTAAAGTCTCTATCTTTACAATTTGTTTTGGGTCTCAAGGCACCCAACTCTTTCGCGGTTCGCTCATTTACGTCCTACTTTACCTAAAAGACCTTGTTACGTTTGTAAGATCCGCGTGTTGGTGCTATGGTTTTTTCTAGGTTCACGTAACTCAACCTGAGTAGTGTGATGGTGGCTTACCTGAATCTTAGATGCTGCGAAAACTTATCAGAACCATTTATCCTTTTCAATGTTTTTGTTTTGAAACATAAAAGCATATTACGATATTTTTCATCAAAAATCGCATTGTCAATTTATCAGTTCGACTTCGACGATATAACCACAATACATCGTTTCATTTCGTCTATATAAGTATATCTCTGACTTAAATTGAGCCTAAATTTAATTAGTGAATTTCATGAAACTAATTCTCCACAGCCTTGAGTTGACCCTCTGGCTTTTTGCGTGTTTTTATTCGATACCATCTTCGATGTAAATCTTACAACCCAGATTAGATTACAACCCAGAGAAAGTGTTGATAAATCTATTAAACCAAACCATGGCTTTAACAATTTATCCATAAGCGCTCTTGAAGCGTTTGGCGATAGCATCAATATTTCATGTTAAAGGGTGTAACATCAGTTTCATCAATCAGCGAATTTTACCTCCTACTTTACCTAAAAGACCTTGCGACGTTTGTAAAGGATCCGCGTGCTGGTGCGCTATACCACGTGTACCGTCTATAACTCAACCTAGGGTAGGTAGTGTGATAGTGGCTTACCTGAATCTTAGATGCTGCGAAAACACTTACCTGAGTCAATAAACACACAGTTCTATCTACCTCTTGACTAAACCATAAACTAAAACATAAATATAATTTTATCTTATCTACCGTTTATTAATAAAATGATATTCCAAAATTAATAACTTTCTCGTGGTTTCACCGTAATCTGCTTCCTAGTCGCCAATTCGTGAGCTCGTCAATCAGCCTATAAGAGCAGACAAAAAAAGAATTAATTAAAGAGATTTATGAGATAAAATTCAGATAAGGTTTCTATATAGTTTCAATATACTACCCATATGATTCCTTGTTGATCGCTTTGGTTAGTTACTCTGTTCCGTTGAGTATAATCTGCCAATTCTTCAACTCGACCTCAGGCTAGAATGTATGCCTTAGTATTACTATTGTAAAGTCTGGGGCTTCGATTTTGATCACACCAGCTTCTTTGTCTTTCCCTTTTCAATGCTGGAACGTCTAAGAACTCTAGTTAGTAATCAGTTCATTTTATGTAAGCTATTATCTCACTAAGACTATCCCGCACTTATGAATTCCCTCAGCTTCGAAAGATTTATGATGCATGTTAATTGTATATTTTGATTTTGTTTGTTTTTGTGGTTGAACGTCGTGGATCTTAATGACTGTATACAAAGCTGAAGGTATAGATTGATAATGTGTTTTTACAATTAATCGGAAAAGATTAAACATCGACCGAAACAACCTTGCAATCTGGAACTAATATATTATATCAACTAACGTCATAAATAAACATTTTTGGAAAACAGATAAAAGTTGTTAAAAAGCGTTCATCAGGGATATTTTCCTACTTTATATCGACGATGCATGAGAACTTTGTACTAAGTTTGTCCTAATAATACAAATTAGGACAAACTTAAGAAAAAGTTCACGCTTCATAATACCGATAAGAAGTTTGTACTGAGTTTGTCCTAATCAAGTAAAACAATGTAACTTGTTTATTTGTATGTATTTGTTAAATGTAGACATTTAGGCAAATAAACTAAGTAATTGTTAAAATAAAATTTTAAATATTGTCATGTTATGCTAAATCATGGAAGTAAATAAATAAATAAATAATATTAAATTGAATTAAAGAAATCCATATTATAAAAATTGCAAAAACCAATTTGTTTTTTTATTAAATCAAGTAGCGGTATTCTAATCTTACATAAATATTTTCTAAACATACCAAATATTCTTAGTTATAAAATAAAAGCGAGAAACACGAACACATGGTAATAAACAGGATTACACGTGAATGCAGATTTAAAGATCATTCTCATCGGTTTAACTTGTAAGAGAACAATGTAGGTAATCGTTAAGTAAAAAACTACAACGAAAGTCAATTTCGTTAGAAACAAAAATTAAAATATTGGATCTCCTTGCTAAAGGCGAAGGTTCCACTTCCGTTGGGAATTTTATAAGAAAGAATGAATTTCTTATTCATAATCTGTAATAAGCGGTTCCTAATTAAGCGCGAAAATAACTTTATATACCTGAGATAACACACTTGAAAAAACAGAAAAGGCTTTACTTGCATCGAAGATAATCGAAGATAATACCCAAAAAAGAATACCGGTGGATGGCCATACCATCAAGCAAAAAGCGTTACGTATCTTTGAGCAAATTAAACGAATGGAGCCATCAACATCAGCACAACCATCTACAGAAAAACAAACAATATTTTCCGCCAGTAATGGGTGGTTACAAGTTTTTTTGGCAGGAATGCGATTCATAATGTGAAAATCAAAGGAGAAATTGCTTCCGGAAACGCAGCAGCTGCAAAACAGTATCCCGCAGTTTTATCAGAAATAATACAAGACGGTAAATACAGTGCCGATCTAGTTTTTAACGCTGACGAAACGGGGCTATTTTGGAAATGAATGCCGAATATAGGACATACATAGCGAAATCTAAAAAACTGCCGGGTGATTTAAAGCGTCAAAAAATCGGGTAGCACTGTCATTTTGTAGCAATTTTTCAGGCGACCACATGATGAAACCATTGCTAATTAACAAAGCATTTCGTCCACGGGATAAAACTTGAAGAAACTTCCAGTGCATTGGATGGCAAACAAAAAAGCCTGGGTAAAGTCTACAGTTTTTACGGATTGGTTTAATAATTTCTTTGTACCGGAAGCTAGACGGTATATGCGGGACAAGGGGATACCGTTTAAGATTCTTCTTATAGTAGACAAAGCATCGAACATCCTAATGTAAAAGTAATGTAAACCTGTAGTATTACCCTAAAGTAGAACCCCCATACGATTTATACACATAAATTCACATAAATGTCTGGAAGCTGAAGGCAAATTTATGAAACTTGTAGATTAAATCATAATATGGTTTTAACTTATGCATTTGACACATTTGTATAACGAAAATCATTTAATCATCGTGTAATCGCCTAAATGTTTTACATTGCGCTAATACACACAAACATTTTATATTGTTTTTGTTGGTTTAGGACAAATTTAGTACAAACTTCACATCGGTCCAATCCCTTATTAAAACTCCTAGCAGAAATCTTAGTACAAACTTAGTACAGTTCTGCATGTCCCAATGAAGGTCTAGATGAATTACAGAAGTCGTGCGTCTATAAAGCTGGGAATAGTGACCGATTTTTTGGGAGCGGTTGGGCCTGTAACAAAAAATAAAATACAAATAATAATGATCTGTAAGTATAATGTCGCCGATTGTAGTTTAATGGTTAAGGTAGTTGCTCATCAAGCCGCAAAAATTAACATGCACCGAAGGACATAAAAAGGCTTTTGTGTGTAAAAAAATTCGTTTGGCTGACCTGACCACCTGACAATGTGCACCAATCGTTATTTAACTGATTCGAAAGATCTCAGTTGAGACACAGTAACGGCCTCTAAGCCATAGATTATTAAGTATATTAGTTATTTTAGAGCTTGACAGTTACAAGGTAACTAATGGTTTATCTTATACCATAAATTAAATTTCACTGCTTATGGATGAACTAGAGTTTTGTAATCACTATATCAGCTTCTAATGGTTTGCAAGAACAAAATATGTTTAATTTTTCATTTTGACTTAAGCCAACAAAAATGAAAATCCCCATGAATTACATGCCATCTAGATATCAGTTTATATTAACACCAACCATTTTCCTGTCGTAATTCTAATCGTTTCAAATTCGATCATTTATATACCTGAGATTTAAAATGTTGAAAATATCATAAATTTATTTATGATATCTAATTTTTTTCTCGTTTCGTAGGATTTCTAATGTTGGTGGTTCTAACATATTTTTCTATTATCAAGATTTCAACTTATTCGTTTTTGGTTCTTCTCCAATTTATTATAAACACAATTACGTTATTTTTTTTGTGTGTGTGTGTGTGTGGCTTCTCCAAACGACGTCTCAAGGTATTAATTTTCATGGAAATACATTTTGATTTTGTGTGTGACCCATGAGATAAAAATTATCAACATAAAATCGTGGAAAACCAACACTGATTATGTTAATCCTGCTAGCAACTGTGCCAACACACATATCAGTGTATAAATGTAACATACTCGGGTAGAAAACTAAAATAGATCTCCAATAACTTCTTAATTAATTATTAAAATTTATCAATTGTTTTTGTATAATAACAAGGTATCTCCAACATTTCACCTTAGCTTCGATAATTAATCAATTATTTTTTGTTACACAGACAGTAATAATTATATAAATAAATATTCTAGGAATAAAGTTAATTATTTATAAAGATTTATTATTTGGAATCAGATATTTTTAACCAAAATACAAAAACGATGACTTAAGATACTTAATTTATCACTTATTTTATTTTTTGGAAAAGAAAAAAAATTGTAATGAGATCGATGTATTTAAAACAAAAGAACTTTTCTCGACACCACTGATAATGGGGTGGGAACTTTATATTTATTTTCCAATCGCTGATGACATCAGAATAACTAAGACATTGCACTTGTAAATGTTTTCAAAGTTAAGTTAACCATGTATTCTACTCAGATGGAAATCTCGTAAATGTCATGAAGTTCTGCTGAAACAAATCTGGGCGTACTTCAATAATGTACAACACTGATTTTGAAATGTTTGTAATTTATTAGTCAATTTTACCAAAAGTAAAATTGACTAATAAATCCCAAGAAACTGTTACGGTGCGTATCCGGAATATTGGGTGGGGCTTTTTAGTCTTCACTACACCTTAACTAATTTAAGACTTCACTCGTTAAAATACGACCTGTTCGATACGGCGATTTAGCACTGCATCAGTTGGATTTTCGATTTTTTCCCTCAATAGTCAATGTGGATGTGTAGTAAATTTGGACATATATTCCCTTCCTTCACTGTAGTCCTTTTGTTTTGTAGTGTTATTTGTCACTCAGGCTATATTGGCCCATTGTGACTTCCTACTATTTTACTTTACGTTTCGGCTATAGGTTCGATTTACTAAGAAACCATCTGCACATTGCATAGCTCCATGCCAGCTTATAGTACTGACATGGAAGATGGGCTGGCACACGGACTCTAACCTCAACTGGGTCTCAGATGGTTCATTCTCACCGTACCGACCATTCGATCGATAGTGAAAATCCCTTTTCGCATCCTGCCCCTAACAGGATACGAACACGGTATCTCCCGCTCCACGCCGCTTTGTTTTAACCACTGCGCAACCTGGGCGGTCCTAGTAGTAGTGTATACTATTCATCGGGAACTGGGTTTTCTTTAATTGATTGATGTTGATTCGCTCTTTGTATAGTGTTATCTCTTTTCTTATCTGATAACCATTTCTTTAAGCTTAAATTCATTATTTATCATTACCGCTGGGTGGGTTAAAAAGAGAACACCTCTCGTTCTTCGAAAATAAATTCAATCATAAAACTATTGCATGGACCTTCGAGTGTTGAATTCGAACCAGCTTCTATTTTCAGCACTACTTCGTATACCGCTTACTATAACCACTTGGCCATTGACTTCTATGACGTTTTTTACATTAATATATTCGTAACAATACTTGACAGGTATAGATTTCAGGTTTTAGGCTTAACAGTATATGTAGTTATAAAAATTAAAGCAAATATCCATTAAAACGTAAGTATGTTAGATTTTCTGGGATGACACAATATACGGACTACAGTATCTCTAGTTTTTCCGTCATCTATGATTAGTTTGCCGATTGTGTCCTGCCATCCTGATCACAAACTTTCACAGTTCTTAATCTGTGTACAACAAATAAAGGCCAAAGAGTACGGTATCTTCAAGGTCGTTAGTTAATCCTTATTAATTGGATTCCATTCTCATGTGGCTGGGATCCATTACAACTAGAAATACTGTTTCAATTCTTTTGGCAAACGAGATTAAATTTCCAGTTAAAATTTTCAGATTAAAGTACCCTTTCGATCTTATTTTTAGAAGACATCTTAAGTTGCCCAAAGTCTTGCATCTATTGGAAAAAGCATCTCAATTTTTTTTCAGTTTTAACAAAATTAATTGTAATTTGCGTGTAATCACATTATTCATCCGTGTATATACATATGTAATTCTGTCATCATAACTCTCCAACAGTGCGTTGACTATAAGACATCACAAAAGCGAAGGTATGAAGACTCCACTTGAGGATATCAATTCGGTGCAGTGATGGTAATGGTTGTTTGAGGTGATGTAAATTATCGTAGGTCTTTTTCCACGAGGCAAAAATATTATTTGGTACTTCTTCATCCCAGTTGACTTTTGCTAGCCATAGTTTTTGTAGAAAAATCTTAAAGCAGATGACGACCGGTGATATCCAACCCAACGGATCATAAAATTTGGAGCTTTCAGAGAGCATTTTACGTTTGGTCCACTTTATTTCTTCGTTCAGAATGTTTAATTTGAACATGAAGATGTCCTCTTGTGGATACCACAATATTCTTAACGTCTTGGCACTTGGATCATCTTCAATTAATTTTGGCACATCTTCGGTGTTATCTAATGCTAAAGATTAAAAGGACTAATGAGTTAGATTTCCATTAACGAAGTCTGAATCCACAACTGTGAAGTATTTCATTTATTTCATTCTTTAATTTAACTGCCCCTTCCACAGTGTCACTTCCAGTCAACATATCATCCATATAAGAATTCTGTCGGATTACTGTAGCCGCTTCTGGATAGTTTCTTTCATAAATCTGTGCCAACTCTTCTATCGTGCGAATAGTAAGAAATGGGGCACTTGTTGTGCCGTACGTAACCGTTTTGCTTTTGTAAGCCTTTAGTTTTTCTTCAAAGTTCCTGCGCCACAAAATTAATTGAAAATTTGTTTCTGCTGGATGTACCAAAAATTGTCTGAACATTTTTTCAATATCGGCATTAATCTCAATAATATTTTGGCGGTATTAATGTTGTCGTTAAATCGGGCTGAATCTTTGGTCCTGGATGTAAACAGTTATTTAGTGAAACCGCAGTGCTCGTTTTACACGATGCATCGAGCACAACTCGAAATTTTGTAGTTGTACTCTCTTTGAGGACTGCATGATGTGGCATAAAATATTTATTATTGTTCATTTGAGGGATTTCCGACCACGGAATGACCAAGGAATTTGACCAAGTTCAATATATTCTTCGATGAAGTCTGTGTATTCTTTATAATACTGTACATTTCTGGCAAATTTTTCTCCATTCCAAACATCCTCGATTTAGCACTTACTAACGAGTCGCCTAGTTCTGGCCTAAACGATAAGTGATAAACGGTAGCCGTACAATAAATCTTCCATCTGGCGATCGAGTAGTGGTAGTGCGATATAAAATTTCACATGGATAATTTTTGTCAAGGCGATCTGTGTTTATTGCTATCTCTTTTACTTGCCAAAACCGTTTTAATAGTAGCATTAGATCTTCATTGTTAATTTTGGAATCTAAATACTAAAATTATGCAGATGTAAACCATCGCTTTGTCGATTAATATCGCCTGCCAATAACCAACCAAATTTGGAATCTTGTAAAACGGGCATGCCTGGAATATTCTTCTTCTGCTCTCCCATAATCTGCAAAAAGTATTCAGCGCCAATCAAAATATCAACTGAATTAGGATGGTTGAATTGTGGATCCGCTAAACACTGCTGCCATACTTCGTTGGACTCTGATATTGCTACGGTAGTTTCTGGTAGTGGTGTGGAGATTTTCTCGATTATATATGCTGTTATTTTAATAGTGTAATGTTTCATTACACGTGATTGTATTGTTAATCGTGTTTTGCCTCTTGTAGTTCCCGCAGTACTTGAGGCCAGGCCGTAAATGGAAATATTCGCATGTTTCCGACGTAATGAAGGAAAGATGCCTGTGGCCCAGAATCAAGGAGTGCTCTTGCTAGGATTTGTTGACAGTTGCTTGATTGAACGTAGATCTATGTTCTAGGCAACAGAATATTATGAGGTGCTTGAAGTTGAGGCAAGGAAGTTGCAAATAAATTTGTTGATTGATGTAATGTTGATTGGTGAGATGTTGATTGATGAGATGTTCATTGATTAGTTGTTGATTTATTTTGATTTGCTGTTGGTGTTGAAGCTGTTTCTGATTTAGTGTTATTGAATGTAGCCGGTGGTAGTAGTTGGTATACGGATGAATCACACTTCGTTGCATGTAAATTAATTGTTTGTTGCTCTTTATGAAGCAGCGAATGATGTCGTTTGTTACATATTAAGCAAAGCGTGCGTGAAAAACATTGTGGTAGCATATGACCAGATCTCAAGCAATTAGTGCAACCTTTTGCATCCTCAATCAATTTTCTTCGGTTTTCCACATTCATACTTTTAAAAATTGAGCATTTCAACAAATAATAATCCTTTTTACAAGCGATGCAACTGAATTTGGTTGCTGGTATTACGTGACGTGACTTGATATGTCTTTGCAATGTACCACTTGGTTTTAAAACGACACCACAAGATTCAAAAGCATCGCACCTGGTCGATAAAAAGTCCAAAAAATTGTTGAATGAGAGGAACGAGTTTTGAACTGTTTCTTTCGCCCACGATTGTCTTGAATCCTCATCTAACTTGCTTAGTAGGATGTGAATTAATCAGGTGTCACGTGTTTCAGCTTGCTCCTCTAAGACTCTCAAACCCCGAATAACTTCATCTGAAGTATCACATAGTCTACGTAACTCTCTATAATTTGATGAATTGCCAGACTTTTGCTCCAAAAATAGTTGAATTAGACTTGAAATAATCGCTTTTGGTTTATTGTATCTTGCGACTAATTAAGACCATGCTTCTTCGTAATTTTGCTCAGTTACCTTTATATGCCGTATTAATGATTCCTCTTCACCTCTTAACAATCCATTCAATATCTGTAGTTTATGAATCGGACATAAATTTGTATTTTCATGAACTGACGTTATATATATGCCTTGAAAGGCTGGCCATAATTTGTAGTCGCCGGAAAAAGGTTCAATGTTGATGCTTATCTAAAGGTAAGCGTACGTTTTGCGCTTGGTTGACATCTTCCATGTCAGTACTATAGGCTGGCATGGAGCTTTGCAATGTGCAGATGGTTAGGAAAATCGGACCTATAGCCGTACGTCCTCGATTTGGCTGCAAAGCGTAAGGTAAGGACGTAAATAAGCGAACCGCGAAAGAGTTGGGAGTGCCTTGAGCCCCAAAACAGATGGCATAGAAATAAACGAAAAAAAAAAAATTAAAGATTTTTTTTGATTTGTAATTTTTAATTTTAACAATATTTATAAAACTTATCACCAATTGTACAATACAAATTTATTTTTATTCCTCGGCTTTCGATAGTGATTCTCGAGATTCTTATTAGCAATTAACAAAATTGGTTTATTTCGCTATTACAAAAATTTTACTTTTAGCACAAATATTGCCACCTAGCTCAGATTAGTAAAAATTCTTTCCCCTTTTCGTGCTGACACTGACATCTCGGTTTAAATAGAAATGTGCACGATCATTGCCTTAATTGGATGTTATTACGATCATTTTGTAGGTAACAATATTGTGGGTGATTATCAGATTATTTTATAAATTGTATTGACTTTGTTTATAAATGTTTATAATCAATGTCATTGACCTTAAATATAAAGCTGGACTCTGTGTATGAATGGTGCGTATATAATTGTATAAAACTTAATTATTGGTAAGCCATTGCAACTTTTATATGTTATATTGCTAAATTGTGTATTTATTTTAGGTTTTCAAACAATGTTACCACAATAATACTGCTTGACTTCGGCATGTCATAAAACCACTTTACAAGGATGACATGCCTTTCAGTTGCGGAGATCATATCATTGGAGGACACGTTATCAAATGCACCTTTAATGTTAACAAAAATAGTCACAATTTAAACTTCTTGATGTCCAGTGATTTGCCTAGCCATTCGATAACTTAATTAAGTGCTGTTTTATCAGATTTACGCTATAAACGTTTAAGTTTAAAAGTGGATAAGCTTTTGAAGGCATATAATGGATTGGTTATTGCCAACCCATTCAGATCTAATAAACTAAATGACAAAGTGAGTTCCAATATAAGAAGTCGACAAATTGACAAGAGAAAGAAATACGACCACCATTTTGATTCAACACTCATGACAAATTTTTTAAATTTTGTGATACGTCTCAAAGCGCAGTGAGTGACTAACGCCAGAACTGTCTTAATGGCTCTAGACGGCTCTGATAACACCAGAAACTCTTTTAGTAGCAATGATGCTGTTAATTTTCTTTATATTGGTAATTTTCTGCTGGATGCATCACTTGCCTTTTTCATTGATGGATTTTTTTCGCAATTTATTAAAAAAATGTCGCCCTCATTCTTAACTAGCCCTGAATGTAAAATGTGGCCGAACGAAGGCATATATAGTATAGTAAACGATGTTTTGGATGAAAAGGGGCGGCAAAACGTAGGCTTCGAACTTAAAAGTCATAAATTTAGCATAATCATCGATGAAACCACAGATGAAAGTGCAACAAAATCATTAGCGATGGTAGCTTGAGGTTTTCATCGGAAAAGATGTTCAGAAAGGATAGAATTTTAGGACTTTTGAATCTATGAATTACAAATTCTCGTAACGGGTAGCAGCACAGTTATGTCTGGCTAACTTAACGGGTTTCAAGCAAGAGTTAGTGAAATAATTCTAGATCTTCTTTTCATAAATTAATTAATTGCAATTATGTGCCTGTTACAGTCTCCAAAGACTGCTTTTTCTGTGGAGCAAGAAGGGCGAAATAATTAAATTGTTTGCACAAAGTTCCAAACGTTGTAATAAATTAAAGGAATTCCAAGTGTATTTTGCACTGGGGTTCTCCTAAACAAGACGGATGCATTGCCATTAAACTTTATCTCTTGTACTTTGGAGGATAAGAGCGCGTAAAAAACCGCTAGAATCGTCGGAAGATTTAGGTAATCCAGTCAAACATATTAGTTATTCCTGTCGTACGTCCTAAAAATTAACAGAATGAATTTAGAGTTCCAATCGGAAGCAACAATGGAAACGAATCTTAAAATTATATTGAATGGATTACGCAGTTCAATCATTTGATCCGCTGGATGAATTCATGGAGGTTGCAAGAAATATTAAAATAAATTATTTGGTGGATGCGTTGAATAAACGAAAAATTTAAGTCGGGATACGACACCAAGTAAACCTATGTCAAACCTAACTTAAGTGCAGCAATGCAGTTTTACTTAAGAATGAGTGGAATTAACTTATAAAATTGTTTACCGGTAAACTCAACTACGTAAATCTCAACTACGTATTTCGCTCAACTAATTAAATTTGTGTAAATACCGCGCAAAATACGATTGATTGGTCAGTGAGGGAGTCGAACCAGAGTGAAGGAGTCGGACCACAGTGAGGGAGTCGGACCAGAGTGAGGGAATTGAATTCAGAGTTAGAGAGGCGGGTAAGTGGGGGATTTAGGTCAAAGGGTGGCCAGTGGGAACAGATTTTATTGGATTAAGTAATAAATTACTTATTTCTTAACATTATTTGTTTTATTAAAATGCCTTTAAGAAAATATACAACAGAGCAGAGAAATGGTATATAAGTAAAAATTATACTGCGCCAACTAACATCGGGGTGGGATGGTCAGGTGTGAAGCTGTTTGGGAGAATCAAGTTATTACCAGTTGTCAGCTTCGTATCTTACAGCTTTCACAAGTGTTTGTGTTATCTCATCGTGGTGACCATCGGACAACTGGCTAACCACTTTCAGTGGGGAGCCAACGATAAACACAGCGCTAAACAAATGGACCGTACCGTGCCGATAACCAACCTGCTCAGTCTAGTTCAGTCTTGAACTGTGTATCCGGATACCAGGTGCTCTCTGGATATGTGATCCATATCCATAGCCTTATCTATGCATCGGATCTCTGCACAGACGGACCCTTTTTTCTCCACCACTCGTGGGAGTATTTTATGGATTATACAAATCTTAATCTTAATTTAGAGGAACCGTGCAATCAAGCCTTATAACTTGGAGGTGCTTTCTGCTTTTCTAAAATACATATCTCTGGTTGCATGCAAGTGGTCAAAAGCTCTTCAACTAAGAAGAAGATCTCGATTTTGATGGCAAAACTTGGAAGTAGAAACAGACCGTATACGACCACGCTCTCTCTAAGGAACCAGAATAAAATACATAGGGTATCATCTGGCTTCAAGTCACAAGGGAACCGGGAGAAGGGCCCAGGAATGGGCTAAACTGAAGAAAGTTTTCTGTGGGAATATGAGGGTTACTATCGGAACTGTAAAGGAACCTGATGGAACTCACACGAGAATAAATCAGGAAGCTTTAGATGTACTTATGAAAACTAATTTTTCCGAAAGTGAAAATTCAAATGAAGTTGATGGAAATCAACTCCCACACCAACTACCAAGTTTCAGAGATTGGAGCTTGGTGGCGAAGGTGGTGACAAATGACAGAATCTGATGGAGCATCGGTTTTTTCTCAAAATTTAAAACCCCAGGTCCAGACGGGACATTCTCGGGCCTCCTACAGGAAGTAGTGGAAATTATCCTAAACCACCTTGAACATATCTTCAGAGCCAGTTTGGCTCTGGGGTACATACTTGGAGAAAAGTCAAAGAAGTGTTTATCCTAAGGGTGTCCTCTTTTCTACTTAAATGCTTAGAGCGATTGGTTGACAGGTATTTGAGAGATAATGCACTATTAGTAAATCCCATACATTCCAACCAACACGCATACCAACGCATTGAGCGTTTCGGGACAATGAAGGCGCTTTTGACAATGCGCCCTTCAATGCAATGATCTCTGCAGCTGAAAGACATGGGATAGAGACCACACTTGTTCGGTGGTTCAGCGTCATGCTTAGGTCAAGGAGAAATACTACAGACCTAGATAGTGATACGACGACGGTGATCGTCCGAAAGGGATGTCCTCAGGAGGTGGGTGGGGGTTCTGTCTCCGTTCTTGTGGGTCAATTCACTCCTAGTCCCGTAATATCGCCATAATACTGGCAGGTAAAGATACGGATGTTATATGTGATCGCATGCAAACTGCGATTAACATAGTTGTAGCCTAGTGTAGTGACCAGTGTCTATCAGTCAATCCTAGGAAAACTGAGATGGTTCTTTTCACTAGATGCAGGAGTCTTGAAATCTTTAACCTCCAAAACTTGGGGCTTACACGATTCCACTCTTTTCGGAACTGAAGTAACATGGGGTCTGGTTAGATCAAAAGATTACTTGGAAAAAACATATAGAAGAGAAATGCAACAAAGCATGCATCATTTACTGGAAATGCATACTGTCATTTTGTAAATCATGGGGCCTGAAACTTAGACGCCTGTACTGGCTATACGTTTCAGTGGTCAGACTCATAGTCTCGTTTGCCGCATTCATTTGGTGGCCTAGAACAATGAGCGGGATGGAGGAAAATCTCTAAACCGCCTTCCAAAGATTTGTTTTTCTTGGTATAGTAGGAGCTATGCACACAACTCCCACTGCAGCTCGTGAGATAGCTGTGGGTCTGCTACCGCTTGATCTTTTTGGGCCGTCACACCACTGCCCACATGCCCTTAGACATCATGGTGACGAAGCACGTCTTCAGGAAACTATTTCATGTAACTATTACTGGAAATCACATATGGGATATCCTATCCCTCCGGCAACGATATGTTAATCTTCACTGACGGATCAGTATGCCGTAATCTAACCGGAGTTATACATACAAAATCCTGAGGTGGAATTATCTATCCCTCTTGATAGGTACGCTACTATAAATTACAGAGATTGTCGTATCTGCATTCTTTCTGACAGCCAGGTGATTGGGTTCAATACTATTTCATCGAAACTTATTTTGGAAACGATAAGTGCATTAAATCGACTAGGCACGCTGAATAAAGTTTGACTTCACTGGATACCCAGTCTCATGGGTATCAAACGGAATATATTGGCCGATAAATTGGCCCGATTGGGTGCAACATCCATCTTTGTGGGACCTAAACCCACTATAGGAGTGACGTCACTATCTCTTAAGTAAGAAATTGATTATGACTTTGGACATCTGCACCAAAAGAGGAAAGATCCCATCTAAACCAGGAGAGATCCCATAGTCATTGTTAAATGATGTTAGACGCACATTAAGGATTTTACCGGGCATTCCCTCGGGGCTCTACTCTCTGAATAGTCATTTGTTTCGAATCAAAATTGGAACAGTATGTGGGGATGGGGAGGAAGAAACTGTTCAGCACTTTTTGTGCTCCTGTTCTTCATACCCTTCCCATAGACTGCAATGTATCGGCTCACAATTCCTATTTGAAGACCAATTGGCGACCTTAAGGATACCGGATATCTTGAACTTCATTAGAAGAACAAACAGATTCCGGGACAGAGAGTGTACGCCTGAGAAGGGATGTCACAATAGGCCAATTAAGCCTGAGTGACTGGAAAAATGGGGGGAAACATCTTGGCACGGGTGGTACAGGGACTTTCGACTGGGAAACTGTAGAACAATAGTTCTATCGGTAACGTTGTACCGTCTCTAATACTTATTTATCATCACACCTTTGAAAATTATACCTCTGATCTTTTTTAATTACGTTTTTTATTAACAATGGTGCGACCTTAGGCACAACATCCAAATACTTGGAATGATACTCCACTTCAGTAGCATACAATACTGTATGCTACTGAAGTGGAGGATCCTCATTCGACTAACGTAAAACCTTACGTTTCGCTTTCAACTCTATTCAATAAGTGCGGGGTCACCACTTCGATCGTTTCCTTAACCGAACTGAGCTGTGGGAAATCATGCCGCATAGAATGCGATAATTCTACAGAGGTGATTTAGAGAAATCGGGTCTGCGGAACTTGCGGAAGGACAGGCTAACCCGTTTTAATTCGGCAAGGTATGTTTTAGCGAATTATATCAAAGAAGTGCGTTATCAATATTCCGATCATAACACATCCTCTGAGTCTGTGATCAAATAGTTTGAAAAGCTATCATATACCAGCTCACAAATGGCTTAAACACCAAAAATTTGATATCGTAATATATGTAGGTGAATTTGTGTCGTATAGGCATTCGTTCAAATACAGATGTTCATTAGAGGTCAGGTGTAAATAATGAAATCGGTTATTGGAAGGGCCAAACTTAGAATCAAAATTACTTACTGCGGAAAAGAATGTGGTAGATTCCATTTCGTGTCGTACCATAGAATTATGTTTTGAGGATGTCTAAAAAAGCATGTGGCAGACTATCGAAATTTTAGTCGCTGGTTGACAACCAATTCACATACTCCAAATGACATAAAAAGCGGTTGTGTGTAAAAGCATTCGTTGGGTTGACCACCTACAATGTGCACCAATACGGTTTGTAAGGTCTCAGTTGAGACGCGGCCGTTTACAGTTAGGGCCGTATATAATAAATATAATTAGAGTGTAAAGTTTATTAAAGATTGTTCAAGTGTCTCGATAGAATAAATATTAATTGTTAAGATATCGTAAATTAGTTTTGATTGTGTACAAAATTCGGACAATATTCGGACAATATTGAACCTCAAAGGGACATATTTTGAAAATTATCCTAGAGTCTAATGCTTTAATAGGCGTGAGTTGGACAATACAAGTATATATTTCATTTGAATAGCTTATATTTATACATCGCCCTCTAAGAGACCAACCTAGCCGATGACGAACCTAGATGTTGTAACAAATAAAAACCAAATGATTTGCCACACTTCAAATTTAAAATGCGAGCGTTTTTCTTGATAGGCATCAAAAGTTTTGCTCATCCTCATTTAATATATGTACGATGGACGCAACAATAAATGTACTTGTGTACTATCTTAATGGGGCAAACATGTATTTTTCACCCTTTCTTCTGCGAATTTACGCTTTACAAATAGCTTCACGTATTACAAGAAGAACAAATCAACGAATGGCGTGTTTTCGTTGTGTATTTTTTATCGCTGCCTCATTTTTATTATCATTACGAGAGTATTTCTCGTTTCGCCATAGGATATAGGATAGTCTTATAGCATGTCCTTTCCAAAGTTAAAATAATAACAAGAATTTTCATTTTTTTGTATTTTCACCGAAAATGGAAATGAATTACTAGAGCAGAATTAACAAAATCGTATATAAATCTAAATTAGAATACGTTCTTGGGTTGTAAATATTGTTTTTGGACGGTTGCTTATTTAAGACATTTTTGTTTGTTTATTTACACCGGTATTTTAGCACCATGCTTGGCTTAGTCGATAATATTTTATTAAAATTTTATTTTATATCTAAAAATCTTTGTATGCGAAGAAAATACATTCTAATATATAAGAGCCTATTTTTCTCCTCTTCCCCATCCCCAGTCACTCAGGCTCGATTGGCCAATTGTGACATCCCTTCCCAGACGTACACTCTCAGTCCTGAGATCTGTTTATTCTTCTATTGAAGTCCAAGATATCTGGTATACTGAAGGTAGTCAGTTGATCCTCAAATAGGAATTGTACACTGCAGTTTACGAAAAGAGTATAAGAACTGGGTGGTCATTTTGTGGTGCTTTATCACATTTAGTTTTGATAAAACATTACAAACATCACATTTTGATAAAAACTATGATATAATGAAACTGTCGTAGCTTACTGCAGATAAATCATGAATGGACAACTTCAAGTCGTATATTAAAACGAGTAAAAAAGATGGCAATATATTCTATCTCGCTTTTACTTTTTACATTTTATACTGTTAGTCATATGTTATGTTAAAATGGTTTCCAATATCATTAATTAAGTTGACTTCAAATAGTTTTCCTATTAAAACAAAATTCTCACTACCTATTCAACGACTTCATATAAAAAATGATATAATTAATTTCGGGGTTATGCGAAACGTCAATTTATCACTCTAAAATATTCATTTCTCCTTAAAATTCATTATTTCCCCTTTATAATTTATTGCACAGGCTTGTGTTTGTAAACTTATTTAATTTTTATATATCACGAAAAAGTCTCCAACCGTGATATAAAAGTATGACAAAGCACCACAAAATGACCACCCAGGAGCACAAAAAGTGTTCCCCTACAACGTTCGCAGTTTGCTTAGTTCCTTATTTTGATTGGAAATATATGATTATTCAGGGAGCAATTTGCCCTGAGAATGCCCAGCAAGCTCGTCAAAGTGCGTCCATCATAATTTAAAAACGAACTGGGATCTAAAAACAGTCCACAAGAGACGAGGCTATCCCATATGTTTTGATGTAGATCAGCAAATTGATCGTCAATTTCTCATTTAAGAAATCGCTTCAAAAGTGGGCTCAAGTCTCGCAATCATCTCGTTTCATACAAATGTAAACCCCCTAGTCGATTTACGGCAATTCGTCTGCGAAACAAGATTCGATGAAACAGTATTGAAACCAATTTCCTATTCAAGCGCGGTTGTCAGAATGGATGCAGATTTAAAATTGTAACAATTTCCTCCTGAAAGACAGTAGCGTACCTTCCAACGAAAAGAGATAAATCGATCTCAGAATTTTGTATGTTCAATCAGCTAGATTAAATCATACTGACCCATCAGTAAAGAGCTTCATATCGTGACAGGGAGGATAGGATGGGCTATTGTATTCGGATATTGTATTTCCGGTAATAGTTACATAAAATAATTTCCCGAAAATTCCCCGGCCGACCTTCTTTCATATTTGACAATGCCAAAAAGAGTTAGGAATATTGCCTTGTAGGCGAGCGGCTGTTTGCGCTGCACACCTTCTGATCAAGCGGTAGCAGACC
Source organism: Tipula lateralis (assembly GCA_963932295.1). NCBI lineage: Eukaryota > Metazoa > Arthropoda > Insecta > Diptera > Tipulidae > Tipula > Tipula lateralis. The sequence goes on from OZ010737.1 coordinate 70,142,257, forward strand.
CACAGCCATCTCAAGAGCTGCAGTAGATGCTATGTGGTGTGCATAGCTCTTTGAAGATGATTTAGAGGTCACCCTCCAACCTCACTCATTGTTCTGGGCCACCAAATAAGTACGCAAACGAGATTATGGGTCTGATCACCGAAACGTATAGCCAGTACAAATGACTGCATTTGTTTGCATTTTCAGAAAATGTTGCATGTCTTTGTTGCATTTACCTTGTATATGTTTTTCCCAAGTATTCTTCCGATTTAACCAGATCCTCGTATATTTGACTTCCAAAGAGAGTGGGATCGTAGTAGCCCCAATTTTTGGAAGACTTTAGTTTTTCCAAAGTTCGGTATCTAGTGAAAAGAACCTGAAGACATACCTTTCCGGCGGTCACCGTCGTTCTATCACTACCTAGATCTGCACTTATTCTCCTTGACCTAATCATGGAGCAAAATCATCGAACAAGTGTGGTCAGGTACCTTTTATGATGAGATGAATGAATGATTTGTAACATATTTTCAATAGCAGGCATTCTATAAGAGACCTTATATGGTATATTAAGCTTATTGTAGGAGGTGACCACACCTGGTTGGTGCGTTGGACTGACTAACCGGAACCGTAAAAACGACAATTATTCTTAGTATTGAAAATTATAAATTCGGATCGGGACATATATCATCCGTTCAAAACACCTGTCACATCTAAGGACCTCATTATATATAACTGGATCATTTATCAAATATCATTAGAACGCGCATAAAATAAATGAATTCAAATGATCTCTTCAGAATGTTGATCGAAAATAAATGGTGCAAGTAATGGTGAATTGAATTGATGGATATGTTTATCATATGTTGACCAAGGTGAGCCAAGATGTGTCAAATATTCTGAAAAGCACTCAATACTAACTTCCAAACTGTCTAAAGAAGATGAAACAAAATGTATTAACTGTAATGGGCATCATCTAGCCGGATCAGGCACGTAAACCCTTTCGAAGTTATCAAACACGGATCGAGCAAGAAATGAGTTACATAAGTGTATAGGGAGGGTTATACTTCAAATTGGAAAGAAAATGACATCAGCGGAAGCGAAAATTACGAAAACACTGTCCAAGCAATTTTGAAAAGCCTTGAGGAACAAAATAAACTAAATAACTTATTTCAGAAACATTTTTTACCATCAGCTGACATGTATATATTCGGAGATATACTTGAGGCGTGTCAGTCATATTTATCAAGTCATATTTAACACCTATTCCAGAAATTGTGGTGACTTTAATGCCAAAAATACTTTCAAGGGCTCCTTAACCTCTCTTGAACCCCAAAAGGTATTTTTGGCTTTAAAGACAAAGAATTACTTGCAGCTGGCCAATACATAAACAATACATTTAACTCAGGAGGGAAACCAACATACTGGCCATCTAATCCTTTCAAAATCACAGATCTTAACGATTTCTACATATCGGAAAGCTAAATTTTCCTAAAAAATAATGAAAGTCTAATCTGATGATTCTCCTGTGATTATGACGGTTAGTGCAAATGTAATAGAAAAATAAACAGCTCAGCTCACAAGGAACAAAACAAATTGAGAATTGTTTAAGCAGTTAGTAGAGGAAAGAATAGAAGAACCTCAAGTGCCAATCAAAAGTGATAATGAAATAAAAGAGGAACCAGAGAGACTCATTGATGAAATGGTTGGCTTGGAAATGCACCCCCAAATTATCATCCAAGAAATAAACTCCTTTACTTACCCACAAGAAGTAAGAGAACTAGTGCAGAAAACAGAAAAAACTTAAAATAATTGGCAGATTACGGGCGCCCTCATATAAACTCAACTTTATCAACAAATGCATCAAACTTAAGGCACTTGTAAAAGCTATATAGCTCCCACAAAGATACCGACTGTTCACTCCGGAAAGCAACAAAAGGGTTAAAACGAGAGGGCAAATATCGAAAAATGTATTGGCTGCTCGGGAAAAATTCAGGATTGTCAACCGAAAATAATTTGATATTATGCCAACAGGTGGTGACGCCTGTATGGACTTACATACGAAATACAGTTCTGAGGCTGTAAAAAGAAAAGCAACACCAAAATAATACACTTTTCAAAACAAAGTGCTGTGAGGTATAAACGTTCCGTGGTTAGGAATGATGACCTCCATAGCTACCTAAATATCCAGACGGTTCAAAAATTACTCGTAAACGAAAAATTTCGTGGTATGTTGGACACTTCACATGCAGTACGACGATTTCAGAGAACGAAACCAGTTGATTTAATGGAAGGATACCAGTGCAAAGACTTCTGTAGTAAATAACGTATAAATTGGGCCAATGGGGATCTTCACATTCACAAATGAAAAAAAAGAACTTCCAACTATAGCGTTAAGATAAATATAACAGAAACGGCAGTGAAAAACTATAGGCAAGTTATAATTATATTCCGGTGCACTACATAGAAATATAACTTCTTACAACTTCTGATGAATGAGAGTCACTGGCCTGTATTTGTTGAAATTTTCCTGCAAAATTAATTTTATCGTGCCACAATACTGTTTATGGCAAGGCATGATGTGCTACACATTTCTGTCTAGCTTCGAGTGAATCGCTGATAGTTTAGAGCTGAAAAGTATGAACTTTTGGAAATTTTTAATGTGATCTGATCTCTATATAGCTGTCTATGCTATCATCTATGTATTTTTTTACACTGGATAGAAAGGATAATCCTCTACACTCTTTAATCTCACGGCGTCCCTATATACAAAATACATATTATGCAGATTTTTTTGTAGTCAAAATATGTTAAAATGTTCGCTTAGCAATATAACACTTGTTTTGTTGGAATGTTGAGAGAAGTGTAGATTTCATCTTTGGCCTCTAATTTACATAACTATCTAATGGTTGAATCATGATTCGTTTTCAAATTTGTTGAACACACATAGATGCTTGTGTTTCCTTACTTCATAATCACTACTGTATAATCACTACTGCCTATATAAGCTTTCAGTTGTTATAATCTTCATAGTTGGTTATTGCTCTCTCAGCTAGCATATAATTTATGAAGATTGGAAACTTGATCTAAGCACCATAAAAATGATAATTTTCCCACTAAATCAAGTCGTATGTCATGAATAGCACGTTCAATATTGACTTGTAAATCTTGAAGAGAGTTTGGTTGCTTAAGACCAATGTGTGTAAATCTCTCTATACGTTGATTTTCAGCAATATGTGGATTACTTGGCCGCTTGTTGCTAGCTGGCTAAGGTAATTGCTGATGGTTGCTGCGATGATAAATAAGGCAACTGATGGCCTTATGGATATTTCCAAAATAAAAAGCTGGTTTAATTGCCTTACAAAAATGGCTTTACAAAATATATTTGGCTTCTTTATTTTGTACACGATATCATCTGCATGACGTTATAATTTTAAGTGACTTGGTTGTTTTTATTTTTACAGCTTGTTAGAAAAGACAAACATATTGTTACAATATTTCTATCTCTAAGCATGAATCTATTACAATATAATTCATTGGAATACTAGAATCCCTTATAATAATTAACATAAAAAAATGACGAAAAGAAGAAGATTCAGGTGATTGCAACCTGTATTTAGATGCTAGGTTTTAAGTTGAACATACTCCCCGGGTTGAATCATCATCAGATTCAAAGATTGGAGGCTTACAGATTTTTTTGTATTTGCCGCTTGAATACACCATTCTTCGTTTTAACTTCAACTACTCTGACAATGCCGTCGTCGCCCGGAAATAATTTGATAATTCGTCCCATGAGCCATTGAGTAGGTGGTAAACTGCTGTCATGGACTAGTACAATGTCATTTAGCCCTAAATTGTTTTGAAGTGCATTCCATTTAGCTCTGGACTGGAGTGTATTCAGATATTCTAATTGCCAGCGTTTCTAAAACCGTTGATAAATATGTTTGATGATGTCCCATCTCGCATTTGGATTTACTTTTTCGATTGTTGGTTCTGGAATTTGATGAATAGAACGTCCAATCAAAAAATGTGCTGGTGTCAGAAACTGCACCTCATCGTCATTGCTGCGACATATTGGCCTGAAATTAAGAACACCTTCAATCTGTACCACGAGAGTAGAAAATTCTTCTAGTGGAAGAATAGTGTCGCCGACGGTTCTCTTGATTTGCGTTTTAATTGACTGCGCTTTCCCATAATTCACCTTGACTGGGTGCTGCAGGTGGTATAAATCGCCAGTTGACTTTGTCCTTCAAAAGACTAGAAATAATTTGGTTATTATTAGTTTCTAAGAATTTGTATATTTCTTGTAGGTAATTTTTTGCGCCAACAAAATTTATTGCGTTGTCGCAGTATATTGTATGGCAAAGTCCTCTTCTGCTTATGAATCTTCGTAGTGCTCCTAAGAATGACTCCGTGCTTAAGTTCATGCATATTTCAATATGGATAGCACACACATATGCACATATATGCTTTAGTAGGAATCGAGCCTCTTCGACTTACAGCATGTATTTTAAACGAACCGCAAAAGTCAATTCCAACTGCTCCAAATGATACCGTGTGCTGTACTCTATCTTTCGGTAGCTGCCCCATAAGTTGACTTGTCATTTTTGGATTTTGTTTTAGGCATTTGATACATCTCTGAAACACCTTCTTCGCTACTTCTTTACCTCTGACAATCCAAAATTGTTGTCGAACTAGACTCATCAATAAATTTGTTCCTGGATGTTGATGATGAATATGCATATCATACGTAATAATTGTTGCTATAGGTGACTTTGATGATATAATTATTGGATGCTTGGCGTTGTATGGCAACGTTGAATTCTCTAACCTGCCTCCCACTCTCATTATTCCCTCGGGATCGAGGAAAGGATACAAGGTTCGTAGGCAACTTTTGACAGGTATGCATTTGGATTTTTTAAGATAGTTGTACTCTTCCGGAAAATGTGTTATTTGCCAATGTTTTACAATTTTTTGATTCACCAGTTCAAGTTCTTCCACTGTCAGAGCACCTGTTCGTTTTTCTTTCTGATCTTCTTTGGCTTTCAATTATTGAGGAATCTGTAAACATAAGCCAGTACCCTTTTTAGTTTAAAGTAACCAGAATACTTTATGCTTAAATTAGGAATCACATCATCTTGATTTTCACATTTAACAATGTTATAAACATCAATTTGAATTTCTTCGTTTGTTTCCGGTATTTTAGGTTGATCTGGCCACTGTTTTTTCATCTTTCGCAAGCCATTGGATAATTTTTGAGTCACTCCACAGTGTTACTGATGCCACCTGGATTGAGAGAGTTTGAGTAACTTCCTTCACTAATCGACTCAGAAGAACTGCCCCCATGAATTCAAGTTTTGGTATACTGATTTGTTTAAGTGGTGCGACCTTGGTTTTGGCACATATTAGATGTGTGTAAAACCCTTCATTTGACTATGACCGAGCATATACTGCAGCTGCGTATGCCCATTTGCTTGCGTCACAAAAACCGTGCAAGGTGATTATATTTGATGCCGTAATACATCGAGGAATTTGTATTTTAGGCGCTTGACATAATGTATTTCGAATTTCCATCCACGATATTCGGGTTTCTTCAGGCAGTTCCTCATCCCATTCTATCTTCTGCAACCACAGACTCTGAAACAATATTTTAATTTTGATTGTAATTGGGGATAAGAGCCCCAGTGGATCGAAAATTTTGCTGGCTTTCGACAGAAAACTTCGTTTAGTGTGTATATTTCTAATTTCACTTGGTAGATGAATTGGTCAGTATTGGAATTCCATGCAATACCCAATACTTTCACCGGTTCGGGATTGTCAGAAAATGTCTTAATACTGTTTGAATCTGGATCGTGTAGAAGTTTTCCCAACTCTGGATTATTTGGTGACATTTTTCGCAAATCAAAGCCGTCACTACTTAGAATGTTTAATATTTCATCTTTCAATTGTATCAGTTCAGATAATGCCGTTGAGCCAGTCATCAAATCATCAACGTACATGTCACATTTCACGACTTGAGATGCCTTCGGAAGATTTTCAATGTGTATGTCTGCTAGTTCTTTTAAGCACCTGGTTGACATAAATGACGCAGACGCAGTACCATAAGTTACTGTGGTTAACGTATATGGCGAAATTTTATGTTTGTTTTCTCGCCACAGGATCATTTGGTGTTTTGTATCCTCCTCATCTAACCAAACTTGACGATACATTTTTTCAATGTCGCCTACTAGTACGAATGGGTGTTGACGAAATCGTGTTAGTATTTGAATTAAACTTGACGCATCGAATGCCACGCGTAATTTCGTTGTGCTGCTGCTACTTTTAAACACTCCATGGTGCGGCAAAATATTAATTCGTGAAGTTCTTCATTGGTTATGTCGGCTTTCTTCATGTGATGAAGGGTTTCGTATTCGTTCAAGAAACTCTGGTAAAGTTGTCGGAATTGATCATCTGTCTTGAATCGCCGCTCTGTAGCAATAAATCTTGACATTGCCTGCTGGTAAGTTGATCCTAGTGGTTTTGATTGTTCCTTGAATGGCAATTTTGTAATAAAATGGCCATCACTAGCACGTCGTGTAGTCATGTTGAACCATTCTTCGCAATATTGTTCTTCCTTGCTTAACGTATTGTAATTTGTGACTTCTTCTATTTTCCAAAATCGTTGCAATGCTGCATCAATATCAATGGTAGTGGCAAATGATTGAGTAACTGGCTTTATGTCAGTTTCATTGGTGCCGCCTATGATCCAACCAAATTTAGTCTTGTGAGCTCTAAGATTTGAACTTCCTAGCTTTCTGTTGCCATCCTCAAATAGATCAAACACAATTTCAGCACCAAGTAAGACATCGATTGGTCCGGATTTATTGAAACTCGGATCAGCTAGTTCAATCTCGGTTAGGTTTCCTAGGTGTTTAATATCAAACTCGATGGCTGGCAATGAGGATGAAATTTTTGGGATGATCAAAGCGTTTATTGACGCTACTTCAATAGTATTAAACCTTGACATCAATCGTAATGTTATTATGCCACGAGATGTTCCACCGCTTATCCCACCAATTCCCATTAGTAGGTTTCTGCAGTTACTTCGCGGTAACCCTAATTTCTGGACCATCAACTCAGTGATAAAGAAGGCCTGTGAAGCGGTGTCTAGCAGTGCTCGGCAAGTTCTCGGTATACCCATGTTATCAAGTATGTTTATAAGTGCAGTTGGTAACACGGTCTGTTGTGTGCACATTAACGCAGCATTATCTTGAATCTTCGATTGCAGGTCATTACGTGCATGATGGGTTTGGGTTACACTGTCTTCAGAGATATTACCTGAGGCATCGATATTTGCGTTAAGAGTGGTTGTTGGTTGGTCTACATGCAAGAGACTATGGTGTTTGTAGGAACATCGTCGACATCTACCTCTAATTCTGCATTGGAGAGCTTTATGTCCTGGATTAAAACAATTAAAACACCTTTTGTGGTTGCTTATTAAACTCCGCCGCTCATCAACGGATAATGACTTGAATCGAGTGCATTGGATTAATCTATGGTGTTGCGTTTCACATGCTATGCAATTGCTAGTTGTCGTGATTGCAAAGCTACTCTTAGGTTTGTTCTGTATGTTGGATTTCACGGATCTTGATGAATGAGTTTTCACTGATTCCAGAGCATCAGTTCTTTTTATTAAGAAATCGATGAAGTCGATGATCGAAGGGAACTCGTTGTTGGTGTTTTGTTGGGCCCATAAACTTCTTGTCTCGTCATACAATTTTTGCAAAAGTAAATAGATGAGCCAAGGATCTCTTGCTTCGGCTTGGTCACCTAGTGCCTTCAAACCACGAATTACTTCGTCGGATGTATCCAGTAATTTTCGTATATTGTTCGCAGTTGCTATTTGAACGTTCGGTTGTTCGATGAAGTTTCGAATAAAAGCATTTATTGTATGGCGCTTACGATCATATCGCTGTTTAAGTTTTCTTAATGCTTCTATGTAATTGGATTCGGTTACTTTAAAATGCTTTACGAGTGAAAATGCGTGTCCTCTAAGCAATCCCATCAAGTATTGAAATTTTTGTACCGGAGAAATGGTATCTCTACTATGAATACTAGAGTAAAACAAATCAAAAAACCTTGCCATTCTGTATAATCGCCAGAGAATGTGGGAATTTGTAATTTAGCTAAACGCACCTCTGGTCCGGTACTCATAGTGGTCAAGTTCAAACTTGTGTCATTGTTTGTTATGCTGGTTTCACAAACACCACGTTTTTTTATCCAGGTATTTAATCTACTTACAATGTCGTAGTAAGTTTCTTCGGCTTCGTCCATTTTGGATTCAACGGTTGTGTCTATTGCTAATAAAGATGCTTCTATCTCTGCTATTTTATCTAAAAGTTTTTTAGCACGATTTGCTTTGATACGCATTTCTTCAATCGTTTCTTGCGAGCTATCGTCAATACCTTTAGCAAATTTAGATAACTTCGTTAAAATGCCTCTTAATATGGATCGCTGTTTCTTCAAACCTTCTAACTCACTCATTCTTTTTTCGTATTTCACTTCAATTGGTCACTGTTCAACTAACGCGCTAATTTCACACGCTCTTTATTTTATTTTATTTTTTTTTTAGATATGATAGTTTTGTTCTTACTATGATTTATTGAATAAATGTACTGTGCTTCTGAGAATTAATGTGCTACTTCAGAAACATGTGATAGCTTTTATTTCACAGAATTATAAATATAACTTGGTTTTGGAGCAAATAATTAAATTCTATACTTATCTGTGAATCCGGCTCGAAGGACCATGTGTAAATCTCTCTATACGTTGATTTTCAGCAATATGTGGATTACTTGGCCGCTTGTTGCTAGCTGGCTAAGGTAATTGCTGATGGTTGCTGCGATGATAAATAAGGCAACTATGGATATTTCCATAAGGCCACTATGGATATTTCCAAAATAAAAAGCTGGTTTAATTGCCTTACAAAAATGGCTTTACAAAATATATTTGGCTTCTTTATTTTGTACACGATATCATCTGCATGACGTTAGTATTTTAAGTGACTTGGTTGTTTTTATTTTTACAGCTTGTTAGAAAAGACAAACATATTGTTACAATATTTCTATCTCTAAGCATGAATCTATTACAATATAATTCATTGGAATACTAGAATCCCTTATAATAATTAACATAAAAAAAAATGATGAAAAGAAGAAGATTCAGGTGATTGCAACCTGTATTTAGATGCTAGGTTTTAAGTTGAACACAATGACTTCAAATAACCCACAAGAAAAAGTCTAATGGTGTTAAATCAACACTTTGTGGAGGCCATTCAATATCACAATTTCTTGAAATAATTGAAACTCCAAACTTTTCTCGCAATAATTCAATTGTTGCATTTGCTGTGTGGCAGGTAGCCCCGTCTTATTGAAACCAAATCATGTCAAGATCAACTTCTTTAAATTTCAGCCATAAAAAGTTGGTTATCATCAATCTATACCGATCTCCATTTACCGGTATTACCAGCTATATTTCGAAAAAAATACAGACCGATGATTCGACCAGACAAAAAACCACCTCAAACTATCAATTTAGGTGAATGTAATGGTTTTTTATGAACAATTTGTGGATTTTCTTCGAACCAGAATCGACAGTTTTGTTTATTTACCACATCACTCAGATGAAAGTGAGTCTCATCGGAGAAGATAATTTTCTTAAGAAAATCAGCAAATTCACGTTCTCACTCAAGAACTGAAGCCATTGGACTACTGTCCAATGAGTGAGAGTTCTTTCGTGTTGGGTTCAGTTCTTGAGTGAGATCAATTTTATACGGATGCAAACCCAAATCCTTTCTCAAAATCCGCCAGGTTGTAGTTTGAGACAGTCCCAGTTCTTGAGAGCGTCTTGGAATCAACAGTTTGCGGTCTTCAGCCACACTTCTCTTATTGGCACTTAAACATTATGTTAAGATAATGTGGGCTCAATATTTTCATCAATTCTAAGAATAGCGAGCACTCTTGGACGAAAATTTATGTTCGTAATAAATGGCGCACGAAAAAGTTGCAATTGGAGAACGATTATTTTGATAATAAAACTGAATAATTTGTAAACGTTATTCTTGCGTATATCTCATCATGATGAAATTGTAAATATTACTGAATACAATGAAATAAAAAGTGACAGATCATGACATATTACAAATGGCCGAAACGTCACTTATAAATCACATGATTCCTATTGGAAAACCAGATACAATTCGATCTTCACATTACATTTTACTGTGCCTGCCTAAAGTATTTTAACGGAAGCTGGGTCGGCCACTGAGCTTTGCACTAAAACAAAAGATCATGAGTGTTTTCATCCACATCGGTAATTGCTTTTCCATCCAGCTCCTATCGGGATTTTAAACCAGTATCTTGTGTTTCAACTTCAAAAGCTTTAGTCACTGTATCTACTGTAGATAAGATATATTATAGAAATTGAAAAAAAGGCATGTCACTTGACTATATAAAGAATTATTTTACATATAAAATTAATTATATATACTTTATTGTACAACTGAACCAGTTATTTAATCATATACAAAAAGAGGTTCTTCTTCGCTTGTTATTTTATTCAGCAAGCTATACGTATCTATAGTATCCTTTGACAGGGAATTCCTCAACAAGATCATTCCATCACTTTCAAAAAATTCAAGTTGATCGTCTTGGAAAAAGTGGAAAAATTTTTCAATTTTGGGCATTTTCTGGTCCGGTATACTCAATCCGATACAATCCTGAGTACTTATCAAATGTTCTGCAATCATAAAATAAAGCAAAAATGTGCACGAACTTTCACCCATTATCTTTAATCGCTAAAAAATTATAATTATTATTAAATATTCGTTTGATCATAGCACTTAACAAGACACGTTACCTTTGGGTTCAGCTTTGATTGTTTAATCAGATCCATTATATTAGCATCGTGAAGTTCATTACAGTTGCTCAATTTTAATCTAGTCGTACTTATTAGATTCGATGCTAGCGTTAATAGTTGAACATGGTCAATTTTCATTTCATCCAATATAAGCTTTGATCGACCAACATTTTCAAACACACTAAAGTCGGTTAGAACGCATCCGGAAATATAATAAGTCACATTATCGGTGACATCTTTAAATAGTTGTGTAAAATATCTTATTAAGTTACCTAATTTAGTCGAATTCTGGGCACTCGAGTCAGTAATATTTAGTTCAATTACTGCACTTATCGAATCAATTTTTTCGGTAAATATAGGAGCTTCGAATGTTATTTCGTCGGAGCAATTGAACGTGTACATTTGTCGAGTATTCGGTAATTTTAATAGACGGACAAATAAATCATTAGTAATATTATAATCAATCGATATTTCATAAATGACTACTGGCACAGGCTTACATAGTTTAATGATTTCCTCAATATCGATATCATTTTTGTCTAAATTTATCCATCTCTCTTCCAAATATTCAAAATTTGAAATATTTAGTATTTGGGCCACCACATCGAATTCGATTTTATATTCTCCATCCGACATATAAAGCGTCGAAAAGTATTTATGGTATTTGTATATAAAATATCCTGTAATCGTTCTATAATCAAAATATGGTAGCGGGAATTCAATTTTACTTTCAAAATCTATATTGAATGGTAATTTCTTGGTGATGCAACGTTGTAGATAGTTATCCAAATATTGATCGAAATAGGGCTGTCGGAAATCTTTATTCGCTAATTCAATACATAATAAATCTTCTAGACTGAAATCTTTAAGTAGATTGTAGTGAATCCATTCCTCACCACATACATCTAGCGCTAGTGTATCAATATCTATATAGTTATGTTCGGATCTATGCCACGGCAGCACTTCTTCTAAAAATAGGGAACGCGGTTTTTTGTTAAATGACAAATTTTTCCTAAAAATTTCGTCGATTGCCCTAAATGTTTCTTCGTCTACATTATCTTCAAATTCGAATACTAATATACTTTCGAAGGTCAACCAATTTACCTGTCTTTCGTATCGTTTCGATAAGAATTTCAATACATTTTGTTCATTAAATTGATTTTCAAGGTCAATAGCCAATTTTTCAGTAAATTGATCGATTTCAATAAAATATGTTGTTTCCGATAACCAAAACAATTGATACTTCGATCGCAACAGACATTCCATTAATAGTTCAACATTATCTCCACTTCGATCGCTTACAATATGCTTGATATTATCATCAAATGCGTGATGGCATATCTCTTCAACAACGATATTAGGTTCTTGTGGTAAAAAGTTTACAAGAAGCTAGAATAAAATGATCTTAATTACTAAATAGTAAATAAATTGCTAACTAAGTATATAAAACGAAATGTATTTAAATTTACTCACGTTCTCAAACCACTCAAGAAGTTCGTTGTGAACATAAAGAGATTTCAAACCCATTTTGCTTTGCAACTTTCACAATTATAATTCTTCGTTTCATTCACTAGTCTAATATTCTGGCTGGCGTTGTCCACGTACTGTGCGCAAACTCGAATATCAGTATAAATATGATTATTTTAAGAGCAGGTGAGATCAACCTTTTATATATATATTTGCTATTCCTATAGGCATCAGCTAAGTTTCACACCTAAGAAATTTAATGAAAATAAGTGATCGTAGACCAACGAGTCCAAAGTTTCTTCGTTTTTTAAAAAAACATTGATGACGTACAAAAATTAGCTACAATGTTATTAACATCTGCCAATATCTCCAGCAATGATATTTTGAAGTTTTTAAATACTCATAACGTGGTTATCTTATCAAATTTACAAATATTATATGAACGCATTCAGGCTAGCAAAAAATAATCATTTTGATAAAAAAAAAATGATATTGTTACGGATCTGCTACGGATCATATTCAACCCTGGAACCCTTTATTATTCAACCACCTAATAAAGTATCTAACAGCGGCTTGTCACTGTGGTGGAGGTCTTCACATATGTAACTTTAATACTTGGTTCATACATTTCAATGTAGTGAAGATAACAACAGTGTCGAGTAATAAACAAAACTCTTTACATAAGTCCGACTTAACGCATACGTAGGCTGCAAGAAAATATCAACCTTTAGTGAAATTGGTGAATATTCTTTTTTCACCCGTTTGTGTGCAGTATAGCAAAAATAAACAAACGCATTCGAAAAAAAATTTTATTGAGTAAAAATTGAAAGTAAACAAGTGAATGAGAATATTATTTTGACACACTCGCTCTTTCGAAGGGATGGAAAAGAGAATAAAAATGCTTAAATGGTACTAAACCTTTTATAGTGTGCGTCTATTATTCGTAATATACCTTAAGTAGTGCCCCTGCTCTGTGAGTGGGGCATTCGTGTTTCTTAAATATTTCTAACGAAACATACGACCTATATAATACTACCACAGTATCCAGAGCTTGTGGTAGGAGGTGACTTCATCTGGTAGGATCGCTGGGCTGACGACCAGCATCCGTAAAAAAAACAAAAATGGTAAAAATGTTAGTAAAAGAAAAACTATCGGATACCGCCAAAACAATAATGACTCCCCGCTTAATAATGACAACAATAATGACTCGGAAACGAGAATGAGTATTGGCACTCACTATGTAAACCTGGGGTGTATGACGGCCTTACCACATGTATAAAAGAGTATCGATTGGAATTCGTTGCGCTTCAAGATACTCGATGGCCAAAAAGTGGAGACCATGCGTCCCAAGACTATACGTTGCTACACAGTGGAGATGACCTTGGAAATTTTGGAGTAGGAATTCTCATTGGGCCACAGGTAAAAGAAGGTTGTACTGGTTTTCAGGCAGTCGATAATCGAATGCGTAAGCTTCACTTGCACATAAGATTAGCCAACCTGTCAATTGTATGTGTACATGCACCCACTGATGTTATCAAATTATCTGGTCACTGCAAAGCTATGATGGAGATTTTCGTACAAGTCACGGAAGACAAGAGAATATACAACGCGGTTCTTCTGTGATTCACTGTGAACAGTGTCTGGGTAGTATTAAAAACCTCGGTTGTCGATGCTGCCCAGTACATTCTTGGTATAGTAAAAACTTAGCCCAAAAATGATTGGTTTGATGAGGAATGTCGTCTTGCTGTAGAGCAACAAAATAAAGCCATTCATTTGTGCGCTGCCTCGGTTTACAATCTCAAGAAGGAACAAAGCAGTTTCTTGCTAGGAGGACAACTAAACGCATGTGTAGACTGAAGAAGCGTGAATGGTGGAAGGCAAGGGTCTTAAGAGTACAACAACTCAGCAATTAGCACAATTCGCATGGTTTCTTTAAGGGAACCATCGAATTGCACCATACCTCTAGAGCTCGGTCAACTGCCATTCGGGACCAGGATGGAAACCTCTGTGTTAACGTCGATGCGGACTCAAATGTGTCAACTTGCAAATGCGGATATGTTGAAACTGTACAGAGTGTTGATAAAACCCGTTGACATGTATGGATGTGAGAGTTGGACCTTTACGGATGAGTACGAGAGGTGGCTTCTTACATTCGAGAGAAAAATCATGCGTGTGATATATGGTTCAAAACGCGACGTTGATGGCACATACCGAGATCGTTTCAATCACGGGATCAGGAATTTATTGCGAATTCCGTTATTTATTTGCGAATATCGTGCATGAAATCAAAGGACAGCGAGTACGCTGGCTCGGTCACGTTCTCCGTTCTGATCCGAATCGAATGATACAGCGATCTTTGAAAGTAGCGCCGTCTTTCGGTAGGCGAAGAGATTTCTATTGGTGACGATGGCTCCACGGTGTAGAGAGCGATCTGGTATCTTCTGGTTGCTTGCAACAGTATGAAGAGCTGGCTTGTGATCGAAATCGATGGAGTCAGATTGTTGACAAGGTACGGGCCTTGATTAAAAACTGGTTAAAAACCGTCAAAAAAAGTGTCGGTGAGAAACGAGTAATTTTGAGTTTTTTATATGGACTTTGTCGTTACCAACACACTCTAAGGTTGATCTTTTCATTTGACGGTGCTCGTACGACAAAATTAAGTAGCCTCATGTAAACACATACACACTTGCGACGGCATCAGCATTTTGAGATTTTTGTATGCTTTATTGTTGTAGTAGTGTATATATAAATTAGTTTTGACTCAAAGCTGTAGTAGTTTTTTAACTCCTTCCTCATTCTTGTTATTACTCTCTTTCTCTATCTCTCTCATCAAGCTACCTATGATTATTAATTACCTCCTCCACTTGAGACATGGAAAGAGATAAAACAATTTTCTCGTTCTTCAAAACTAATCTCCAACATAAATATGGGATCTCTGGGTTGGATTCGAGAAACAGCTTCTCTTTTAACGTCTACTTCAAATCCGCGTACTATATCCACACGATCATTAACTCTTATGATGACAGCATTGATAAGTGGACATACTCGCTACAGTATAATATGAAAGTCTTTATACGATATACAAGTAAGACTAAGATCAAAAATTGATGTTTGTTAGTTTGAGAAAATAACTATAACTCTTTGGAACATGAGGATTGCTAAGCATTAATATGTAATTGAAGTTTAGATTCAAAACCAAAAATTAGTTTGCTTATAGGCCCTGTGGTTGGGGGCAAACATGTTTCGTAAATATTTCGAACGAAACATGAGATCCATAGAATACCACCACAGTGTCCAGAGCTTGTCGTAGGAGGCGACTAAATTTGGTTGGATCGCTGGGCTGACGACCCGCATCCGTAAAAAAATATCACTGTTAAAAATGTCAACAATAAAAACAAAGTCGGATACCACCAAAACAAGAATGACCCCCCGCTTAAGTACCCGGATACGAGAGTGAGGATTGGCACGTGGAACGTGCAGTCATTAAGAAAACCTGGCGCGTTGAACGGCCTTATCACTTGTATGAAGGAGTATCGGCTGGAACTCGTAGCGCTCCAAGAAACTCGATGGCCTAAAAGTGGAGACCATGTGTCCCAAGGCTATACGTTGATACACAGTGGAGATGACCTCGGAAATCTTGGAGTTGGCTTTCTCATTGGGCCGCAGGTAAAAAAGGCTGTGTTGGATTTCCAGGCAGTCGATAATCGAATGTGTAAGCTTCGCTTGCACATGCGATTAGCCAACCTGTCAATTATTTGTGTACATGCGCCCACTGAGGTAAGCCAACCCCAAGATAAAGACTCATTTTACAATAATTTGGATAATCTGATGGGCTCTATACCTGAGCACGATGTCAGATTGGTGATTGGTGACTTTAATGCTAGAGCTGGCAGAAATCAGACCGATTTATGTAATAACATAGGTCCGTACTCCCGACACGAAACTGCGACCGATAATGGGGAAAGAATGATGTACTTTGCGATCGCTCATGATCTCAAAGTAGCAAGTACATTCTTTCCTCATAAAAACATCCACTTAGAAACATGGACACACCCACGTAAAACATCCCGAAGCCAAATTGACCATGTGTTGATTTCAAAAGGGCGGGCTCGGGTTGTCCAAGACGTGAGATCGTATCGGTCGTCAACCAAATTCGTAGGCAGTGACCATTTTATGGTTGCTGCAAAGTTGCGATGGAAATTTTCGTACAAGTCAGGGAGGACAGGAGAATATAAAACGCGATTCTCCTGTGAAGGTCTGATAAATGAAGAAACGCAAAGAAAATATCAAGATCTTGTCAGCAATAGCATTATGCAATCCAATTATCAATCTGATGATGTGAACAGTGTCTGGGAAGTATTGAAAACCTCGGTTGTCGATGCTGCCCAGCACACTCTCGGTATAGTGAAAACTAAGCCCAAAAATGATTGGTTTGATGAGGAGTGTCGTCTTGCTGTTGAGCAACGCAATATAGCCCACAATGAAGGGCAGACTCGGTTTACAATTGCAAGGAAAAACAAGGCAGTTCTTGCTAGGAGGACAGCTAAACGCATTTGTAGACAGAAGAAGCGCGAATGGTGGAAGGCCAAGGTCTTAAGAGTACAACAACTCAGCAATGAGCACAATTCGCGTGGTTTCTTTAAATGAATCACCGAATTGCACCATACCCTAAGATCTCGGTCAACTGCCATTCGGGACCAGGATGGAAACCTCTGTGTTAACGTCGATGTGGTACTCGATACATGGCGTGAACATTTTTCTGATCTACTTAATGTTCCACATGTATCACAAGCTGTATTTGAATACCCTCAAATACAAACCGCGGAGATGTTCATTGAGGATCCATCCTATGAGGAATTCACAATGGCCATGCAGAGATTAAAGAAAAATCGTTCACCAGGAGTTGATTGCATCAATTCAGAGCTCTTGATATTCGGAGGGCTAACTTTGTGGAACTGTCTTTTCGACCTTGTTCGATTGGTATGGCGAAATGAAGTTATGCCTGACGAATGGAAAGTGGCCGCGTTATGCCCAATATTCAAAAAGGGTGATCGCATGAAATGCGAGAATTATCGCGGTATAGCTCTCCTTTGGACAGCATACAAGTTACTGTCTTACATAATCTTGGGAAGAATTACTCCTTTAGCGGAGGAAATTGTCGGTGACTACACACTTAAAAATATTTTTGATATACGATGCAAATAGGATCGCATACGTCCAACATATGGTTGCTTCGAATTTAAATACAAACTTTGTATCGAAAAGTCAGTTGAAGTTATTTACGTCGATTTGCAAAATTCAAAGCATAGTTTAAATCGGATCTAATTTCAATATATTTCGCATCGTAATCTGCAGAGAGATGCAAAATAGCTTTAAAAATTATGTCGATGCTATTTACATTGAAAACCGCGGTATAATGTAAATTGTGTCACTAATTGTTGGGATGCTAGTTATATGTTAAAGATAAATACAAATCAGGCTTGTAATGAATGAGAATTCAATTTTGTATGCTTCTTAATATATGAGGAGAATCAAAATTGCTTTGAAAATATTACGATGTTATTTATATTGAAATAACCAATGTAAAGTAATTTGCTATAGAAAATCATTCAAAATTTATTATTTATAAAGAACTGGTTCAATAAGGTATTAAACTTCTTGCGATTTTTTTTTAAATTTTATTTAATTTTAAATTAATATTTTCTTTAAGATATACATTTTTATAAATATTTTATTACTTAAATTAAATAACTTTCCTCTGAGGATGAAAAAGCCTTTTTTATAACTAAACTCACTATCGATAAATGCAAGTTTATATTTGGCCTTTATTAATGGTCAATTTGTAATAAAAGTTGAGGTTCTGCAAAATTTTTAGATCTCCTTTTCTAATAAGTAAAGTATTTTGTTCTTAATGTTTGCAATCGTGATATAAAATAAATAGCCTCTATTTAATTTTCTATTGTTGCTGTACAATCCTAAAATAATAAAAATAGTTGGCAATGATTAGGTCAAGCTTACAATAAAATTTTTGTAAAAGTGAAATCAATTTTAAATATAGGTACATTATAAAGTTTTAGATTTCTTACAATCCCTTCATAATCCACCGATTTAAATTGAGGAAATAATTCAATCATAGCACATGCTAATGATTGAATGTGAATAAGTTCAGAGTGGTATGTAAACCTTTTTACCAATAAATTGACACTTTTTCTAACCACTGCTCTTCTTTCCATATCAGATACTCCGTGTAATTTTTTCGACGCATATTTTTTTTTATTTAAGAGTAAAAGAACTCTTTCGATGCACAATTGCATCGTATAGTAAAAATCAGCCACGTTGTTCTTCCATGTTTTTCATTTTTAAAATAACTCAAAATGTTTTTTATTTATTGAAAATAAATAATTAATGAAAAATTTATAGATATCTGATATAGTAAATCTTCGTACTCCTAAACTAGTCCATGTTTGTAGACGAAATGCAATTTTGGCTACAACTTTAATTTGTATTATAACTTGATAAATTAATTATTTAATTTATTAATTGAAATAATACTTTTTTCTCACTCACTTAAATAATTTTTTTTTAAATTGTAATATTATTTTAACTATAAAATAAAACCACGGTCGCGATAGTTTTATAAGACGAAATAAATTAAACGGAATAAATTTTTTCGTTTAATTTATTTCGTCTAATAAATAAATTCGTGTGCTTCGATTCAACATCCAACGAGGACTAAAACAAACAAAGTTAAATTTTACTAACCCAATCATCCAAATATTACTTAGAAACCTACGTCTAAATATAGTCAATACCTAGATAAAATATAATTAAGAATACAATGGGTTAATACATTTTGCTGTAACATTTTTCTGTATTGCGTTATATTATATATTGTTTGATTTTTGGACCACCGATTTCGATTTAAATTGAATCGTAAAACCGTGTATGGCGTTAATTATATTGTAATAAGTTTTCGATGCAAGCAAAACATGAGTTTTAGATGCAATTACATCAAAAACAGTTTCGATTTATTCTTTGTATCTAATTATGATACGCGATTACTTCGTATGTGCCGCGATGCAAGATTTACAACGAAAATCGCAGCAAAATTTCTAAGAGTGTACCAAGGAGGATTCCATCCAAATCGGTCAGTCACTGATCAAGTTTTTTCGCTGCGGATGATTCTTTCCAACTACTACGAAACATCTCGCGATGTACACCAGGTATTCCTAGATTTCAAGCAAGCCTTTGACTCGATTAATCGAGAGAGGCTATGGTATGCGCTTGAATATTTAGGAATACCACAAAAATATGTACATCTGTGTAAAATGACAGTAACGCAGTCACAATGCTGTGTCAAAGTTGAGAACAGGCTATCGAGAATTTTTGCAATTACTTCTGGTGTTCGACAAGGAGATGCGCTGTCCCCGATACTTTTTAATCTCATGTTGGAATACATCCTTCGTAAAAGTGAAACACCTCAGGAAAATATCTTATTCCGACAATCCAATCAACTTCTTCCGTATGCAGATGATATCTGTGTGATTGGATTAAATGGCAACGGAGTGAAAGAGATACTTGATCCACTGGAACAGTTTTCAGCTTCCGTTGGTCTCAAAATCAATGAGTCCAAAACCAAATATCTGATATCTGGTTTTCGAGACCAAGACGCAAGTGATTTCAGTAGTGGAAACCACACGTTTGAAGGAGTGATGAGATTCAAGTATCTTGGATCTCTCATTACTCACGATAATAATGTGGGAGAGGATATCAAGGTTCGTCTTGCCGCTGGCAATCGGGTTTTGTATCCTCTACGTCTACTGCTGAAATCAAAATATCTTGCAAATACGGATAAGCTGAAACTGTACAGAGTGTTGATCAGACCCGTTGTCATGTATGGATGTGAGAGTTGGACCTTGACGGATGAGTACGAAAGATGGCTTCTAACATTCGAGAGAAGAATCATGCGTGTGATATATGGCCCAAAACGCGACGTTGATGGCACATACCGAGTTCTATTCAATCACGAGATCAGGAATTTAATGCAAATTCCTGATATCGTGCATGAAATCAAAGAACAGCGAATTCGCTGGCTCGGTCACGTTCTGCGTGCTGATCCAAAACGAATGATACAGCGATCTTTAAAGGGAGAACCGCCTTTCGGTATGCGAAGAGGTCGCTGTCGGCGACGATGGCTCCACGGCGTAGAGAGCGATCTGGCATCTTCTGGTTTTGACAATATGAAGAGCTGGCTCGTGATCGAAACCGATGGAGCCAGATAGTTGACACGGTACGGGCCAATTATGGCCTGTAAAGACCGATAAAAAAAAAAAAAAAAATTGGTCCGGTGAATTATGTTCACATTAATGAAGCAAAAATTGCAATGAAAGTTAGAAATAAATGTATGCGAGAATTCTGGATTAATATTGAGGTTGGCTTTCCTCTTTAATTAAACATAAGCTTTGGTATACCCATTCCTGGTGGTTCTGTTAAAATAAAATTGCTTCAAGACGTAAACATTGATCAGAAAAATTCTAATGACGTCCCATAATAAATAAAAATCGTTAGAAATCAAAAGGTCCAACACGCTAAGATATGTGCATGTGTCTTACAACAATCCTGATAAACATCTACAAAATAACTTCCAGACACAATGCCACTAAGGTCCACAGTTCAACCTGCACATGTACTTACACAATAAAAACACCCATTTGTGGTTTTTGGTCACCACCGAGAAACGAACCTACTTTCTCTGTCACAACGGGCGTGTATAAATTTGGCGGTGGCACCAAATATCAACCAATTAATAAAATATTTCGTGAATCTGGTATTCGACATCAAATTACGCTGAAACTTTTTCAACAGGTAAATTAGAAATAATAATACAGGGTGGGGCAAAAGTCCCGGTATATCATTTTAATTTACGTTAATAGCTCCGTTTTGCATTAATCATTATGTTGTGTAAACGCCCCAATTTTATAATGAATAAATATACGCGCAGAAATAGTGACAATATTTTTGAAGATAATCGTTCCATTAATGCCACTCAGCGGAAATTGCGTCAATAATATAATCGTCCAGTGCCCCACAATTTATCGTTTACTTGCGAATTTTCGACAGTACGGTACGACAGCAGACATACTTTGTTCTGGAAGACAACGGACGTCTCGTAAAATGTGACTCTGGTGCTCGATAGTGTTGCATAGTCTTCAGAATAATCAATTCGGAGACGTGGTTCCCAGTTACACATTTATGCATGCAGTTTAAGGCGAATTTTGAAAACTGATTTGAAAATGTTCCCGTTTAAAATTTAAGTAGTCCAAAAAATGCTACCGAGTGATCCTGAACATCGAGTTGAATACAGTAATGCAATCCTAAGGCTGTATGTTGAAATTGATTTTTTTGTCTAAATTGATAACGAGCGATGAAGCCCATTTTCATCTCAGTGGCCAGAACAGTCAGGTTTGGGATCATAGAATCCTCAATTAATTCATCAAACATCATTGCATCCACTTAAAAAAACTGTATGGCATGGTATTCATGCTGGAAACATCATTTGTCCCTAGTTTTTTGAAAATGACCAAGGTGTTGAAGTTACTGTTACTGCCGAACGGTACAATGACATGATTCGAAGCAACGACTAGAGGACATGTGGTTTCAGAAACAAAGCCACAGGGACACGGCACACACAGCCCGTTCAACAATTCAATTATTGAATGAGGTTTTTCCACGAAGACTAATTTCGCGAAATGGAGATTTAGCATGGCCAGCCAGATTGCCGGATTTAACAGTACCAGATTTTTAATAAGCTCGAAACGATTCAACATCTTAAAGGCAATATTCGTTACGAAATAGTAGAAATTCAGTCTGAAATGTTGCAGGATGTCATGAAAAATGGCTTAAAAAGAGTCGAAAGTTACATAGTGAATCGCGATCACCATTGAGCCGATATAATTTTCCAATCATAACGAAAAAAAAATGTTAAGACCAAATAGACTTTTTATGAAAACCAAACCTATTTAATCTTTCTTTGAACAAAGTTATAGATAATCAAGATGGTAGCGGGGTATAAGATATGGTCTAAAAGTAGAAGGCCGGTGCCCCAATAAGAATATATGTTGCATAGAACCACAGGTAAAACATAATGTATCCCACTTGTAGTTGATGAAATAGATACAAACTCAACTTTCATCTATAAAACTCTTTTAATTGTATCTGTAGATGCTACAATTGATGAAATAGACACTTCAAGTAAAGGGTTTTTCAATAAGATATTTCATTTTGAATAGCCTGCTATTTGGGCAACTGTCAATTTTGGAGGTGTCATGTATTAACATTTGACAAGTAAAAATAACGCATTGAAATTGTTAAAATTCACTATAAAAATCGTGAAGCACCTTCTCGGCCGGTAATAGTGAAACTGGTGGCAAAATTTAAACTGTTGGGACAAGTTAGTGATGTGAAGAATCGAAACCGTGTGCGTCGCGCAAGAACAACTGAAAATATTGTTGGTGTAGGCCGTAGTGTTGAAGAAAACTAAGATTTAACGATTTCTCGTCGATCTTTGGACGTTTTGCCGATAAGCAGAACTGTCGCATTCGGGACTGAACTACGTGCCACACAAACAACGAAACAATCGCAATTTTGCAAGAAATTTCCTGACCGCGTGAAGAGGTGACCACAATTGGCCACCGAGATATTGTGATTTTATACCTTTAGAGTGTTTTCTTTTCTTTGGAACCACGTGAAAGATAAGTTCTATGCCAATACTCCACAATTGATTTCAAGACCTTAAAGATGGAATTCGTAAAGTTATCGAAGACATAGAGCCGCAAATGTGCGAATTGGTCATGGGCAAATTCTTGAGAAGTATATATAGTGCTGCAAGTGTAGCATTGGCGACCATTTGGCTGTTATAACGTTTTCAACTGTTAATGGCATACTTTCCTCTTTACAATAAAATAAACATTCGTTGATATCTCTTAAATACTCGTTTTTCAAAATATCGAAATGAAACCTCTTATTGGAAAATCCTTTATAAAGTTTCATTTTATAAACATTTAAATAACCTGATGGGATGCTGTATAAGATAGCAGAAAAAAATCCAGCAGAAAAAATATTTTTTTCTACTCACCACTAGGGGCACTACTATCGCTAAAGAGAATTTCTTCTGCTGTCATTTTTGTATAGCCAACAGAATTTTTCTGTAAATTTTTTAATTTTCTTCAATACTTTAATTTCAAAATTATTCCAGGTTTCAAATAAAATATGTATATTATGCTATGGATGGACCCTCCTGTAACCAATATGCCATTATGATTTTCCAATAGTGACCATACATCTGAATATGACGTTTGAGCATAATCGACCGAGTTTGAACTACTCCAGAATTTTTCAAAGTTTTGGCCCATACATAAAAATCAGTTTTTTCACTGTGAGCTATGGATGAGACCCCCTTGTAACCAATATGTCATTATGATTTTCCAAGGTATGGGCCAAAACTTTGAAAAATTCTGGAGGCGCTCAAACTCGGTCGATTATCCTCAAACTTCATAGTTGTATGTATGAAGATAAGATGACGAAGCTTCTGGAAAGTCAAACTGAAATATTTATAACAGGGGCTTCATTCATAGTTTACAGTAAGAGGCTAACTCTAGATGAAATTAATATGTTTTATTTAGTATATAATAATCTTATAGAAATAATATACATATTTTATTTGAAATCTGGAATAATTTTGTAGTTAAAATATTGAAGAAATATAAAAAATTTACAGAAAAGTTCTGTTGGCTATACAAAATGACAGTAGAAGAAATTCTCTTTAGCGATAGTAGTGCCCCTGGTGACGAGTATAAAAATCATTTTTCTGCTAAAATTTCTCTGCTATCTTATACAGCATCCTGATGGGTGCTATTCCAGAGAATGGACGATTTGTCAATGCGTTTACATCGCCCGTCACATCAAGAAAAATCTTTTTTTGTATCCTTGAATCATGCAATTCCCTAACATCTCCCTTTGAGTTGAATTTTTTGTTATGTTACATATATATATATATATAAGACATATGAATTCAATACATTCGTCAGGTTTTTATCATAGTGAGGTAAACAACTGATCTACGCAAATCGTAATAGTTTTCATAACGAGTTCTAAGCCAATTTGAATTTTCTGATCAAAAGCTCTAGTATACGTATAAGAGAAAACAAATAAATATCCCTGTATAGAGTCGATAAGCTCAGTGGAAAATCCTTTTCATACCTTTTTTATTCATTTTCTACACATTTATATTGATAAATTTTCCCTTTTATCGTCATAATTATGACAGCATATCATGAAATATATGATGAAAAACAACAAATAATTTTCTTTATTTTTGTTTTTTTTCTTGTCGTGTTTTATTGTCCTCATTGTTATGCCATAAATTTTCTATAAAAAGAACAAACACACACACATATATACACAAACAAACAATCATTGAATAAAATGTAACAAAGAAAATTGTACAAGAGATAAGAACCAAATTGTATGTATATCGTATTACACACATATCGAACAAAAGCTCTGATATACACACATATGTATCTCTAACACACAATAGAACGATATAAATATCATGATTTGAAGGTTTTCACCATTCATAACCCCACTCAAAACGACAAAAAAATTATTGAGGTTAATGTCAAACACTAATTTTGTGAAAATCTATAATATTTCGTAATGAGGTACCAACTACGCCAAAACTGTTGTATGTCTTCATACTGTAAGATTTTAAAATATTTATACCATACGCTACTGACATCCCTTTCATCAGTTCACGGGGCTATGCGATTCGTATAAACGTGGTTATATCATAACTTTTAGTATTTGTCCAATACTTGTCCAATCCTTATAAATAGTGATCTAATAGCAAGTATTTTTTCCAATTGAGATTAATGCACGACAACTGTCATGTTCATATGATATTTGTGTATTAAGTATTCATAGACATTTCACCATGACAGTTCACGTTTACAAATTGTGGTAATTTATTTCAAAAATCAGTGTTCAGTGAAAAATTGTTTTCGTGCTCTTTAGTCGAAGAGTTTTGTGTTGTTCATAATCGTCTATTCACTGCGAATGCACTATTCGAATCAATAAATTTTGAACCACTATTTTGTTATTAGATACTGTGCACCCGACTATAGAGTGCGCACAATCAACTCATCGCCATTTTTAAGCTCTGGTTTTCTCATTGTGTCGTAGTTTGAAGTGTGGTCTTGGTGAGAATTCATACAAAATACAGATTGTTCAAGAATTGAGGCCGGTTGACCTTCCTTTGCGTCATCGATTAGTATATGGGCGTTGGTACAGCTCCAATTTGATTCGGTTTTTTTTATCGAAAAAGCTCAATTCTAGCTGAATATGTCAATAAACAAAATTGTCGTATTTGGCCTGATGAACAGTCAGAAAAGATTCAAGAGCTTCCAATGCATCTTGAAAAATGCAGTTTGGTGCGGTTTATGGGCAGATGTTAATGAATACTGAACAGAAATGTCATATAAACATACTTTTTCACTCATTAATCCCAGTGAGAATTCCAATTGGAAAAAGTACATCCTGTTGGATCACTCTTTGCATACTTCAAATTTCCATTGGAAGTAGCCAAAAAAACCACAACTTTTGAATATTCCTGTATGAGCCCATCATCGTTAAATTGATGCAATCTAAGAAAACCTAGTAACATATAGATCCCGCAATCAAACGGATTCAGAAACCCTGAATTTGTTTTTTCAGACAAATGTAATGATTTTCGCAATCAACATTCCTACTGTGAATTAATTGTGGTTGGTGACTTTAATGCTCACCATAAAAAATAGTTGAATCACGAAAATACGAACTGTGCTGGGCGTCAGACGGAGTGGCTTGCTGTTTCGCATGACCTTACGCAGATTGTTAGTGATTCCACATTTGAATATCAAAATTCTACAAGCAGTAATATTCTAGATCTTTGCCTTACAACAATTCCACTTTCAATGGAAGCGCTTGTCGAGGCTGGAATTGGAAATTTTGGCCA
Source organism: Tipula lateralis (assembly GCA_963932295.1). Classification (NCBI taxonomy): domain Eukaryota; kingdom Metazoa; phylum Arthropoda; class Insecta; order Diptera; family Tipulidae; genus Tipula; species Tipula lateralis. Next base: position 70,168,649 of record OZ010737.1, read on the forward strand.
CAACCTGATAACCATAAAAATTTAGACGTCAGTCAAGGCGTCTATAGCAATTCAACGAGGTTAACTATAATGGGTTACGGTCATTTTGTCAACATTTCTCGTGGGAGAGTCATAGTTTTTATAACAATCAAATAGACGACGCCGTTTCCAATTCAAGACTTTTTCAAATTGGATATATTCAAGGCTTTTCACAATGTTTGGCATGATACTCTCATTTGTAAACTTGTGGCATACGACTTGGATTCGACGACCACTAACTGGATACAATGCTTTCTCAAAGACCGAAAGATCAACGTGGTGCTAAATGGGAAATCATCAACGACACACTCCCCAAATGTTGGAGTCCCTCAGGGATCAGTTTTGTCACTAACTTTGTTTTTGTTACGCATTAATAACTTGTTGGATAGACCTGTGAACCCTATCCACAGTTTTGCTGATGATGCAACATTGCACTCTTCTATTTCATTCGAGGTCGAGCCTACTCCTTCAGAGTTAAACGGTAAACGGCTGGAAGTTGTCATTTCGCTTAATTTCGAATTGAGTACAATATTTAACGAAAAAAACACAAATATGCACGTTATCGCGTAAAAGAAGTCACAACGAATAACCTTTTGTGGTAAAAGGCCACGTTCGTCTGCTTGGTGTTCAAATTAGCAACAATTTAAAATGGAATGAACACATTATCGCATTGGCCAAATCAGCTTCACGTAAACTCTGGTTCTTCACAGCCCAGGTGGCGCAGTGGTTAAAGCTGTGGCAGTTGGAGTGGGAGGTACCGGGTTCGAATCACGATTCGGGGCAAGATTCAAATGGGGTTTTCACCTTCGATCGTTTGGACGGTGCGATCGGTGTGAAAAATGAACATATATCTGGATCCCCTGTCGTGTTTAGAATCCTTGGGCCGACCCATCTTCCATGTCAGTACTATAGGCTGACATGGAGCTATACAATGCACAGATAGTACTACGAAAAAACTCGGACCGATCGCCGGTCTAAGTGTGCGATAGCAGCCACAACAACCTAACCTAACCTAACCTAAACTCCGGTTCCTCAATAGATGCAGATGGTTTTTAAATCGCATCAGGTTCTCCAGATATATAGAACCTTTATTAGATCGTGTATAGAATATTGCTGTCAGGTTTGGGTTGGAGCATATGGCATTGCTCTCCAGTTGCTGGATAGAGTTCATCGGCGTGCCATCCGAATAATCCAGACTTACGAAAGATCTAGACAGCCTACAGCACCGCAGAGATGTTGCAGAACTCTGCGTGTTCCATAGATTAATAAACGGTAAATGTTCTGCAGAATCAAAGGAGGAAATACCACCATTTGTTACGCCAGGACGGGTAACACGAGGAACGGTTAATGCGCATAGGTTTACGGTGAAGCTGTCAGAACCTCAAACTGAGGTGCAAAGCGCGAATTCGTTATCGGGGTTTTAGTTTCCGTTGGAGTATAAAATCCACAAGTTTAAGATAGCTATCAGCCTGTACTTGAAGGATTTCACGTTGGATGCAGGAGCTCTGACAGTTACAAGGAGCTAGGACAGTGTAAAAGTCCGCCCTGCACCCAATTAAATGTTAATTTAAAAAAAAAAATCGGCACCCACAGCTCATCTAATTGGCTTCATTATTGGATTGTTTGCGACAGTACACCAATCCATAATATTATTGATAAAATATCTACATTGTTGACTTTGTCATCGGTATTAACGAATTATCGACGCATAATAATAAATCAAATCTACTGCGAGATCCTGATTAGAAGCACAATGAAGACTTAATCATCGAGTACTGACTGTATCACAGATCTCATTTATCAATAAAATAAAATAGTTGGTCGAGTACACCTCGCATGTATCGTAATCCAAATTATCAGTTTCCAGATAATAAAAACATATGAGGATGAGCAAGTTAATCTGAAGCAATAACCTGTAGTATATCACTGATTTACGTTAACCATCTGCACATTGCATTGTTCCATGCCAGCCTATAGTACTGACGCAAAAGATGCCTCGAACCATGTGTTTTGCACTCTAACAGGTGGTGGTACATGTGCTCTCCACATCACTTATCATGATCGAATGAAGAAACCTCGCTCCTCTGCTCCAACTACAGTAGCTTTAACCAGTGTGCCATTTGATTAGTTGTGTGTATGGGTTAGATACATCAAAAGCATTTATTAAAGAAGAATTCAAAGATACCATGTACATACACTAAGCTTTTTGGTAAATGAAAAGAACTCAATTTATCTATCTCACTCAATGCCTCAATGTTTCATCGATAATGATATAGCTTCCCAAAACGAATGTACTCAGTCCTGGAATCTGTCTGTCCTTAGAATGAAAGCCAAGATTATTTTTGGTATCATTAGTTAATACTCAAACAGTAAGCATAATCAAGCCAATATAATCTGTGTAGAGAATATCCTGGTTAACTCGCAAAAGTTTTCAATCTTTCGAATAACATTATCCGGTAAAAATACTAGTTCAAGAAAAACTAGAATCGCTCCTTGTTCAGATATTTCCATCGGATCCGAGTAACAGATATATACGTTAAAAGGACAACATTGACAATAAAATCCGTTGTTGTTTAGCAGTGACTATAGCAATGAGTTGGCCATAAGACATCATAATCGTTTAGACAATAGCCCACCCTTCGGATATCCCTTCCGTCCAGGTATGGTACTCGTACCGCTATACCTAAGTCGGAAGCTATTTCTCCTTAACATGAACTACTTGACAAGTGTGACCTCCCTGACAAGACTTTGTTCGCGGATTTTATAGCACTGTACCAGATATCAAAGACAAACTTCTTACTGCCCAGAATTTTTTTAAATCGTCCAATGGTTTCATAGAAATGCAGTCTCAACAGATTTATCTTGGGGTTTGGCTCCAGTATTTTTTTATCCTATACTTATCTTACTCTGGGGCCACTTTATTTCACCCCATGATTTTCCAATATGTTTGTCTTTCGCAATTATCGTTCGCTTCCACGTTACAGGTGTTCTTCCTACATTTCTTTTTCCTTGTGCGTTCCATTCCAGTGCCGTTTGAGTTATACATCTTGTGATTTCCTTAATGTGTGACCGATCCATCTCCACTTACACCTTCGTATATCAGTCTTAATGTTCTCTTGATATATCTGCCTATGTAGCTCGGTATCGAATATTTTGTTAGGCCAGAAGCATCTTAGTATTCATATGAGGCATTTGTTGACGAATACTTTGTCTCCATGTTTCGCAGCCGTATAGAAGCACTGATTTCACGCATGAGTTGAACATCCGTATTTTGGTGTTTTGAGTGAGTACAGTGTTTCAGACATTGTGTAGCATGGTGAAGGTTGCTCTGGCTTTATTTATTCGCCTGGTGATATCTTCTTCTGTCCCGCCGGTTATTGATAGAATACAACCGAGGTATATGAATTCTTTTACTTCTTCGATTTGTTGTTGGTTGATGCTTATTGGTGTGGTTATTGTACTGTTGAGCCTCGTTGTCTTAGTCTTTTTGATGTTGATTTTTAGACCAACTTCGTTCGCTAAGTACGATAGTTTCTGTATTTTCTGCTGCATATCGGAATATTTGTGAGTTAACAGGCATATATCGTCTGCGTAATCCAGGTCTTTGAGTTATTGAGTTTGTTCGTTAACCCTCATTGAATGCCATTGGGTGACTCACCGACCATTTTCTTCATGACATTATTTTATGCTACTAGGAACAGTAGTGGTGAGAGTACACATCCTTGCCGTACCCCATGATTGTTGTAGTACGTTTCACTTTGCTTGCCTTTGTGTTGTCCGCGGTTGCCTGCATCCCGATGCTTTTCTTGTATGAGTTGGATTATTATGATCGTGATGCCCATTTCGCAAAGTGTTTTACATATTGCATTCCTGTGTATGTTGTCGAAGGCGCGATCGATATCCACTAAGAGAAGGTATAGTGATGCGAACTGTATTTATATGGTCAGTGCAACTTCGCCCTGGTCTGAATCCAGTTTGTTCTTTTCTAAGTTTATTGTAGGCGATATTCTATCGAAGATGATCATTGATAATAACTTGATTATTGGGTTAAGAAGCAATATACTTTGCCAATTTTTACATTCCGTTAGGTCGCCTTTCTTAGGAATCATTTTGGTTAGGAAAGAAGGTTTCCATTTCCACGGTTTTTTAACCGTGTTCCATATTTCGGTTAGGAGAGGCGTTATGATTTTCACCGTAGTGGATGAAACGTGTCTGAATAATTCGGCTGGTATACTTCCGTTCGGGGTGTTTTGTTGTTCTTCAAGTTCTCAATTACACTACCAACTTCCCGCTTCGTTGATGCATGGGTGCTAATGGTTTCGTTGTCAGCGTTATTGGGTAATGTGAAGTTTACCAAGCTAGTTGGTGTTCCATCGCCAAAGTATTCTGCCCATCTCTTTAGCTGTGCTTCGTCTGTTGTTAGTATTTCACCATTTTGATGACTTATGGATGGTACGTTGGTATATTTTCCTGTGACCTTCCGTACGCATTGATGTATTCCGCTGTTGTGTTTTATGGCGACTGGTTTTATTTTGAATTAAGATATTAACAATTGATGGTCACTATGAATGTCCGCACCCCTCATTGATCTTATGTCTTGAAGCGATGAAAGGAATTTCTTGTTAATCATCACATGGTCTATATGGACTTTGCCATCCGGTGAGGTCCGTGTGTGTTTGTGGATATCTTTGTGGGAAATTTGCTACCACCTATGAATAGCTGGTTTGTGGCACAGAAGTCGATGAGTCTTTCCCATTATTATTTCTTACAGAGCTCAGCGCGTTTATTCCCATGATGGATGCCAAGTCCGAAACGGCCGTACCAATTTTTGCGTGAAAATCTACTTGAATTATTTTCACATCATTTCGGTGTGTTTTTGCCATAGTGGATTGGTGTTGTTCGTAGAATTCATCTTTCGTAATCTCATCTGCCTCTTCGTTGGAGCATAGCATTGTATGATTGTAATGTTTCTTATTTTCGACGATTGAAACCTTGTCATGATTATTCCGTTATTCACTGGTATCCATTCCATTAGTGCCTACACCTTGCTCGTGTGTATCATCTCGTCCAGAGTATTAGGAAATTTCCGTTGCTCATATTTCGATTTTGTAACGTCACATTTCTTGCTCCAATTGCGCTAATCTTGATGTTTCAGTTAGAGTTCATATATTCCAGGTTTCGATTTTTGTCCGTGTACTGTAGCGAAGGATCGATTGTGTTGTTTGGCGGTTTGAGTTATTATTTCTTCTACTAGTTTCCGCTTCTGTAATCATTTTGATTTCAGATTAATGGATGATTAGGCCAATGTATCCTAATCAGTCCCCAGGGCTGCTGGGTAAGGCATACTGACATGTCGGGGAGAGGATTCGTTCAACTCCAGTATACTATCGCTAAAATATCTATCTATACCAATCGCTCTAAAACTAGAACAGAGAATTAACTTATAGGTCGAAAGAGTTTTCTAGGCTATTCTGTCCTTTCTTCTATATTTTGGCATGTATCGGTAGCTAAAATCACTATTATGGTATGTAAAAAGAAATTGGGGATGATTTCCATTCCGCCCTGTAAGAGACCAGGAATAATCTTTAAAAATGATTTTGTTCAATTTTCATCCACACATACTGTTCTGAAATTGATACACCAGACCTCCTAACTGATGTCGAAATATATTTTTTCAACCAAAACCAAATTTTCAATGAATATTCTAGTTCCAATCTTCAAACAACAATAATAGCAACCAAAAATTTTATTTTTATTCTCCGTACTTATCTTGTCGTAAGTCGTAACATACTATTTCTATTTGATGTTTCGTTGGGGTGGTGGTTATGGTGGTAGTAGTGGTGATGGTTGTGTATTTGTTGCTCTCTGTATTATTAATAACAACACAGTGGAACAGAATGTTCAACAGAAGGAACGACATACATAAAATTAATTTTCTGATAAAATTGATAAAAACTTTTTTTTTCTACATATTTATTCGTCACTTATTCAAAAGGATTAAATTAATTTTTAATTAAACTAAGCCCAACTAAGCCAACACTTGAAGGATATGTTAATAGTTTTTGTTTTATGGATTAGTATTCCAACATATTTAGTTATTCATTTTTGATAGAGATTTTGGGGGTTTTCAACCTTTCAGAATATGCTCATGTCTATGAGGGAAGGAGAGAGTGTTAATACATAGATATACTCAAAGTACGAAAGTATTCGCCAGATTACAAGGGAGAGAAATGTTAGGGCAGTATGTTGTAATATAGGTGTACGAATAAAGTTGTTTGAACCAGATGCTTAATGGTGATGATAGAATAAGGTTGTTACAATGAAACATGTTTGATTGTTACTATTCACTTAAGATAAATGTCAAAAAGTCCGAATAGGCTTGTGCACAGTTTACAAAAATAATTGTTAATCACCAAATCGAATACTGCTTTCCTGAGTCCAAAAGCCATTCAAAAAATAACCCAAAATGTGTTACGATGGCTGTTTATGGAATGTCAAATGGAACCACTATCTGTTGATCATATCTGTTCGTACTAAATTCAATATTGTAAATATGCAGTTATTAAAAAGTTGATATGTAGAATCCTGGAGAAGTGATACCGATTTGGAATGGTTACGTCATTAAACTTCCTTCGATATTCCCTTCAAGGTCCTCATTCTTCGTTTTTTTTCGTACTTAGTTTAATGGAATGTATAGACTTCAGGCTCATACATATTTTTTGAGGTATATTCTCAATATAATAATGGATAATAACTTTTAAAGTGATAATTTTGACCGTCGGAAACTTTTACCATTTTAAAATAGATGTCACTGCGAATATTGTCGTTTTTATGGTTTCCCCTATTAGCGATGCCAACCAAACTAAAGGTGGAACCACACGATGGGTTTTTACAAACAAAAATATGTCAAAAAACACAAATGTAATTTAAAACTTTTGTGAAGTTGTAAATCTCATACACACGTTCATTAAAACATTTGTGTTTCATAATGGATATTGTAATAGAAAATCAGGCAATTTCAATATCTTTAGCTTTAGTAATCAATAAATTGAAACAATAAATTGAAAGAAAAGAAAATATGGTCCAAATTATGGTTTACAAGGAGATGTGAAGGTAGGGGGGATGTGGCTCATCTCATATTTAAAGAACTAAAATATGAAGATAAAGCTGGTTTTAAAAATTTTACAAGGCTATTAGTAGAAACATTTACTAAATTACACAGCAAAATTGAACTACTGATAAAACGCCGAAATACTGTGATGAGAGTGTGCGTTAATTCAGAAACAAGGTAAGTGCCTTATTTCTGGGATAAATATTGTTTTGTAACTAATTTTTATACACCTTTTGTTTAGGTTGTTATTAACTGTTTAAGCTATTATTTTCGAGTCTCTCCGGAGTTAATATCTGAAATAATACTGGAAACTATTAGAGCGATCTACAATGTGCTGGCAAATGATTACTTAAAAGTGCAGTTTTTTAAAATTATAATAATTATGTAAAATTTAAATTTGAATATGCTTTTAGATGCCCAATACCAATGAGGAATGGGAACAGGTTGCAACCATTTTTGAAATAAAGTGGAATTTTCCATATTGCCTCGGAGCTCTCGGCACTATTTATATATAAGCACAGTTTTCTAGCAATGTAATACTCTTTAATAGGCGGCAAACATATTATGTTCCGAGCCATAAAAAAGGATGGCTCGTATTATTTGAATTATAAAGGCTTCAACAGCATTATTCTGATGGCTTTGGTAGATGCAGACTACAATTTTTTATATGTAGATGTAGATGCAACGGAAGAGTCCACGATGCGGGGGTACATATCAACTTTATGTGAAGCAATCGAGAACAATTCAATAAATTTCCCTGATAACAAATGCTTGCCTAACACCAATTTTGAAGTATACTTTACAGCATAGCTGCTGATGACGCTTTTCAATTCACTGAAAGATTAATGAAACCCCACAGTACCGATTAGATATTTAATTACCGTTTGAGTCGGGCGCGCAGAGTAGTTCAAAATGATTTTGGCATTATACCTTATAGGTTTCAAGTGCTTCAAACAGATATACGACTAGATGTTTCCAAAATTCAGGACATAGTGTTAACGACATGCGTTCTTTAAAAAACTTTAATATTCAAGACAACTTTAATATACACATGGCGGATAACGAAAACGCGAAAGCGGTTACTGTAACACAAGCTAATTGGAGGGAGAATACTCTTATCACCAATTTAGAGCCTGCAACTGGGGTTCGGTCAGCAAACAAACCCATCGATATAAGAAACAAATATACTCAGTACTTCAACACTGTTGGAATGGTTTCATGGCAATGGGAGGCCATTAATAAAAACCATTTTTAAATATTTTATAAATTCATATACATATCACATTTTAATAAACGCAACGAAAATATCAAGATCTTGTCAGCAATAGCATTATGCAATCCAATTACCAATCAGATGATGTGAACAGTGTCTGGGAAGTATTGAAAACCTCGGTTGTCGATGCTGCTCAGAACACTCTCGGTATAGTGAAAACTAAGCTCAAAAATGATTGGTTTGATGAGGAATGTCGTCTTGCTGTTGAGCAACGAAATATAGCTTATAATGAAGCGCAGACTCGGTTTACAATGGCAAGGAAAAACAAAGACTTGCTAGGAGGACAGCTCAAAGAATTTGTAGACTGAAGAAGCGAGAATGGTGGAAGGCTAAGGTCTTAAGAGTACAACAACTCAGCAATGAGCACAATTCGCGTGGTTTCTTTAAAGGAATCACCGAATTGCACCATACCTTAAGATCTCGGTCAACTGCCATTCGGGACCAGGATGGAAACCTCTGTGTTAACGTCGATGCGGTACTCGATACATAACGTGGACATTTTTCTGATTTACTTAATGTTCCACATGTATGACAAGCTGTGTTTGAATACCCTCAAATACAGACCGCAAAGATGTTTATTGAGGATCCATCCTATGCCCAATTTTCAAGAAGGGTGGTCGCTTGAAATGCGAGAATTATCGCGGTATAGCTCTCCTTTGCACGGCATATAAGTTACTGTCATACATAATCTTGGGAAGAATAATTCCTCTAGCGGAGGAAATTGTCGATGACTACCAAGGAGGATTCCGTCCAAATCGGTAAGTCACTGATCAAGGTTTTTCGCTACGGATGATTCTTTCCAAGTACTACGAAACATCTCGCGATGTACACCAGACCAGGTATTCCTAGATTTCAAGCAAGCCTATGACTCGATCAATCGAGAGAGATTATGGTATGCGCTTGAACATTTAGGAATACCGAAAAAATATGTACATCTCTGTAAAATGACAGTAACGCAGTCACAATGCTGTATTTCAAAGTTGAGAACAGGCTATCGAGAACTTTTGCAATCAATTCCGGTGTTCGACAAGGAGATGGGCAGTCCCTGATACTCTTTAATCTCATGTTGGAATACATCCTTCGTAAAAGTGAAACACCTCAGGACAACATCTTATTCCGACAATCCAATCCACTTCTTGCTTATGGAGATGATATCTGTGTGATTGGATTAAATGGCAACGGAGTGAAAGAGATACTTGATCCAATGGAACAGTGTTCAGCTTCCGTTGGTCTCAAAGTCAACGAGTCCAAAACCAAATATCTAATCTCGGGTTTTAGAGACCAAGACGCAATTGATTTCAGTAGTGGAAACCACACGTTTGAAGGAGTGATGAGATTCAAGTATCTTGGATCTCTCATCACTCACGATATTAGTGTGGGAGATGATATCAAGGTCCGCCTTGCCGCTGGCAATCGGGCTTTGTATCCTCTACGTCCACTGCTGAAATCAAAATATCTTGCAAATACGGATAAGCTGAAACTGTACAGACTGTTGATCAGACCCGTTGTCATGTAGGGATGTGAGAGTTGGACCTTGACGGATGAGTACGAAAGATGTCTTCTAACATTCGAGAGAAGAATCATGCGTGTGATATATGGTCTAATACGCGACGTCGATGGCACTTACCGAGTTCTTTTCAATCACGAGATCAGGAATTTAATGCAAATTCCTGATATCGTGCATGAAATCAAAGGACAGCGAGTACGCTGGCTCGGACACGTTCTGCGTGCTGATCCGAACCGAATGATACAGCGATCTTTGAAGGGAGAACCGCCTTTCGGTAGGCGAAGAGGTCGCTGTCGGCGAAGATGGCTCCACGGCGTAGAGAGCGATCTGACATCTTCAAACTGCCTACAACGGTTTGATGAGCAGGCTTGTGATCGAAACCGATGAAGTCTGATTGTTGACACGGTACGGGCCAATAATGGCCTGTAAAAACAGCAAAAAACAACACATTTTAATTCAATTGTTTTTTAAATTGTTATATCACACACAAGTTATGTTAATAAAAATCATATATAATTCCATTATTTCGCATTATTTTTCGGTACGGCTCGACGTTCCATCAAATTATTTTAGGTTATGTTCTGTGTAAAAATGGATAAAAGTCATTTTGAAAAATTACATATGTGTAGAGACACATGTAAACACACAAGCAAAAACAAAACGTGTGGATATAAAAAACTGTACCAAATGGTGACACATTTGCAAAAGTATATGTAAAAACACATCGTCCGGATCCACCTTTAGTTTTGATCACTGGATTGTGAATGAAATACCACTTGCTTGTTTTCACTAAAGTTTATTATTAATCACAACAATTAATTTCTTCACCACTTCTATTTAACTACACACTTATTTAACTATAACTTTTACTTGTTATCGCTTTTCCCAATTTTAAATTATCTCTGTTCCAATTCAAACTGAAACTCTACACTTTCTGTTCGCGTATTTACACTCCTTTTGTTTATCGTATTCGTATGTATACTGCGTTCATGCTGCTTTTCAATTGCAAATATTTATTCTATTGAATCAGAGATGTCACTTTGATAAAAAAAGGTAAAAAAGGTTTTTACCTTGACAGTGATTCACAGGTACTTGTGAATCACTGTCATGTTACAAGTACTGTACATCGCTCGAACGACGTACATAGTCTCAAGCGATTATATTGTTCCTGTTATGTTGTTATCTCATGATATCTTCTCTCAAATGTTACAAAACTTTCACTCCGTTGCCGTTTAATCCCAACACACAAGTATGATTTGCAAATGCAAAAAATTGATTGAATTGTCGGAACAAGATCTTTTCTTAAGATGCTTCACTTTTACGAAGGATGTATTCTCACATGAGATTAAAAAGTTAAGGGGACAGCGCATCTCCTTGTCGAACACTAGAAGTAACTGCAAAAGTTCTTGATAGCCTGTTCTCAACTTTAACACAGCATTGAACGTTTTGTCTTTAATCTCTAAATGGCCATGTTGAATTCCTGATAGAATGAATCTTCAGTGGACATTTTCAGTGAGCGGTCTGTATTTAAGGGTATTCAAATACAGCTTATAATACATATGGAAACCTGCAAGAATATTTCAAAAGTTTACATACAAATGGTTTCAACCATAATTCATATAGTAAATTTTCGAAGTTTTAGAATGGTCACGACATATTGATTTTGGTCACATTCATAGTGAGTGTATTGTGTTATAATGATGAACTGCTGCGGGGAGCCTTAAAATTCGAATACTATGGTTTACTTTTCAGAGGAGACTTTGATAATCTTGTTATAAAATTGGTCATTAACCCTTTCGTTACGGCTTTCGAATGTTGCATTTTCCGAAACTTTTTCTTATCGTACTATGAAACATTATCCTCCTGAACCTAGTTGTGGGATGAAAATTTCCTGAAAATTCGGCAGGAGGGAGAAACTGATTTTCTTTTGCTGATTTTCTGTCTACTTCTATAAGCATTTCTGCTAGAGATGAAATAAAGTCTAGTAGTGGGATTTTTTCTGTCTGTTCTCGCAATAAATAATCCACGCGTTCACGACATTCATCATAACTAAGCGATGGAAAATTTTTTTCCACCATTTGGTTGATTCGCGATCATATTCGTAGATGCCGCACAACTTATCTGCTAAATATACACCACCCATTATTTGGCGATGGAAACTAACCCTTTCTGGACATGAGATTGGAAGTTTAGATCTTTCATTGTTTTCGTTACCGTTGTCAAAGCATCAGTATGGCAGTTACTTAGAACCATTACGTCTTTAGTGTCTTGCCATTTTACAAATATAAACCCGGACGTAATTTTTCCGATTTGCCATACAAGTACCCACAGCTGGATAATTTATACTTTCGAGTAGGTGCACAGAAGTAAGAAATCTAACGAAGCAAAAGGTGACATCTGGTTCTAGGGCAGTACTCACTAATTTATTAACTATATACTTTCACCTAAAGCGCCCTCCTTGGTTTGCTGTTCTCTCCCAGTGTAGATGTTAAAGTCGTACGTGTATCCCGTAATTGCATTACATCGTAACCACATTTTTATGCCCCTTTTTGACGGGTTTGAGTGGCATGTATTATTTTAGCGTTGTCCTCCCTTTGAATTTAGTCATAGACTCATCAATACTTTGAAAAACGCTAAATTGTCTGCTTTCTTTCTCTGAACATTCCTTTGTGGCAAGAGACTAAATCGTCGATGTAGCAGGTTTTGCTATAATTTTGTGGCGCAAAATACAATTTCGAGGGTAAAAATATATACCGATCTCAAAACATCGACTTTTAATATATTCATTACCCATGGAGGGTCGCTGAGACCAATAACTGCTAACATTTGGCAATCGGTTGTAACATATCACGAGCATACATCCAATTACCATTTATATTTCTCCGGCATCGGTGTCTTGTTTACAGCTTGATTTAGGATGTGACTTTTTGAAATATTTTATTCGTTCGTTAGTGCATGAGCTATATAAATATATAAGGACCGAGGAAATATTTTATGAAAAATTTCAGTAAGTGAATCAAGTCGGCTAATGTTTGAGGCAATTTTGCAGGATCGATTTTGGCTAATACTCATTTTTGGTCTAAAATCACTATATGGTGGAGACCAAATTGTGTTCACTGGTACTGCGGATGGTAAAGCTAGAGATAATGTTTCAGGTGAAGATAAGGTCTGCTCTGCGTATGTTGATGCCCCGGTAACTTTTGGTAGTGCATGGAACCCAACTTCAAGGTATTTTGCTCTAAATCGCCATTGTTAGTCGCAGAATTATCGGAAGCAGGTTCACCTGCAGCAGGGATTAAATACGATACAAAGCGTCATCATACTGTTGAGCTAAAAAATGTATAGTCGTGAAAAATCTTGATGATGAAAGTCTGAGGTTTTCAGAGTACGATTTTTTTTTGAAATTGCACTTGAACTGTCATTAGAGATAATGGATAATAATTCGAAACCAGGTAGAGCTTATACAATTATTCACCAAGATATATATTCCTATATGTTAATTAAACAGTGAACAAAATATATAATGTCTCGAGAGAAATTAACTTGAGTAATGTATACATATGCAAAATATTGGAGTACCTAAATAAGAAAACGTTATTATTATTATTAGGATCTTTCGTTTACAATTGTTGCCGCAAACGTAAATAATTTTAAATTACAAATGAGAAAGTATTTTTGTTTAGTTACTACAGTACATAACATTACTAGAACAGTAACGACGAAGAATATCAACAAAATGACTTTCGTTTAAAATAGAAACTTATTAGACCCGTACTGTCTTGAGACATTGGTTATTTTCAATTTATAAGGTCATGACTTTCAAATATAAGAATATATTAGGAAGTCGCATAATTGGAGTCGTATGTTGTTGTCATCACTGTACAAAAAGCTTAATAAAAAACACATTTCACATTTATATAATGTATACATGAATTTTAATTATAAATATGTACGTCCTAAGTGGAATTGGGAAATCCGTTTCATATAGAATGTTGTCTTTTGTATTCCTTGTGGCTATATTATGTAAATACACTTTATTAATTAAAATAAAATTATTTTTTGTATTTGTTTTAAGTTATCATCCTTATTTTTATACATAGTTAAAACAACGAACACTTGACAACTTAAATTTTTCGAGTTGTACGCGGGAAAACGAGAAGGTATGCTACCAAAATAAGCAGTCACTGAATTATAGTGATATATTATACCACTGAAAGACTAGGCTTAGCGAAACGCGATTATTGCATTTTTTGTTTATATATAATGTGTCAAAATAAAGTTTAGCTGGTCTGGTTTTATTTTGGGTTTAATGACTAAACGCTTTAAGTGAACTAATCTCAATATTTTGAAGTTTATCGTGTAATAGTGAGTTTAGTGGGAGCAACATCGTGCGCCTGGAATTTAATATTATTGAAAGTTTAAATGGTGCCATCTCACGACAGGTGAGAAATAATTGAAAAAACGGGTGGGGCCATTATACAACTGCAATAAACTAATTGATGACATTTTAATAAAATTGTCGTGAGTTACAGAAAAAATAAATTTAATTTTAAAAGTGAAAAGTTGGAGTTTAGTTAAATCACAAATTATAAAAATAAAATGAATTCAATTCACACCGCAGCAATCATGCAGAAAATTGAAAAGCTGAAAGATAGAGGCAAAAATTTGGAAATCTTGATGAAAGATTCTCAAGAAATGGCACTTTTGCATTTTGAGAGAAACCAAAAGTTGTCTGCGCTATTAATTGTAATAAACAGACCATTGATGGAAAAATATGGAATTTGGTAAAAATATAATTCATAGTATAATTTTAATGATCTAACAATGTTCTATATAACACACCATTTATTTTAATTTATTATAGATCAGAGAAAGTTTATTTCGGAAGTGTGATTATTTTCGAATGTTCCGAAAAACGTTTCTCGAACTGGCAAGCACATTCAATTATTCGGAAAAGATGGATACTGGTTTTCGAAAAAGTATTCTAGTAAACAAACACGTAGCGGTGTCTATTTATTATTTAGCATCATCGGCAGAATGCCGAACTGTAGCAAATTTATTTGGAATTGGGAGATCAATGGTCCGCGAAATAGTTCTGGAATTTTCCGAAGCATAATGCGCAAAACTAGAAAGAGAAACATTTAGATATTTTTTTATTCCTTCCGATGCACCAATAAAAGTTTGAACAGCGTTGGGGGTTTCCTCAAGTTTATGGAGCAGTTGGTAAACAATATTTGTTGACCATTTCTAAACTACATATTTAATAATGTTAATTTTCTCTTAAAATGGATGTCACATAGAAGTCAGCCCTTCTTAAGATGACGCTACTGATTACCACAATTATATTCGACCTTACTTGGACATTACATTGGACCTTAATTCTTTGAAATTGAAAACGACGTAACGGTAACTGTGAATGGAGAGCGATATCGTGATATGATTGAAAACTTTTAACGCCACAACTGCATGCTTTCGGCTTGATTAACATGTGGTGTCAACAAGACGGTGCCACATCGCATATAGCTAGGATTACAATGGAATTACTGCGAGACCTCTTTCCACACCAAGTTATTTCAAAAATGGTGATGTTGATTGGTCTTCACGGTCGCCTGATTTGACTGCGCCGGACTTCTTTTTGTGGGGATATCTGAAAAGCAAGGCTTATGCAAACAAACCAGAAACGCTTGAGCACCTCAAACAAAATATTCGTGATGAAATTAATGAAATACCGTGTGAAATGTGGCTCGCATTTGAGAGGCTAACAGAGGCGGACATTTATCTGATATTGTATTCCATACATAATTGCCAACATTAAATAAAACATTTATCAATATAAGATCCATTAATATAAGATCCTCTTTCTTTTAATCAAAAATTATAAACAAACAAAATAGTATACCTTCCCGGCGGACACCCTGTACATGTTATATTCCATAACATTCTCCCCCCACATGACGAAGTCAACAAGTTAACAACGCTTTCTTAATTATATTCGTCTTGATACAAATGAAGGTGTGATTTGCGAGGATAGTATAGTAAATATCGGAATACATGCAGAATTTAAACATGGACGCTGTTCTAACTGGAGCGCATGGAACTTCTTATCCCTATATGCACCACCATGAGTAATTTGAAATATTCCGGATCCTAATAAAGTTTGTTTACAGTATAATCATGGCTGGTGGTTAAGATATTTTAACCTTAACCCTATGGTATTCACCCACTCCGCTACTGTGCTATTGTAAAACAGGATCATCAAACACACACAATATAAAATTAGATTTAATAACAGTTAGGCCAAACGTCCTCAAGTTTGCATTGTATAAGTTGTTTCGGGAACCTATAGACCATTTAAAGTACCATCAGGCATATTATCTTGTAGCTCAGATTGTATAGGAAGTGTTGGATCTAAGCTGAGCGATGGATCTTTCAAGAGTTAATTGTTCGAGTCCTGGATGCGTTTCTACTACTCTGTGGGTGGTATATTTTTATCTGTTATAATTATGGTCTATTTTCATCTCTTATTCCACTAACTGGTTCTTTTTTATATTTGGTTGTCGGTTTGTCCATTTGGCACGTTGCTGTATATTATGTAGATAATGTTTGCTCCAAATTTTCCAAAATTCACTGTGCATCCTTTCGACTAGCTGCCACCTAGTTATAATATTTAAAGAAGGCGGAAATAATTCTAGATCTCAATGCCACTAGAGACCCACGGTTCAACCCACATACACAAACCCCCAATTAAACACCCCCAATCATGATTGATGAATCGTCACCACCCCGGGAAACGAACCCGAGACCCCCGAATGACAGAGCAAGTACGCTTCCTTCTCTGCCACGTGAGCGATTAAAGAAGCCACCTAGTAAATAGTTGTGATTTTAATTGCAGTGGTTTATCGTTTGGTGGAGCAAGCATAGCGTTCCCTATTTGAAAATGTCCTGGTGTGAGACATTGAAGCTCGCTGGGATCATCCGTTAAAGGACATAGTAGTATGGAGTTTAATGATGCCTCGATTTGATATAATAACGTAGTTAATTCACTCCTGCTTCCCATAGACCCCCAAAATGTGAAGATCCTGCAGGGATAGAACGCCATGTATTCCTTGAATTGATATCATATTTGCAATATTGTTCGAATTGTGATAGATGGACTGCAGATATTTATTTGCTATACAATAATATTATATCCGAACAAAGAGAAAGAGATATAACATAGGTCCTTTGAGCTACCAAAACAACTAGCGGCAGTAAATTTGGAACTATAAACAAATAACAACTACAAAGTTAATACCACGATATCACTGAGAGCTGGAAAACAACAACCAGCATCGTTGAAACAACCATCAGCATCGCTAGGTTTTACCATCGGAAGCAGTCCATCCAACAACAAAAAAATTTAACAAATAACACTTAGATGTACAACATAAGTGTTACAACAACTGGCGCCATAATCGATGTACTACTAAAAGAACAAGAGGACATTGCAGAAAAAATCCAAATCCTGCAGAAAAGTTTTACTGGGGCAGAAAGGCAGTCAAAAAGACAGCTCGAAAGAAAAATTCAAATTCTAAAAGGATAATTCTTACAATATGAGAGCAATCATAAAAAAAATGTTGCCTGTGCCACATTAGAGTCCTCACATGATTACTTCATTGAACGGAGATCTACACAACAAATATATACAAAACGTTCATAAATGAGATGCGGCAGCGTTTGCATGGGGCCCCAACAACGCCCACGGTGACACTCAGGTATCAACAAGTTTTAGTTTTCTGGAATCACAATCCACCAGAAGGACGACCACTGAAATAAGAGCATAGTTCCGAGAAAAGTTGTTCTTTAACACAAGCAAATTCGCATGATTTTAGAATTTTATGCTGGAATGAAAATAGATTACTTTAATATCAAAACGAATTGTAGATGACTCTGGACACAGAAAAAATATATCTGCCCCATATCTGAAACATACTTCACTAGACCAAATATAAAATACAGCGAGAATACAAAAGAGATTTTTCACCATCTGTATACGATCGATAGTGTGATTCACGTGAGTCCTTTTATTTGGATACTATAGGCTGGCATGGAGTAGATGGTTCTACTTAAATCGAACCTATTATAGCCGTATGTCCTCGATTTGTCTATGTAACAAGCGCACCGCGAAAGAGTTGAGAGTGCCATGAGCCTCAAAAAAGATTGCAAAGATAGAGACAGACATAAGCTACTGTCAAAGAATATAGTGCAGTTAAAAATATTTATTCACCATTCTGAATAAACAAGAGAACTTGTACGAAACGAAAGATAATGTTGAGGTAAAAAATAATCAGTTTAATCTAATTGCAGTTTACTGTCCACTAAAAGAAACGAATTATACGAATTAGGTAAACAATTCTCATTGAAAGAAGACTAACATAAACTAAAAGTAAAGAACGCCTCAATGCTTTTAGAAAATACTTATTTGGAATACTTAGAAAATCCTTTGAAGATAAAATCGATCTAAAGGTTTCGCTAAAAAAGGAATAATTAGAAAAAGGAGTGAAACTATTCTACTTGTGCATAGAACAATCAGCTTGGAAACATATCTCTGAAATTAAAAGGTAGAATATAGAAAGCAACAATTCTACGAAAATGAAGGAATTATAGGCTAAAAAAAGGAGAGGCTCGCAAAATGTGAGAACAAACAGAAGCTCCACTAGATAAAACCAAATTGAATCAACTCACTAAGCAACTACAAAAGTAAATTGATTAATTGAACGACGAATAAGGCCCAAAACGTGACTTGATAGCACAAACCTCGTTCAGTGAGTACGCTGGCTCGGTCACGTTCTGCTTGTTGATATGGAGAGCCGTCTTTTGGTTGGCCTAGATGTCACTGTCAGCGACGATGGCTCCATGGTGTAGAGAGCGATCTAATATCTTCTGGTTGCTTGCAACATTATGAAGAACTGGGTCGTGATCGAAAAGAGCCAGATTGTTGACACGGTACGGGCCAACAATGGTCTGTAAATATGTACACTCAAACATGAAACTCACATCAACCCAAATTGTATAAAACAAACTAAGAAGTTGCTAAAATACACTATATCAACTTCTTAGTTTGTTAAATATCAACTTCTTAGTCATAGCTAAATGTTCAATTCATTTTCCGACCAGCTATTATATGGACCATTATGCCTATGAGATACCGTAGCGAGACCGTTGATCAAAAGTGTAGATGGTATGTTCACATAGATTGAAATGAAGTGAACATTTTACAAAATAGTTATATATATGGACTCTTATGACTTTGAGATTCCTCAAGGTCATTTAACTCTTTGGAACAATTAAGCTCAAAAACTATCAATGTAGAGTGAGAATTGTGTGCAAATAGTATCATGTGCAAACATGCCAAAAAGTAAATTTCGTGTTTAACTAAACATTTTTTTTTGTGTGGTCAAACCATTACACAAACCAAAACGAAGCTTGATGTGACTCTTCACAATCGATTAAAATTATTCAGAGGTAGTTTACTGATTAAGATACTATAAGATATGTGATATTTTTAGGGGCAGGTTTGGCGACGTACAGATGAAATAAAAAAGAGTTTTTGCGTCGTTTTATAATCGGATGAAACATGCATCAATCACTATATACAGCGGTGACCAAAGAACCAAGGAACAATGAATTTCTCCTGACGAATCGGCGCCAAAGAAGGATTAGACGGGTTTATTGGCCCAACAAGATCATTGCCTCAGTTATTTGGGATGCACACGACAAAATCCACATCAATCACCTTCAAAAGAGGAGCGAACATGTATTAGTGTAACTTATTAGACCAGTTCAACGAAGTTTTGAAAGAAAAACGAATTGCTTCCACATTCACTATTTCTCAAATCCGCCATATTCTCCAGACTAAGCCCCCTTCGAATATTTTCTGTTTCTGATTTTGAAGAAATAACTCTGCGAAAAGAGATTCGAGGAGACTATCGATGCAACAAATGCCTATTTTAAAGTGTCTGAACCACATTATTGCAAATCTTTAAATATACATAAATCAAAAACTGTAATGATTCAATAAACTTATTACATCTGGCAGCATTCAAACGAGATTTACTTTAATTTCAAAGCACGATTAAATTCAATTTAGTACTGATAAAAGTTTTCATTATAACTTCGTGCCTCAAGATTTTGATTCAATTGATTTATTCGATTAATACTATAAACTCAATCAATTTCTAATTTAAACACGCAAAATTGCTTAAAATACATAAAAAACAATAAGACGTACGTTTTGAAGTAGTTTAAATACAAGAAATATTCAAAATCACATAAATCAATTGTTACCTACTTAATCTGTCATCAAAAGCAACAGAACAAAACTGTGAACCTTAAAACGAAATCAATTCAAATAATTGAATTGACAAATCAATTCCTCAAAACATATACATACATACATATATACGTCTCTACTACACGCACACATAAACCAATAAGTAAAGCATAATAATGAAGAAAATGTATAAAGCTTCTTGACATTCTCTTCAGTCTCTAATCATTCATTTATTCATTTTCATCTTAAATATATTATATCTCCTTATGTTTCCCAACTCATGTCTGTATATATAGTGTTTCTTTTATCTTAGGAAACCACAAGAAAGAATATACTCATAGTAAATATAAAAATATTGTCAAATAAAAACACAAATAATCGAATTATATTCAATCGAGATTTTTCAAATCACATATGTTTAAACACACACACACACATACACCACTTAAACCAAACCTATACTGACAGACGTATCTACAATAGCGAGGCACGAGTGAATACAGTACATTTATATTTATAGCACATGAATATCTTCTTCAATAGACATATATGATGTTAATGTCAACGACAACATTAAAATTATAAAAATCAATATTATTGGAATAGTTATGTGGGATACGGCTATATCGATATCGCGACAAAACTTATAATATCGCGAGTGGGTTAGGTTTTTGATAAAGGGCTTTCCAACTGTCATCTTTTGATATTTGTAAATTAAGAACTAATGCTGCAGTTATAGTTTGCAAAACTAAAGCACATCTTGGCTGTCGTGAAGCACTGCCGAGAACGACAATTGTGGTGGAAAAATTTGAGCTTCGGAAGGCGATCCCAGTTTTGGCGATCTTAGGAATTAGACATTCCACAAATGACACTTCACCGTAGTTTAAAGGCTTTTAAAGTTCAGTTAACAAAAGAACACAAGTTGGAGTTTCATCGAAAAAGCATTTCAGTGATGAAGTCCATTTTCACCTCGGAGGCTTCGTTTATAAGCAGAATTGTCTCATTTAGGATTGAAAAAATCCAAGAAATGCTTCTCCATTTCAGAAAAAAACTTGAGTCAAAAACACCAAAAAACTAGGCCAATTTAACCAAAAGCTTAGTATTTTCCAACCAATCAAATGCCTTGGTAAAATACATAACTTAAATCTTGGTTGAAATAATTTTTAATTTCAAATAATCAAACTTTGGTTATTAACATAAAACATTTAGTTACTTTAACCAAAAGTATTTAGGTACTTTTTTAATATAAAAATAAATAATCGTTTTTTATAACCAAATAAAAAAGTTAAATTAACCAAAAAAAAGTAAATTTCACATATGACCAATTAGTTTTACCAAGTTTTATTATTTGATATAATCCCAAATTTAGTCAATATTTGAGATTATTTTGGTTGTTTTCATTTACCAAAAATTTAGTACAGGAATCCCTCTCCATCTGCGCAATTTAGTTTTTATGACCAAAATTTCAAACTGAGCGATTTTGTTTCACATTGCGCGGATTTTTTTTTTAAGAGAAAAGCAAAGGAATCGTTTTGGTTGATATGTATTTGTTTTTATTTAAGCGTGTAAAAATATTTAGACATAATGGCCCTTTCCACACGAGTATTTTTAACAACATCAGGAATACAATAGTCTGTATTCGCACTGTTGTTATTTTTCCATGTATGTGTAAATTTGGTTCATTTTCATATTGTTTTGTTCGAGGTGAGACATACATACGAGCTATAATTTTTAATAAGCGGATTTTTTTTGTGAAGTTTGACTTATAGAATAGTTTAGATATTTATATAATTAAAATACTAACCTACATAAACATATATATTAAATGGATTCCACTGAAACATGTAAAATGCCCGAAAATAATGCAGCTGTTGCGGCTGTAATGGCATCTGCCGCCTGTTTACTATTTGTGGCTGCCATAGAAGAGGAAGAAGAACCACAGCGCAAAAGAAGTTGCTGGGTTAAAGAGTATCGGACAACTCGAAATGCAATTGGAAACACTCAAAGTCTAATGAAGGAGTTGAAACCTGATTCCGCTGACTACAAGAATTTTTTAAGGATGGATGAAGATTCTTTCAATACGATACTCAACAGTATTAGAAGTGATATTATGAAAGAAGATACTCATATGAGAGCCGCAATTAGTTGTAAAGAAAAATTATCCATTACTTTGAGATTTCTTGCAACAGGCGAAAGCTTCACCGATTTGGACTACAATTCAAAATTGTCGAAGCAGTTTCTGTCTGGAGCCATTTTGGATGTGTGTGATGCTATATATAAAAATATGAAGCAGGAATTTTTAAAGGTAATTAATTTTTTAATGCGATTAATAAATATTAATTAGTATTAGTACATTAACAAGTTATTTTTATTTATTGAACTTTTATTTCAGTTTCCGACAACAATAGAGGAATGGGCAATAATTGCAGATAACTTCGATACGAAATATCAGTTTCCAAATTGTTTAGGTGCTTTGGATGGAAAGCATATAGCTTTTAGACCAGCAAAACAAAATGCGGCCCTTTATTACAACTATAAAGGTTACCATAGCTTGGTACTATTAGGCCTTGCCGATGCCCATGCAAAATTCCTGTTTATTGATGTAGGATGCAATGGACGGATAAGCGATGGTGGTGTTTTGCAGAGATCGAATTTTATGTATGTGTTACAGCAACCAGAAAAATTCCTTCCTCCTAAAAAATTAGTGGGAAATCAAAGATTGTTGCCTCACGTATTCGTTGCAGATAATGCGTTTCCCATATCGGAAAATATGATAACACCGTATCCGTTTACCACCACCGATGAAAATAAAAAAAATTTTAATAAACGATTAAGTCGGGCTCGGCAGACCATAGAACGCGCTTTTGGAATACTAAGCAACCGATTCCGGGTCTTCCAAAAACCCATTTATCTTCGGGAAGCAAAAGTTATAAAAATTGTGCAATGTTGTTGTGTGTTGCATAATTTTCTAATTGCAAGAAGCACTTGGTACAATGAATACAATTTTTCTGGGGGAATTCAGGATAATAATCAAACAAACACAAGCATATATCGTTGCACTAAGAGTAGGAATGATGTGAAAGCTGGCGAAGTTGTTAGAAAAATGCAAACAGAATATTTTAACAACGAAGGTAAAATATAATTGTAATTCGTTCGTAAATAAAACATATTTTTGTAAATAAATTTAAAATTTTTATTTGGTTTATTCATTATAAATATGAGCCATTGCTAGGCCGACCTTGTCTTTTAGATATGGTGGTTTAATACAGTTTGGGTGTTTTAAATGTACAACTTCGATTATATGTACATTATTTTTAATGATTTCATCTGATTCTTGTTTTTCGTTCTGAGTATATATGTAATAAGGGTTATTTTCACATTCTTCCGGTGAAGGTGGATCTTCTATGGGAATTGCAGATGATGGAGTAAGGTAATCTTGCATTGGAGATGACCCAGGTAGGTGGTGTATTAATGGAGGTGATTGAGGTACATTATTTTTTAATGCAGTTGGTTTATGTAGATTATCTTTCATAATAGTGCGATTGCTAAACTGTATAGGAGATGGAGAAAAAGAAAAGATAGGATTGTTACCTAATACTGACGGTGAAACAGATGTCGAAAATTGTGACAATGATGAGGTGCATGATGTACTGCTAGGTTCTCGAAAATCGCGTATCAACTGCTGATTAATTTCCATAGTTTTTGCTAAAAATATTGCATAGCTAAAAATCCCAATTCATTATAACACCATAATGACGGTTTAATGACATCTTCAGTGTTCATGCCACTTCTCTTTGATTTGTTTATTTTGGTTCTTTCCTTCGACAGTTGACTCTGAAGAGTTCTAATTTTGCATTTAATTTCCTTTATTATCACATTTGGCTTAAATTGAATTAAAGCATCACAAATTTCGTTGTATCGCTCATTTCTTTTTACTCGATTAGTAAAATTCTGGTCCAGCGGATTGTATAAGCATGGATGCTTTTTATACAAAGAAATTAAAACGAGAGTCTGTTCCCGAGTCCATTCATCTTTAACACGGTTCTCAGACATCTCGCTTTCCTGCATTTCTGACATTTTAATTATATATTATTAAGTAATAATATTTTTATATTACTTAATATTTATATATTTTTTACACAAACACTTTTAAAATAAAATTACAAATAAAATATCAGATAAAAAATTTAATAAAAACGGCTGATTAATTTTATATTTGAATAATAAACGAAGTTTTTCACAGACCAGTTCAAAAATAATGAAAAAATCTGGTGTCACAATTGTCAATTTTTTTTATTTTATATTAAAGTAGCCTAGTATTAGTATTACGATACGAGAATATTAAAAATTTCTTGATGCAAAATGTGAATACAATTTCCCCACCACAAATATGAGTTTGTAGACAGAGAGGTAAGGAAACGAGGGTGAATACAGAATACAGAATACAAG
The DNA here is from genome assembly GCA_963932295.1 of Tipula lateralis. Classification (NCBI taxonomy): domain Eukaryota; kingdom Metazoa; phylum Arthropoda; class Insecta; order Diptera; family Tipulidae; genus Tipula; species Tipula lateralis. The sequence continues at coordinate 70,193,319 of OZ010737.1, forward strand.
TGTGGAAAGGGCCATAGTGTGTAGAATAACAAAAATGGAATTAGTATTTTGGGGATCCCCTATTTCTTTTGATTGGTTTAAGCTTTAAAAATGTGAATACATATGTATATATTGTGCATGTAGACACATATTTTTTGTAGAAACCATTGTTTTGCAGTTGATTTAATGCAATTAGACGAGTAGGACTGAGTATCTAATATTTTTTATTTGTATTTAATAATTAAGTAATTTTTTCTGAAAATTATAGAAAATTATAAAGCAAAAATGAAGATAAAATCAAAAAAAGTGTTTAGTTTACAAGATAAGTTGAAAATAATACAGGAATTGGAATCTGGAGAAAAAGTGGCTGTTGTTACTAAGCGGCATGAAGTGAACGAGTCAAGCATACGCAGAATAAACCAAATTGCAGAAAAAATAAAAAACTTGGTTATTCACTTTACGAAATTATCGGTTGTGCATCGGAATCCCGAAAGACAAAATCCAAACTCCCAAAAGCCAAAAGAGAAAAAATCCAAACGTACAAAATCCAAAAGGGACAAAATCCAAAAGAGACAAAATCCAAAAAAAAATCCAAAAAAAAATCCAAACTTTTTAAAAATATTTTCCGCGCGCGGACCCTTCAAAAGAATTTTGTGTACGTGGAAAATTTTCTGATATTCTATCTCCAGAAGTCTGGTGAATATCGCGGTCGCATTTTTTGTGTGCCGCTTATGTAGTTTTAGTTAAACCAAGATGCTATTATTCTCCAATCTGGATCCTTCACAAATTTACTTAACGCTTCGAAATATATTTTAACATCGTTTGCAGGTACAAAAGCCAAACTTTTCAACATGCGAACTTGCAAATTAAATTGCTCGCTATTCCCAAATTTTGTCGCAAGTTTACTTTTTTGTATTGTACCTGTCGCCAAAATATTTGTCCAAAATGAAAGATGCAGCCTTTGTAGTTTGCCGATGGAAAGAACATTTTCGCTGCTGATGGTATTGATATTTCGAAATCCGAAATTATCCTTTCCGGGTTTAACGATATTCCCTTTTCACACGCCAATAAACAAAGCTCGTAAAAAAATTCTTCATACGCCATTTGTGATTTTTTGCTCATTAAGCAAAATATTAAAGCCACAAATTGGCCTTCAATTCTGCCGTGAATACTGAATAATTGCCGCATTACGGTCGGTACGACATAAAAGGTCCCATCCATCAGGCAACAATTAGTTTTACTCAATAGTTTAAGACATCTAATCGTACCTAATATAATATTCCGTTCTCCCATATATTTTTAGTCACTTAGAACAAACAATTCACCTTCCAAATATTTAAGTTGATCCCGAATAAATATATTTGATTCAAAGTTTTCGGCTCTCTTAAACTATTGATCCGACTACGATGAACTTTTTTTCTTTGTGCCTGACTGGAAGGCAAATATCTGCGGCAGTCCGGTTCAGTTCTGATGATTGAATCGCTAATAAGTTTAACAGGACACATTGAACTGATTTTTGCCATTGTTTTTAATTGATTATTTGTTTCACTAATATTTTTTTTTGATGCTTGAGGATCATGAAGATGTTGAATCGTTTGCCTTTTTACTGCTTTTTGATTTTCGTTGAGAACAACTCCATCTATATATATCTCCCGTTTTCTTATCAAGGTGATAATCAAACCCATCAATAAATAACTTCTCTTTTCCTTTATTGGTTTTTACTATCGTAATATTCATTTTTGAAAGGCTGCTTTAAAGGCACTTTATAACACTTGCGATAAATTGGTCAATTTAAATGAATAAAAGATGGGCATATCTCTTGTTTAAATACTATCGGCACTTTTGGTTTATAGAAGTAAACGGAGTTCAATTGGAGAAAACTAGCGTAGATACAGTTAATGATTTATTGCTTTTGAAAGATATTAAGGAAAAACCCAGTTATCATTCATTCATCCCTCGCAAAATGTACATATAAGCGTACATTAATTCTTTGTTAAAAATATGGAAAATTTCTTTCATCCCCCGAATAACTGTTTTATTGTAGGTACTTGCTATTGTTTTTTTAGTTTTTTAAATTTAAAAACAATGGAGATGAACTAAGAGGGTTAACTCATATATTTTATAACCCTCAAAAAAAGAATACGTTTCGTAAATATTTTTTAATTAATTTTACTTAATTTTTTAGGGGACTACCTAATAACTTTATTACAACGGGCTTCGAAAAATATCTATCGACATACTTTTATTTGTTCATTAACAATTTGTTGGAATTTCCTAAATTTTATAACAACCGATTCATAAACTATGCATCTGAGTTTTAAAACACGTATTGTCTTAATAATACATCCGAAAATCTTAAAATGTAGGTGTACTCAATTAGTTATCGCGCAGTATACTTCGAGCATACGATTTTCAAATAAAAATATTTTTGTAATATTGTAAATGAAACTTCTCAAAAATTTGGATTTCATCGTTTTTGGATTTTTTCTGTTTGGATTTTGTCCCATAGGTATTTTTTTTATTTGGATTTTGTGCATTTGGATTTTAGCGTTTGGATTTTTACAAAAACTAGTTTTTTGTCTTTTGGATTTTGGGTGACATCCGAAATTATCATCAAAAGTTACAACGAAGAGTCGAGACGTTCTTATCGAAAAATCTGAAAAAATGTCCATTTGGATTGAGGATCAAAATCAAAAGCGAATACCACTTAGCTCCGATATAATACACAACAAAGCTTTACAAATTTATGGACGTCCAAAACAGGGTCAACCAGATTCACCGACTGATAAGGAATTTAAGGCTAGTAAAGAATGGTTTGGGAGATTCAAAGCACGGCAAAATTTACATAGTCTTAAATTAACAGGTAAAGCAGCAAGTGCGGATAAGGAGGCGGCGGCTTTATTCCCGGAAACTCTTCGAATTATTATTATATAAATACCAACAGATACCTACCTAATCAAATATTTAACGCAGACGAAACTGGGTTATTTTGGAAGCGAATGCCAAATCGGATGTTTATTTCTAAAGAAGAAAAAGTTGTCCCTGGTTTTAAAGCAGCAAAAGAAGATCGTCTTACACTGTTGTTTGGCGGTAACGCCACAGGGGCAATCCACGTTGTAGTGTTTTTGCCACCCAACACCACATCATTGATTCAACCGATGGATCAAGGTGTAATATCGTTGTTCAAGCTGCATTATCTAAAACGAACATTAAACCAATTGGTTGAAGCTACGGATGAAACAGGAGGAACATCTATTCGTGATTACTGGAAAAATTACAATATTTATGAAGCAGTAATGAACATTAAGATTACTTGGCATAATGTTAGTGACAGAGCAATGCAGTCAGCATGGGAAAAAACTAATAACAAATTCTAGTGAAGGGCAAAGTGACACAGAAGACGAGGACCATGGGCCTAGTACCGAAATCACCGAAATATTAAGAATCGGAAATAACATTGGCGGAGAGGGATTTGATGATTTGAATGAGGTAGATGTGCTTGAGATTGTAAATGCTCATAACGACGAAATTAGCATTGAGGATTTGCTCCACCAAATTCAAGAAGAAACGGATTCGAAAGACAGTATAGAAGATTTAGAATCACAAATAGAAGTGGAATTGGATAAAATGACAACTCAACGATTGAATAAATTTATTAAAATGGGAAATGAGTTAGGCAAGAAGCCTTAGATATCGATCCAGATGCAGAGCGGAGCTTGAAATTTTCTAGAAGTATAATTACAGCGATGGCACCCTACGAAAAAATCTTAAAAATGAAACAACAAGCTGCCAAACAAACCACAATAACAATTTTTTTTTCTAAGTCAACTGCTCATATTGAGCCAGACTTAAATTAAACATTAGATTAAACAACACATAATGTTAGTATATTGAATCTTTATTTAATCAAATACAGTTTTATTATCTCTTCTCATGGCCAAGCACTTTCCTATAGAGTAATCCTACAGTTTCAGTGTATTGTCAAGTGTGCAGCCAATATATACTTCCCAATTGACGAAAATTTAACAAACAAACCTGCTCAATCATCACCATCAATCAGTGTTTTTAAACATTGTCCACTTGCTGTATCCCATATTCGACATAAACCATAGTACCTGGACGAAACAATTGTGTGATGGAAGTTTTCACGATTGAAATGCACCGCCAAAACAGAATCTGAATGGACCGGAAGTGTTTTTAAACATTTACTCGTTCGTACATTCCATATTCGTACTGGCTCGTCGTAGCTGCCCGTAACATTTAACATAGTTACTGTGCCGCTCTAGTGTCTTAAGCCATTTTCCAGAGCTTAATTCTCATATTTTAGTGTTTTGTTATCACTCGCCGATACAAGTTGCCGACTGTCACTTGATCATACAACATCGCTTATGGCCAATTTGTGTACTTTCCTCATTTTTATTTATTTATCCGTTGACGAGCTAGCCAACTATTCAACGTTGGGGCAACGGTGTTTTCGTATGACAGGCTAATGCAAGTTTGAGTGTATAGTTTGGTTTCTAAAATTAAATCGTAAATAAATACTGGAATTGTTATTGACTATTTTATGGTGGTAACTCACAACTTACACTGCTAAATTGTTTGGTCAAAACTTCTAATTAATGAAAAAACTTAATATGGTTATTTTAAATATATACTTAGGTAGTTTAACTACTTTTTTAGATAATTTTGGTTAACTAAATTTTGATCAATTATTGATTTAACCAAGTAGCAAAATGTTTATTTTTTAAATTAAAGTAGAGAATTGGTGAATTTAACCAAACAACCTGTGTTAAAAAAACCAAATTGTATTACTAGGACTTTGATCAAAATAATTTTTCTGAGTAAACGAGTCACTGTTTTGTGCAGTTTTTGGGCTGGCAAGGTAATTAGACTTTAATTTTTCGAAAATGATTCTGGTGCAACTGTTACGTTGATTGGGTTGGGTTCCAAAGTTCTCCAATCGCTTAAAAACCTTAAAGATAGAATTCGTGAAGTAATCGAGGACGTAGAGCCGCAAACGTGCGAATTGATCATGGAAAATTTCATGAAAAGGTTATGGTTCCGCAAGTGTTACCGTTGTGGATATCTGGCTGATATCGTTTTCAGATGCTTATGGTATACATTCCTCTTTACAATAAAAGACATTCATTATAGTGACCAATTCAAGAGAAAATCCTCTCTACTGTAAATGTCTTTATACAAAAGTACTTGCTGTGATACTTTAAAATAATGTCTGGTAGGTATTAAAATAAATGGCATACCAACTGTCTGTATCTAGATTAATACGGTTTATTCCCCTCTACCAGCCGTCCTTTTAAATCCACATTTTGTCGGTGTCCATATCAGCCAGGTTAGGCCACAAGGAGTTGTTCATCATCGATGTCTAGGACTTTGGGTTAACCCGTTCACTTTTACTCAGATGTTTTCAGTAGGCCTTCGATTGCAGTGAGGTATTGGTGTATAAAATATGATTAGCTATACTCGTTGTTCAAGGCACAAACCTTCTAGAGTGAATTTCTATAATGAGCAATTCCTTACAAATTTGACAAGGGTGGCTTTAACAGCATTGCTGTTATAACCTAACAAGTTTTGACCGTCCATATTGAAAACTCCTTTTCTACTTAGACTTTTCTTGGGTTTGAAAAAGTGAAAATAAGAGCGTTGTAGTTTTCAACTAACGTCTAAGTGATTCAAAAGTCAAGTCTTCGTCGGGAGCTTTTTCGTTTCCTCTCAATATAAAAACATAAGTTTGTTATAGTAAATCTTGTATATTATTAAGCAGGAACGTGTTCAGAAATCTATAGTGCCAGTATTTATAGAACAACCAAAGTTTTAAAACGAAATTTGTTTTGATCACATTAGTGTGGAATGGATTACTTCGTGTTAATTGTTTATTTTTCACAATTATCTGTAACAGCAATCATTCTGGACAAATAATGTTTAAGCGAATAAGAAAACTTTCTTTGCCCATCGGTGACAGAAATGATAAAACCGTAGCTATAATATCCATTCAAGGGATCTCGTTCTTAGTTCAACAAAACATGGTATTAGTGACATAAAAGAGAAAATGACGACATTAAAACGAACTATCGTACGGTTGCCTCTTATCTCCTAAATGCTACTAGAAAGTGTAACACGGCGTATATGAGTACAAGCGTTTTTGATGGTTCCTGCGGGCTTACTAGATAGTTCGGTTGAGTGAATATCGCAAAATGTTTATCCTAGGAGATCGGAATCAAATACTTTGATGTTATTATGTATTCAATTAGTTCGAAACATTTAATCACAACTTATAGATGTCCAGCTGACGTGGTATACACATGAAAAGAATTATATCCGGACATCTGTACTCCCAACATCGCTTCTTATATCGTCCGTTTCAAAATAAATTAATCGTTCACTTACATTTTAATAACGCCGAATACGTTATATTTGACTTTTACGAATGCCGATAAATGGGAATTAGCTAACAAATTTAAAATGCCGGAGTCAAGCAAATTTATAGCGTAGTGACTTGCATTATGGATTTCGAATAGGGTGATACATAAAAGAGTTTATTCTAATTACTAATCGAAACCAGACGATCACTGTCCACCATCCTCTTACTACATACTGTGAAATATTTAGTGGCGATCTTATGATTTGGCTTATAAAGTCAGAAGAATAAGGTTTGATATGATTATACTAAAAATTAAACTTCTATTCGGTCCCGCTGGTTTCTATACGTTTTATGGAACTTTCCAGTATAATTGAATCCTTCGAACATTCGTAGACAAAATTGAAACCATTGGTTTGTTTCTTTTAAGTAGCCAAAAGCTTTCCCAACTTTTTCGAGATTGGCTGATTTACATCCTACTTTACGCTATTAAATCTTAATCGAGGACGTATGTATAGCTTCATGCCATCCTATAGTACCGACATTGAACATGGGTCAGCCTATGAATTGATACTTGGACCCTTTAAAATTCCGCAAGCACTGTCACCATGGTGCAAACCTAGGATTTCATTAAAGCGCACAGACGCGCTCTACAGCTTTAGCAAACTACAGCAGTTTCAACAAGAAAAGATAAGACAAAGATTTACAGGAATATTCCTAGAGATGAACCCAAAGGATCTAATTTTGGTTGTCTCTTCTATGAAAGAACGTAGTTGAGTAGCTTTAGGGTCAAGACCTCTGACAAAATATTTCGACTAACGACAAGTAGAGTATAGTTGACCTCAATGAGGAACTCACATGACTGTTACCTTGTTTCTGCAACCAAGCAGGTTCAGAAATTTCTTACTATCCTCTACGAGATTAGAACAGGTTGGAAGATTGTTCAAGGAGTTTTACTATCTGTACAAAGTATAATCTCTTATGGACAGTAGTAACCAAAACCAGCACTCTTTTCAGAGACAGCCGTTTGAAAAGAATGCCAGCATTTCGGACATCTTAATTAAAAACAGGTAGACGCCTATCAATAACCATGTCGATTTCTAACCTTTAACTAGTTTGAATTTATGAAGTATTGATCTATGGTCTGCAGTGGTGTCGAAAGCATTCCACGGCTTACTTAAGTTAAAGGCAGCCGATTAAGTTGTACCTGAAATGAAGGATTGTAACTGAGGTAGGCAGAGTATTAGCTCCATAGCTAAGAGTTGAAGACATTGCTCCAATTACAGCACGATTTTCCCTTAACCACTGGTCAATAAACAATGGCCAGAAGCCACAACAGAGGTGTAAGCACACATTCCTGTGGGCATCCTCTGAAAGTCTTGACCGAAATAAAGGTATCCTCAACCTCGCATATCACAATACGCGATTCAAGCATACATTTAATCCACCTGATAATGTTGGGTTCGATACCAATACTTTATTGATACTTTGGTTAATCTTTTACAGTTCTGTACGTATACTTGGTCTTGAATCACGCATCAGTCCAGTACCCTGGTTCAATTCTTTTATAAGGTCGAATATTATCTGGTTTTGGGTGTTTTCCAGATTTTGTATCAGTTGGTTGAATAAGGCGTATAGTATTACAGACTTATTGTAACAGATTTTGATGCATATTCAAAATTACTTAATTAAATTTTTTTGCAAGGGTGCGTACGTAATTTATAACATTCGAATGTCATTATTTGCAATAATTGACATTCAAACACAATACCATCAATTAAAATTAATTTTCAAACCAGTAGACAATTACGAGAGTGAATTAAATTTTTTTTTTGAGTAGTTTTCATTGTTGTGGTCCAATGCGGAAGATATTGAGTATAAATACAAAAATACTATAATTAATTAGGCACTTCATTTGGTGCATGCGTACTTGTGTATATAGCAAAACATTTTAGACTGAGTCAATATAGTCAAAATAATTATATAATTGGAATGAAAATAGTAATTACGTTAATTAATAGCTTTTTGACGAACAGCCTCCCAAAATAATCATCTCCTTAATTATTTGTTAAATTATAATAATTATTATAGGATATCCTATTAATAAAAGAGATAATCATTTGGTATATGGTTAAAAGATTTAAAATCTAATCAACCCACAGTAATTTTTTCCCTTCTTGTAACATGATAGTCATAAAAAAGACGTTCTCATCGTAATTAGAAATTACTTGAAAACACAAAAGGAAATACAATTATTTGTGATTTTCGCTGTTATCATTGAAGCTAGAAATAATATAGAAATGAAAAGATTTGATGACGTCAATTCACCCTTTTAAGGCGTTTGTGATGACTTTCATTCATCAACATAATGATTTTTGGTTTTTATTAGAATCTATTGATAAGTTTTAAGAAGGATCTAATGAGTGATCCAATAGGAGGTACTTTTTCCATTTGGGATTCATGAGTGGCAACTGCCATGTTCATATGACATTTGTGTTCAGTATTCATTGGCATTTCGCCATGAATAGGCTTGCGCGAGAACAACGTTTACAAATTGTGGAAATTTATTTCAAAAATCAGTGTTCAGTGAAAACTCTTCGACCATATTATGGTGTTCATAATCGTTCAACTGAACGCACTATTCGCGAAACAATCAACAAATGTCGGACCATTTTTCATTATTGGATAATCATCACACGACTTGAGTGCGTACAAGTCGATCTAATGTGAATATTGCTGAAAGTGTACGTGTAGACCGGAATCAATAAATGTCAAGCTCTGGGTCTCTCATGTGGCACACTGTGGCGTATTTTAAAGAGAGATCAAGGTTTAAAGGGATGCAAAATACAGCTTGTTGACGAGTTGAAGTTTATGGGCGTTGGAACAGCTCCAAATTATTCCGTTTTTTATCGAAAGATGAAGCTCATTTTAGGCTGAATTGATACGTCAACAAATTAAATTGTTGTATCATGGGCTGATGAACAGCCAGAAGAGATTCAAAAGCTCAGAATGCTTCTTGAAAAATGAATTGTTTGTTACGGTTTATGGGCAGGTGGAACCATCAGACCGTATTTCTTCAAAAATGCGGAACAACAGCGTGTAAACGTAAATAGCGCAAGGAGACAAGAAAGAATACGTGTGAATTTGACTCCAAATTCTTCGATCTAAAACCATTAGACTACTTTTGATGGAGGTATTTAAAATCGTTTGCTTATATCGATAATCCACAATCGAAATAACACTTAGATTTAGAAACATCATAACGATTCGGTAAACAAGGTAGGCAGTGTAGCGGTTAAGATGTATTGGATTCGAATCCAATTTTAAGTAATGCCACAATAATCAATTATATTCAATATCATTTAGTTGCTGTTAATGTTTTTAAGTACAAATATTAGATGATCTTATCGAATTGAAAGTGCATCTGGACTATAGAATATGTGAGAAGGCCTCAATATTTTTTTAAGTCATGCAAAGTCGTTAGACAGCAGAAAATAGTCAAAGAGGAAACTTTTTAGTTGGAACCGAACGTTTGGAAAAATTAAGTGCTGAGGCCAGGACGGTTCTAAAGTTGCAAAAGTAGAAATCTATGTACATCAGGAAAATTTTAATATGTTCCGACTTGTAAATACACATTATTCCTAAATATATAAGAAATGGTGAAAATCCGAAATCACAGTGGGATACTTTACTCTGAGTTTGCTTTGTTGCACCTCTGGGAGGACGAAAATAATAAAATTATGATGAGTAATGGTTTCAATATATAAACTACATACGTACTAATAATTAATGAAATGAGTCCCTTCATCATTAAAAACAACCATTGATACGCTCTTTATGTCTTAATTTACAAATTTGGTGAAACATTTTGGTGTAATGGTTTATCGTGATCAAAATGTCTCTTATCTCTTAACAAAATGGCAGATCAGTATTGTATCCAACTGACATGGGTGCGAGAGAATTTATGTGTTGAGAAATTTAACAGAATATACAGATAGTTATAAATAGTAGCACATGTGTAATTGCTAGCGAGATCCGGCGAAGTCTTGATTCTAACAATCGTTATCTATCATTTACTTAAAAGGCATCAAATCAGTACGATTGTGATGACTCACGGTTTATAAAATAAGAACACGAATACATTAAGAGACTTCTCACATGATTACTACTTGCATTGCATCCGAATTATTTCGAGCGCGTCTCTCCCAACAACAGTTCCAAGAATAGTTAATAGATAATTCTGCAACATTCTCTTAATATTGTTTACTGATTGTACCCTGGCATTTTAACTATGCATTTAAAGAGCTTTATGGTGTTTTCAATAATTAATGCCTGATTATTTGTTAATTACACGTTTTTGGCTGACTTTTTAGTCAGAAAATATTCGAGATACGAGTAGTATATTCCAAACAAGGTAACTATTAATCTAGTCCTGTATCTGTAATCCATCGTTTGATTCGTGTATAAGACTGGATTGGACTGGAGGACTGCCAACTCTATCGCGATTCGCTTATTTACGTCTTGCATTATAAAATCGAGGACGTACGGCTATAGGTTCGATTTATGTAGAACCATCAGAACATTGCATAGCTCTCTGCCAGCCAATAGTATTAATATGGAAGATGGGTTGGAATATCGATTTTGCACTCCAACAGGGGGTCATAGATATGTTCATTCACTCCACCAATCATAATCAGATGGTGAAAAATCCCTTTTGCATCCTGTCAAAACTTAAATCAGTGCGCCATTTAGATGGTTTGCACAACGCGTTTTAAGTGATGAGTACAATATACCATATTGTACATACAAATATTTCTACGAAATTAAGTTTTTCTTTTAGTATGGCGCGAAGAGCAAACAATACTTGACCTCAAATGAACATGATCAAATGAAATTAAAATGCACCTTGTGCTTTGACAAAAACCAAATCTACGTTACCGTTTGGATTTAGAAACGAACGAAATGGATGGTATGGATGAAGATGCTATTCCGAATGAAGGATAGATTATTGCTGAGGTATTCGGGACTGCTGAAGTCGATGTTGCAGATAACGTGATTATTGAAAACATACACTTTATAACACTTAATTCTAATGACGTCAAGATCCTACTGTGATACGATTTATTGAACCACCTCCAAATCAAAGCGAAGCTTTATCGCCTCTCACCAATTTCTTAAGATGTATCCCTATTGAGATTTTTAAGCAATATGTAATTCTATTAACCAGTAGAGTTAAGCCAATGGACTCACTGGAAATAAAAAAATATTTGCACATTCTAATGGGTTGCTTGAAATTTCGTCGGTCACCAATTTTAAATCTAACAAGTTTTTGTAACAGAATGTTCACCTTCGACTCTTTGATAAAACTGAGAAATCATAATAATTTAAAACGTCCAAGCAAATGTTCAGATAAGTTTTATAAAACTAGACAATTTATCGAATCTGTGTGTGCTTTGGTGTTGTGATGTGAAGAAAACGTTTCAATTTATAAACAGATGATCCTATTTAAAGATCGTTTATCAATTAAACAATACGGTAAAAGGAGACTGAATCGAATGGGAATCAAGATGTTTGTTTTATGTGGTAAGGCATTCGGTATCATTTTTTTTCAAGGGAGCTCTACAGGTTTACCATAAATAAACCTTAAAGAAATATAGAAAAGGAGACCATAACATGACATTAGCTTTGAAGGAATGGCGCGTTTACTCTCACATACCCAAAAAACTGCACCCCGATGCAAAAATTTAAAACTATTTGAAAAGAATTTTGAACCAACTTACACAATTGTGTATACATTATTTATTATTTTCAGAAAGAAAAATGGCGTTGCAAGTATAAGCCGAGGGATTTATGTAAGTTGATTCCAATGGGCCGTGCAGTCCATGAATTCTAGAAGCAATATAATTTTTTTTAAATTATAAGAAGAAATGAAACGTTAAGGTCAAAAAATTGGATTGTAGCAGAAATGGGCCAAACACATGTAGGTAGGTACCAAAACACGTATTTAACCAACACTTATTTATTTTATACTCATTTAACATTGTTTTATTAATAAAAATAATATTCTATATGTATTATAGTATTCAGTCAGAAGTATATTTTTTCTGATGACTTGTGAATTTTATGCATACTAATAATACACCGATCACCATTGTCAAACATGTGTAGTCCAATGGATTCAACATTCAAAATCTATCTCAAATTTATTATTTGATAATAAATTGAAATTCATTTTAAAAGTATCAAATCCCAGAATCCCTCCATTGGATGCTTTACCGAAAACGCACAATCTTGGCCAGATAATGCAGCCGATAGCCTCTAACATTCGTTCACCAACTCAGAACATCGCCAAATGGTTAATGAATGAGAACAGGAAAATTAAACAACCAACAGGTTTTGATATTAAAAACACAGTTGAGTTGCTTAATAAAGTAAATCACTCACATATTAAGCGAAATTAAATATTGGTATCATTCGGTGTGTGGGTCACTATACCCGAACATGCCCTTGTGAAACCGCTCTAACATATATATGGAAGAATGTTCGAGGTCACAATGTGTGCCTAAAAAACAAATACAAGCATATAAAGAAACGGTGGAAATATATATAATCCAAAACTACGTCGAATTTAGAGGAAGCTATTATTAACCGAATCTGTTTTGTAACAGATATGTCAAAGCATAAGGAATTCCCTTAGAATGTGGTACAGATATGTTAACGACATCATATGTATATAGTGGATAAACGGAAAGTTGAGGAAACACGAACATGGCTGAACTCCTTCCACGAAACAATAAAATTCACACACGAAATAGAAGACCACAACGGAAGAATTTCTTTTCTGGGTACAAACATTAAACGCACTGAAAAACATAACTTGTCGTTTAGTGTATATAGATTATAGAAAACCGACCACCACACAATGGTATATTCCATCGAACTCTTTTCATACTAGCAACATTAGCGGGCAGCATTTTATGGTATGATATTTAGACTACTAAATATTCCTATGAACGAAGTTGATTAAATGAGATCGCGAGAATAAATGGTTGCAGTCGAAACTTTATCGATCGTATTCACACAAAACTTTCACCAACACCACTCATCGACCTGATAAAAGAGATAACAAATGTTATATGTCAATCGAATATATACCACCACTGACAAATCGAATTCAAAGTATATTAAAAAAATATAATGTCGATGTAGTACACAAAATTACCTGAAGATGGCCAGAAAGACAAAGTGGACAGTATAGAAAAATCAGGTGTATACAAGATCCAATGTGCAAACTGCGAAAAAAGATATATAACAAGCGAGACGAAAGCTGAAAACGCAATATAATGAACATCATTATACAATGGAGAGCAAAAAAGGAGGAGAGTCAATTGTACCCGCCCACATGCACGATAATAATCACACATTCAACAAATAAAACTACAATATAAAACTGATACACGAATGCTATGATCTACGACGTTTAGATATATGGGATGGAAATGATGAATGCGGAACAGGGGCCAACACGATCTGTCCTTTTAAATTGCACAAAACTAGTATAAATTCAAACGAAAATCTTTTGTTTTTTAGTATTATTATTTTCTATATTATGACAAAATAAAAATCTCTGATGATGATATCTTAAGCCTGATTTCCATTATGAAAAATATACTGACAAAATAGACAAAGAAGGATAAAAATATAATTTTTCTTAAAGTGCAAAAGAAATAAAAAACATTTTCAGTATAAAAAATGTATTCAGTACTGAATAAATTTTTATGGTTACTGAAAAAATTATTATTTTTTGGGTGTGGTGTATTATGAGCTATTGAAATCGAACGAAACCATCACAGGAGCACTATACCGAACTCAATTGATGCGTTTGAGCCGCGCACTCAAAGAAAAACGGCCACAATACGAGCAAAGACACGACAAAGTAATTTTGCAACATGACAACGCTCGGCCACATGTTGCAGCGCCGGTCAAAACAAACCTACAAACGCTGAAATGGGAAGTCTTACCCCACCCGCCGTATAGCCCAGACATTGCTCCTTCCGATTGCCACCTTTTCCGATCGATGACACATGGCCTAGTTGACCAGCGCTTCCATTCTTACGAAGAAGCCCAAAAATGGGTCGATGACTGGATAGCAGCCAAGCCGGCCGAATTTTTTCGCGACGGTATCCGTAAATTGCCAGAAAGATGGGAAAAAGTTGTGACTAGCAATGGACAATACTTTGAATAATTCAGTTGTTACCATTTTTTCAGAATAAACGTTCAAAAATAGAAAAAATCCCGCATTTTCAATTTGTACTCCTAATATAATAGCACTACTGACAAAATATACCAAGAGAAGTAAGCCTGATTTCCATTATGAAAAAAATTTTGTCAGAATTTTTTACTGAAAAAACCAAAGCGAGAAAAAGAACAAAAATACCATTAGAGTGACAGAGATCGTTTTTTAATTTTTCGTAGACATATTATTTTGTTCGTTTTAAGTAGACATATTTTGACAGATGCTTATAACATAACCAACAATTTTCAAATTTTTGTTTGTTATTGAATAAAAGACAAAAAACACTTTGAATCTACAACAATAAATAAAAAAAAAATTAATTTAACATAATTATACATTATTTAAATTATTTTCACAATGAATTAAGATGAATGATTCAAATTCAAAATTAAATGTTAAAATTATCAATTGACCATAAAATATCTACCATAAAATGCTTCATAATGACGTCATACAAACGATTTCTCATCCATATACATGTGGAAAAAATTAAAATAAAGAATAATAATGTTTATTTTATATTTCTTTTAATTTATTGTTGTAGATTCAAAGTGTTGTTTGTCTTTTTTGTTCAATAATAAAATAAATTGAAATTTATTGGTTATGTTACACGCATCTGTCAAAATATATCCACTATAAAAAAAGAAAAAGTAAAAAATGATCTCTGTCACTCTAATGGTATTTTTGATTTTTTGCTCGCTTCGATTTTTCAGTTAAAAATACTGACAGTATTTTTTTCATAATATAGTTAGTAAAGCTAAATAATTGTGAACAGAAAAAAGTGTTTTTGTTTTACAATTAATACTAAATGTTACATTAGTATTCAGTCAGTTGGTTCTTGCCGATAAACAGAAATAAATAGTCGTTTTCCAATCGACCAACCCATAATACCGGTAGTAATTAGGTTATTGTCTTTGCTTTATTTACTTTGGATTACTTAGCAAAGATATGAACCGAACTACAAGCGGTTGGTCGATTGGAAAGTAACTTATATTACAATTTGCACACCTGATACAAGTACGATTTTTACACGCTGCAAAAAGTTCTAGTCGTTGTAAGCATGTCTAAACGAAGCCTGTGGTTGTTTTCGTCATATCGATTACCGAAGCATGGTAACGGGGACCCAATTCAATATATACTTTCATCTTAAAGTTGAATCTGTTAGATTAAGTTGCTTCGTTAAATAATGCCAACACGATCACTCTTATATTATATCACTCTTTGATTTAGGGCATACACAATTCAAATCAACCATAAAGCGTTAAAAATTACATATTTACAACAAAATAACGATGCCGTACCAAATTAATGTATCAATTTACATTTTACACGTCATATACATATATGTACGTGCAAGCCTTATCTAAGGTTTTTGATTTATAACAGCCATTATTATTATTTTTCGCTAATTTATTGTACACATATGAAAGTATCATCTTCATCACATATTATACAAAACGCATGGGGCAACCTGTTATCATCAGTATGATGATCACTATATATATGCCGCCAAGTGATGACATTAAAAAAAAATTATCATATGTACATGACATATTGAATAAACCTAAAACACATTTAACATACATAAATAATGTATGTACGTATATGTTTATTCAAATTTTTTTTTTTTATTATGTTCTTGAGTTCTTTTGTATTGTTGTTGTTGTAGTTGATAAAACTGAAAAACAACACACCGATAAGAAGTTTTTTTTTGCCGAATATTGTCTCGATGTTTTCCATAAAAAAAATCCGTTTTTCTCTCTCGCTGATTGTTTAGCACACGAAAATCTAAAAGCTAAAAATAGGATTTAAAATTAAATTGTCGTTTCGTTACGCAAGCTACACGGTATTATACGCAACGCACACATACGTTATATGACGGGAGAACTGGGGAGCGAATCATAATCATAATAATAGAAAGGGTTTTGGTTTAAATTTAAAATTATTATTTTTATTTACTTGAGAATTTAGATATGTACACACAGGTATATGTATGTTTAGATAACTCAATGGTAATGCGGTGATGAAATGTGTTGATGGGTTGTGTGATACGGGGGAAGGTTTTTTTTTTGCCATCTAGAATGTGATGGTTGTTCATGCACGTTTTTATTTACTTTATTTTGAACAAAAACATTTCATGTGTATAGATAGTAGATAGCTGTTTTTGATATTTGATAACTCGTGTTTTTATATCCCGCATAATTTTCAAGCGCCGACTAAAATTCTCATTAAATTTTGACTACTCACACGAGTAATTAAAGATATGGAACAACTTGAAAATGACGTAAAATTATTTTCATTTCCCGTTCAGTATTATATGATTAACTTTTAAAGCTCTTTATATCTTTGTGATTCTGAGCATTTGAGTTACCCCTTATAAATGAAATATTCTAAAGAAACAGTAAGAGATGGATAAGATTTTAGAAGAAAACTGACAGCAGAGAAGTCAGATCTTTTTTTCAACTCCCGTCAAGTGCACCAACATTGATTAATTTTTTCAGTTATGCCGTTAGCAATTAAAGTTGGATTTTTTTGTAAGTATAGCAAGTAGCAACAAATTAAAAGTTCTTCAAGTAATTTCTACCACTGTTAGTAATATGCAACGACATTTCGGATATTATCTCCTGAAAAGCATCTTTGCATGTTACAGTCAAAGCTTTCTATCAAATTTCGATTAACGAAGCAAATATCTCTAAAACGGCAATATGTATGCTCGTTGGAAATTTCCGAGTTGAACTCCGAAATCATTTCAAAGATGAAAACATCTTAAAATTATTTTCGTCCGTTGTTTTACCTAAGGTATAACTTTTGTAGGACCTTAAATTTCGCGCGTTTGCAGGAAAACCATCCGGGCCAAAACTCAAAGCTAGAAGTAGCATTGCACAACCTAAATCAATCAAAGTTTTACTTACCTTTTTTGGAATGATAAACTTTTATAGAATATTTATTCTAATAAAACGTAATTCGGACTGTCGGGAGATTAGACAACTTTTCGTTATCTTACGAAGAGAAACATCCGATCATCCTTCCGTACAAAAGGCTCCTGACCAAGTTAGTATTGGATTGGGGACAAAAAGAAACGTTGCATGGAGGCAACGCGTTAACGTTGGCTTTCATTCGGAAAAAATTCTGGATAATCAGAGGAGGCCAAGCAGTAAAACATAACAACCATCTATGTATTCGTTGCTAGAGATTCAAATTGAAAACCACCGAACAACTAATGGGAAATTTACCTGAATCCCGCATCACTATATCATGCCCATTTAGTCACACTGGAGTTGACTACGCCAGCCCAATCCACATTCGAACAAGAAAAAGCCGCGGAAATAAATAGCACAAGGGCTATATCTGCAGATTTATCTGTTTAGCAACCAAGGTGATTCATATAGAAGTGGCGTCAGATCTTTCATGAGAAGGATTTGTCAGCGCGTTCAGACGATTTACCGCTCGCCGAGGTAATGTAGCGCAAATGTACAGCAACAACGTGGCATTTCATTCCACCAGCATCACCCCATTTTGGTGGACTTTGGGAAGCCGGAGTGAAATTTATAAAAATACACCAGAGAAATGTATAGGTGACACCAAGCTCCCTTTTGAAGAAGTCCAGAATATGCTCAATTTTGGCAAAAGTGGGTTTCTGACTATCTACACCGCCTGCAACAACGTCCTAAGTGGCAACAAGCAAAACCAAATATAAGGTTAGGAGACATCGTTCTTGTGCGAGACGAGCTACAACCACCAACCAAATGAGAACTCGGTTGAGTTACACAGATGCACATCGGCACCGATGGGCAGATCAGAGCAGTCACGCTCAAAACAGCTGACAATTCAAACGTCAAAAGATGCATAACCAAAGTAGCACCTTTGTCCAGCCAAGAGCCCGTTAAAGAAAAGAAAACTGAAGATCGAAAAGGAGATCCTGCAGATGACAACGAAGCCTCCAAATCAAAAAGAAGGCAACCACTTAGTCGAAAGGCAAAACAAACAGGAAGTCAATCTTCGACCACACGGCGAGTACTTCAACACACCTGCCTTTTACTTCTAACCAATGGCCTAAAGAATCAGAATTGTTGAATACATCACTCATTGTCACTACATGAAACAACTCGGGCATATACTATGACAATATTGCCAAAGTAGAACTTCTGTCGACTAAATGGGATCTGATTGAACGCCGACAAATACAGCGTGCTTACGAAGAGTTCATCGAGGAATACCAAGTATACAAAGTTCTACCACCACTACCATCAAAGAAAGAAGAAAAAAGGCAAATCGCCAAAACACCATCAACGAATTCCATCATTGGCACTGACAAAAAACCAGAGTCAAGTGTCCACATTCCTGCTGAGTACAACCATCACCTTCGGTAAAAACCGTAATACCATCACAAGCGGCCGTCTCAAAATTCAGTGGCTACTCCGTCAACAAGGCGTCGCAATATGCCGCATCTACCGGACATTGGATATCATTGAAGTAAAAATTGGTGAATAACAACTTTGCCAAGGAATATTTAGAGTTAAAAATCAACCAGTATGTACCTTGTGTTGGAGCTTATTTTCATTAGTGAATCGTTGAGAAAAATTGAGACGGAAATGGTCTCGTAGAGCTACTAGCCCCATGATGAATCAAAGGTATTTTATCTATGCAATTGGGTCTGGTGATCAAACACCTTGAAGATACACAGAAGGGACTATTGGACGTATACTTACAGGTGCGAAATATCAGATTATTCATCCATCATTATTATCTCCGTTGCAGCTAGAACAAAAACTGTCAACCATATTAAGCATCTACCGAAAACCTGCACGATCCCAGGACATGGACTCCTAGAGTTACACAACTTGTATCGTATAATGACAGTAAGAACAAGAGTAACAAATGGTAATGCGATATAATTGCGATACAAATAGCTTTGGTTCAATCATGTGACTATTAGCTCTTTGAGGCCATTTCCGTTCCAATTTTTCTCAACGATTCACAAATAAAACTAAGCCGATTATAAAAACCAACGATTCACAAATAAAACTAAATAAAAATAGCACAAGGTAAATACTGGTTGATCCCTACCGAGGTCGTTTTGCAGCCATCACGACCAAGGGACTATCCAAGTGCAAGGAACTGCCAAATGAGCTGCATATTAATATGTGACGTAGATACGGTATTTACTCGACAAAGTGAGCTGAATCAATGTGAAATATTCATGTTTCTCAAAGCATCAGTACCAAATCAAAGTTGCAGTATCGAGGTCATGGAAGGCAGCGAACTATTTTATCAAACTACAAGGTCCAAATTAATGAATTTTTGGAATCAAGAAAAAACTGTCCGTGGATGTAATTTGCAACTCCAGAATACAATCCACAGCACTTGAACATTATGGACTGATAGAACTTCACCCAGGTTGCACTCTTAGAGCCAATACCGTTCATCTACGCCGTTAGAAACAGTGAAAAATATTAATTCAAAGACCTTGTATTGATTTTTTGGAAGAAGCCGAGAAGATCGAGTATCATTATCAAACGTGGTAAGTATATACATGAATTTACTAACAAAAACGAACTGGTTGATCTCTAAAGAGACGAAAACTCTGAGAGTGTGTTTTCGTACCGATTTTCGTTACTTAACCAGGGCCACAAATTTTACTCACTTACTAACTCACTGGTAGGGAAGAACCAAGGTATTTTATATTGTCTAAAAGGCACCAATAAATTGTGATATCTAGTCTGCCATCATGCGTAATGTCTTATACAGTATCAGGATATTGCTTAACAAATGACCTGTAAAACTAGCTCTATCTTTAGAGTACAGCACCAACTTATTGGCCCAGCGACCAAAATATAACCCCAAATCTTGTTGACGTCTTAATAACAAGAAAAGTCGTGGATTAAATACAAGTGAAAAGTGAATTTAATTCCACGTCTGAACACTGCTCGATTTTAATGATAAAAGTGATACAATAACTAGAAATGACAAACAAGAGGAAGAAAACTAGTCAAAATATATAGCAAGCATCGTGCAAAAGTACCAATTTAGTAAAAAGAAAACTAACCAGGAAAATGCTACCCAATTGAAATTAAATCGCTAATTGTAGAGAAGAGAACTATCCGAAGGGAATGGCAACGTGGAATACGGGAATTAAAATAAAAATGCATACCTGCAATCTCCCACCTACAGTAAAGATAGCGATTACTCATTATGGAAAGCAACCAAATATTTGAAAACCCCGGTTACGCACATACCACCAATAAGAAGAAATATCCTGGCTTAAACCAAAGAAGAAAAACAGAACGTTTTGCGGATCATCTCGAGCACACGTTTAAGTCTAATTTAACAACACAAGATATATTGAATGAAAACTATGCAGCTATCTTGAAACATAAAATCTCAATAACTAAAGCCAAAGAAGTGAAACAAGAAATAAAAAACCATACAGTACCTAAACAATCACCAGGATATGACTTCAGACTCCTCAGACTCTGTAGTTTGTGGAAGTAATAATGATGCTTAAACCATGTAAGCCACTAAGTGAATTAACCTCATATAGGTTAATTATCTCAAAACTGTTTGAGAGACTATTATTAAAACCTGAAATAGAAAAATCAGGAGCCGTTCCGTCCCATTAGTTTCAATTTAGAGAAAAACACTCCACAATCGATGAAGTCCATAGAATAACAGATTTAAAAGAAAAATCTTTCGACAAGTTTGGCTAGCTCTGAAGTTGAGTATTGGAACTGTTAAAGTAGTGCTTGAAAGGGAGATACTTTAGAGTTAAACAGAAAAGAGATTACTCCAGCATAAAAAAAAAGCTAAAGCAGGAGTCCCGCAACGTAGTGTCTTAGGGCCATTCTTTTTTGCACTGTTTACAAGCGACTTACCGCAGATGACTAATACAATCGCCAATTTTGCAGATGATACTGCAATTCTAGCTGTTGGTGACACAATCGATGAAGTCACATTCACATTACAAATAGCCATAAATAATATACAAGATTGGCTAACTAAGTGGTAAATCAGAGTGAATGAATCTAATTCTACTCGCATTTATTTCACTAATAGATCAATAGAACCATACTACCTGTGACTTTCAATTGTTGTGTAGTAGTACACAAACCATGTAAGGGATTTGCAACATTTAGTATCTTAAATAATAATGAACATTCGATTATTCTAAATGATGTTAAATTAAATTTTCAACAACTCAATCAATATAATGTTTTTCATCTAAAATCATTCTCTAATAGTATCCCCAATCGATTGCTTACTTGAATCCGAAATAAATACCTCACACCTAAACGAGGAAGAAAAATCATCAATTTTAGAAATATGTCGAAATTTTAATGATGTGTTTTTTCTACCAGCTGATATATTAAATGCAAAAAATGCAATTTACAATGACATAGATATCTTACCCAATAGTAAACTAAACAACAAAAAACCTTATAGATTACCAGAAGTCGCTAAAAAGGAAATTAATTCTCAAGTGAAGAAAATGCTTGATAATTCTATATTGAACCTAGTACATCACCATGGAATTCTCCTTTATTAATTGTACGCAAAAAATCATCTGATGGCGAGAAAAAATGGAGATAAGAGATCGATTTTCGACGACTTAATGACATAACGACGAATGCAGCTTTTCCTTTACCAAATTTGTCCGAAATTTTAGACCAATTGTGTCAAGCTAATTATTTCTCAACTTTAGATTTAGCTGATGGCTACCATCAAATTTTAATGAATCCTAAAGATAAGAATAATCCAACATTAATTGATTCGATTTTAAAATTCCCGGTCCCTACAAACGTTAAAGAAGTTTCTTGGACTTTCAGATTATTACCGTCAATTTATTCCCAACAACGCAAAGAATGCTGAACCACTCAATGCTTTAAAACGAAAGAATTCTTAATACGTATGGAATGCTTATACTGATGAAGCGTTCAATACTTTAAAAAATTGTCTCTGCAATCCACCGATTTTACAATACCCAAATTTTAAGGCAACATTTATACTGACTACCGATGCAAGTAATAAAGCCATAGCGGCAATTTTATAACAAATACACGATTCCAAAGACCTACCCATAGCATTTGCTAGTAGAGTTTTGAATGTGGCAGAAAAAAATTACCCTATTGCAAAAAAAGAGCATTTAGCTATTATATGGACAGTTCGTCACTTTAGACCATACTTATACGAACAACAATTTATTATACAATATAATCACAAACCATTGACGTATTTATATTCCCTTTCAAATCCTTTATCCATCTTACTAAGGTTTCGTTTAGAATTGGAAGAATATAATTTTACCATTAAATATAAACCAGGAAAAATCAATTATGAAGCCGATGCATTATTACGAATCGAGATTCCTCCAAGTAAAAATCACGAGTTTCACCAATTTTAACGTAGTCACGTATTCAGGCAAAAATCTTAACCATACTTCTTCTCATAGTTCAAATCAAATGCAAAATGATATTCAAGACATTACCGATCAAACAATGGATCAAAATAATATACAAAACAGCTTAACTCAAGATACGTCGGATGAAACCAATACATCTAATAATGCAATTCAAAATAACACGATCCAAAATAGCAATTCGCAGAATAATTCAAATATATCTTCCAACAAACATAAAATTATTAAACTCATAAATTCGGATGATATTGATCAAATAATTAAAGACTTTCATATTTCACCTATTGGAGCTCATCAAGGTATTTTTCGAACTTTAAATCGCTTAAAGTAGTATTATGAATTCCCTAACATGATAGCAAAAGTTAAAACTTTCATTAAAAATTGTATCTTTTGTCAAAAAAAGAAATATGGGCAGAAAACGAAAATTCTGATGAAGATTACGGATACTGCTAAAACGCCTTTCGAAAGAATTTTTATGGACATAGTAGGGCCAATTAACCCACCTTCTTATTCTCAAAATCGTTATAAATTAACAATTCAAGCTGACTTGACAAAATTTTCTTTAGCAATTCCAATCTCTAATCAAGAAGCTTCGACAGTCGCAAAAGCTTTCTCAGAACATTTCGTTTGTCAATATGGATTACCTGATATTATAATCACTGATCAAGGATATAATTTTATGAGCAAACTTTATAATGATATGATCAAATTATTTAAGGTTAAACACATAAATTGTACTCCGTATCATCCACAGTATAACGGTTCATTTGAAAGGTCACATCGAACTCTGGGTGAATACCTTAGAACATTTACAACAAACGACCAATGCAATTGGGATAATTGGTTAGTTTATGCAATGTTCGCGTATAATAGTACTCCTCATACATCTACTGGTTTTATGGCCTTCGAATTTCTTTACGGAAAAATTCCAAATATTCCTACTTCTATTAAGAAAAAACCTGAAGCTCTCTATAACTATAATGATTATGTAAGCGAATTAAAATACAGGTTACAAAACTCATGGGAACTAGTAAGAAATAATTTAATCGATATGAAACATAAATCCAAGAAACTTTATGATAAAACTGTTAATTTTTCGAATTTTAACGTTCGTGATGAAGTTTTATTACGAGATGAAACCGGTGATTCTAAAACCAAATCATTATGGCAGGTACCATATAAAATAGTAAGAAAAATTTCCGTAGAAAATTCCGAGATCAAAATCAAAAATCGGTTCAAAATAATCTATAACAATAACTTAAAACATTTTAATTCTGATACTAATCTCGATTGAACTTATTCTGATATTCAAATATATTCTTAAATTATCAGTTAGAAATTATTATATATAAAAAAAAAAAAAATTTTGTTCCTAGTTATTTGCTTCAACTATAATAATATCTTATAGGTAATACATTTAGAAAAAAAATAATTAATTTTCTCCAATTTTATTTTGCTTTACTATATGAAATTGAAATTAAAATTAAAATAAAAAAAAAATATATATATATTGTTAATAATTAATCATTTTATTTTGTATAAGTTAGAAATAATGAAATATGTACTACATTTATAAAATTATATTATATTATGTCATTTATAAATAAATATTATAAAAAATTGCCGATATAAAAAAAATATATAATATATGTAATTGAATGTAATAATATTAAATTTAATAGTAAAATTTATAAAAAAAAAGCGAAAAGAAAATATAATTTTCTTTTCTTTGGGGTGAAGGTGTTGTGTAGCAATGCAATAATAAATAATAAATTTACATTTGTTAGCATTGCACACATTAAAACATTTATAATTTTATAAAAATATTAATTACCGAAATTCATAATTTAAGTATTAGTATGTCATAAATATTAAATCCCGTAATGCTTCTATGTAAGCATAGAATTGTATGATGAAAAGGAGAGATAGATATTGTTAACTAACTCATTACTAGGGCAACCAAAAATATGCTCTTAGGGCCGATTGTATGAACGCGGATAGAAGAAATAAAATCCGAGAGTAGTGATATATTTCTATCCGACGATTTTATTTTTTTCCGAATGTATGAACAAATTTTCTATCTTCCGTTTAAAGCAGTTTTACAGCAGTTTTTTATCTAGTAACACTATTTTATTATTTTTGACGGTTAATTGTCGTTAAATATTTATTCAAAGCGAATCGTTTTGCGAATATAAAATGCAAATTTTTGTAATTTCTTCCATCATTTTACTATTCAGTCGTTTTGATGCAGAAATTCTTGTTGACCGTGACCTTAAAATGTTACATCTTGAATTGGATGTTGAAGGTCTGTTTAGGGAATCTGAATTTGACGGTACATTTGTCACAGCTGCGGTTGATATCTCGGTTTAATTAATCTTATCGGTATCCACGGTATCCAAGTGAATAATTTATTGCAGAATATTTGGTGGATCCAGTGTAGTTAACATTTCATAATCCAAATATTCCTCCAGTGTAGTTAACATTTCATAATCCAAATAATAATTTATAATAATTTAAATAAATATTAAGAAAGTCTGAAATAATTTATATTATTAAGTGGGCACACCGAACCATCCACAAACGAGTACATTGGATCATTTTCGCTCGTTTTAGGTTGATATGGTCCACCACCCGTTCTGCGAATCTTTATGCCCTTCTTCAGCGATCGTCTTGCGTAAATCTTGCGTAAAATTTCTATATTTCTTAAAATTTCTACCTTCCTCGTTTAATACGTGCATTATTATTATTTAACTCCATTATTTATTATTATTACTATTTAACTATATTTATTTATTCTCAAATTAATCTCAAATTATATAAATTTTATATATAATAATCACAATACACAAACAACAACAACAATTTCTATCCTCGGTTATAACCACCAAAAACAGTAGATAGAAACAGACGATATAACTCTACTCATGGATTTATTTTTGTGTTCATACAATGCAAACGACGATATATCCGAGGTTATATCGTCTATCCGCGTTCATACAATCGACCCTT
Organism: Tipula lateralis; assembly: GCA_963932295.1. Classification (NCBI taxonomy): domain Eukaryota; kingdom Metazoa; phylum Arthropoda; class Insecta; order Diptera; family Tipulidae; genus Tipula; species Tipula lateralis. Next base: position 70,219,392 of record OZ010737.1, read on the forward strand.
AAAAAATTGTTTTAAGCACTTAAAGAATGCTTTAAAAATATGGTTTTATGCATTAAAAATATGCTCTAAAAATTATACAAAAATGCAAAAAGCACCATGCTAAAACTCGCTTATACATTGAGAAGCTTCTTTCCACATCAACAGAAATAGTTGGTGCAAATTTAAAAGATACCATTTCATCAATAGTATATGTTTATGGTGGGCTGCCCAATGCCCATGGTAGATGTGGCAATATTAGCAGTAATACTACTTAATACACCAAACCCGTAATTCTTGTCGATTACGCTGGTAATTTTTTCTTTGATAGCGTCAGCTGCTTCTCTTTGTACATTTTTTATTTCTTTTGCAGCATCAGAAACAATATTAATTTGGTCAACAAGCGGAAGGCCGGAACTTTCCAACTTAGTGATTGATGTCTCAAGAAAACAGTAATTTGCTGCAATAAAGATTATATCAGCCTTTACTGAGGGATCAAATAATACTTGCTGTGAGATTTTGATTGGGGCTGTCTCGTCGTCGTCCAATGCGTTAAATACAAAAAATTAAACTTTCAAAATTATTTGAATAATTTCTCACAACGGCAAGCCATGTTCCCCATCGTGTTGTTATTGGTTGTGGAGGAAGTGCGATGCCGAGTGCTATTTCTTTTAAATTCGTTATTCTTGATGGAGCTTTTAAGAAAACTTTTTAATGTTGAATATTAAACGATCCACCTTAGGATAAAATCTACGAATATATTCCCAAACACGATGAAAACCGTGTGCGACACATGCTAAATGTGTAATTTTTGGGTTAAAAATTTGAATTGTCTAGTTGCTTTTGTCATATAGAGTACTGCATCTGATAAAAAAAGTAAAATCTTATCTTTAGTGAATTTTTAGCCTAAAATTTTGACTGACTCGTCAAACATCCGGGCTTTAGTGGTGTAATTTGCTTTCTCAAGGAGAGCAGTGTTTTAGAAATATTTTTGTTTAGGGAGTGTCTGGTCGAGGTGCACAATACCGACGATAACATTAGTCACATACCTACCAGTTTCATAGGTAGTTTCGTCAATGGCTATCCATACAAAATGGTTTTTTATATTACGTCTAATGTTTTCACCGGTTGTTTTATATAAACCGTTTACTATACCATTAAGACTGACATTGTGTGTAAGCATTGGTATAACAAAAGAGAAAAAGTATACCACTCGGGAAGCATTTGAAACAGAATATGTAACATTTGGAATGTAAAATTTGGAAATCTGAACTTAAGGTAGTAAAAATGTTTTTGTGAGAACAATATTTTTAAAAATATAACCAAAATATGCGTTTATTTTTGAAAATATGCTTTTGTAGGCGAAATATGCAAAAATATGCATTTTAGGGAAAATATGTAAAAATATGCACTAACAAGTAGGCTTTAAAATGTTTAGTTTTTCATGAAACGGATTTTTATCTCGCCCTTTCCAAAATTAGTGCACTGAAAAAAAATATGTAATTGTATATTTTTGGTTGCCCTACTCATTACATATTGAGGTTCAGTCGGGTACACAAAAAGTATAAATTAATATATAATTTAGCAAAAAGTTATAAGTTAAATAAAAATCTTATTATATTTCCTATAAATTAAAATCAAATCAAAAGTGTGTTTAATTATTCAGACAACAAATTAAATTAAATCTACTAATAATAATTATAATATAATAATTATAATATGACACACATTAGTTTATTCTAATACAACAATATAATATTTATAACACAATAATATAATATAACACAATAATATTCACAATAATATTCACAATATAATATAATATTCCACAATAAAAACAAAGTACTTTACTTGATATCACATGCAAATCAAGCAAAGTACCTTGTTATGAAAGTTAAAAAGGAAAATACACGTGAAAAGAAAGCAGAAGAGCTCGAATTATAATATAGAAAAATGTTCGGGCTTATTGAAAGAAACTCTCAACGGCCCACTCATAATAAACTTATGCTTTGTAAACAAGTGCTCAAGCCGATCTGAACATATGGCATTCAACTATGAAGATGCACCACAACCAGCAATCCGCAGATAATTAAACTATTTCAAAATAAAGTTCTCAGAGGAATAGTAAATGCCAACCGGCACTCGTAATAGTGACCTCTAGAGATCTCAGAAAGATATAACATTAAAGCTGTGGAAAGAATTTATAGGAGAGTGTAACGCCGCGTGATGTTGGAAGACTTTTGAATTGCAATTTGAGTTGTTGTTAATTCGCTAGGTCGGTTTCGATCTGATGATGACGTCATTGAATGATAAACGATCAAATCTATCTCATAAGGCATTTGCTACCCTACGTCATATTCGTACTTTGCGATTCGTATGTGTACTGTGACGAATCACAGTGACACCTGTGATAAGTAAAGAATTAAAAATTATAGCAGTAGTTTTAGGGTTATCCTGTTACCAAATGTTTACACATACGAACAAAATAAAATATACAACGAAATAGACGGAGCGAATCAAACACGACGCAACGAAATTTCCCGAAGTGTAGAGATGCAAATAGTAAAGGAATGTTCCACAACGATTTACGTCATATAAATAGCTGCAGACATTTGAGTTACAAAACAGTTCAGTTTGGAATTTTAATGTGTTGATATCGGAAAGTGATAGTAAGTGAAAGTGAAGTGTTAAAATAATTGTAGTGATAATTATTGTGGAACATAAGTGTGATAATAATAATATTATCACATGTGCATTATTAGTTTAAATTTATAGTTTTTATATTCGAAATCCAGTGATCGAATCGGATAATTAAAGAATAAACATTCGGATAAATCGTAACAGTACGTTCAGTCGTGTCGCAACAGTGCTAACGAATTACAAGAACAATGGTTAATTCGTTACGCCACAAGTGCTTAATTATTTACAGTTAGAATCTAACGCCGTAAGTCAAAAGTGACTAGTTACTTTCTAAATTTATTTATTGGTCTCATAAATATTAACAAAACGAGTAAGGAAATACTTCACTCTTATCAAAATTGAACAACCAAAAAAGATTTGTATTCAATATATAAAACGATATGAATCACCCTGTATATACAATGTTGGATTTATTTTTGTATTTCTCGCATAAATAAATAATTTTGTTGATGTTCCAAATGCTGTAGATTTGGACCAAATCATTAAATATACAAAAGTAACAATCGTTTGTTTATATTCCATTCGACATACGATTATATAATCACTATAGTTGGATTATTAAGTAATTTATCTATAATATATAAAAGCTTTTAAATACAAAGTGTTAACTAATCAAAATGTTAAAACTTTTATAAGCAATCTTGAACGAAATGAAAATACATTTAATTCTTTTCGTTTTTCCAGTATTTCATTTATTTATGGTTTTTCTTTTGTATTGTATACCAGTCGGAAGAAAACATCTTAAATAATCTACGGTTACAAATAAACAGATTTCAATATTGTGCTCGGTGTTGTGTATTTATATTATCAAAGTTTCATTTTCAAATTTTTATTTATAAGAAAAGTTTAAAGAAAATAATAAGTATTTTAAAGCAAAAACAAAACAAATAAAACGAATTATTATATTTTATTTATAAATTGTACTGTGTATTTACTTTTATACAATACAAAAAAAATAAAATAAAATTATTCATTGTTTTGAGAAATGTTGATTACAAAAGTTTTTTTTTTGATTTTTTGTGAAAAAAATTTTAGTTAAATTGAATTTTCTTTATAATATGAAAATATTTATAAATGGTTTAAACCGATTTACCTTGGTTTGTACCTGAGTTGGTTTTTATTAAATTAAGATTGTTACATTTGTTTGTCGACGAGAGTGATGGCTAACTACACATAATATTGAACAGATTACTTACTGTATATGAGTATTTCCATACAATCCCTAGTCGAAACCCAAACCTATATTAACTTCACTCGTCTTAATACCAATGGACGTGAGGTAAATTGTTCTAGAGGCAATAATTATAAAACTCTGGAAGGCAAATTTCTTGCAGGAGTTATAGTATTCAACGCACAATAAATACTTGGGCAAAGAATAATATTTTTGCAAGGCAAATAATTGTGGAAGTGTATAAAAGAAAATTATACGAGGCAGCAAGTATTCCAGAACCGGACGAAGCGATCGATGCTATTTACATATTTAAAACACTCAATCACGGGTTTTGGTCACCACCGGGCATTGAACCCTAGAGACTTCCGGAATTACAAAGTAATGGGAGTGTATAAGTTAACAAGAGTTCAGGTTGCATTCCCAGTTCCACATAACTCAAATGGTCGCATGTTTCACATAGTGCAACAAACCAGATAACACGTTGCATCGGTATTTAAACTTATCTGCTGAGTAATCATATTAGATAAGAATTATGTTTCAGCTCTTTATGTTTTATGATTCTAATAAGTTAGTTGTAATTCAGATATAAAACAAATAAGTTGAAATAAATTTATTATTTTTTTAATACAAATAATTAAAATTTATTAACTGGCACCGAAACAAGGATTCTTCGATAACAGTTCGGTGCAAAAATAACTTAAAAATTTACCTAAGTGTAAAATCGTAAAATATTATTTTTGAAAAGTTAAATAAAATATTTTTGGTGCAGCGAATTTATTAACTCAGATCGTTCTTAGAAATTGCTGCCTTTTACAGAAGATTCATTAGGGATTACGCCAAATTAGCAAAACCCCTGACTTTGCTTTTGAGAGAGGAAGATGGACACGTGTCCAAAATATTCTCAAAAACGGAAAGAATCAATCTTACGAACACCGAAATAACCGCATTTAACAAAATAAACAAATCTTTAGTTTCTAACGAAATGCTCCTCACGTTTCCAGATTTCGAGCTAATGACAGACGCCTCTAATTTCGCACTAGGTGCAGTTCTATCACAAGACGGAAAACCCATAACATTTCTTTCGCGAACGCTCGATAAAACAGAGGAGAGTACTAAAATATAGATCAGGTAAAACAAACGTTGTGACCGATGCACTATCCAGAATAAATATGGTCATCACATGACCTCATTCCAACGACCGACGCACGTATAACGCTTTCAAGAACCAACTCATTTTAAAAATAGTTGATGAACAAACCTATCAGATAATGAGTCCATTTCAGAACTATACAAGACGAATCATTACACAACGCGATTTAACTAGTGCTGATAGTATCAGTCTCTTCAAAAGGTATCTCAATTCGGCCACAATTAACGGCCTTAAAACCACAGAAGCTGTCATGGGAAAAATCCAAGAAATATAGCCCTTGCACTTTAGAAATTATAAAGTAAGGTTTACAAAAAAATTGGTACAAAATTTAAATGACGAAACTCAACAAAAAGAAATACCATCCGTACACAGTACACAAACGCGTCCATCGAAACGCCCAGGAAAATAAAAATCTAATAATCGAACACTACTACTTTCCCAAAATAAACTTCAAGACGAACTTATGTATTAGTAAAACGTTGCAAAGCATGTCAGGAGAACAAATATGATCGTCATCCGAACAACCAAATAATAACACATATTCCAAATTACCCAGGTCAAACTCTTCATATAGACATTTATTCTATTCTGAACAACTTAATTATGGCAGCCATAGAAAAATTCACAATACTTGCTTTCTGCATACACACTATTTTTCTTCAGTGTCCCAGAAGTTGTCGTAATAGACAATGAAAAGGCATTAAACTCTCACTCAATATTATCAATGATGGAGGATACCCTAAATATTAAGGTATTCAAAACTCTCCCGTATAAAAGTTAAGAAAACGGGCAGATAGAAAGATTCCTCCGAGATCATGAGATGCCTAAATGCAGACGGACTCTAAAGAACGTTCGGAGAGCTGCTTGAGAGATCCTTAAACGAGTACAACCACTCCACGCATTCTACAACAGGTAACAAACTGGTAGAGTTGTACTGCGGTAGGACTCCTAACGTGGATCCAGAGCAATTCGAAGCATAGAAAAAATCAAAAAGATAAAAGAAACAGATATTCAATACCATAACAACAAACGCAAGAATAAAAAAACTTATCAACCATGGCAGATTATCTATGTCAAGCTAAACAAAAGATTGGGTTCAAAACTAATTTCCAGATATAGAACTGAGATAGTGAAAGAAAATAGGAACACAACAATTTTAATAGACGCAAATAATCATTCATAAAAGTAATATCAAATCGTAAATACAAATAATTTTAGATATACCCTAAGTATCATAACAGCAGAAATCCAACTACTCGACTACACTTATCCCAAATTATTGCTATCAACATCGACAAAGCAAACATACAAAACGAAAATTTTAAGCTAATCCATGTAATAAAACTTGACAATTACCAAAACTTTATTGACCGAATATATATAAAACTTATATAAAAGAAATTGAGATGATTTGAATGGCCGAGATCGTTCTATCTGCATCCTTTCTGTCAACAAGGCCTGGGCGATTGATTCCAATACTATTTCATTGAAACTTGTTTAGGAGACGATAACTGCCTTAAATCGACTAAGCAGGCTGAAAGAAGTTTGACTTCACTGAATACCTACTGGGTAATAGGCTGACACATTGGCCCTTTTGGGCGTAGCTACTGTTTTTGTTTTTTGGGCCCTGAGCGCACTCTAGGGATGATCTCATTATTATTTACAAGAGATATCGTAAATATCTGTCGTAAATAATAATGTTTTGAGTTATGATGGACGCACTTTGAGGATCTTGTTGCATATTCAGAACCTAAACTGTTCAGCACCTCTTGTTCTTTTTCATACACTCTCCATATCACTGCTTTAGATCACGTTTCCTCATATAGGATCAACTAACGACATTGAGGATATCATATATCTTAGACTTCGTTCGAACAAACAGGTTTCAGGACGGGAAGATTGGACGTCTGCGAGTGCATGTCACAATGGACCAAACGAGCCTGAGTGATGGTGGAAAAAATGTGATTGCGGTTGATGAAAGTCACTTTGTATGGTGGCCTTGATCAGAAGTTTTATTTGTTTTTCATTAAACAGCTTATTTTCTATGTAGATCAAGCGTTCGCCTATTGAACGATTTTATGAAACAATTAAGAAAGCCATTTTTGAGCTACTGGTTACTATAGCCAATTCAACTCTACATTCAAGAAGTCCGGAGGTTGACACATAGATAACGTTACTAGAATTGTTTCCATATTATTTTTATTTATTACTAACCTTCAAACGATACGTATATAAACTTGACAGCTTTTTGAGTATTGATTCTTGGTTATAGCTTTTTGAAGCAACTTTTATTTTTAAAAAAATGGAAAAAAGTGAATTTCGAGTTTTAATAATGTTTTGCTTTTTGATGAAAAAAATACAGTGGAAACCAAACAATGGCTTGATAAACATTATCTGAACTCTGCTCCATCGAGACAAATGGTATAGCAGTGGATTGCTGAATTTAAATGTGGTTGTACGAGCACAAATGATGAAAAGCGTAGTGGACGGCTGTTATTCCAGAAATAATCAAAAAAATCCACAAATTGGTTATGAACAATCGCAAATTGAAGGTTTACGAGCTAGCTGATATTGTAAAAATATCAGATGGTATAGTATTTTTCCATCTTAGGTAATTTTAAAAATTAGTCATTTTTTCCCTACACTCATTTTTTCGATTAAAATTTCTTACAAATAGGGATTTTCCTTACATCTCGCATCACTGGCTGCTTGTTCAACTTTTATTAATCAGTATTAGCTGTAAATACCATAAATGATTATCGACTGAAATGTGTGATTGTTCAGCTTATTTGAATTATTTCAGGAAGTTTATCTTTCTTATTTTTTTTCTACCTTTACAATCTGTTTTAGGGCTCGAGGCACTTCCAACTCTTTCGCGGTTCGGTTATTTACGTCCTTACCTTACGCCCTTACAGCCATCCTTAACATCGAGGACGTACGGCTATAGGTCCGATTTACGTAGAACCATCTGCACATTGCATAGCTCCATGACATTCTTTAGTACTGACATAGAAGATGGGTTGGCCCATGAATTCTGCACTCAACAGGGGGTCATAGATGTGTTCATTTACACCACCGATCGAAATCGTATGGTGAAAAATTTCTTTATCATCCTGGTCCTATCGGGATCGAACCCGGTACCTCCCGCTCCAACTGCCGCAATTTTAACCACTGCACCACCTGGGCGGTGAAATTATCTTTTTCTCAGCTTATATAGTTAAAATCACAGTTGAGCGTGTAGAGGCCAAGAAGTTCCAACAACTTTATAATGAAACACTATTTTTATTATTTAGTTTAATTTTACTTTTATTTCGCGTCTTTACTCATCGACGGTTAACTTAGTTCTCTCTTTTCAAAAACCGTATACATATTTATTCTTTTCTTCATAACGACTATTAACGCCATCTATTATTTAACACAAATTATTATTTTAAATTTTCTCGATTACAACAGGCGTTTTATCCTACATGTAAAAACCGTGTAATTTAGATAAGGTTATATTTTTACATTTTATATGTAAAAAATGATTTCATGTAAAAAACTGAAGTGTCATTTCTAATCAAATCTAATTGTAACGAAAGCAGCATCTGTTATAATTTTACGCATAAAATTTGTGAAATAATTAACTTTGTACAAATACAGAATGTCACAATAATTTGTATTAGATTAGAATTATCTCAACTGGCTCTGGCTCAGTTGAGAGTAAAAAAAATCACTTTCAAACGAATAACGTGAACCTAAAATCTGACTTATTTTGACGAATTTATCTATGTAATTGACCAAACCAAACATCGATAGATTCTGGACATTTTAAAACAGATGTACTGCGAATAGTGTTGTCTTTTTTTTACATGTAATTTACGTTTTATGTATTTTACACTGTTTCTTTTTACATAAAAAATGTAACAGAAATTGAGGTCGTCCAGATCGTGAGTTTGTAAACACTCTAAGGATATAATCATAAAGAGGGAACACCCAGACTAAGTAACAGTTACTTGAGTCCTATAATTCCAAAACTAGACATTCCACAAATTTAAAAAAAATTAGTTAGATGCGCCATATTGACGAGAACCACAATGATTACAATTTGAAAAACAACACTAGTCCAAAACTATGCTATATTAATACTTAAATTGTATTCAAACATTCGATGTTATTCCAAAATTTGACAAAATGAATATCGCTCGTATTCCAAAACTGTCTATAAGTTTACTGTAGCAAAACTGGTCATCTACTCAAAAATATAAATCCTTTTTAAAATAAACATTCCATACAAAACCGACTGTAGTGTGTGTGTTTCACACAAGCCAAACTTTATGCATACATATGCTGTAGAAGCATATCAACCTTTAGCGGTATTAGTGAATATTCTTCTATTCGTATACGATTGCGAATACAGTATAAAAATAATAAACAAACGCACACCACCTAAGTATTATTGAGTAAAAATGTACAAAAAATGTAAAATAAAAACGAATGAGCGTGTCTTACTCTCTGTGTCAAACTCAACGATCATTTAACAAACTATATCGACTTCAAAACTTGAGTTAAATTATCGCGGAAATTATGATTTAATTGCAAGATCGATTTCCAGAACATTTTAAAATATTCAAATTTTAAACAGGACATTATCTTTTATTACATTTAAACATTCATACCGTGACGTACATGAAAAATTCTCACAAACTTTTTCACGCAATGATACTAAAGACATGAAAATTTTAACTCGAAAAACATATTTTAATAAAATCTAATGTAAAGTTTTATTAAATCATTTATGAATTTCGAATCAAAATACATTCCTATGCAACTCATATATACTTTATTTATGTTTGAAAAACCTAACCACAAACCTATCCTACTCGAATTTACACAAAACAAACAAGATTCACTCGATATTATCCACACTATTATACTATTGTGTATACTATCCACAATATTATTACATTTATTTACACAACAATCAATCTACATTTATTATAAAATCAAATAAAATTATTTTGCATAAATGAACCTGTCATCGCACATATGTCATTTACAAAATTACCATTATCATTTGACAATCGTTTATCAGTTTAGTGAGATGGAAAAGAGAATAAAAGTACTCAACCTTTTGTGGTGTGCGTCTGTTTTTCGAAATAGACTTTAAGTAGTGTTAGTGAGAAACGTCAAATTTTGAGTTTTTTTTATATGGACTTTTTCGTTTACCAACACACTCAAAGGTTGATATTTTCGTTTGATTATGCTCGTGTAAAAAAAAGAAGCAGGCTTGTGTGAAACACACACACTACTGTCGGTTTTGATTCCATAACTTGATATATTTTACTCTCTCTCTAAATTTAAAAACAGCAGGAATAATATCGGACTAACGGTATTTTTCAACGAGTTATTGTTTTTTTTCATTATGTAGTAAGTCTTTGTAGAAGTCGGTACGTGTACGTACTACCTGTTTGCAATTTAAATTTATTTAAAATAATAAATTATAATATTTCTTGAGATTTTAAAAATAAACATTGTTTTAAAATGGATTTAATCAGCTCCGTAGTTCCAGCTGAGAGGGGTAAATCTAGGAAAAAACTTGCCAATAAAGAAATGTGGCGCAAAAATATAGAGAAAGTTAAAAGATTTGTATACACTATGCTCTAGTGTGTGAATGGTGTGAAAGGTGGCTTAATATTGTGTAATGACGATTAATAAAATTATTCTCGGCTGTGTAGGCATATGGGAGTGAAATCGGATTTATTATTACCAATATGTGGACACAATTTGAAATCGTTGGCATGTTCTACCGTGACCAGAAGAGACATACAGCATTTTCAGTCAGTTTTTATAAAATTCCGGATAAAATTGTACAAGACAACCTTATTCTAACGTACACCAAGGCAATTTATCCTAAGAGAAAACCAATTTCTGCCACTGGAAATCGTTCAAAAAACATTACTATAAAATACCTTATCAAAAAAAGATTGAAGCAGCCGGGACAAAAGCCTGTCGTTCCTGTATGCAGAAAAGTGTTTCTAAACGTTCTGAATCTCTCCAAATATAGAGTTAATATGGTATGCAAGCGTCATTTTGAAACTGGAGAACCTGCAAGTGAAAAACGTGGAGGTGATACAAAAAGTCATAAGTATGAGGATAAAAAAAATCAGTAAAAGAATTTAGTGAAAGATTAGCGATTACCGAATCTCATTACTGTCGAGATAATTCTAAGAGGCAATATTTATCAAGCGATTTAAATATCAGCAAACTATTGCGAATGTACAATGAGTAAGCTACTTTTAATCTTAAAGTAAAGCATTCTTTCTTTAGTAAAGTTGTCAATACCTCGTATAACATTGGATTTGGAGCTCCAGCAACTGACGCGTGTTCGTTTTGCATATCGTCGCGTGAAAAATTAAAGTTACTTCCAATTCATTACAAAAAATAATTTGATGTGTGAATTGAGACTGCTTAAACTACGAGCTAGAGCATTTTTTGAATTATTAAAAATCCAATGTGCTAACGAAGTGAACTTGAGCTACGACTGCCAGAAAAATTTAGTTTTGCCAAAAGTACCTGACCAAGCTGCTTACTACTCGCGCCAGTTTTACACGTACAATTTTACGGTTTGTGAAGGTTCATCTAAAGCAGCTCAGACGACTGATAATGTACATATCTACTCATGGTTGGAATCCGCTGGGCCTAAGGGGGCCAACGAAATAGCTTCAGCCATATTCGATATAGATTAACAAAAATGAGCTTAACAAACAACAAGAAAATAAAATTGTTCGCCGATGGATGTGGTAACCAAAATAAAAACCACATTGTAATTTTCATGGTTTCCTATTGGTTGAGAAATAAAGCACCAAATAACGTTCAAGAAGTTGAGCTAATATTTCCAGTTGTTGATCATTCCTACATACCACCCGACAGAGTTTTTGGAAGGATCGAAAAGGAATTGAAAAAACGTTCAACCATAACTGATCCAAAGGAATATTTAAAAATATTTGCAAAACATGGATCGGTTTCCAGATTAGACATTGATTGTAAAGTTTTTGACTGGAAGCAAATGGCAAAGGAAACTTCAAAACTTCCCGCGTTATGGCATTTTAAATTAAAGCCAAGTAAACGGATTTCCATTAAGAAATCTAAAAGTGGCATTATCATGAAGGGTGAAGTATCATACAGAAATGACGTGAGCAAATATCGCGGAGTACTTAAAAAATGAAAGGTGCTTCAACGAGTTGCAAAATAGAGAGAATTGTGACTGGTACTAAACTTAAGCATGAACAGCTAGAGGACGTCGAAAAATTATTTATTAAACATTTCGGGAGTGATTGGCATGAAATGTAAAGTTTATCGTATTACAACGAATTAATCAATATTTCGCCAACAGATCGTAGCCATCAAGACTTAGCTAACGAATGCCAAGATTCGTGCGAAGGCCACTGTGATGAAGAAATTTGAATTTAGATTAAGGATTTTTATTTAAAAGACAAATTTATTCGTATTATATTTTTTATTTAAAAATAACGTAATAAATTGTAAATTTATTAAATTTTTTTTTTTTATATATTAAGCTTTAATTGGGGGCAGGGCGGACTTTTAGACAGTCCTAGCTCCTTGTAACTGTCAGAGCTCCTGCACCCAACGCGCGGTCCTTCAAGTAAAGGTTGATAGCTGCCTTAAACTTGTGCATTCTATAATCCAACGGAAACTGAAAAACCGACCAACGAATTCCACTTCCTGGATGTTCGATGAATGAATTCGCGCTTTGTACCTTCAGTTCGAGGTTTCGGCAGCTTCACCGTAAACCTATTCGCATTGACCGTTCCTCGTGTTACCCGTCCTGGCGTAACCAATGGTGGTTTTTTCTCCTTTAATTCTGCAGAACATTTACCATTTATTAATCTATAGAACACGCATAGTTCTGCAACATCTCTGCGGTGCTGTAGGCTGTCTAGATCTTTCGTTAGTCTGGAGTTTCGTATTATTCGTATGGCACGCCACTGATCTCTATCCAGCAACTGGAGAGCAGTGCCATATGCTCCACCCCAAACTTGACAGCAATATTCTATACACGGTCTAATAAAGGTTTTATATATCTGGAGAACCTGATGCGATTAAAAAAAACCGTCTGCATCTATTGAGTAACCCGAGTTTACGTGAAGCTGATTTGGCCAATGCGATAATGTGTTCATTCCATTTTAAATTGTTACTAATTTGAACACCAAGCAGATGAATTGAGTCACAACCCACGAGAACGTGGCCTTTTACCACAAAAGGGTATTCGTTGCGACTTTTTTTACGTGAGAACGTGCATATTTGTGTTTTTTTCTCGTTAAATTTGACCTGATTTTTAATTCCCCACTCAAATATTGTACTTTAATCGGAATTAAGCGAAGTGACAACTTCCAGCCGTTTACCGTTTAACTCTGAAGGAGTAGGCTCGACCTCGAATGAAATAGAAGAGTGCAATGTGGCATCATCGGCAAAACTGTGGATAGGGTTCACAGTGCTATCCAACAAGTCATTAATGTATAACAAAAACAAAGTTGGTGACAAAACTGATCCCTGAGGGACTCCGGCATTTGGGGAGTGTGTCGTTGATGATCTCCCATTTAGCACAACGTTGATGTTTCGGTCTTTGAGAAAGCTTTTTATCCACTTGATGGTCATCGAATCTAAGCCGTATGCCACAAGTTTACAAATGAGATTCTCATGCCAAACCTTGTCAAAAGCCTTAGATATATCCAAACCGATTGCAAAGGCTTCTCCATAGTTCTCAAGGGCGAGATTCCATTTGTTTGTAACATACGTCAAAAGATCGGTTGTGGAGCGGCTTTCACGGAAGCCATATTGTTTATCTGAAATTATTTTATTAATCTCAAGATAATTCACCAGTTGTTGGTTAATGCATTTCTCAAAAACTTTAGCCACGGCTGACACAATTGATATTGGCCGGTAGTTTGAAGGGTCAGTTTTATCACAACCACGTTTAAGCACCGGTTGCACCATCGCACTCTTCCAGGCGTTCGGGTATTTACCTTGCTTATAAGAAAGGAGAAAAATTTTAGTTAATATTGGAGCCAAGTCACTGGCAAACTCCTTCAATATTCGAACAGGAATTCCGTCAAGTCCAGTGGCCTTATTTATGTCCATAAATTTCTCCGAGAAATTTCGACAATTTCCTCCGAGATGTTGACAGGATCCATTTTGGAACTACTATACGGAATTGACGGAGGTGTAACTCCATCGGGGACAACTAAGGTCGAGTTCGAAGTGAAGACGTTTGCCAGTAAGCGGCCTGCAAATATGGATCCACCACCAAAGCACCGTCTGCACATTTCATTGCTGAAATAGATGTTTTAGAAATATTGGCAACCGATGCGACCATCTGGTAAAAGTTGCGATCGGAGATTTTCAACTCGGAAGCCTTAGCGGCTTTCTTGTTGTCATCTCTTTTCGCTTCCTTCGCACAGATTTTTTTACAGATGTTACGTGCGGCCTTATATTCGTCAAATGAAATTTCGTTGCGCTTATATTTTTTGTGAGCAGATTTATTTTGTCTGGCGGCTTTGGCGGCTTCTTTTGAAAAAAAATGGAAATTTAATCATCATAAAGTTGTTTTGTTTACTTTGTACTTCCAAAACTAGTTTTATTTTTTAGTATTATTCCATAACTGCCCAATTACAAATTTTCATAGCCAAACCGGACTTTTGATTTTTTGAAACATTATTAATTACTCTAAAACTTATTAAAAAACTGCTAGAAATGTATAAGAGAACTCAAACATGTTAGTTTATATTATACGCATAATTAATAAAAAATATTATGATTTGTTAAGCTTTTACACATTTTTGTAAATCACTCGAAACGGCTTTATGAACAGATGTCCAGTTTTGGAATTATTCTCCTCACTTGTCCGGTATAACAATGTAAAATATAAATTTGTATGTAATTAAGGTTCAATTTTACATACGTAAATGTTGTGAACCTAGCATAATGTGTCACAGCATTTGTACCAATAATAAATTGTTAAATGCTTTTAAGCAAATTGCAGAATTTCGATTTTCACACCAAGCACCAAATTAATGTAAAAATTACTTTTTCCAGTAAATAAATATTAATGATCTGATAATAAAATCCAACCAACTACTTATATATACACACGTAATTAATTATAGATTAACATAAAAATAAAATTTACTCGTATATTTAAGAATGTGTAAGGGCTGTATATGAAACTTATCTGTATCTATATGCTTGATGTTTGTATATACGATAATAGTTTTATATGCTTAAGCTCTACAATATACACATAATACGAATTTAAATGATAATCAAAAATTAAATGTTTATGATTAACGTTAATTAAAAAATAAAATGTTTAACACAATGTTGTCTCTGATGGTGTTAAAAATCCTCACGCACCGAATATACAACTTTTGTTTTAAGGACCAAAATTACGAGCTTTTATCTCAACATTTTTATTTCTACTGCCTGTTAGCTTTTAATGCTTTCAATTTATTATTATTATTGTTATAACTAATAACAATAATAATGTTTTTCATTTTTTTGTTGTTGTTTTGTATTAGCTTTGTACATAGAACGACATAATTATTTAATTTGATAAGATAATTAATGACTTAATACAAAATAAAAATATGATTTTATAATTAGTGTTCTTGTTTTACTTACTTGAAGAAGTTAAAAAGGATTAATGTTATTTTTATTGTTGATTTATGATTAAATTGTAGAATGACTGTAATAGATTAGCTCATTTATCTTGTACACAAATAAAAAAAAAAGAATACAATCCTTGTACATAATATTGAGACAAAAACAGGATACATTTATATTATATAAACCCACATATTTTATATTAAGTGTTAGATATGATAAATTTCAATTTTAATAATTAAGTTATAAGCCCGTGATGCCTTTTAATATACTTACTTATGACATCATAATGAAACACTGTATATAGTGAAACGTATACAAGACTGAGCGTATCGAAAAGTTTTACCTTTAAAATCCCGTGTTGACAGGATAAATATTAAACGTGTTTTTATGTGTGTGTGCCAAACGTTCGAGACAAGCGTTGATATGAACATGAATAAAGTGTTCTTAGAATTGTTGATGTTGAAAATTTTTACAAAAGTTTAACTTTTACTTGTGAAGTTCAATCAACCATACGATCAATCAACTTAACTTAAGAGGTATATTTTTTATGTGTTGTATATGTATACCGATTGTATGGTACTGTGCTCTTAGTAAAATTATTTTTGTTTAAGTTGAGCTTTTACCAAGTATAATGAATGCGGAGTGTGAATATTTAATGGGAGATAATTTACTCTCATTCACCATAATGCTCATTCACCTTTGAGTTAAAGTTGAGATAGTTTATTAGTAAATTCTAAAAGTTGTTCATTACTTCTCCAGTTAATGTGGTGAAAGTCTATAATGATACTTTAAAGATCAACTAGAATTGGCAACTTTAAGAGTGCAGATTAACAAGAGAAAGTCCGTCAAAAAACTTTCTTGCACTGTTCTACATTCTTGGAGCAAGAGAATAGTCGGCCATTTTCTCAGAGAGTTTACGAAATCTCTTGTCTTTTTTTAGAACGGTCTTTCTTTGAAATATGTACTTGTTATTTGACCTACTGTCCAATGTATGATCTGAGATACTATATATCTGAGTAACTATATGTCATGTGACTCATTGTATGCTGATTTTGCGTTAAAAGCCAATTTTGAATTATCAACCAGTCACACCCTTATCGCAGTGGTTTTCCATACTACTACCTGCCATAAGCTAAAATTGTTTCTTAGTGAAGTTAAACAACTATGCACTATCTTTGAAACAGAATCAAATTCAGGCCTTAAGGATTTTTTTTAATTTTATTTATTTATTACAACTGATTTACAAATCATCTAGTTATTTATCTCGCCTGATTTAAATTCACGATTGGAGGGTTATAGCCATTTGGCTAGTACCCTTTACATAATTTTATATATTTTTAGCCGACCCAGGTTGGATCTAGTATTTCAGTATTTTTATGTTGACTAATTCGTTGCATGTGTTTTCTTGCGTTTCTATTTATTTCTACACTTACCAAAGCCTTCCTTAAAATCTCTATGGAGGTTGTCATTTCTCACGTAACACAGTGCATTAACTATTCCACGTAGGACTTTGGAATGACTGGATGATGTTGACGTTTGTTTGGTTTGTGCAGCCCTAGAGCTGAATACCGTAAGTCCATACAGGCTTAAGAATTTGCCGGTACAGTAGTAATTTATTGTGTAAAGTAAACTCGGAACTTCTACCTAAGAGCCAATTCACCATTCTGTATCTAATGTTTAATTCTTCTTTTTTCTTTTTAACCGCTTGCTCTTTCCATTTCTGTTTCGCGTCAAGAGCCATGCCTAGGTATTTTACTGTGTTTGCATATGGAATTTGCTGGGAGTTCAGTTTTACTGGTATCAATCTTTTTATTGGTGAAATTTACATGAGCCGATTTTGCTTCATTCGGTTTTATTCGCCATCTTTTCGTCCAAGTGTTGATTATATAAGTCGCTCTTTGCAATTTGCTTGTGGATTCTTCTGTTTTATCAGCAACTGCTAAGATGGCTGTATCATCTGCAAACGTTGCTATAGTTGTATCTTCTATCGTTGGCAGATCAGAGGTATACAGTAGATATAAAGTTGGTCCCAGAACACTACCTTGTGGTACTCCTACGGATATTTTCTTTATTTCCGAGTATTCACCATCTAGTTTCACACGGATATGCCGGTAAGCTATGTACGATTTTAGTATTTCATAAAATTGCTTTGGTAAATCTCGTTTTAATTTTTTGCCAAGCCTTTATGCCAAACTTTATCCATAAAAATACTAGAACAAACTTTTTTTTCAAGTACATCTTCAATTATGTTTGTAATCCGATGCACTTGCTCGATTGTTGAATGGTTTTCTCTAAAGCCAAATTGATGAAATGGAATTAGATTTCTTTCTTCAATTATTGGTTTGAGTCGCTTAAGCAGTAATTTTTCGAATATTTTTGAAATTATTGGGAGTAAAGAAATCGGTCTATACGAGTTTTTGTCATTTAATGGTTAGTTTAGTTTGGGTATCATGATTACTTCAGCGACTTTCCATTGATTTGGAACGTCCTTAAGTCTGAATGCTGCGTTAGTTATTTGGAGTAGCTTTCGTAGCCCTTTTTCAGGTAGGGCTTTTATTATTTGTCCTGTAATTAAGTCATCCTGGACTATTTCTTTGCACTAAGGTTTGTTTTGATTTCCTCTTTTAATTCTTGCAGTGTTGTAGGAGCTATATTATAATTGTCCTCTTTATGTACTGGTGGAATGTTTTCATCTACGATTTGTCTAGGTAAAGCCTAGAACGTGGTTTCAAGATGAGTCGCAAATAATGTTACTTTCTGCTTTGCGCTTATGGCTTAAGTTCCATCGTCGTTTCCAACTGGAGGTATTTGAAGTTAAGGTCATTTTAACATTTTTGCTGCTTTGCAAAGGGAGTACTCGGTATCTTTTTCCCCAGACAGACTACTTAGATATTTATTAATGGATTCAATTTTTATTTCTTTAATTAGCAGCTTTAGTTTGTTGGACAAAGTTCGGTTCAGGCGTTCGGTTCCTTTGCCAAGTTTTTCTTGCTTTTCGTTTTGCTGCTACCAATTCCCTAACTTCCAAGAGATAAAAACCATTCCTGTATTTTTATTGTATTTGATGGTATATTACTCCACATCTCTTGTTGTATGGCGCTGTTAAGTTATTCTAGTTCTTCTTCTACCTGTATTGGATTCCGAATTGGCACTTGGACATTAATATTATCCTCAATTAGTTTCTGAAATTTTCCCCAGCCGGTTTTGTTATTTGATAGCCAGGGTGAACTAGTTTTCTTGACAATCGTTGCACTGATTGTCATAATAACAGGTGTGTGATCTGACATAATCCCGTCGCTGCTTTCTAGGTATATGTAATTATCGTCTATACCTTTGGTGACAAAGAAGTCTATAAGATCGGGTAATTTGTTTCTATCCGAAGGCCAATATGTTGGTTGATTTCCGGAGTGAAAATCGCAGCTGCATTGTTGTCCTGCTGCAAGCAACTCTCTTCCTTTTTTAGAGGTTACTCTTGATCCCCAGAATGTGTTCTTTGCGTTAAAATCACCTCCTATTATGAAATAAGATCCAAGTGATTTAAATAATGTGCAATAGTCTTACTTTAACAGATTAAATCTTGAAGGACTATATATATTGACGATACGCTATATTCTTTGTTGTTTTTTATATATAATTTTATTGTGACTACTTGCATAAATTCTGCTTCAAGTTTAAGATCTATTGATGTTTTCTTTGATTATCACTGACGATCCTCCTCTTGCCCTTCCTGCTGGATGAATGGCATGGTAACAGCTGTATCCGCATATAATTTCACATATGAAGTTGTAGTAAAATGAGTTTCCGATATTAGACATTTATCTATTTTCTCGGAATGTAGCAAAACTTCGCCTTAAGGATGGTTCTTGTTTGCTTCTTCACCATGCTTGCTAACATATCTACCAACTGATAGACTAAATATTCCTGATTTATTGACTTTTGTATGAATTGTTTCTTACCATTTACTTATATAAAATACTTATATAAAATAACTTTAAATAAAATGAGGCAGAAATTATTCCAGAACTGAATGCCACAAGGGCCTACGGTTCAACCCACATACACTTACAAATAAAAAATAATCGTGATTGATTACCACCCCGTGAATCGAATTCGGACCCCCGCCGAATGGCAGAGCAAGCACGCTATGGTCTCTGCCACAAGAGCGACAAAAGTAATTTGCACAAAAGCTATAAAACTGGAGATACTAAAAGTGCTCAAGTTTAAATAAGGCCATCAAAATGCTTGATCACAAGAGTGAGACGAGGGTGTTCAATTTTATAAAAATATACTCACACCTATAGAAGTAATAGTTTATTCACTGTGGGGAAATACATGTAAGCTGGAAAGGACTACACTTTGAATTGAGAAAAGGTTATATTTGCTGAACATCTTAGTAGGATATTTACTACTCACGAGCAAGCTGCAACCTCAGACTCAGAACATTAAGCCAATTAAATGCAATTGAGGGAAGTAAATAAAATGATTAAGCAAAATATAGCTTTAAAGACATGGTCTGAACATGTCCTAATGTGGTTCCAAAATAGATCCTGTCAACATCTCGGAGGAAATTTTCTTCAAAAAGCTGAAGACAATAGACATTTATAAGGTCACCGGAACTCAAAGAGTTTGCCAGGAACTTGGCTCCAATATTAACTAACTTTTTTTTCCTTTCTTATAAGCAAGGTAAATACCCGAACGCCTAGAAGAGTGGGATGATGCAACCAGTCCTTAAACGTGGTTGTGATAAAACTGACTCCTCAAACTACCAGCCAATATCAATTGTATCAGACATGGATAAAACCCTATATCGCCTTTGAGCACCACGGAGAAGCCTTTGCAATCGTTTTCGATATATCCAAGACTTTCGACAAGGTTTGGCATGAGCATCTCATTTGTAAACTTGTGGCATACGGCTTTGATTCGATGACCATCAAGTGGATAAAAAACTTACTCAAAGACCGAAAGATCAACGTTGTGCTAAATGGGAGATCATCAACGACATACTCCCCAAATTCCGGAGTCTCTCAGGCGTCTGTTTTGTCACCAACTTTGTTATTTGTTTGACTTGTTGGATGACACTGTGAACCCTTATCCACAGTTCTGCCGATGATGCAACATTGCGCTCTTCTATTTCATTCGACGTCGAGCCTACTCTTTCAGAATTAAAAGATGAACGACTGAAATTTGTCACTTCGCTTAATCCCGATTTGAGTATAATATTAGAGTGGGGAGTAAAAAATATGGTCAAATTTAACGAGAAAAAAACAAAAACACTATGTACGTTCTCGCGTAAAAGAACTCACATACCCTTTTGTAGTAAAAGGCCACATTCTAAATGGAATAAACACATAATCGACTTAGCCAAATCAGCTTCACGTAAATTCGGGTTTCTCAATAGATGCACACGGTTTTTTAGATCGAATAATACGAAACTCCAGACTTGTGGAAGATCTAGATAGCCTACAGCACCGCAGAGATGTTGCAGAACTCTGCGTGTTCTATAGAATAATAAATGGTAAATGTTCTGCAGAATTAAAGGAGAAAATACCATCATTTGTTACGCCAGGACGAGTAACACGAGGATAGATTTATTATTAGCTAATGAGCATAGATTTGCGGTGAAGCTGCCAAAACTGGAACTGAAGGTGCAAAGCGTGGATTCATTTATCGAACATTTAGGAAGTGGAATTCGCTACCCGGTTATCTGTTTCCGTTTGAGAATTAAATGCACAAGTTTAAGGCAGCTATCAACCTTCCCGGAAGGACCGGGAGTTGGGTGCAGGAGCTCTGACAGTTACCAGCAACGAGGACAGTCTAAGAGTTTACCCTGCATCCAATGAAAGCTAAATTTAAAAAAAAATAGCAAACTACTTAAATCTCCTAAAAACTGTATCAAACATCGTCTTTTTAAATGCTATAATGAAGACAGGCTAATTTAAACCTCGAAAAGAATTATAATCATTACAAAACCAGGTAAAAATGAAACAAACTATATACATATCGCCCGATAAATCAACTCCTTAAATTTTTCGAAAAAAAATCTTCTCCAACAAATTGAACCAATTCTGCAGGAAAATAATTATTCCGAATTTGGATTGAGGGAAAAATAAGAAACTGTGGAACAAGTGCAAGGAGTCGTTTCGGAAATCAAAGATATTCCTGTGAACAGTCAAATTTTTGCTTTCTATGAATTTAAGCAGTTGATCAAGTTTGGCTTATGAACTTAGAAAATAGTTGCCAATGAATTTTAAGGCGCCCATTTAAAGTTATTACTCAATCGGAACTTTTTGACAATTGATATAATTTTTTCGAATGATATAGAAATTCTCGATACGCATCAAAACCTCAGAATAGTAATTAAAAGTCTGCAAGAACATTTCGATGAATTTAACAAAGTCAACTAAAGGAAGAGTAAAGTCTGCAAAAAACCTGCCCGCCACGTAGACTTATTAACATCACAACACCAACATGGTAAATACCTCGGACTTCAGTTAGCTAAAGTCTAACTATAATTAAGCACATTGTATAAAAATGTCAAAAAATTAACCTTAAATGTGTGAAAAGTAAACATCCCTGAAGTTAGCCCGAGTCCGAAACATTTTTCTGTTTGCTTTCTTCTCTAAAGTGTAGTTATCCCAAAAAGTGTACCATCCCGATAAGTTATACACCTGTAGCGTATATCTCGCCATGTGGAATTTTATTTATATCATATTTTACTCTCGTAATTTGGCATTGGTGGATTTAGAGTTTATTGCTTCATCTGGCAATATATGGCACAACTGAAATAAATATATGTGATTGATGAATATATGGCACAACTGAAATAAATATATGTGATTGCCTGTATGGCATCTTAAGTTTCGACAATTCTCGCATGTCAATAATTGAAGAATAACAAAAAACTATATTTACTCTCGTCGTGTAAACTTGATGAATCTTTAGTTTATGGGCACGATTGCATAATCTGGCCATAATATAACAAATGCAATTTCAAATATATTATATTAATCAACATTTAAGTTTTATTACATGGTAAAGTAACTCGAGATGGTACTACATTTTGTTCAACATTTACATTTACACCTGTTCAATATTTCGGGCTCGCAATTCTGCGACTTAATGAACAGGTTAGTAGGTGAGAGAGGAATATTCTAACTTAAGCCTAGACTCGATCAGTGCAAATATGATCAAATTGACAGAGTACTCCTTGCATGATTGCAACAAGTTCGCAATAAAATTTACCTATGGGTGGTTTGTTGATAAGACACAAAGCTCTCGAGTTCGCCAAATCATTTCTGATTTTAGAGCAAATAGTGGGTGGTTGGATAAATCCTAAACACGTCATAATGTTGTTTTTAGAATTTTTAGTGAAGAAAGTGCTTCACTTTCTTCTATCTGATCTTATAAAAAAGTACAGCCCACGAAATATATTTAACTGTGATGAGACGGGATTGTTATACCAATACCTATCAAACAAAGTTTTCAACTTTAAAGGTAATAAATGCTGTAAAAATAGATAAACGTATCTTATTTGTTCACTTATTTATTATGCAAACCAGAAATCATGACCAGTGCAATAAGGAAAAATTGGTTGACCAAACTGAATAAATGTTTGATCGCCAAAATAACAAACTTATTTTGTTTGTAGATAACTGCCCATCTCACCCTTAGGAAGTCTTAATTATAAAATTTGTACGTGATGAATATTTTCCACCTTATAATCAACAACCTACAATCTCACTATGAAAGACGAATTTTAAACACAATCTTAAAAAGAATGGAGGCCTTTAAACCAACGGCTATCCGCATACTAGACGCTGTAAGGTTATTTTGAACGTCTGTGTTTCCGACGTGACGGAGACAACAATAAAAAAATTCTAGAAAGCTGGATTTGTTGGAATATCTTTAATGGGCTGAAACTGCACGAGAAAAACTGGATCTCGATGGTTACCTATCTGTAAAAGACGGAAAATTTAAAATAACTTATCTATTGACAGATCGACTGAAGAATATATTCATTTTGATGACGATAATATACGACTGAGCTTATCGACGATGAAACGTTGAGGAAGTTAAGAGTTTTCCAATCTTTTATTGGAAAACCCTTTACTTTCATTTTGAATAGCCTGCTGTTTGGGTAGCTGTCAATTTTAAAGATATCGTCTTTTTGCATTTGACAAGCTACGCCATCTTTTAAACTGGCACGATAAATGCTTCAACAACGCATTAAAATTGTTAAAATTCACTAAAAGTGAAAATTTTGTAGTCACAAAACTTCTTGAGCTGCAATAGTGAAACTGGTGGAAAAATTTTAGCTGTTGGGACAAATTAGTGATGGGAAGAAAACCCTTTGTCGATTTCTCGTCGAAAATCATCTTCAGTGATGAAGCCCATTTTCATCTCGGAGGCTACGTTAGTTAATAAGCAAACTTGTCGCATTTGGGGCACAGAATATCCAAGAATAATGGTTAGAAGATCTTCATCATCAACGTGTCACTCTTTGGTTTTGGGCTGGCGGTGTGATTGGACCTTCCTTTTTCGAAAATGAGGCTGGTTCAACTGGTACTCGGATTGCTCTACCGAGTTCTGATTTTTGATTTTTTATGGCTGTAGTTGTAAAATATTAATGAGACGACGTTTCAGCAAGACGGCGCTACTTGCCACACAAACATCGAAACAATCGCAATTTTGCAAAAAATGTTTTATTATCAAAATAATCGTTTCTCCAATTGCAACTTTTCGTACGCTTTTTACACCTGAGTGGTGCGGTTTATAAACAAAACTGTTGATTCTAGTGCGATTGAAATCCACAAATTATTCATGAAAAACCGTTACATTCACCTATAAATTGGGGTTTTGGTCTGATGGAATCATCGGTCCGTATAACCAACTTTTTATGGCCGAAATTAGAAGAAGTTGATCTTGACAACATTTGGTTCCAACAAGACCCACGCAGCAAGTGCAACCATTGAAGTTGCAAGAAAAGTTTGGAGATTCGATTATTTCAAGAAATTGTGATTTTGAATGGCCCCCAAGTAGTTGTAATTTAACACCATTACATTATTTTTGTGGGGTTATTTGAAGTCATTGGTTTTTGGCAATAAACCAAACTCTTCAAGCTTTGCAAGTCAATATTGAACGTGCTATTCGTGACATACGATTTAATTTAGTGAAAAAAGTGCTCGAAAATTCGTGAAGGCCATCGTGGAAATCGTGGAGACCATTTATACCTTTGTGATTTGAAGCCACGTGAAAGATAAGGTCTATGTCAATGCTCCACAATCGATTGAAGACCTTCAAGATCGCATTCGTGAAGCTTTCGAAGACATACAGCCGCAAAGTGCGAGTGTTCACGGAAAATTTCATGAAAAGGATATGGTGCTGCAAGCGTAGTCGTGACGGCCATTAGGCTGATATCTTGAATTTTAAAAAATTAGTTTCATTTTCTATAACTCAAATTTTCCCTAAATCGAACAAAAAATACTGCACAGTAGTAATTCGGACTAGAATTTCACTTTAGCTCAACCTTTGGCCCTTTAATAATTTATATAAATTATATAATTTATATTTAATTAGTGTCTAAGATTTGACTACACCCAGTGAGTTGCTCAAGACGATCAAATATGAAATTAGCAATTTTTGACCCGAGTTATATACTGGTTCTTACTGGTTAGTTTAAGAAACTAAACTCAATTGTTGATGGAAGAGAATCACAATCCAATAATTTACTATGTACATGGATGAACTTAAGAATCAACATTTATTTATTGACGTAATTGTTCACGCTTCAAAAACGAATTCTTAAAGAACACTAAATTTTTATATATCCATAAACAGTACCAACAACTATAACGGTAAAGAAAACGCAATTTATCATTAAGAACAATAACTGAAAATGTACAGTAGATTTTTTATTGCTTGTTTTTCATATTCTTAGGATAAAATAAAACTTTTCTCATTTTTTATTTATTTTTCTTTAGAGCTTTAACATTATAAAAAAAATGAGCAAACAGTAAACAAAAACTTCTGTTGGATAGACAGAGCTTATACATATACACATATTTCATTTAATGTTGTTTTTTTTTGTATTTATGTACTCATGCTTTCCACCATATAACGTTGCATTACGACTGTTTGGTTTATATCGAATTCAATGCTTCACAACATCTTTATATTTTGGTCTTTGTATGAATACTGAACATTTTTGGTGAACTAAAACTTCAAATCTACTGTGTATAAAGGAACAATTTGAACACTTCTGCACAATCTCTCAACGTTGATATTGAAAATATTTGTGTATTCCTATAATGACCCGACAAAAATAGTAACACGTAGTTTGGTCGTTACGTGAAATGTATTTTTACTTGATTTTAGGATATAACATAAATTTCCCAAATTTTTAATCATAAATTCTACTTGTTTCGGTACAGAAAATATGATTCTGAGAGTTACATTCTATGAGTTATGTTTTGTTATTTTCTTGAACTTGGGTATGGTCAAGCAATCAAGAAGCTCTGAAACAGAACAAAGTAAGGGAAGTAATATAAAATGGTACCTGTTTGAAGTTTTAAATACAAAGCTTTGTGATACAAAAATTATATTCTATAGATTATCTATGTTTTAAAAATTTATTGTAGAAAAAGCTTAGTCAAAATTTTAAGCTAAATGTTTATGTAATTTCAATTTAACCTTTTAATATACATTTTACATTACTACCTATCAAAGGAAAAAAACCGTCAAATTGAGTATACTTAAAATTATAATCTTTTCATTTAAAAATCAAGTTATAATATTTAAAGCGAATTAATTTACATAATTTTATTGTTAAAGTGTTTACTAAGATAAAACAAAAGTTTTATTAAAAAAGAATTTGGAGAAAATGTTTTATTTTGATTTTGCGGATCAGTACCCAAAATATAAAACAACCTTAACATGTACGGCAAACAATTGTGGCAAAAATATTTCAAATAAACAGCCCCTTTTTGTATGCAGTCAGTGTACCTTGTGTTTCCATCTTCATTGCAAAGGCATAATAGGATTGCATATCACCAGAAAGGCTACAGAGCCCTACTGGTTCTGCTCCGACATATGTCAGAGAAACAACATGGGGAGCGCTAATATAATGTGGAAGCTGCAAAACCACGACGAAGAATTTAATGAAATGAAGGCAATGATTGCCGAAATAAAAAATCACAAGAGTTCATTTCTGTAGAATTTCAACTTCTAAAAACATCCAACGTTGCAAATAAAAATCAGCAAGATCAGATAAATAATCTAGAATCAGCTGTAGATGAGTTCCATCAAGAAAAATTAGCATGTTACCTTATTATAGCTGGTTTACCTAGTGAAGAGCTGCAACCCTGGGAAATAGCAAAAAATATTCTCAATACACTGGAATGTGTCGAATACATTGAAGATGTCATAATGAGATGTGGCAGATGACACCTGTCGTGTCATGTGTCAGATGACACCTGGCGGTGACCGAATTGACAATAAACTGTTAGTAACGTTTAAGGATAAACAAACTAAACTTAAAGTACAGGAAAAAAAAAGAAAAAGATGATTTTCTTAAATCAGGTGGGTTATAATTTGCAAGTAGATAGGCAAATTTACTTCAGAGATCACTTGACACCACATAGACTAAATCTATATAGAGAGACCAGGGGCCCTATTTCTGTATACGATACGAATCTTCATTCGATACGAAAATTCTATTCGATACGAAAATTAAATGGTATTTCTGTATACGAACGTACAATAGTTTTTAATTTTTGCAGGAAAAAAAAAGAAGTGTAGGGATAGGGAAATTTATTTTTTTGAAATTTCCTTTAAAATAACGGAGTGTATTTGTGATTAATGTCACTTTTTGACATTTAGTTTCGGTAAACAAATTAATCACGGCAGGATTTTTTTTACATTTTTATATTAAAAATAATAATACATTTTCATATAATAACATTTTATATTATCAATGATAATTTTATTCAATTTAAGTCTTTTTTTTAATATGGAATTTTAAATCAAACCATACTCTCGTCCAGAGGTCTGAATTTCTAACTGGTAAAAATAACCTCTCCCGCTTTAACGGGATAAGCGGGATGTTTCTCCATGAATGCAAGCGATAGCTTGTATTGTTTAGCCGTTGTTATGCCCTAATAATAAAAATAGTTTTATGTTGTTATGCCAATTAAAAAAAAACATAATTTATAAGATCAACACATTAACATTTACAATTTTCATTAATTGATGAAAATGTCTCCATTTTATTCTGTAGGAGATATATTTTAGTAGCATAAAGTGTATACTATATAGGCAGGGCCATCTTACTCTGAGGGGAACTACATTTTTCATATCTTCCATGGTTAACCAAGTTGTTAAGCTTCTACTATAGCATTGTTCTCCTCCATACCATCGCTGGTACTCTTACTTTCCTTTTTCTTTGTGAGTTTCAGTCCAATGATATCCTCCTTAATCACTTGGTGATTTCCTCAGTGTATGGCCAATCCATTTTCACTTTCACCTCTTTATTTCAGTTTCTATATCTATCTATCTGAGTTTCTTTCTACCTCTGTAAAGCCATGGTATTCAAAATTGTTTACATCAATTTGTACATTGTTGATGTGCATTGGTGTGGTTATATTTGTGTTGAGTCTCACCGTTTTTCTGGTGTTTATCTTGCAACCAACATCGTTAGCTAGATCTGATAGATGTTGTATTTTTTGCTGCATGTTAAGTGTTTACTGAGCAGGCATATATTTCATATGCATATCCCAGATCATTGAATTTACCTGTTAACTTCCATTGTATGCTACTAGGATACGTGATGGCAATTAAATCCGCATTTCATTATCCATTAAGATCAGGAACAGCTTTGGTGAGAGTACCCATTCTTCTCTTATATTGAGTTTCTGTTTATCATTTTAAATGGCCGTTCGAAATGATATCACAAAATAATTCATATTAATACTATTAATAATAAATTACTTACATATATTTCAATTTAATAATTTTTATTTTGCTTCCTTTCGATAACTAAATACACAACGAACATATAGTCGGTCATGATCGTATAAAAACTGTACGAATTCGTATTGCGCAATAAGGGAAATTTTTCATCGTATCGTAGCACTCGTATTCGTAATAGAAATTATACGTTTTCGTATTCAAAAATTCCAATTACACGTATTCGTAAAGTTATTGTTCGAATTCGTATTCAGAAATAGAGGCCCAGGATAGTCAACAAAACTTTAAACTACAAATATCTATGGATAAGCAAGTCTGTAATTTACTTTCGAAAAGGGGAAAAAGCCCCTCCAATCCGAATTTTGTCATATAATGACGAATTTTGTCATATAATGAATAAGCTATTACTTTTAGTCGTAGAATCCGTATCTGCAATAAAAAATATGGCTTTCTATCTTAGTTTAAAAGTTACTCCCGCCCCACCTACAAAGCGTGGGGTGGGGGACTATTTTTTTACACTAATTTATTTCCCCCGCGGTATGATTAAATTTTGATTATGGACATTATTTCCGTAGAGTGGCTATTTTTCGAGATATTTGATCGTCTCAATTTAAAAAAAACACCCGGTATATTAACGATATAGTGTTTAACAAACTTGAAGGCGAAATTGAGCTTTATGCCGATGATTGTGTAATTATTTACAAGGCAGAATCTTTTGAAGACCTACTTGGAGATATTAAAAAGATTTAGTAACATTGAATCATTGGTTTATTATCTATCACTTATCTTTGAACTATGCAAAATCAAAGTACATAGTATTTAACAATCGAATATTGGATGAGAAAGTGTTTAAAGAACACCCAATTACTTATAGCTCTTTTGTCATTGACAGAGTGCATTAGTATAGTTATCTTGGGTTGATTATGAATAGTAATTTTGACTGGTTTGACCACATAGACAAATTTAAAAGCAATATATTTCCTTATATTTTTGTCATAAATCGATTAAAGCGCATCTACCAAAGAAGGTCTTTTACTTCTATATAATGCTTTCATTCAGTCGCGATTGATTTACCTTAATCCGATATGGAATGAAAGAGCTATTTATAAAGTGAAAGAATTAGAGATTTTGAAAAAAAGATTTCTCAAGTATATTATCAATGCTCCGAAAAGATATCCTACCAGCAAACTTTTTGAGGAGTTCCAGTCAATAACTTTCTTAGGTGAAAAAGGATTATTAATTCTTATTAGCAAAATAAATCAAAACCAAATTAGGCACAATTTTGAATTGATCAATGTCCATGGTCAGCACGACTACAAAACTAGGAGAAAAAGTAATACCTAGGAGAAAAAGTAATACCTAAAGATCTTACTAGTACGATTAAATTTAAAAAGAAAATCACTGAGTATCTGAAAGCAAAATATGATAATAATTGTAAAATAAAAAATATAAATAATAATATATATAAATTATAAATTAAATTTTCAAAGTATATAAATAATTAAATAATGGAATGTTAACAGAAATAATTGATTATTTGCGAATGCATATTGTAATTGATTAGTATATATGAAATTTAATTGTAAAGTGGTAATTATATATAATGATTACAAATTAGTAACAAGTATAATTATAAATATTGTGAAGTAGCGTTAAAATCTTATTAGGTTCGAGCAACTGACATTAAAAAAACAATGTAAAAATAAATTACATATATGTATTGATAATCAAAATTTAAATAAAGTAAAAAAAAAAAAAAAAGTAAAACGGAATTTTTAACTAACAAGTAAAAGATTGATTAATTATGCGTGTGATATATGGCCCAAAACGCGACATTTATGGCACATAACGAAATTATAGAACAGCGAGTTCGCCGACTCGGTCACGTTATGCGTGTTAATCCGAACCAAATGATACAGCGAAATTTAAAGGAAAAGCCTCCTTTTGGTAAACTAAGAGGTCGATACGATCGCTCCACGGCGCAGAGATCGATCTGGCATCTACTTTTTGTTTACAACAGCATGAAGAGTTGGCTCGTGATCGAAAACGATGTAGTCAAATTGTTGACTTTTGAACTATAAAATGCAATGCACAATTAAATTGTTGTGCATTGACTAAAAAGTTTAGTGTACACAAAAACCTTTATAAAAGACCTATACTGTAACAGTGAAGAGTAAAAAGTCTAATGAGCTAACGACTTATTTTGAGTCATTTAGTATTTTTTTCGTTGATGCAATTGTGGAAACAAATGAGAAACTAAGGTTAGCTTTGATGTCGATCACATCGCTTTATTTTAACGCAACTCTAAATTGGGAACCACTCCGCCATCACCACCTAAAGAATTCATCAAAAAAGTTGAACTAACTCCGAAGGAAAGTAGCTAAAATAGAAAAAAGAGGTTTCAATATAGATATATAAAAATGAGAAACTTAGAAAAGCCAACCAAAATGAGGTTCAGGACATACCGACTGCCATTCAAATCAATGATAACATAAAGTTTAATGTTCATGAAAAACAACAAAATAGATGGAAAAAAGAAGGAACCTGAATGTTCTTCTCAAACGGAAGTTTCTGTTCAATCTAGTACCCAGCAGAGAAAGTGAAAAAATGTATGTATTAGTGTTTTTACTGTTATAACTTTGACCCCATAAGAAAAACATCAGATTAAACGAATCGAGAAGGTTTCTCCTTCGTGTAATATACTAGATATGCCTAGTTGTAAGATCATTCAGTAAATTTTAAAGTTTATCACTGCTAAAGAATCCCAAGTCTTTTTGTTAAATAACGAAGCATGGAAAATCAAAACAACGGACTCCGAATTGTACAGAGCTCTGACTACAAGATAAGACTTGTATAACATAGATACAACTATATAACATAAAAGTGAATCGCTCAACGAACATCCGATATTACATATATTAACCTTTTAAGTATGTTACATTATCGACTCAATTAGAGAAAACTGATTTGGAAGTCTAGTATTTGACTAGCCTATAAAGACTAGTTTCTGTTGACGAGCTTTGATTTCTGTGTTTATGATTTAATGTTAAAACCGTTTTTAAATAGTTGACGGCTATTATCTGATAAAAAATAATGTCAAATAATATAAATTAGGCTTTGGTCGTTAGTTACACCATAGACATAAATCTAGCTTCGTAACCACGATTGTGAAATTATGATTTTCGAAATGAGAATACATGACACACTACTGTTCTCATTTCATTTCACAGTTTATCATAATTCATCAAAATTCTTACGTTAACTGTGTGGTTTTGAAATTTTAGTTTCACCCGCCAACCAAATTTTACCTATTTCTATTTTTAGTTTAATTTTCCGTTAATTTATCGAATTCTGTATTAATTTATTTTTTTGAAAACTTCAATTTTTATAACAAAAAATAAACAAATACATGAAAAAACCAATAGTTATAGTTTTCACTATTTACTAACAGTATAAATTGGCACTGTCGTCACTAAAATGCCATGGGATGAGCAAAAAATAGCTCATTCCGAAACCATGTTTAAACCAAGTTTCAAACCATGGTTATCAATGCCACACATTACAACGAAATCATTTTTAACTCGAAACTGTAGTTACGAAACCAGATATACGTTTATAGTATTAGGTGAACAACACAAGTCCGCGTTTTGACATCAATCGTTTGGCTTCGTTTTCAATCAAAAACATAAAAGATTGTGTGTTTGTTGTTTATCAAAAAGATAACGCTATAGAGAGTACGAGATAAGTGATTTGTTTGTATAGTTTTTTACATAACACAAACAAAAAAAATTGAATAGAGAAAATTAATTAAATAGAATGATAGTGAAAAATTAAGTTACAATAAGTTAATTAGGAAAAATGTGTTAATACAAGTGTTTTTTAATAATATTCATGGTGCACAGGAAATGCGTCATTCATAAGAAAATGTGTCACATGTTAAAACTGTACATTTGTGAAAATTTTTCTTCATTGATTATCATAAATTAACTAAGTTTTGTAAATAGTAATAATAATTGTAATATTAATATATAAATTAAATTAATAAATATTAAATAAATTATTTTTCAAAATTTATATAATTGTTTGAATAATTATTTCATCGTATTACGCGCATATTGCCCAATCCATAAATGACCTGGACGTCGAAAATTCATTGTCCATGGAAATCGAAAATATGTATCCTTTTTTTAGGATTGACACGGATGTAACGTATTTACCAAATAATAAAAAATCTGTGTGTTAGTAAATACACTGTAAATATTTCTTAATACGAATTTTGAGTGAAAATAAAACAATTAAACCAAAATTATATTTCTTATAATTAAAAAATATTTAAATAAAATTAACCGTTAGTAAAATGACAAATAAAAAAAATAATTTTTTTCAGGATTATTAGAGCATAATTTATATAATTACCTTTCCTAGCGGAACCATAAGTTTTCCAGTAACAGTCATATTAAATTTCCTGTTTCCATCTCTTTTCATTTTCGTATATTTTTCTCTCTTTAATATAAATTTTAACAGTGTAATTACTAATACATAAAATATATTCGAAAGTTCCAACTGGATTTGTATGCTTATTTATGTGTTATTTATTTTATTATAAACTTCACACACGTTAAATGACTATAAACAAACGGAAATAAAGTCAATGGTTTATAGCTATTTTAAGTCTAAGGTAAAGTGACTATATTTAAACTACAAACACTTCTTTCTATATAGTCAAATTCAAACGTTGGAGTCAGTCAAGGAGATATAGGAATAGCAGAACCAGAGAGAATATCAATTCTCCTGCTTTTCCTATATCCTCTTGATTGGCTTACTTATATCGATTAGACAGTTTGTCGATTAATGATTATATAAGTTATGGTTTACCGGGATAGATAATCTCAAATCTACAATAAAACGAATTTAAAATTGTGGGTCTGTATATATATTCAAAAGGGAAACAATCCAACAAGACTAAGAAGGTAAGATAATCAAATGGGGACTACCTTTGTTTATGCTTATTATAAACATCTTAAAACAATTGACGATGTTTCCTTAAATCAAAATTATATTGTGCACAATTTAACCACACCAAAATGCAGTAACGTCGTCGAGAGCCTAAACATTGGCGCAAAATATGCCAAAAAATATCTTTTTTAAACAAACATGTTCATGTAGAGAGACATCTCCTAAATGTGTGAATTGTTAACTACAACATTGCAACTACAGTAAATAAAAGGTAGAGTCGGATGGTGAAATCGCGTATATAAATACAGTATAATTTTCTTGCAATATACAGCCATCTTGGCAGTCACAAAACATACCTCGTGTTTCATCATCTAAGAAATCTTCGATGATCATCAAATACATAAATTTTATGTTTTGATCATAAAACAATTAAATATAATAAAACAAAAACCAAATCAATTAAGCATTTTTGTTATCGTCGAATTTGATGATTATATAAGAAACTACAACAATTGAATTATTATTGCTGTGCCAAAAGTTCCTATAATATTGGTCCATTTGAAAACTCAACTGGATAATTGAAAATTATAATCTGAAATAATTTGGATTCAAAATCATCTGATATTCAAAACATCGTATTGTGAAAACCAATTTTGGATTTAAAAATTCATCTATATGAATCAAAGATAAGCATCTTCGACAAATTCTACAGATTTTTGATATTACATAATATGTAATATTTGAGTCTTGGAGAAAATATAGTGAAGTTCGCCAAAACTATTCAATAAATCATCAACATAAAGCATAAGCATAAAGCATACCTGTGAGTATTGTCATCGCTACCAGTTTGAATTGCTTGGAATCGAGGACGTATGTATAATCAAAATTATCGTGACAATAATTTGTAAGTTATAGATAATATATACATTTTAGTTTAGTTGATAATATATTAAAATGTAATATTAAATGTCGGTACCACAATATAGTATTTTGATACTTCAGTGATAATAGATCAATAGTGATAAAAAATTGTGTCGTTCAGTGAATTTAATTAAACAGTAATGTCAAGTCGAGATTCTGACGATAGTGATCCTACTAGGATCAGTGATGTTAGAACCAAATCAAAGGTTATGTCAATAGAGTCATTAAAAAGACAACATGGTGCGTTTAAGGGACAATAACTCAATTTAGAAATAAGCTAATACTATTAAAGACGATAAGTCAAAAAGAATCCAATATTCGTAGACTACAGTTGGTATATGATAAATACCATCAAGTCCAACTTAAGATAGAAATTTCAGATGATTCTGCTTCAGCTGATTGTACATCTTTCGAAGAAGATTAAAAGCGCATTACTGAATAAGCCTCACGATCTTAAAAAAATGGAAACACAAACAATAGGACCCAGCTGTGGTCAGGTGTCAGCCAACAGTACCCATATTGAACAAAATGGTTCAATAATGTCAATATAACTCCCAGAGCTCAAGTTATCAACGTTTAGTGGTTAAGAAGGTAAATGGCTAACGTTTAGGGATATTTATAAAGATCTGATCCATAACAAAGCTACCATCGATAACACAGTTAAATTTGTATATTTAATACCACACGTTCGCGCAGGAAAGGCTTATAATTTAATAGAAAACCTTCCTGTAACTTCTGATAATTACAATGTAGATTTGGGAAACGCATATGAAAGAACTGTATGATATAAAAACTCCATTAGAAAATTCAGCAGGTGCATTGCAAACATTTATCGACCATTCTGTAAAAAACTATAATGCTCTTAAATCATTGCACATTCAGGTTGAAACGTGGGACTTAATGCTTGTTCACAATCTTACCGACAAACTCGATAAATAGTTTAAAATACACATCTTACAAATTCAGAAATATAAATTGTTAAATTTTGACAAATTTATAAACTGTTTGCGAAATCGAGTACGCATTTTAGAAGCCATCAGGGTCACAACAAATCCAAAGATTCCAAATAATAACAAAAGAAATTCTTTTTCGAAAGGAAAATCAATTTCTTTAGTGTCCAATAATAATAAGTGTTCGTATTGTGAAGGGTCGCATTTGATAAAAAGTTATCCAGGTTTCTTAGACAGTAAAATTTCTCCACAAATACGTTTCCAATTTGCACGAAATTACCAATTATGTACCAATTGCTTGATTTCTAAGCACAAAGTCGTAATATGTGACAAATCACCCTGCAGTAAATGTTCTTTAAAGCATAATGACTTGCTTCAATTTGGAAAAAATTTGAGTTTTCAAAATTCTAAGCGGTTTTCGGCAAATACATGGCGTATCGAAAAGGATGTAGGGGACAGTTCTCGAGATGAATTTCAAAATGTTGAATTAACTGGTCTATCATCATGCAAACTGACTAATAGTCTAGCCAAAAAACCAGATTATTCAACAATTGCCAAACAAATACTGATTGGGACTACGTTGCTTAATGTTGCAACAGAATCTAATGGAAACCTGTTGTGTAGTGCATTATTAGACAGTATATCACATCTAAGTTTCGTGACTGAAAGTATTGTGAATTTATTGTAAATTAAAAAACAATCAATCAGAAAAATTGTGTATGGTATTGGGGGCGGGGAGACCGCAATTAAGGCAAAGGTTCTCTAACCATCTAATTAATCCAGAACATCTAATTATTCAGCAACATTGGATTTTTTATAATTCCAAAAACTTACAAACCATTTACCAGCGAACCCAGTAAACATTAAATATAATTCTTTCTTTATTCTTTAATAATTAAATTATGCGTAAATTATTCAAGTGCAACTAGGTTTAAAATCTTAAATTCCTACAAAAAGTTAAGCCGGAGTCTTCTCCATAAATTTTTCAACAAACCACAAATATAAGGAGCAGTAATAACGAAATCTTTGATTAGGAGACTGTATAAACAAGAGATAGTAAATAAAATCACGTTTCTTTTGTATTATTTATTTTAAGTAAAACAGTAAACAGATATTAATCTGGAATTCGAACAGACTAATAGATTGCATGCCAGATTCAGAAAACTTTTGAATTTCCAAAAAAATAGTGAGTTTATGAGCTCATGTAACCAAAATTCTTTTGTTATCATTTCATTCGTCCAGCAGGAGAGACGAGAAAAATATCAGTAATATTGATAAAAGAAAATTATTATTCGCCTCGATTTAAGCTAGGAAAAAACTCACTAAATTAACTAGGTCACTTTAAATAATATTTCATCCGATTTCAAATTAAACAGTCGATAAAAGTATAACTTAAAGACCGTTTGACCAGCGAAATTATTAGAATTGAAAGAGTAAATTAAAAAGAAACTTTAGCATTAAGAAGATCTTATGTTAAAGAACTATACCTATAAATAAAGTTTTGCGAAGCTAACATCAAATGATTTAGACTGCAGCATCTCAATGGAAGGTGGCTGAGATAATGATACTTAAAAACTAGTCACCCAAGAATATAGTTTCTTAATCCGGTTTTTTATTTCTTCAACTAAAAAGTAACGTGGTAGACATCTTAAGTTTCATTTGATGTTTGGTATGGTGGGTTGGACAATTGGAAGATTATAGATCGACTGGTATAAGCGAAATTACATTTCACATTAATGAGATTCCCTGCTAAATTGTCTTTTATTCCGGTTCTAAACCCACCCAAAATCATCTTTTTTATGTCCCACATAATAATTTCCCATCTAAGACTCACTTGTTAGAATAACCGACGTTTTTTTTAAGAGTTTGTTTTATTTTCTTTTAAAAAAACAAATTTTTTTTAACATCTAGATAAGACTAAAGCCGGACAGACGAAAATTTGTGGAAAAATTGGAGAATGGTGTAGAGATTGTGCCATAGCTCCTGTATAGTTTTCTTTTGCGTGAAACGTGTTTGAATAAAATTTGAATTACCACCTCAATAAATAGTGTATTTGATTTGACAGAATGCTGTTTTATGTGGAAATATGTGTTAAAATAAATGTATTTGCTTCAAAACCTAAATAAAAGGTTTCTTTACTAGATTAGAAAAAAAAAACACGTTAAACCATAAACAGAGATTTTGAAACGTATATGTGTCTACGTATCCAAATCATTTGTTAAAAGAACTAAGCCCGAGCTTAAATATGACCGATGTGCACTACAGGAAGGAAATATCTGATAAAGTTTAAATCATAAATGATAATTAAACTATTTAAGAGGAAATCCCTATTTGCTTTTCAATATTCTTAGGTTTGTACAAAACCAGATCCATCTTCGAGATGGCTCTGAAAAAAAACAATTTTTACTAAAAATAAATTCGAGTTGCGTTCAAAGGCGACGCAAATGGAAATTATGGTATTCATTTTTGTCGAAATAGCGCAAGTCGAATCGAGGCAATTGGGTATTGTTTGCAATCAAAAACAAAACACTGGGATTATCGATCGTCATAAACATAAGAACTAGTTAAAAGAAAGAAGGAAAAATAATCAATTCAACAAAAGAAAGAAAATAGAACGTATAGCGGGAAGAATTAGCAGTCGAGTTAGTCGCAGCATATACAAACGATCGGCGCAACTGAGTTAGACTGATGATCACATGTGATTCGTTATAACGGGGCATCGCACGTAACAGAGAGAGAAAATTCGAGGAGGTTAAATATATAAACGATAAGTCGTTCCCTTTTCAACATAATCTTCCTATTTCCTTTGGGGTTCTTCTCTTAATAAGCTGCGTCGCATTCTTTTCCCAAAATTAGATTTTTGTGTCATGTTGGTAATTTCCTTGAATCATTCCTACGAGCTATTATCCGGTAAAACATGTGCGGGAAGACTGGCGCCCAAATTGTGCAGTTTATTTTTTCTTCCGAAACCACATTATATCATTTAAGGCACGTTACATTCATTAGAAGCTACAATTGGTTTTATGTTAATGAATATGGTATCAATATGATTTGTAGTAGTCACAACGGATGATACCGGTTGGATGATCAACGGATGATACAGCATACTTAACATTAGCAGTTACTGTTACCTAACCTAACCTACAGCTAGTTATGGTATTTCGGTAACCTCATATATTTATTTTCGTTTTTTATGGTATTCAAAAAAATTTAGATCAAAGTGAAATTTTCATAATGACAAGCAATCTATCTTATAAACAATCAATTTGTTATTGATGATGTATGTGTTAATCCAAAATTAATCATTTACAAATGTACATGTAATTTAGGCTCCACTAAATCAACGATTTCCTTAATTACAGAGATGTTCTCTGAATAACTTAACACCTTAAGCTAACTATTAAGCTAAAAAGTCAAAGACTCTTCTTTATTTTAGGCAATCGTTAGTACAGTTAAGTCGTAATTTTATACATTTGATATTTAAATATTTTATTATTTTGAAGAATTTTCATTTTTCACTTTAGGTGAAAAATGAAATCCTTTCATTTTAATTACTTAATTATTTATGTACATATAGTCATAGTTATGACAAAAACGTTTCAAACAACGATATACATAATGTGTCGAACTCACAAAACTATATTTGACCGCCAGGTGGCTCAGTAGTAAAAGATGTGGCAGTTGGAGCGGTAGGTACCGAGTTCGAATCTGATTGCAAACGGTGGTGTAAATGAACACATCTATGACCCTCTGTTGGAGTGCAAAACTCATGGGCCGACCCATCTTTCATGTCAGTACTATAGGCTGACATGGAGCTGTGCAATGCGCAGATGGTTCTACGAAAATCGGACCTATAGACGCACGTCCTCGATTTGGCCAACAAGGCGCAAAGTAGGACGTAAATAAGCGAACCGCGAAAGAGCTGGGAGAGCCTTGAACCCCAAAATAGATGGCATAGATAAAAAAAAACAAAAAATATATTGACGCAGTAAAACTGTCAGTAAGTTTTACTGCATCAATATAGTTTTGTGAGTTCGACAAATTTTTTATATCGTTGTTTTGTCGATAATTTCACATTCTTCAATAATGATACGAGTATTTACATGTTTTGTATGAATAAACCGCATTGTTTGGCAAAAATTAAAAATTTCGTTGTCACATTGTTTTAGATGTTAAAAAATTCCCGGATAGGGACTTCAGCTTGTTGGAAATATTCTTGATAGGTAAGCATCATTTAGATAAAAAACAAAAATAACATTAGTAGATCGCAATTGTTTGGTGGCTTTTGCAGCATGTGTCCGAGTGATATCGTGTTGAAATATCGCTTTGTTACATCTTTTGACATATTGTGTGCGTTTGACCTTCATTGTTCGGCTTTTACAGCACCAATGATTTTTGATAACATTCTCTAGTGATGGATTCGTTGGAGCGGACTGGCACAAAATCGATCGTTCCGAATTGATCCTACTAGATGCACACCCTTAGCTTCTTGCTATCAATATTCGGTTTGGGCGAACAAGTTGATGCATGATCGAGCTTGTTCTACGATTTTCGGCACTTGTGGTTGTGGTAGTGGAGTATTTGTTCGTTCCTCGTAATTTGAATCAAACAAATTTTCTGATTTTGTTTTTAAGCAGTTCATACAAAACCCCATTACCTTGTTTCACCATGGTGGGTCACTCCCAAAGTTTTAACGAACCAAGATTCATGCCAAACTCTTCTTGAGTTAATGGTCCAATAACGCATTCAACTCTGCTAAATTTTTACTGATTCCTTTTCGCTTTATTTGTCAAAGATGTCCATATTGCCTTTTAAAATGGCGGAAACAGTACTCACCTTGTTTTGTTGATGGCGCAAATTCCGCGTATGCTTTAAATAACAATAAGCGCAGTTCATCCCGCAAATTGTAGTTTGCTGGCACAAAGATCGTAGGGTTGTTGTTTACACTTTTACAAATTGACACATACACAAAATAGCTTATAATAACTCAATAAATCATGCGATTCTCAATAAATCATGCGAAGAACGAACTCGTTGCGGTGAAAGGCGAAAGTTGAATGCTTTGAAATTGTATATATGACATGCTTCTTGTGTTCCTGTTCTTCATACTATCCCCGTAGACTATAGAGCTTTGAATCACAATTCCTATTTAAGGATCAACTCACAACCTGGAAGATACTGGATATTTTAACCTTCATTCGAATAACATACACATTACGAGACATCTCCTAGAACCGAGTGACTGGAGGAATAAATGCCATACATACATATATGATTTCTATACAGTGTGTGAAACACAGTTTTATGATGGTATAATGATAAAAAACTACTCTCATCTGCTACTAATAAACCAAGTATTATTTTTTAACCATTTGAACACTTTGTGTTCCGTTTCTGTACAAAGTATGAAGTAATCATACATGCATATTAACATACAATGTTTGTATACTTGTTGTGTGGTGGTTTTAATGGGAACAGTTAAAAATTTACTGGAATAACAAACTGTGCAGGAAACCACGAAATACATAAAAAATTGTTTTTGAATCATTTTTATGGTTCTTTTTGTTGGTTTATTTGTAAACGCCATTCAGTGGAATCTTAATGTTTTGCTATTTGACAAACAAACGACGGTACATATGTATAGTTATATTATCCTGACAGTAATAAGTGATACTCTAAATTAAGATTGATACTCCAACATGCAAACATAAAAGTTTGTATTTCATTCTCAAGCTCTCGATGAAGTTTATTTGACAGTGACAAGCGGTTTCAAATAACATGTATTGAAATTATTCACAACATGATTTGATCTTATACATGACAACCTTTTCGGGTTTACTATATATTTACTTTGATATTTGAATTAATAATGTACTACATAAACTTAAAGGCTGTTATTGTATTGAAAAATATTTATAACAATTTTCAATTGGTCTATATAAAATAGAAGTATAAGTTAAGTCAAACCTTGATAAATTTTTCGGTGTTCCATTTAATGTTCTTACACAGAAGTTAATTCAAAGACGTATGGCTTTAGGCCTAAATTTGCGTGAACCATCACACATTGTATTGCTTCATGCAATGCTGGAAGGTGGCTCAGCCCATAAGTTTTGGATTCCAACAGTGAATCTTCTCCAATGATCGTTATAAAATGAAACAAAACTAAATCCAGTTTTTTCGGTCGAAATATTTACTAAACATGGGCATCTGTGTTATAAGTTCTGGTTGGTTCACTGGGCTGTCGGTTCGCATCCGTAAAAAACAAAACTGTTTAAAATGTCAACAAACAAACAAAAATTGTATAACGCCAAAACAACAATCTCTTCCCACTTAAGTACCCGGAAACGAAATTAAGGATCGGCACGTGGAACGTGCTTTCACTTCGAAAATCTGGAACGTTTGAGGGCGTTATCACATGTATGAAAGAGTATCAGTTGAAGCTCGATGTTATTAAAGTGTTATAATACTACTCGATGTTATCAAAGTGGTCTCCACTTCCCTGTCCCAAGTAAAAAAAAGCCACAGGTAAAGTGACTTGTACTGGATTTTCAGGCAGTCGAAAGGCTGTACTGGATTTTCAGGCAGTTGATAATCGAATGTGTAACACAGTTGGAATACCAGAAAAGCAGATCTGTTGAAACAGCACTCCATGAAGTCGTTGGGCAGATTGAAAGATCACTGGACAACACAGAATTTGCCTTGGGAGCGTTTCTGGACATTGCTTTTGACAATGCGTCCTTCACTGCAATGATCTCTACAGCAGAAAGACATGGCATAGAGATCACACTTGTTCGGTAGTTTAGTGTCATGCTTAGGTCAAGGCAAATTACTGAAGACTTAGGTAGTGATACGACGACGGTGACCGCACGAAAGAGATGTCCTCAGGAGGGGTGGGGGTTCTGTCTCCGTTCTTGTGGGTCAACTCACTCCTAGTCCAACAAACGACAACGGATTTTTCTGCCAGGGTTATGCTGATAATATCGCCATAATACTGGCAGGTAAATATACGGATGCAATATGTGATCGCATGCAAACTGCGATTAACATAGTTGTAGTCTGGTGTAGTAACCAGGGTGTATCAGTCAATCCTATGAAAGCTGAGATGGTTCTTTTTACTAGACGGAACCGTCTTGGAAACTTAACTCTTCCAAAAATTGGGGCTCACACGATCCAACTCTCTTCGAAAATCAAGTATTTTGGGGTCTGCTTCGATCGGAAGATTACTTGGACAAAAGATATAGAAGAGATATGCAACAACAGTCACTTGGTCGATCATGGGGCCTGAAACCTAGATGCGTGTACTGTGCGTGTACATAGTCTAGTTCGCCGCATTCATATGGTGGCGTAGAACAATGAGCGGGATTGGGGGGAAACCTCTAAACCACCTTCAAAGACTTTTTTGTTTTGGTATAGTAGGAGCTATGCACAATCACATATGGGACTATACCAGCCCATCTTTCTCCTCCGGAAACGATATGTTTTTAATGTAGAAATTGCTTCAATTTTGAAAGCAGCACTCTTTGTTAATGGGATAAAAAGCAGAAATCGTCGTATCTGCATTCTTTCTGACAGCCAGACTAAA
Source organism: Tipula lateralis (assembly GCA_963932295.1). Taxonomy (NCBI): domain Eukaryota; kingdom Metazoa; phylum Arthropoda; class Insecta; order Diptera; family Tipulidae; genus Tipula; species Tipula lateralis. The sequence continues at coordinate 70,262,426 of OZ010737.1, forward strand.
ATCGATTGGTTCCAATACAGTTTCATTGAAACTCGTTTTGGAAACTATAAGTGCCTTAAATCGACTAGGCAGGCTGAATAAAGTTTGACTTCTCTGGATACCCAGTCACATGGAGTATAAAAGCGAATATATTAGCCGATAAATTGGCTCGATTGGGTGCGAGGTCCACCTTTGTGTGACCTGAGCCCACTCTAGAAGGAAAGTTACTATCCCTTAAACAAAAAATTGATTATCACTTTGAAGATCTGCACCAAATGAGATGGGTTAATCTCAACTCTTGTCGTTTATCCAAAATCTTCTTTGGATCAGTAAACCAGCAAAGATCCCAGTCTTTTTTAAACTACGATAGACGCACTTTAAGGATCTTGCTGGGCATTCTCACGGGGCACTGCTCCTTGAATAGTCATATGTTTGGAATGAAAATTCGAATTACTTAATGTTCCACATGTATCACAAGATGTATTTGAATATACCCTCAAATACAGATCCTCAATGAATAACAGCAGAGATATTCATTGAGGATCCATCCTATGAGGAATTCACAATGGCCATGCAGAGACTAAAGAAAAATCGTTCACCGGAAGTTGATTGCATTGATTCAGAGCTCTTGATATTTGGCGTGCTAACTTTGCGGAACTGTCTTGACCTTGTTCGGTTGGTATGGCGAAATGAAGTTATGCCTGACGAATGGAAAGTGGCAACGTTATGCCCACTATTCAAGAAGGGTGGTCGCCTGAAATGCGAGAATTATCGCGGTATAGCTCTCTTTTACACAGCATACAAGTTACTGTCGTAAATGATCTTGGGAAAGAATTACCTCTTTGGCGAAAGAAATTGTCGGTGACTACCAAGGATTCCGTTCAAATCGGTCAGTCACTGATCAATTTTTTTTCGCTGCAGATAATTCTTTCAATCAAGAGAGAGTATGGTATGCGCTTGAAAATTTAAGAATACCACACAAAACGATACACATAAATGTAAAATGATAGTAACGCAGTCACAATGATGTGTCAAAGTGTAGAACAGGCTGTTGAGAATTTATGCAATTAATTTCGATGTTCGACAAGGAGATGCGCTGTCCGAAAGAACGACGTGGAAGAGATACTTGATCCACTAGAACAGTGTTCAGCTTCCGTTGGTCTCAAAATCAACGATACCACATTCAAATATCTGATCTTTGGTTTTCGAGGCCAATATGTAATTGATTTCAATAGTGGTAACGGCACGTTTGAAGGAGTGATGAGATTCAAGTATCTTGGATCTCCCAATACTCACTATAAAAGTATGGGAGAGGATAAACTGAAATTGGACAGAGTGTTGATCAGACCCGTTGTCATGTATGGATGTGAGAGTTGGACCTTGACGGATGTGTAAGAAAGTTGGCTTCTAACATTCGAGAGAAGAATCATGAGTGTGATATATGGTCCAAAACGCGAAGTTAATAGCACAGACCGAGTTCTGTTCAGTCACGAGATCGCAGGAATTTAATGCAAATTCTTCATCTCGTTCACGCAATCAAAGGAGAGCGAGTACGCTGGCTCAGTTAATGTTCTGTGTGCTGATCTAAACCGAATGGAATGATACAGCGATTTTTGAAGGGAGAACCGCCTTTTGGTAGGCCAGAATATTATGAATAGAATTGTAAATATGTAGTGTGAGCTGGTTCGATGTAATTAGGGATGTATATTGATTTTAAACAACTAGCTATTTACGAATATACAATCTACTCGTACAATCTACCCGAATATATACAATATATACTATAAAAATATGTTGTTCAATTTGGATAAAAGCAGGATGTACGAGGATGTACGGCTGTAGACTTGCAAGTATGCCGTCTCCACAGTGAATTATTACATATTTCCCTATATATGTATAGTACTCATGTATCTATCCATGAGTTCTGTACTCCAACGGGGGTGCTCACACCCGGATGTTGATAAACCTTTTTAGTATTCCGCACCTGTCAGTTAAATTACGGTGAATATATTAATAATTATCGACCTAATAACACATTGTGGTAAAACCGGCTGTTGGAGAAGGACCAGGTGAAGTAGGACCAGATGAAAATCGAACTTCGATTGTAGTCGAAGTTCTTCATTTGACTTTCAGAAACAGCGTAAGGTAGACTACTAAAAGCGTAAAAGGTGGAAGATGATAACCCTATAAACATATTACTAAACTAAAAGTCAAACAAACAAAGCAATGGTCCACAAGAGTTACTTAAATTTGTTTTAGTTAGAACAAGAAACTAATCGTATATATATTTCAAATTATACAAACCAATTTAATTATACCAACCACAGCATTTATACCATTTATAGCTAGAGTTAGTTTGTTTTATAAAATTATCCGAAGCCATTAAAAATTAAAATAATTCTAGCACAAAAATCAATACAATGTGTGAATAAAAATACAAATCTTATTATACAATTTTCCCACTGTAAAAAGGATTCATTTCCATTAAAGAAAAACCAATTAGGAAATCATTAATTTCTTCTTCTTCTTTTTTAATTAATTAACAGATTTTTTTTCTATTCTGTATACAAAGATACATTGTTTTTGTTAACATTTTGAGTCAATTTTCGTTTGGACACGAGGAATATTTGTAAATTCAGAACAATGGACCATTATTTATCGCATAACTAGTTCAGAAAATGTTAATGTGTTCATTTTCGCAGTAATGATTTTTATTTTATAAATCGAAACTATTCCATTAAACTAATGGATTATTTCTAAATTAATGATAAAATTTACAAACAAAATACATTAAAACCCAATTTAAAGTGGATACAAATGCAATTTAAATGTGAACACATAATGTCGATACTTATAATAGACAACAGACAGATGCTTATGTTGTGCTGTCAACATTTTATAAACATGGAATGGATGTGCATTTGTTTGTGTTAAATTAGGACAGCTAAAAGTGTCAGTACATTGTTAGCAAACAGATAAATTGTATAATTCTGATAAATAGATCTCAGCTGTAAGACGTGTAATGTCTTTTATGTTCTTACAACATAAGTTTGTAAACTATTTACCACGTGTAATATAATTAAAACAACTTGCAACAATTAAAATAGACTGAGCTCGTAACTAAGCCCCTTATCATTAATAGAACTCAACAACTCTCCAATATTAGCCCAAAAACGCCGTCAGCATCAAGACGGCAATGAACTGACATCAAAATTATCCAGAAAGGCCACAATAATATACTTAGGATAAAATGCCAGCAATATGAGTTACAATGTAATAAATACCAAAATGTTATGATAAACAAACCGCCAAGGTGGCGTAGTGGTTAGAGCTGCGGCAGTTGGGGCGGGAGGTACCGGTTTTGAATCTCGATAGGGGTAAGATGCAAAAAGGGATTTTTCACCATCGATCGTTTGGGCGGTGCGAATCGGTGGGTCGTCCCATCGCCCATGTCAGTACTATAGGCTGACATAGAGCTATAGTGGTACATATAGTGGTATCACAACGGACCATCGCAAGTTTAAGTGTGCTGTAGCAGCCACCCAACAAAAAAAAATGGTAAATTTATAAACCAGAATCGAAGCACTATAGAGCGGCAAAGGAAATCATCTATCTCTACCAATGATAGAAGTCAGAGCTTACAAAATCTCGACATTGAATACTTTACGGATAAAGAGGAACTTGAGAAGGAACTCCAACCCAGACAAAATAAATTAAATATAAAAAAACACGGTTTGTGACATTGTACTGCAATAGATGTGCCTTTGAAAATGAATATCTGTACAGTGTGTAAAATTGTTTGTAATTGCCGAGAAGAGGTCGTAAGTTGCAGCAGAATTTGCTCCAAAAAATATCACACCAAATGTTTATCCATAACAAAGACAGTGTCACAGGCGATAATATCGCATAAATCTCTTCGTTGGTACTGTGATAACTTCTGCAACATTAACATTATACCTGTGGCAGGGAGGCTAGACTTGTTGTCTAACCATATGGCAACATTTTCTCACAAAATGGAACTGACCAGTAGAACTGAATAACGAGATCGGGGAGCTAAAAAAGACAGCTTCATTGTGTAACTGCAAATGTTCTGATAGTAAATCAATTGGACAGCCAACAGCGGACAATGTTGAAGTCCCCATATTAAGCCGATTAAAAAGGATTCAAGAGATATGGCACTCCAAAACATCCACGACTGATAGCCAAAATCCAATGTGCTAGCAAAAGAAAATAAAGATATGGATGGAAGTAAATTGGAGCATAGTCGTGTCTTAGAAAGTGACGAGATCATTTCAAATACTACGACTGACACCTCAAATAATGAAATTAATATTCGAGTAGCTCAACCAAATAGATGGTTTTTTATTAGTCGAATTCACTGCTCAGTATCAAAAATAGAATTCAAACAATTAGTGGATACAATTATACTTACTGATGACGTGTATATCCACCGAATCGTTCCAAAGCCACCTAGTGGCCTGAAATATAATTTTATTTCATATAAGATCAATATCCCACGAGAATCATTTGATGCAGCAGTGAACTCTTAAGTTTGGCCTGATGGGCTGCTTGTAAAGGAATTTGAGTGGTCTCAAAAGAAATCTTTTTTTCAAAAGCTTCGCCTAAACGATCAAATTCGATAATAAATATGAATTCTATTCTACCAATTATTCCTCCGAAGCTTGATTCATTTAATCAAAATCTACGAGATTAAGAGATGTAATGTGTGAAGTTAAGGTCGAAATAATGTCATTTACCGGATTTACTTATATCTGCACAGTGAGAGTTGATGCACAATATAATATTCAAATCAGTAAATCGTCGTCAACCTCGTTTCTTAAGAGGTTTATTTCAAAACTCAAATCTACTGCTAAGAAAGTACTGCCATTGGAAGAATATGATAAGTGTTCAGTTTTTAAAAGATATTCCTAATAAAAACTACGCTTATAGAGAACCTAAAGTAATTTCGTGGATAAAGAAAGCCCTACCCAAAGTTTCACTTCTAATTGTGGTAGCTATGTATGAAAAAATGGATAGATGCGTGCTAGAAGGTTAGGTGAGGCTAGGTTGTTGTGGCTACTATCGCACACTTAGACCGACATGATGGATCGCTTCGAAAAAATTGAAATTTATAAAAATAAAATCAGCACGATAGCAAACTAGTTATCAACCCGATATTGAACGGATTAGTACTGAATAATTGAGAATTTATGGTAGCTAACAAACAATTTTATTAACTATTTATTAATTTTATATAAAATAAATAAATTTTTTTTAAAATAAAGAGTGAAATAAATTTTTGCCACTATGAGGGTATCAATCAGAATATCACGCAACTGGCAAAAAAAGTAAAGCCAATTGGGTAGACCATGAATCGAAACAACTTTAGTATTAACATTATCACCATTCAGTTGGATTTCAATGTGACCCCGGAATATATAATATTTCAAACGCTCTGAAATTTAATCGTATGTGCTATCCATTTAGAAAATTGTCCTACTAGTAAAATACATCATACGTTTGTTACCATAATCTTGGAATATTTTGAACAGAGTACCAAATTGGTATCTGGAAACTTATTATATTTTGTATTATACAACCTTCATCTCAACACTGAAATTTATAAGGAATAAAAGTGTCAGTCATAGAAACGACAAGTTGTAATACGAAGCAGTCATTTTCTAACTACATAATTATTAAATATTAGTAAAAAATAATTAGTAAAAAAATATATAATTAGTAAAATTATATCATTCTTACATTAATAACCGCCCAGGTGGCGCAGTGGTTAAAGCTGCGGCAGTTGGAGCGGAAGGTACCGGGTTCGAATCCGATTCGAGGCAGGATGCAAAATGGGTTTTTCACCTTCGATCGTTTGGGCGGTGCGATCGGTGGTGAAAAATAAACATAATCTGGATCCTCTGTCGTGTTTAGAATCCTTGGGCCGACCCATCTTCCATGTCAGTACTATAGGACTGACATGGAGCTATGCAATGCGCAGATGGCTCTACGGAAAGACTCGGACCTATAGCCGTTAGAGTGGTATCACAACGGATCAAATTTGGTCTAAGTGTGCGATAGCAGCCACATCAACTTAACTTAACTTTTTTACATTAATGATTAAAGTGTTTCTTAGTTACAGTTAATTTTGTAAGTTGGTAGGACACTTCTAATTTCATCATATTTTAGGTTATATTATATTTCCCAATCCACCACCATCTAATACAGGTTATCTCACTAATCTTGTACACACAACTTATTATACTTCACTGATTTACAAGTCCTGTGGTTGGGGGCAAACATGTTTCGTAAATATTTCGAACGAAACATGAGATCCATAGAATACCACCACAGTGTCCAGAGCTTGTCGTAGGAGGCGACTGAATCTGGTTGGATCGCTGGGCTGACGACCCACATCCGTAAAATCCGATTACAGTTAAAAATGTCAACAAAACCAAAAAAATCGGATACCGCCTAAATAACAATGACCCCCCGCTTAAGTACCCGGATACGAGAGTGAGGATTGGCACGTGGAACGTGCAGTCACTAAGAAAACCTGGCGCGTTGGACGGCCTTATCACATGCATGAAAGAGTATCGGCTGGAACTCGTAGCGCTCCAAGAAACTCGATGGCCTAAAAGTGGAGTCCATGTGTCCCAAGGCTATACGTTGCTACACAGTGGAGATGATCTCGGAAATCTTGGAGTTGACTTTCTCATTGGGCCGCAGGTAAAAAAGGCTGCCTTGGACTTCCAGGCAGTCGATAATCGAATGTGTAAGCTTCGCTTGCACATGCGATTAGCCAACCTGTCAATTGTTTGTGTACATGCGCCCGCTGAGGTAAGCCAACCCCAAGATAAAGACTCATTTTACAATAATTTGGATAATCTGATGGGCTCTATACCTGAGCACGATGTCAGATTGGTGATTGGTGACTTTAATGCTAGAGCTGGCAGAAATCAGACCGACTTATGTAATAACATAGGTCCGTACTCTCGACACGAAACTGCGACCGAGAATGGGGAAAGAATGATGTACTTTGCGATCGCTCATGATCTCTAAGTGGCAAGTACATTCTTTCCTTATAAAAACATCTACTTAGAAACATGGACACATCCACGTAAAACATCCCGAAGCCAAATTGACCATGTGTTGATTTCAAAAGGGCGGGCTCGGGTTGTCCAAGACGTGAGATCGTATCGGTCGTCAACAAAATTCGTAGGCAGTGACCATTATCTAGTCACTGCAAAGCTACGATGGAAATTTTCGTACAAGTCAGGGAGGACAGGAGAATATACAACGCGATTCTCCTGTGAAGGTCTGATAAATGAAGAAACGCAAAGAAAATATCAAGATCTTGTCAGCAATAGCATTATGCAATCCAACTACCAATCTGATGATGTGAACAGTGTCTGGGAAGTATTGAAAACTTCGGTTGTCGATGCTGCCCAGCACATTCTCGGTGTAGTGAAAACTAAGCCCAAAAATGATTGGTTTGATGAGGAGTGTCGTCTTGCTGTTGAGCACCGCAATACAGCCCACAATGAAGCGCAGACTCGGTTTGCAATTGCAAGGAAAAACAAGGCAGTTCTTGGTAGGAGGACAGCTAAACGCATTTGTAGACAGAAGAAGCGCGAATGGTGGAAGGCCAAGGTCTTAAGAGTACAACAACTCAGCAATGAGCACAATTCGCGTGGTTTCTTTAAAGGAATCACCGAATTGCACCATACCTTAAGATCTCGGTCAACTGCCATTCGGGACCAGGATGGAAACCTCTGTGTTAACGTCGATGCGGTACTCGATACATGGCGTGAACATTTTTCTGATCTACTTAATGTTCCACATGTATCACAAGCTGTATTTGAATACCCTCAAATACAGACCGCAGAGATGTTCATTTAGGATCCATCCTATGAGGAATTCACAATGGCCATGCAGAGATTAAAGAAAAATCGTTCACCAGGAGTTGATTGCATTAATTCAGAGCTCTTGATATTCGGAGTGCTAACTTTGTAGAACTGTCTTTTCGACCTTGTTCGATTGGTATGGCGAAATGAAGTTATGCCTGACGAATGGAAAGTGGCCGCGTTATGCCCAATATTCAAAAAGGGTGATCGCATGAAATGCGAGAATTATCGCGGTATAGCTCTCCTTTGCACAGCATACAAGTTACTGTCTTACATAATCTTGGGAAGAATTACTCCTTTAGCGGAGGAAATTGTCGGTGACTACCAAGGAGGATTCCGTCCAAATCGGTCAGTCACTGATCAAGTTTTTTCGCTGCGGATGATTCTTTCCAAGTACTACGAAACATCTCGCGATGTACACCAGGTATTCCTAGATTTCAAACAAGCCTATGACTCGATCAATCGAGAGAGGCTATGGTATGCGCTTGAATATTTAGGAATACCAAAAAAATATGTACATCTGTGTAAAATGACAGTAACGCAGTCACAATGCTGTGTCAAAGTTGAGAACAGGCTATCGAGAATTTTTGCAATTACTTCTGGTGTTCGACAAGGAGATGCGCTGTCCCCGATACTTTTTAATATCATGTTGGAATGTATCTTTCGTAAAAGTGCAATACCTCAGGACAATATCTTATTCCGACAATCCAATCAACTTCTTGCGTGTGCAGATGATATCTGTGTGATTGGATTAAATGGCAACGGAGTGAAAGAGATACTTGATCCACTGGAACAGTTTTCAGCTTCCGTTGGTCTCAGAATCAATGAGTCCAAAACCAAATATCTGATATCTGGTTTTCGAGACCAAGACGCAAGTGATTTCAGTAGTGGAAACCACACGTTTGAAGGAGTGATGAGATTCAAGTATCTTGGATCTCTCATTACTCACGATAATAGTGTGGGAGAGGATATCAAGGTTCGCCTTGCCGCTGGCAATCGGTTACTTTGTATCCTCTACGTCCACTGCTGAAATCAAAATATCTTGCAAATACGGATAAGCTGAAACTGTACAGAGTGTTGATCAGACCCGTTGTCATGTATGGATGTGAGAGTTGGACCTTGACGGATGAGTACGAAGGATGGCTTCTAACATTCGAAAGAAGAATCATGCGTGTGATATATGGCCCAAAACGCAACGTTGATGGCACATACCGAGTTCTATTCAATCACGAGATCAGGAATTTAATGCAAATTCCTGATATCGTGCATGAAATCAATGAACAGCGAATACGCTGGCTCGGTCACGTTCTGCGTGCTGATCCAAAACGAATGATACAGCGATCTTTAAAGGGAGAACCGCCTTTCGGTAGGCGAAGAGGTCGCTGTCGGCGACGATGGCTCCACGGCGTAGAAAGCGATCTGGCATCTTCTGGTTGCTTGCAACAATATGAAGAGCTGGCTCGTGATCGAAACCGATGGAGCCAGATAGTTGACACGGTACGGGCCTGTAAAGACCGATAAAAAAAAAAAAAAAAAAAAAAAGATTTCACTTTTTATTCGGGACTAACCGCTCTTCACTTGGGTTGGGAAAGTGAGTTATAATTCTAGTCATCATTTGACGTGCACCACTTCAATGGTTAAAACAATATGAATCGATAAGTCGATACAAATCGAATGAATTCTAAATCATTCCATTTAAATTTCCAAATAATTCCATACTTCACTGTAGTAGTGTACACAACTCGGTTGGACTTTCTTCACTGCGTTCATTACATGATGTCGATTTTCTCGTTATACCATATGTGTTAATTTTTGCTCATCTTGTAACTAAATCTTAAGCAGATGAAATTTATCATTTTCGCTTGTATCAAGGTGAAAGTAAGCTAATTTCAATGTTGGGAAAGATTAAAAAAAATTTGCAATTTTTTTGTATTTTATCTCTTAGAAGTATTTCATTTTATGAAGAGTGCATAGAATTACTCAGCAAAGCTTAGTTGAAGATAAACAAATAGCTGAAGATTATATGGAGTTACATAGTATATTGTTGATTTAAATACAATTATGTTAGATTAACAATAAGTTTATGTCGTAATAAAATTTGCATTATCACCTTCATCTGATAAAACAAAACGGTAAATCTATCAATATTATTTTAGAGAAGCTTTAAGCTTTAAATTATATACCATTCCTCCCTTTGATAGGAACTATAAGGAATGGCAATCATTTAAAGATTTATTTGTATCGGCAGTACACGAGAACGCAAATCTATCTTCTGCACAAAAATTTCAGTATCTCAAAGGCCTTTTAAGAGGTGATGCACTTGCGTTTGTGCGCCATTTTCCAATAAACGATGCTAATTATATCGAAGCATATCAAAAAATGTGCAAGAGATATGATAAGAAGCGGTATATTGTTGACTCGTTTATTCAAAAAGCAACATCGGAATCAATTGCACGATTACATGATACATGTGACGAGGTAATTCGAGGTTTAGAGGCACTCGAATCTCATGCAGAGAGTCGGGATCCTTGGCTGATCCATATAGCATTACAAAAAATGGACCAGGAGACAAGACAGATGTGGAAGTTAGAGACAGCTGAAATCGAGTATCCAACATTTGATAATCTTTTTTCGGTACTAAATAAAAGAATGGATTCGTTGCAGGGTGTAAAGGTAGAGGTATCAAGACGTTTCACAAACAAACAAAATTTACCACCAACCAAAACGATGTACACTGCCGAGGCGATAATTTGTGCATTTTGTGGTAAAGGACACAAATTCGTCGATTGTTCTGAGTTTCTCTCTGTGGACATCCAACAACGGAGAGATTATATTAGAAAGCACTCAAGATGCTACAACTGTTTGAGTGATACCCACTTGGTGTATCAATGCAGATCAAAACGTAACTGTAAACTGTGCCAGAAGAAACATCATGAAATACTTCATTTACCAGTCCAACGTAATAGTGGGGAGTGGTAACTTTGTCGAGCGCTACTTGGTTCTGGTTCTCAAGCGTCGTTTATCACAGAAGAGTGCTTTCAGCGGCTTGGTCTAAGGAAACGTAAAGGAAGAATTTGCATTCAAGGTCTCAATGAGGTTACGTCCGGCGAATCTAAGGGTATAGTTAGCATATGCTTTAAATCAAGATTTCAAGATGACGATTATTTATTATCAACAAAGGTGCTAACTGTACCATCAATATCATCGTATCAACCATCGTTACAAAACGTGAGACGTCTGAAAATGATAAATAGCATAAAATTAGCTGATCCAGATTTTGATAAGAACACCAAACATGACATATTACTAGGAATTGATATGTTCTTTGAATTAATATGTAGTGGCAAAAGGTATATTCCAAGGTCGAAACATATTGCACACAACACTAAATTAGGATGGGTAACAGGCGGAACGCCAATTCAAATTGAACGTGGCAATAATGAGGTTCCAATTAGTCTACACCTTGATATCGATCTATCTCTACGAAAGTTTTGGGAGATCAAAAAAGTTTCTGATGCTGTTTCCTTCAAAGAGGAACAGAACTTTTGTCTCAAACAATATCGAGAAACAGTTCGAAGGGCACCAGATGGTAAATATATTGTAAGGCTACCATTCAAAAAGGAATTACCCAATCTAGGAAATTCTAAACTAATTACAATCAGAAGGTTCTGCGGCTTGGAGAAACGATTTACTCGAGATGAATCATTTAAAACTCGATACACTCAATTTTTGGACGAGTATTGTCAGTTAGGTCATATGCGAATATCACCCGAACTGGGCACTAAGCATTACTTTTAACCGCATCATGTGGTTGTAGAGGAAAACAGTGCCACGACAAAATTACGTTTTGTATTTGATGGATCGACAAAAACAACAAATGGAATTTCACTGAACGATGAATTGTTAGTAGGACCAGTACTGCAGCCTAGTCTAGTGGAAATAATTCTAAGATTCAGAACTCATAGATTGATTTTCACTGCTGACATTGAGAAAATGTTCCGGCAAGTTTGGGTTCACGAAGAAGACAGCCAGTACCAGAAAATAGCGTGGAGAAAACAGCCACAAAGTGAACTGAAGTCATACCAACTGTTAACAGTAACTTATGGAACGGCATCAGTTCCATAAGTTACTGTTACTGTTATTGGGTGGAATGGTCCACATTGGCTTAACCAAACACAGGAACTATGGCCAACTCAGCCTACAGAAACTTCGGAAGTACCACCATAGGTCGTTACAGAACAGAAAATCAATTCGGTGGTGTTATTAAATATTAACAAAGAGGATAATTGGATTTCCAGTCTGATTGATCGATGTTCTAAATTTTCAAAAGTGCTGTTTGTTATTGCCCGAATACTTTTGTTATTTCGTAAGAGAACATCACGGACAATTTTCGGAAATATAGATGATCCACTTATGTTTAATGAAGCCAGATTAGATGCATTCCACTTGGTGATGAAGCGAGTGCAAGCAGACAATTTTTCATCAGAGATCAACACTCTTACTAACAAGAAAATAATTAATAATATAAAAATTCGAAATTAATAAGTTTTTTCCCCTTTTGTAGACAAGATGGGTTTGTTACGAGTAGGTGGTCGATTAAGCAACGCAGATATTCCATACGATATGAAGCATCCAATTATTGTTCCAGCAAGATGCCATATTACTACCATAATAATACGGGATGAACATTTAAGCCAACTGCATGCTGGTCCAAAGGTTTTAATAGCAATACTTAAACAGAAATATCACATTTTAAAATGTAAAGATGAAGTACGTGCTGTCATTGGAAGATGTATCAAATGTGTTCGTTTTAAAGCACTACAGCAACATCAAATTATGGGACAGTTTCCACCAGCTAGAGTAACATATCATCGGCCTTTCTTTTCAACCGGGGTGGACTATGCAGGCCCACTATACAGAAAACCAAGGCAGTACATCTTGAATTAGTTAGCAATATGACGACTGACGCATTCCTAGCCGCACTTAGACGATTTATTGGGCGACGAGGTATCTGCGGACATATATACAGCGATAACGGGTCTAACTTCATAGGGGTAGAAAGAGAACTACAGTCAACAATAACGACGGTATCAAAGGATCCTGCAATTGAAAAATACGTCACTCTTAATAAGATTCAATGGCATTGTATTCCACCTGCGGCTCCCAATTTTGGAGAGTTATGGGAAGCAGCCATAAAATCGGCAAAATTTTATTTAAAACGTCAAGTTGGTGAGACACTATTAACCTACGAAGAAATGTCAACATTGCTGATCCAGATAGAGGCAATTCTTAATTCACGTCCGATATGCGAAATGTCATGAAATGATATAGATCCTCTTACTCCGGGTCAGTTTTTAATTGGACATGCCATGACATTATTGCCAGATCCAAACCTATTAGACATAAAGTAAAATCGGGTATCACGGTGGTAACATATCCAAAAAATGGTTCAGCACTTCTGGCAATGATGGAATACAGAATATATAGTGTCATTACAACAACGACACAAATGGAAAACACCCACTACAATTCCAACACTAGGAGAACTTGTTGTTGTCATAGAAAAAGATGTTCCTCCTGCTAAATGGCTAATGGGCCGTATAATCCGGTTAATTCCTGGCCAAGATGAACTAGTGAGAGTTGTTAAAATAGAAACTAAACTCGGTGAAATAATTAGGCCCATCACAAAAATTTGCTGCTTACTTCCTTCTGACTCTGTTGAGTCAATGGGCGCGGGATGTTTAGAATCATTAACTAAAAAAGAATAGTTAGAACTTTAGTTGATAATTGAAATAGTTGTGTTAAAGTTGAATATTTATCTTATATAATTTATCTTTAGTTTTAGTCTTATTTTCACTAACTTATCTTATCGCCATCTATGAATGAACAGATGTAATTGTCATTAGTTTAAGTCTGAATTATAATTCACCATTTATGTTTTCGAAAACATTTCGAGGTGTTGCTGAAACTTGGCGGAATATTACTAGAAGAAAAATTGTAATTTCTCGTCCACTTTGATTTCATCGAACAAGCTATCAACATCAAACCAATTGTAATTTTCATTGCAACAATCAACAACATTAAAATAAATATTGGACTAATATTATAACCTATACCAAATTGTATTATTTCAATATCGTCTTCGAATTTATTGCGAGAGAGATTCCTGGACAAGACGTCCGAACATCATCCGCATAATTCTCTAAGCCCGTCCACTATTTCCTGTTTATCTTTTTTATTTTATTACCAGACTACTCACTCGCCCGCGTATGGAGCATTGCCAAAGGAAGATTTTATACCCAATATATTAGTTTTAACATTTGAAGGACGACATGTTATCTAACTAAAATATTGTTGAATATACAGGTACTAATTATAAAATTATGATTAAAATCCACCAGTTATTGATTTTCCCAATTGTGTAATATTGAGTGGATCTACAAACGTAGAGTTGGCGCCCAAACCAAAAAAAAAACTGCTAGATATAAATTTTTATCACATACTCCCAATATAATTTTGTATAGATATAAATTTTGGTTTTTATAGCTTAGATGTAGGCATGCTACCGTCATAGCATAGTTTAATTAAACAATGCAAAAATATAAATAATTTTATTATAACAAACAAATGAAATTGATAGGTGATTTTATTTCTAAAAAGAAAAACTATTTCATTGTTATGAATAAAACTAGAATATTAATAGTTTTGGGATTTTATTATTTGGTTTATAATTATAATTTTGATATTTTATAGGATTTTTATTTCATCGAAGTTAAATTTATTTATTAGATAAATTTAGGAGATTTAATTAGAATGTATGTTGATGGCTTTGCTGTTCGATCTGAATCGGTGTGTTTACTGTTCGCGATAAAAAAAAATTAATTTACTCTCTAATTTATTGGCAATTGTTCGGAGTGAATTGTTCAACTAGATCTAACATGGTTGTGACTGAATAAAAATGCATCCGACAAAATTCTCAAAAAAAATCTTAAATGAATCATTTCAAATCAAAATCTCAGTTCACAATGTTTTGTACTGGGCGGCGCAAAAGTTCCTCTACCATTTTATTTGCGCGTTATCTTGGTTAGCTTACTTTCGCTTTAATCATTGAGCTGTGTAGACGCCCCAATTTTATAATGTATAAACATCATTGTCCCTATTTTTTTAAAATGGCAAGGTTTTCTTAATTCTCAATTTTCTTGTGCCTGAAATGGAAGAGCAAGGACTAGAGGACATGTGGTTTCAGCAAGATGAGGCCACAGCACACACAGCTCGTTCAACAATACAATTATTGACGATTTAGCATAGCCATAGAAGTTTTTTTTGGCGATATGCCACTATCTTGGCTAAACTATCAAATATCTTGACCTAATACTGAGCTCATGAAGAAGATAAACGTATCGGAGAACCTAATACGAACATATATAGTTTGCATACCTCTATGGTTTATGCGTGATACGGTTTTAGGTACGCACCAATGTTTTTATACATATATTAAGATGTAAACATTGCATGTGAACTGGTATTTGGAGTGATTAGAATACTGCCGCCCATTGCTATAAACCATAAATCCATATAGCAAGCGTTAAAAGGATTAAGGAATACCAGATACTGTAAAAGAAATTTGTGAAAGCTGTACGACAACTTATATGAATAAATTATGTGATTCATATAAAAAGCTAGCTGGTTCTTACGCAAAGTGAATTAGCTGAGACTGAAAGGAAATCTTAGATCGTAAAATCTAGGATGTTATTCTTTTGGAAATCCCACTGAAATTTTATTTTCACAATTAATCCTGTCCTTGTTACATGTTACTTACATGTTACGTTTTAACTTTTTTTTAGATTCCACCAAATAAATTAAACCTGCGTAAGACATCGAAAATATTTCAGCACTGATGTGTGAAAGGGAACATTTTAGGGGAAACAATTAGTACTGTTTTTTTATCAAGAGAGGTACTGATTCTACCAAGGTCGTGCGTGGCCCTTCACATACACTAATTAATGCAAAACTAACATTAGAATAATAACATGCCTAGTTTTATATACCATCGGTATAATGCCTTACAGTATTTTCAGACCTAAACTCTTATGATTCCAGTTTACATGAGGATATTTTTGGCTTGAAAAAATTGTCGATACAAAAAAATTGAATTTTATTAAAAGTGTAGGAGGGACAGATTTGAATTATAATTAAAACGTATATTTTGAATAATATCGGGTTTTGCAATAAGAGTATTTTTTAAGAAAAATCAATGAATGTATATTTCATTGTAAAAGTAAAGGCGTGTCATTAACATTTGAAAACGATATTAACCAAATGTTCGCCACAGCTACGTTTGCAGCACCATATCCTTTTTAATAAAATATTCCATGATCAATTCGCACATTTGCGGCTGTATGTCCTCGATAACTTTACGAATACCATCTTTAAGGCCTTGAATCGATTGTGAAGCATTGACATGGACCGTATCTTTCACGTTTATCCAAAGAAAAAAGTCTAAAGGTGTTAAATCACAAGAGCTCAGTGGCCAATTGTGATCACCTCTTCGAGAAATAATACGGTTAGGAAACTTGGTTTTGTTTTTGTGTGGCCGTGTTGCTAAAACAACGCCAATAAATTCATTCACTGTAATAGTTGCACCACTCTTATTTTCGAAAATGTAATTTCCAATCACACCACCAGTCAAAAAACGAACCAAACAGTGGCACGTAGAGCATAGAGAGGCTTTTCAAGAACCATTCTCGGATTTTCTGGGCCCCAAATTAGACAATTCTGCTAATCTACTAACGTAGTCTTCGAGGTGAAAATGGGCTGCAACATACGCTGTTTTATTGATCGACCGTCTTGTGTTAACTGAAATTTAAAAGCTTCCTTAAGAGCTGAGTCTTCATAAGAAAACGGTGTAATGTCGTTTGTGGAATGTCTAATTCCAAAGATCGACGATAAATCGAAAACCTGGGTTTTCCTTTAACATTTCGGGCTACAGAAGCAATATTCTTATTACCAGCGCAGATGATGCTTCACGACAGCCAAAAGTGCTTTAATTTGGCTCAAAAGAAATGGCATATTCCTACACCTAACCAACAATCACCAATACCTTGCTAGGGTTTTCCTCATGAACTATTTATTAAACACAAGTTTCTTTTGGGGTTATCAGAATAAATGTTCATCATCACGCACACAATTAATTTATAAATCAATTATAGTTTTGATATATGATTTTCTAAATTGGTTGTTGCTCGACGGTTAAAACAATAGCATTTCCAGAAAATTAATATTTTCTATTTTAATTGAAATAGTAGAACAAAGCGAACCCTGTGTGTGTATGGGTATATACACATATACATATACATAATATATTTATTCCATTTCGATTAGAAGTTGCTCGTTTTGAAAGAAATTCGATTCCTTTAGTTTCATTATTACCTCTTCATGTATACGTTACATACTTGTATATGTGCGAGTATATAAGTCGTGCTATCACTACCATCATTTCGAAATCTAAACCAAAAAAATTTATTATACCAAATATATGAATTTGTTAATAAATTTAGCCTTCAAATAAAAATAATTATTATTCGTCGATTTTCTAGTTCTCTTATACCCCTAATACTAACAATTAATTTAGTCTTTATGACTAGTAGTTTGGCAATAGAAATGAATATTCATTTTTATTTATATAAATAACAATTTTAAGGCAGGATTATTAATTGAATCGAAATACATACTTTAGAATTATTTTATTTTTATCCTGGTGAAATGAATAATTTTTAGAGCAAAGTACAACTTAATTGTGGGGCTTAAACAATGGATGTGGTACGTTAGTTAATGGATGTGGTACAACAAACGCTTCCTCACCGTGAATTATGTGCGAAGTTCTTCTTACCAATCTTATGAAGATAGTTTAGCAAAAACCTCAATATAAATAACATCTACATGAGGACCGATTCTCGGATTGTATTAGATTTGTTACAGAGCCGTTCTATTAGTGTTTTAACACGTTTGTTAGAAATAAATTATTTCATCTCTGCCTCGCAAGCATGTATTTATTTATTCTCAACTATCCGGATTGTGCTACGAAAGGGTTTTCCCCATATGGACTGAAATTATACTATCTATAATGGCAGCAAAAACTGGTGGGACGGAGAAAGGCAACTTCATAAATAAAGCCAGACAAACATTCAACATGTTAATAGGAATGTTTCTGGCCTAACAATATAACTAAAATTGAACTGCATAGAAAAACCAATAAGTCATAAATAAAGACTGAAATAAAGAGACGAAAGTGGAGATGGAGTGGCCATATACTGAGAAAATCACCAAGTGATATAACGAGGATGTCATTGAACTGGAAATCGCAAGGGAAAATAATAGTAGGAAGACTAGCGATGACAGGGAAGAGAACGATGCTAGTTAAAATTATGGGAAGAGATAAAGGCTGTAGCCTGTCCCCAACAGAGTAACCTGGTCCACCCTAGTAGACGTGCAATGCACCTGAAATTAAAGATACAGGAAAAACAAACAATAAACCTAATCTATAGCTAGTTGTTCTTCATACCATCATTCAATTAACAAGACCATAACTGATTAGATTCCATTAACATATTCACTATGAAATCAATCCATGGTTGAATCGGAATTTGGATCCATGTCCAACACAAGACACTGTACAGCTAGGAAACGTAAGGCACTTTTTCAGAATAACCATTCTGGGTTATTTTTATCGACAGAATTGATAACGAGTCACAAAGAACTAGAACAATAGTAACTTACTTTCAGGACTGTTCTATATTTGGTCCTTAATACCCAAATTTGGGTATTAAGGACCAAATATAAATTAATCTTACCAAAAATTAATTTTGTGGTAATCTGGATTAAAATATGACTGAGCACTTACGCATTTAAAATGGTCAGATGGGTCACTCCAGAACGAGTTAGATCAATTGGTAACGCATAGGATTGTGACGGTACCTCCGAGTAGTCTTGAAACGCATTCAAGATTTTTAAATATTATTTAGTATATTTACTTTAAATTGAGATAAACACTTTGGCTGCCAATTTTGTAATGAGCATACACTCTAAATTCCACCCAACCATGCCAATGTTGTTATGGACATACATCCCAAATTTCATCTGACTAAGCCAGTTTAGACACACATTTCAAATTCTATTTTATTACGCTAGTGATAATACACGTGCATAGAAACACATAATGTAGAATGTATGTTGAGAACAACACTGGTGCTATGAGAAAGATTTTGGAATATATCCCCGGAATTACATTGGTGTGGTTGGATGACATTTAGAATATATGTCTACAACAACACTGGCATAGTAAGATGGTATTTTGGATGTATATGTCTATAACAACACTGGTCCAGGATAACGGAATTTCGAATATATGTCTAGAACAACAGTGGCATGGTTGGGTGAAATAAAGAGTGTATGCTCATTACAACATTGGTAGCCAAAGTGTTAAAAAATATATACATATACAAACATCGATGTTTAGTGGCAAGGTATAGAACTAATGACCGATTAAAGTCTGTGATGAAAGAACATAGATTCGCTTCCTTGTTCCATTAGAGGTGTACTCAGAAGCACCCTTACTCAAACTCTGAAGATTATTCCCAATCTTACTAGCTAAGATATCTTAGTCAAAAATATCACAGCGAACACAGCCTTAATGTTCAAAGCTATTTGTAGACCTGTATAATAACATATTACACTCATTTATCTCTCTGTATCCCTTCTATACCGTCGAATAAATTATCCTGACACCATCTATTGTCTGAAAATCTGGCTAACATACCCTCAAGAGAGACCGTAAAGCACTGAACTTCTTTACAAAAAGCAAAGCAAATATCTATTCATAAAGGTAAGCAGGAATTAATTTTCAAACTTTCCACCTGTCAAGTTCCCTAATAAAAACTTCTGACATCCAGCTTACTGCATTGCATCAGGTTATAGGAAATGTACTTCCAAAAAATATTATCTTTATCTTGACGATAAAACGAATCGTCAAGACAAAGATAATATTTTTTGGAGTTCTAAAAATTAATTTTATGATTATAAATTGAATTTTGCGTCTTGACGGTGAATGAGAAACTACTACTCTCTCTCCTTTCGTCGAACACGTGAACGAATTGGTTTTTTGTTTGACGTCAAATTGTTTTAGAAACTTCAAATTAAATAATAAAACTTAATATAAAAAAAATTGGATTTTGGAAAATTGAATAAATTTAAATATTATATATTATTTCATAATATTGAAAGATGCCGTCAGTAAGCAATCAAATCGCATTAAACAAAATATTTATAGAATAAAAATTTGTTTATAGAAATTGAAGTCAAGCTAATTTTGAAGCTTCATAGCTCATACATGAAAAAGGGACAAAAAACACAAGAGTAGACAAAAGCAAAGAGTTCGATTTATGATTAGTCAATGTTTAGAACTGCAAAATAAAATAAATACTGCTTTATTATCAGTGGTATTATTCAGGGATACCCTGAATAAAATTTGGGTGCTGCCCGAATTGTTGCCTCCAAAAGCAGATGGATACTGGGTAAAGTAGAATGAAGGCAAAAGCAGATGGAAAAAGTACGTTGAAATTTGACAGATTAATGATTTCAGAAAAAAATATTGAGTGAAAAGAAAAACTTTTGCATACATATGTAATGTTGTTCGTGAAAATCTGTATAGGTCAAATACAAACATGAGGGAAGCTACGAGGGTCGAGAAAAGGATTATAATTGCTTTACATATCCTGAAAAGCAATTGCGACTTAGCCACAGTTGCTGAACTATATAAGGTTAGTAAAAGGAAGTTGCTGAACTATATAAGGTTGGACATTGTTGGAAGCTGTAACATGTCCAGAACCTGAAAATAACTAAACATTTATCTTGAATTCCTAAATTAGTTACTTTTTTCACACTTATCTTAATCATTAATAATATAAAAATGTAAAACTTGTCACTTGAATTGAAGTTAATTGTAATATGACTTAAGTAATTCTGTTTGTTATTTTTATTGATACAGAATTGACAATTATAATCAATGAAGTATCGATATATTTCTACACATAAAACCATCTGCCGCCAATTGAGAGATCGATAAATGAATGCCGTGCCATCTAGACTTAAATAGCTATTATACTCAGCTAATCGTGAGTTAAGCTTATATTGAATTAATGTATAAAAAAAAGTTTATATAGTAGATCGGTCACTTCAGTTTGGGATATCGACGAAACCAAAAGCAATTCATATTAAATCGAATAATAAACAAAATTATATATATCGTTGAGGAAATAGAGTTTTATTGTTTGATTCACATAAGTCGCTGGATCTGGGACATCACTGTTGCAGCATAAAGCCCAGTAAAATGCAGACATATTGTTGACGAGTTCTTCGATTGCAAAGTTGTACGAAAAAGAAATTCGTTTTCCCATGATAGAAAACGAACGAGATTTTTTAAGCAGGATTTTTCTAAATTCCTTCAAGTTTCCCGGAACATTCGGGGCATTGGACGGCATCCATATTCCAATTAAGAAACCGGAAAAGTCAGGCGAAGACTATTTTAATTACAAGCACTACTATTCAGTTGTAGTATTAGTCCTTGTCGATTGTACTTATTGCTTCAGGTATTTATTTCATTCATATTTATTAAATTTTAATGAGTATTACACTAAATAACTATTGATTAGTTTCCTATTCCAGGTACATTAATGTTGGTAGGCCCGGCGGGGTCCATGATGCTGTAGTATTTAAGGACTCGAAGTTGTCTGAATATTTAACTAACAATGTTACCAGGCATCGCATCATAGCAGATGAAGGCTTCTTAAACCTTGTCCAGGTGCAAAGCTAACGCCCATACAGCAACATTTAAACTTTCGTCTAAGTTCAGCTAGGTTGTCTGTTAAAGATAGTTTTGGCAAATTGAAAGGAAGAATGACGGTTTTATCAAAACGGATTGATTTTTCACTGGAACATTCCAAAAAAATCATACAGGCGTGCATTATAATCCATAATTTCTGTGAACGCATCAAGTTCCAATTTTATACCAGTTGGCTTAAAATATCGGAAAATATAGTTGCTGATTTTGATGAGGTTCCTCAAAGAGTAATTTCCGATAGTAGAAACACAGATGGTCTGAGCAAGCGTGATTCAATAGCTCGGATGCTATTTGACGAAACACGCATTTAAAGTAAATTCATAAATTTATACTATTAAATATTTAAATTTTATTTCATTTTTAGATTCGATTTATAAAAAATAAACTCGATATAAAAAAATTAAAAAAAAAATACTATTTTGAATTAAACTCCAAGAAACGGATCATCGCCTTTGATACTTTTTGAGTAAGTTCTGTTTCTATTTCTTCTCTTTTTTCTTGCCTTTCTTCTATGTTTAGTAGCCTTTCTAATATATTTTGATTTTTTCTACTAATTTTTAATATATTTTCTATGGCATCATCGGATTTTCTTTTTTTTTACCAGGTTTTGAAGTAGAGCATTTCTTAGAATCTTCGACAGAATTAAAAGAAGTTGAACAACTGGATTGTAGTTTAGTGCCCTCTATATCGGCCTCCAAATTTTAATTAATATTTCTGCGAAAGATAGTTATAAAGTATCAATTGTAAGTTAGTAAATGTAAGAAGTGAAAGTACTTTTTCGATTGTATCAGTTGCGCACTCTTCGATAAAACTATCTTCACCCAGGTGACTATTTTACTTATTCCTCGCTCCTAATATAATGTTTAATTTCTCGAAATATTTCCATATTGGGGTCTCTCCACCTAAAACGTTAAATAATAGTCAATAAACAAATTTAAAACAAAGCAAAAAAAAGGTAATACGTACCAGATTTAGGTTTGAGTTTATTGTACTCCTGTTTTAAATTATTAAGTTTATTTTGTATTTCTCGTGAAGATCTTATGTAATTATACATCATTCGTCTGAAATTTTATTAAATATGTTACTATGCTTTTTGCAATTTTTAAACATTTTCAAAAACTTGTTTTGCCCCAAATATTAATTAGTGTAAACGTTTCATCGTCCGAAAATGTTTTTTAGATTCCATTGTTAATTACGTACCAATATTTTCTTTTAATTTTTCGTAACAGAAATTTTAAGAATTATTTGAAATATCGATTGAAGCGATCCAACCATATTTCCGAGAAGTAAAAGTATGTTTCAATTAATTATGTTTCAATTTGCTGTGTAATATAACACTGCTATTTCAAATTTTGCTCCAATTAATTATCGTGTCAAGACATCAATTCTCCGCCCAGGTGGCGCAGTGGTTAAAGCTGCGGCAGTTGGAGTGGGAGGTACCGGGTTCGAATCCCGATAGGGACAGGATGCAAAAGGGATTTTTAACTATGAGATTACGATCTGTGGTGTGAATAAACACAACTATGACCCCCTGTGGGACTGCAGAACTTATGGGCCGACCCATCTTCCATGTCAGCACTATAGGCTGACATGGAGCTATGCAATATGCAGATGGTTAGGAAAATCGGACCAATAGCCGTACGTTCTCGAATGGCGTAAAAGTAAGGACGTAAATAAACAAACCGCGAAAAAGTAAGGGGAGTAGTGCCTTGAGCCCCAAAAACAGATTAGAGATAAAAAAAATAAAAAAAATCAATTCTTTATTTTTATTTTTTTTTCAAACACGCTGGCGGTTGTAGCTGTTTTATTATTATTAAAGTTGGTTGGAACCCTATAAGGTTCCGCACTCAATGCCACAAAGGGCCCATGGTGCAAACCTAGGATTACATCAAAGCGCGCAGACGCGTTCTGCAACCTTAGCAAACTGAAGCAGTTTGAACCAGGGTAGAGAAGACAGTAAATTTACAGGAATAAACCTGCAGCTAAACACAAGAGATCTCATACGGTCAAAAGCTGGACAACTGCTGATGAAGTGTAAACTATCGTCAACATCTTCCAGACATTCGTCGCATACGGCATCATTGGCCAGTCCCATGCGATGAAGGTGGCTTTTGAAACGGCCATGGCCAGTAAGTATAGAGACTAAAATTCTCAAGTTGTCCTTTTTCAATGAAAGAACGTAATTTGTCAGGTTAGAGTTAATCCCTCTTATAAAGTATTTCGCCATACGGCAAGTAGCGGTAGCTGACCACGTCCGCTTTAGATTCGATAGGGTAACTGTTTTAATTGTTTAACTGTTACAATTAAAACAGTTACCCTATCGAATCTAAAGCGGTAACTGTTTTAATTTATTACTATATATAAGTAGGTAAAGGCGCAGCTGGTTCAGGACCTACGAAATATAGGTGAGAACCAGTTTTAGCCAAACTGTCCGCAATTTCGTTGCCCTCAATGTCACAATGGGCAGGAACCCACATGACCGTTACCTTGCTGTTACAACCTAGGAGATTTAGAAATTTCTTACAATCCAGTACCAGTTTAGAGCTGGTTAGAGGGTTGCTCAAGGAGTTAAGGACAGTTTTACTATCCGTACAAAATATAATTTCTTTGTCGTCGGCCACGAGATTAAAAGCTGACATCACGCAGTGAGTAATCGCAATTAATTCCGCTTGATGAATAGTACAGTAGATCCCCAGACTTCCAGAGATTCTCAGATCATGCGAAGGACAGTAATAACCAAAGCCCGTTCCCTGTTCAGTGGCAGAGCCATCAGAAAAGAATACAAGCGATTCGGATATCTGTTTGAGAAAATCTGGTGAGAACCACATATCCCTGGATGGATGAAACACCTCAAATGATTTATGGAAATTAAAGACAGGCAGAAGCCTATCACTTACCATGTCAAGTTCTGGCATAGCCAGTTTAAATTCATTAAGAATAGATCTATGGCCTGAAATAGTGCCGAGAGCATTCCACGCCCCAACACTTGAGGAGTAACAGGCGAAAGGCCGCCGAACAAGCTGTACCTAAAATCAAGGAATGTAACTGGGGTAAAAGCTTAATGGTTAAGAGCTTAATGGTTAAGATAGTTTCTCATCACGCTGTGGTCTAGAGTTCGATTCTCGCCGTTGACCGATAATTAACATGCGCCGAATGACATAAAAAGCGATTGTGTGTAAAAGCATTCGTTGAGCTGACTACATACAATGTGCACCAATACGTTAAAATAGTTCGTAAGATCTCAGTTGGGAAACGGTAGGGGCCACCTCGCCATAGATTTATGCACCACGTAAAACACGGCCATCACTGAGAATGTTTCCAAATGTAAAAAGAACCGATTAACAGAAGAAAGCAACAACCGACTTTTGTTTATTTATTTGTTCTTTAATTAAAAATACCAAACCTGCTATATTTTATGCCCGCATCACTGATATCGATTTGATCCTTGTACAGCATACGTTTACTATTAAGCATAAAATAACATTGGATCTACCATTGCATTTATGGGACAATTACAATACGTATATGCATGTATATTGTATATACATTATATTTGGTGTACGTTTAGTACAAACGAAAGACATGTCTTTTATCACCAATATATTTTTTTTACCAATTTTACTATTTAATTTATTAAACTGCATGAAAAATTTAACGAATTTATGTGAAAACTTCTGTTTGCTGATAAATTTGTGGTTTTATGCTATGTACAAGAACATATTTATACACAAGCACGATCCAACGATTTCTGTTTTATATTTATTTCAGACAATAATTACAAATTGTGGTTAGTGACAAATTTAAAATACTTTAAAATAAGAAATAGTGTTGGCACTATACAACAACAAATATTTTAAATGGATTAATGGCCGTGCTATATGCAACTGTGTTGTGGTTCACAGAAATAATATTTTAAGTTTCTGATTTAATATAATTTATTTAATCGATTCTGATTTTTATTTGGTTCTGTTGTGTACCGACCAGATGACGAACTGGTACCTATAACAAAAATCAGATTGAGTAAAAGGTATATTCAATATAGCAACAGTTTAACAGGAATCTTATCTGATGAAAGCGGAGACTGTGTGTCCCAAGTCTAAACAGTGGAGATGACGACCTCGGAAATCTTGGAGTTGGACTTCACCACTCTGACCAACGAAATAAAGCCCATAATGAAGCGCAGCCTCGGTTTACAATAGCAATAAAAAATAAATCAAATCTTACTAGGAGGACAGCTAAACGAATTTGTTGACAGAAGGAGCCGAATGGGGCAAGGCTAAAGTTTTAGAGTACAACTCATCAAAGAGCGCAATTTGCGTGGCTACTTTAAAAAAATTACCGAATGGCACCATACCTTAAGATCTCGGTCAACTGCCATTCGAGACCAGGATGGAATCCTTTGTGTTAACGTCAATGTGGTATTCAATACATGGTGTGATCATGTAATGTTCCACATGCATAATTTGAATCAGCTGTATTTAAATACCTTCAAATACACACCGCAGAGAATGGATCCATCCTATGAGAAATTCACATGGTCATGCTTGCATTAATTCAGTTCTTCATATTCGGAGGGCTTACTTTGTGGAACTGTCTTTTCAACCTTGTTCGCCATTGGTATGGCGAAATGACGTTTTGCCTGAAGAATGAAAAGTGGCCACGTTATGCTCAATATTCAAGAATGGTGATCGCTTGAAATGCGAGAATTATTGCGGTGTAGCTCGCCTTTGCACAGCATACAAGTTACTGTCATACATTATCTAGGAAAAAGGTTCTTCTCTGGCAGAGCAAAGTATCGGTGATTATATAGCAACGGAGTAAAAGAGAAACTTGATCTAATAGAACAGTGTTTAGCTTCCGTTGGTTTCAAAATCCAATATTTGATCTATGGTTTGAGCAATTGATTTCAGTAGTGGTAACCACACATTTGAAGGAGTGATGAGATTCAAGTATTTTGGATGATAGTCTGGAAGAGGATAACAAGGTTCGCCTTGCCGTTGGCAATCGAGCTTTATGTCCCTTACATCCACTGAAATCAAAATATCTTGCAAATACAGATAAGACGAAATTGTGCAGTGTTGTTTAGAATTGTTATCATTCAAAAGTAGAATCATGCGTGTGATATACCAAATTATTTTCACTTACGAGATCAGGAATTTAAAGCGGATTCCTGGTATCGTACACGTCGTCAAAGAACAGCGAGTAAGCTGACTAGGTCACGGCATGCGTGCCGAACTTTCTTCAAAACGCCACGTCTGGGATGTTGAGTTAAACAGTGAACACACGTGTTTGGTTGCTGACCAGTTTATTTCTGTCTAGGGTTGGTATCAGCTTGAATTAACTGCAGTCCTGCAATTCATCTTGAATTAACTGCAGTCCTGCAGTGCTTTCGTTGACATCCTTTTACAAGACATTGGCTGTTGACAGTTGTCGCATGTAAACTTTTTAGTGGTGCCATTGATTGGGATGAAGTTTTTTTATCATCTTTGTGATTCCCGTGGTCTCTAGTGATTAAAATCTTTTTTCGAGAAAATTAAAATTTTTCTTAGAATGAACATTAGAGACATTAGGTATTTCAGTTATAGTCTCATACGGAACTCGATTTACTCCCGAGGATGCTGCATATATTGTTGGTAGAGTCAACAAGGACCTGAAATACTTGTTTGCTAGGCTTTGTTGTAATTGTCACCGGTTGTTGAGAGGTGACTTATGAGCTGCACCTTTCTGTACAGTTGACTTCAAGTATGTCATCTTTATTGTATAGGATATTTGGTCAGTAAATATGTTGTTGAACGAAATCCACTACGCATAATCGCCATAAAACGTTGGTAGCTGGAGTTAGGGCAATTGTACCTTGTCTTCTTCAGAAGGTGTTGTTTTTTATTTGGTTTTGGTTGTTGTATTTACATTATCCACTCTACCCTTAAGAGTTTCATAGTGGTTATCTTGGTATAATGATAACTCGATAAAATAATGGTACTCGATATAATGTTTATTCGATCGAGTGTATTTTTCTGTATATACTCCTCATGCGATCATTCTGCTTCTTGATATGCTTCTGTTTTTTGTGTTTTTTTTGTTGGGTGGCTGCTCCCGGACACTTAGACCGGCGATGGTCCGTTGTGATACCGCTTTTATGTACGGCTATAGGTCCGTTTTTCATAGAACCATCTGCGCATTGCATAGCTCTATGTCAGCCTACAGTATACTGACATGGACGATGGGACGGCCATGAATCCTTAACTCGACAGGAGATCCAGGTGTGTTCATTCGCCCCACCGATCGCGCGCCCAAACGATCGATGGTGAAAAATAACTTTAACCACTGCGCCACCTGGGCGGTCTGGCCGATATTATCTGGTTGATGTTTCTACGATTATACGATTGTCAAGCTACTGTTGACAATCCATAATTGTGGATATTTCTGTGGTTATTGCTGGCCCATTGTTTGATAGTTCTTTGTTGTGAAGGTTGAAGACTTGCATACTGTCCATACTTTACAATGGTGTTGACAAGGCTGTAAGTGTTAGCGGGGGTCCATTGTGCAGGCAATGGCGCATCTCGGCAAGTAATTTGCTCTATGTTTCGGCAATTATTTTACTTGTTACTCTATGCTGATGATCCTATTTGAAAGTAGGATCCAACTTCTTTTTCGACTCTTTCTTTCGGTATAGGTTTTGGTTTTTCGACTATCTCCATCTTTGTATAGTAATTTCTGGCAAGTGTTGTAATCTTTTTAAAGGGGTGATGAGGTTACGTCTCGAATTTCTACCTCTGAATTAAATTTTTACGATATTTTGAACTGTATTGAATTCGCCAATTTTGTTGGTTTGAGGCTCTAAGGATAAATTTTAGAACTAATTGTTCATTCGAATTACTACTGGTGAGATGCGAATTAATAATTAACGTTGGAAGTATTAATTTTTTACTACGAGACTTCGATATGAGATGATCGAACATCGATATCTGCTTTCAGAAATAGTGGAACTCGCATACCATCACGATATATAAGCCGTTTGGTATTGTTGACAAGTTTAGGGTAAATTTCATCCCTACATCATTACTAACAATAAATAATGTTTTATGAAATCTCCTATAATCTAGAAGCTTAAAAAACATTATTTTATGTACAAATTATGTATAATATAATAATACACAAATAATGTGTACACAAAATGTAAAAAGTTTAAAGTTTTAAAACAAGAAAATAAAGCATTTCATTTCGAAATAAAATGTAACGAGTATATACATATGTACCAAATAAATGTATACATAATATAATATAAACTCGTATATAGAAAGATATGTGAAACTTTTACGTGAGCAGAAAGCTAGAAAAAGCACATAAAAATATATCAAAAAAATAATAATAATAACTTCAATAAATAATTTTTCTATTTTTTTGCTGTTGCTCATTCTCACTTGGAAATCAACTTTTCTTCTTTTCTTGTATGCTGCTAAAGTGATTTAACGCATGAAATATAGTCACTTTTACGTGATTTTGGTTTAATTTTTTTTTTGGTTCGGGTTTATTGAATACATAAAACCAAAATTTTCGTTTCATTTTTGTGTTGTTTAAAAGAACGTAGAAAAAAATCGGAGCGCTAATGGACCAAAGAAAAGGTAATTTTAATAACTTTTCATGTATAGATGGTTCTGGGACAAATCTATATGACTGTTGGCAGAACAAAATTATTTATGAGGGAAACTGAGTGGAATCCTACTTACTGATATAGAGGTGTATGTATATAGCATTATTGCTATAATTTATCCAAAATGCCTTCAAACCTGTTACAACTTACAATATTGAGATCTGTCTGTCATTATAAGAGCTTTTGAAAAAAAAATTATAAATTCAAACGTTCCAGTTCCCAAAATATTTTAGTTCAAAATTATGAGCTATTTGTATTCAAAAACTATTTGAGCTCGCCCCGATTCAAAGAAATATTGAATATGTAATGTTAAGGGTCTGAAAAAATTAAAATACGTGGGCTCATAAATTGGGGATTATTTAGAAAACTTATTAAAATCTGGTATTTTCATTGACCATGAACTTCAACACATTTAATGATTGAATCTCAAAAATTGTTGAGCGTATTTTTGTATTTATTACTATCTTGTATTTATTGTCACTACATAATTTAGGTTTTAGAGAAGTTTTGATTTGCTGGTTACTCAAAATGATAAAAAATTCATTGGGCTAATTACTAGATTGTACTCCTGTTGCAAGTCACAAGGAGCCGCATGGATGACATCACACGGGTTGACACTTGCTCTGCAGAAGACAGAGATTGTGATGCTCACCAAGAAGAGAATGCAATTGGAACTACTAATGTGAAGTTTATGACAAATAATATTGACAAAAAAAATGTGTCTGTGTTAGTAATTGGAAACCTGTTAACAGCCACTATTAGCAAAAGCTAAGAAATTATTATAAAAATTTCAATAGAACGGATCCAGATGTAAGGTTAAGAAACAACAATATACCTTTGAAGCGTGTGATATAACTAAGACAATAGAATAGAGTATCCATCAAACGAACATAAAATAAAATAAAACTACAAAGTATTCCACTTTAATTGTGAAGACCAATCTTTGACAGCCAATGACAGGCATTTCTAGAGATGTCTAAGTGAATTTGAGTATTCCACCATATAGGTGGATGTCAACTGGACACTTCGAACTATTCATGATACTAGCGCGACCCTCAAGGGGTGAGATATAGAAAATATAAAAAATGTTACACTTTTATTGTGTAGGCCAATCTTTGACGGCCAATGACAAGCATTTCTAGAGATGTCTAAGTGAATCTGAGTATTCCACCATATAGGTGGATGTCAACTGGACACTTTGAACTATTCATGATATCAGCGCGACCCTCAAGGGGTGAGATATAGAAAATATAAAAAATGTTACACTTTTATTGTGTAGGCCAATCTTTGACGGCCAATGACAGGCATTTCTAGAGATGTCTAAGTGAATCTGAGTATTCCACCATATAGTTTGATGTCAACTGGACACTTTGAACTATTCATGATATCAGCGCGACCCTCAAGGGGTGACATATAGAAAATATAAAAAATGTTACACTTTTATTGTGTAGGCCAATCTTTGACGGCCAATGACAGGCATTTCTAGAGATGTCTAAGTGAATCTGAGTATTCCACCATATAGTTTGATGTCAACTGGACACTTCGAACTATTCATGATATCAGCGCGACCCTCAAGGGGTGAGATATAGAAAATATAAAAAATGTTACACTTTTATTGTGTAGGCCAATCTTTGACGGCCAATGACAGGCATTTCTAGAGATGTCTAAGTGAATCTGAGTATTCCACCATACAGGTGAATGTCAACTGGACACTTTGAACTATTCATGATATCAGCGCGACCCTCAAGGGGTGAGATATAGAAAATATAAAAAATGTTACACTTTTATTGTGTAGGCCAATCTTTGATGGCCAATAACAGGCATTTCTAGAGATGTCTAAGTGAATCTGAGTATTCCACCATATAGTTTGATGTCAACTGGACACTTCGAACTATTCATGATATCAGCGCGACCCTCAAGGGGTGACATATAGAAAATATAAAAAATGTTACACTTTTATTGTGTAGGCCAATCTTTGACGGCCAATGACAGGCATTTCTAGAGATGTCTAAGTGAATCTGAGTATTCCACCATATAGGTGGATGTCAACTGGACACTTCGAACTATTCATGATATCAGCGCGACCCTCAAGGGGTGAGATATAGAAAATATAAAAAATGTTACACTTTTATTGTGTAGGCCAATCTTTGACGGCCAATGACAGGCATTTCTAGAGATGTCTAAGTGAATCTGAGTATTCCACCATATAGGTGGATGTCAACTGGACACTTTGAACTATTCATGATATCAGCGCGACCCTCAAGGGGTGAGATATAGAAAATATAAAAAATGTTACACTTTTATTGTGTAGGCCAATCTTTGACGGCCAATGACAGGCATTTCTAGAGATGTCTAAGTGAATCTGAGTATTCCACCATATAGGTGGATGTCAACTGGACACTTTGAACTATTCATGATATCAGCGCGACCCTCAAGGGGTGAGATGAATAGTTCAAAGTTTCCAGTTGACATCAACCTATATGGTGGAATACTCAGATTCACTTAGACATCTCTAGAAATGCCTGTCATTGGCCGTCAAAGATTGGCCTACACAATAAAAGTGTAACATTTTTATATTTTCTATATCTCACCCCTTGAGGGTCGCGCTGATATCATGAATAGTTCAAAGTGTCCAGTTGACATTCACCTATATGGTGGAATACTCAGATTCACTTAGACATCTCTAGAAATGCCTGTCATTGGCCATCAAAGATTGGCCTACACAATAAAAGTGTAACATTTTTTATATTTTCTATATCTCACCCCTTGAGGGTCGCGCTGATATCATGAATAGTTCAAAGTGTCCAGTTGACATTCACCTATATGGTGGAATACTCAGATTCACTTAGACATCTCTAGAAATGCCTGTCATTGGCCGTCAAAGATTGGCCTACACAATAAAAGTGTAACATTTTTTATATTTTCTATATGTCACCCCTTGAGGGTCGCGCTGATATCATGAATAGTTCAAAGTGTCCAGTTGACATCAAACTATATGGTGGAATACTCAGATTCACTTAGACATCTCTAGAAATGCCTGTCATTGGCCGTCAAAGATTGGCCTACACAATAAAAGTGTAACATTTTTATATTTTCTATATCTCACCCCTTGAGGGTCGCGCTGATATCATGAATAGTTCAAAGTGTCCAGTTGACATTCACCTATATGGTGGAATACTCAGATTCACTTAGACATCTCTAGAAATGCCTGTCATTGGCCATCAAAGATTGGCCTACACAATAAAAGTGTAACATTTTTTATATTTTCTATATCTCACCCCTTGAGGGTCGCGCTGATATCATGAATAGTTCAAAGTGTCCAGTTGACATTCACCTATATGGTGGAATACTCAGATTCACTTAGACATCTCTAGAAATGCCTGTCATTGGCCGTCAAAGATTGGCCTACACAATAAAAGTGTAACATTTTTTATATTTTCTATATCTCACCCCTTGAGGGTCGCGCTGATATCATAAATAGTTCAAAGTGTCCAGTTGACATCCACCTATGTGGTGGAATACTCAGATTCACTTAGACATCTCTAGAAATGCCTGTCATTGGCCGTCAAAGATTGGCCTACACAATAAAAGTGTAACATTTTTTATATTTTCTATATCTCACCCCTTGAGGGTCGCGCTGATATCATGAATAGTTCAAAGTGTCCAGTTGACATTCACCTATATGGTGGAATACTCAGATTCACTTAGACATATCCAGAAATGCCTGTTATTGGCCGTCAAAGATTGGCCTACACAATAAAAGTGTAACACTTTTTGAATTTCGAAATCTCACACTCTCAATTTTTTGCAGATTATATTTATATTATATTATTATTTGTTATCACATTTTTAGATATGTTACTTTTATATATTTAGATATCATACAATTCAATATAAAAGTTAAAATAGTATAACATTTTTTAATTAATGTGTTTATTACTGTTGTAAGGTTTTACTGTATTCCTACACTTTTACTACTACATACATACACATTTTGTCAATTGTCATAAACTTCACGCTAACATTGGAACTCCCAATGTTTATTGGCAGTGAGGTTGTAGAGACAAGGCCATCTACAAAGTATTTTGGGGTGATGATCGACTCAAAGTTGAGCTTTTTTGCGCAAATCCGAAAAACGGCAGACAAAGCTGCAAAAGGAGTGATGGTACTTGCTCGGCTGATGGCGAATGTTGGTGGGCCAAAAGCAAGCAGGTGAAAATTACTAATGTCCGCAACCCAGGCCGTATTGCTTTACGGGGCAGAAATATGGGCAGACGCTCTGGACAAGGAGGTATACCGAAAGAGACTGGCCCAGGTGCAGAGGCGTGGTGCATTGCGAGTGGCCTCGGCTTACCATACCGTATCGGAGGCGGCCGTACTGGTCATAGCAGGAATTATCCCAAACAAGAGTCTGGCCAAGGAGAAGAAGGCCATCTATGAAAGGACGCAGAAAGTGAGCAAAGAGGCGGCTGGAACCAGCAGTAGATGGACCGCGAAGCTAATCCCAGAAGTGGAGCTTGGAATTGAAAGAGGACATGGAGAGGTCAGATATTACATAACGCAATTCCTAAGCGGGCCTGGTTACTTCCGATCGTACCTATGTAAGGTGCAAGTGGTAACGAAACCGTGTTGTCCACACTGCCAGGACACGGACGATGCGGAGCCTACATTTTTTGCATGCGCGCTATTTGAAGATGACAGAAATCGTCTGGAAGAGGAACTTGGCCTATGATCACCAGAGACTGCTGTGATGATCAAGCTTCACAGTGCGGAGAATTGGAGCACAGTTTCCCGTTATTAGAAAACGTCTTTAAACGAGAAAAGAGAGAGCTGGACAGCAGCCCGTAAATGAGATGCATCTAAATTAGGAAAAACGGGCTAGCACTGAAGAAATGTGGGAAACAGTTCCGAGCTAGCTCTGAGAGAAAAGAGGGGAAGTGTTTTGGTGGGTATGTCATTCGAAGAATCCCACACTCAGCTTATAAAAAGTTACACTTCCCCTAAAAAAAAAAAGTCACAAGGAGCAAATTTCTGTTATTTTACATTTTGTGGATATTAATGAATCGATTCTTCAAATTAAACAAAGATTCCGTACAACCAAAAGAGCTTTAGCATTCAAAATTAAAAGTATTCTACAAGATGAAAGCATGAATTTGTCAGATTGCCAAGATTTTGACAATGTGGCCAATATGAGTGTAATAGAGGCATTGTTTGTTCCTTGCGGCTGCCACAATTTAATTTTATTACTAGGTGAACGTCAATAAGAGCAATACATTTTTGTGACATTCTTCAGAAAGTAGACACGATATTTTCTGGTTCGACCTCTCAATGGGTTGTTTTAAGGAAACATATCAAATTTATAACCCTCTAAACCACTATCGGAAACCAGATGAGAATTTCGTATAGAAGGTGTCAAGGCTGTATATCTTTAGGTAGCATGATTTCTCGCTGCTTTAACAGAACTTGGTAATACATCAACTGACAATAAAGTAGTCATGGGCTGAATCGATACTTTTTAATATCAAGATCGATTGGTTCTTTTTTGGTATTAACCTGATTCTTTTAACCTGATCTTTTTGATCAATTGATTTTTTTTTATGAATATAATTATATCTATTTTAAAAAATAAATATCAAAATATTAACAAAAAATAACCAAAATTATTTCTTTTTAAACCAATCAATCATCACACCACTGATCAAGATTCAAACTACAAAATTGCATGTCAACATCAATTCGTTTGAATCATATCGATCAAAAGATTAATTCGTTTAAAAGAATCATTTCGTATTAAAAGATCAATTCGTTCAAAAAAATCGGTTCGATTGAAAAAAACGAGACGAATAGACAAAACGAGTTAAAACGTGATTTTTTCTTTGTGTTGTGATAAAGTTGAGAAATTTAAGTCTGATTTCCATTATGAATAAAATACTGCCAGTATTTTTTACTGAAAAATTCAAAGCGAGAAAAAAAATTAAAAATACCATTAGAGTGACAAAGATCATTTTTTGACTTTTTTCTTTATAGTGAATATATTTTGACAGCTGCTTTCAACATAACCAATAAATTTAAAAAAAAATTAAAAGTTTGTTCAGTACTGAATACATTTTTTATACTGGAAATGTTTTTTATTTCTCTCACACTTTAAGAAAAATTATATTTTTTTCCTATACTTTCACTATTTTGTCAGTATATTTTTCCTATTTTAGGTATACAATTATATGTTTGTGTTAAAATGAGAAAAATATTTTAACCTGATCTTTTTAAAACGAATCAATTGATGTTTCAAACTAATTGACGATTAGGTTAAAAATATTCGATCAGAATCGATTTGAACATAACTACCATAAAGTCAAATACATACGAGGTTTGTTTCGATATAACAAACAACCAACTATCTTCATATGAGTTTCTTGAAGTAAAATGTTGCAGAGCTCGACTTTACAAATGTGGCAATAAGACATTTAAAAGAGTTATTATAGTTTCTTGAAGAATATTGAGACTCCGGTTCTAGTCAGTATTTGGTTAAAGGTTGATTCGCGAGGATGGAAACTTTTACCATTCTACCATAGTTGACCTAACCAAAACTAGTTAAAATAATCATAGAACAAAAGGATACATAGAACAAAAGGATAAGGCGAGGTTGAGTGAAAAAAAATTATCTTTGAGCAAAATTCCGACAAGCATGCCAATTATTTATGAAAAAAAAAAATTTAATTATGGAACAATTGAGCTTATTATAATTTTGATAGCTATATTTTTGGCTATATTTATTTCATTTTACGTCATTGGCGATTCATTTTATTTTTGTGTGAAGTGCTATCAGTTATTAGAAATTTTGAAGTATAATCAAAGCCCTCTTGATATTATTATTCAAAATTATGTTATATTCTTAATAAAGTGAATTAATTGAAACACGAAAAAATTATAATTAAAATAAAATAATCGCACAAAATCACAATATTTGTATATAGAAAAAATATTTGGTCACAAAAGTTCAAGCGCAAATCGAAATCCAATTAAATAAAAAAATGACATGTGTCAAGCCAACTATAGACCAATTTTTGAGCAATAATCTATAAGTTTCTAACTTCACAGTACTAATACAAATAGGTAGGGTAAAAATTTCCGTCCTCGCGAATCAACCTTAAAGCAAATGAAATAGCAGTACAGTTAAATATTGAAGCACCTGATGATGGAATCGGCGATACCGATGAAAATTTTAGAACTGATTATTTTTTGAGAATTATTGATTCTATGCTGGATCATTAAGAAACTGATTTGCATATTATGAAAAACATAAAAATATATTTGAAAAATATGAATGAATTTGATATTTCGAATAATTTCAACACCTTACATTCAACACTCGAGGGCGATTTTGATCCTGAAGATTTAATGTGAAAATTATTGTTCCTAAGGAACATTGTTCCAGAGAAATATACTTGTATAGAAGTTCTAAGTTACATACTTTCTAATCATTTATATGAAATGTTTTCAAATTTGATAACTTTACTAAAGATACTGTTAACAACACCAGTAACAGTGGCATCAGCTGAAAGATCTTTACAAAATTGAAGCTTATTAAATATTTTCTGCACTCCACTATTACATCGTTATCAATATTGTCAATAGAAAATGAAATAAGTATTGATTGGCAAAAGTATTGACTACACCGATGTTATATCTGAATTTGCTCTAAAAAAGCGAGATGCCTACTATAAAATAATAGTCTCGCCAATTTATTGCACGGGGCCAATTTATTGTCCGAATCCGTACTATCTCGCTAGTTAATTCAAAAGAAAAACGAGCAGCTTTAAAAATTTAACTTTAATCGAAAATAAAGTTTTAGACTAAATTTAAAAGCCTGATGTAATAATTGCCAGTTGTGAGGCTTCCCAAACATGTGTCCATCTTAAATCTGAAAAGAAAACAATTTATCTCGACTTATTGCAAGTTTCATTGAGCCAGACATAAGAAGGGAGTGATGCACGTACTTCAAAGCAGCCAGTAAAAAACCAGAATGACACAAATAAAATAAGATAATTTCCAACTTAAATCAATATATAAGGTTAACAAACTTACACCTTATATGATATCACGTTAACACTTATGGATATATAATGATCATATTACTAGCATATGGAGCCATGAAATTACAGATTGGTTTTGTCTGTATATAAAAAAATATATGATAATCATACGAGTACTAATGCCAAAATTATTGTTGTCTACACCTTAACAAGGTAATTCTTGTGCAAAAGCTTACTGTCGCACACATAAATTTCAATTTCACTATTTTTTGATCGAATGAAATTCGATGTTTCTCACCAGAGTAGAACGAATTATAAATTCATTGCACATTGTGAGAAAAAATAATGATAAAACTTTTTGTGAGTCGCCTTTCATTTTTGTGACAATGGAAAATATATTATAGAGAAATCTTAATCTAAAATTCATTTCATGTATTCATGTCGTTTTCTATTTTTTTTTTTTTTTTTTTTAATAAAAATTATATGACATTAAGGAATTGAAATAAATTTATATGATACACTACTATTTAATAATTTCGAGGTGAACACAGAAACACGAACGAAACGACAAGGAAAGAGCGATGGAAAGAAAAAGAGAGATGCAGAGAGGGAGAGGAAATAATGTCCTTTTTCTCTGTAACAAGTATAACAATAATCTACTTTATTATTCTATCCTAGATCCCAAATCATAATAAATCACAAAAAAGCCAACCAATAAAACTAAAAACAAAGTCAAGATTTTTCTGTTTTTATGGATTTTCGCTGTACCATTATTTTTTGTCTTAGAAAACTATTCTTTCTTTCGTTTTTTTTTTATTGATTTCGGTTTTTATTGTCCTTATATGATTTATCTATGAATTTTTTATCATAAATCATTGAGCTGTTTGAAAATTAAAGCAAATTTTCCGAAAAGGTCACAACTTTATACGTTTTTATATTGAAAATTTCTCATTTAGCTAGACACATCTACAGTTAGTTAGATCAGTTATGTGTTATCATAACGGGCTTACGAACAGTTCGTGTACGCTTTTGTCTATATCTGTGATTTCTATATACACATTCATATGTTTTATTTATTATTCATCTGAATTGTCCGTCTCTTCCGCGGTCGATAGAACCAAGTAGCTTTTAGCACTCACCAAACCCTAGTTGAGGCTAATCATAAACTACCTCATGGATCTCATTGACTTCCCATATTAAATAAAATGGAGCTGCGTGAAAGTTATCGTTCAGGAGTAAATTTATGACCGAAGTGAAATATTTCCCAAACAACAAAAAATGAACATGTGTGAGTGTTTATAAAATTGCATTCTTTTAGGCAAAAAATTGTTCCATAAAAGTTGCATAGAATTAACAAAAATATGAAATACTAAAGAAAATTAAAAAAAAGATAAACAAATTGAAACTGAGTAAATTTTCAAAACAAATTCTTAAAACTTTATAAAATAATTGCCATAAGGTCAATCGCAGGTGTCCACAGTATAGAAAACCTACGTCATATCTGTGGCATGTTGCACCAAATTATAATGAACAAACCTACATTATAATTTGGTGCATAATGCCATAGATATTGATGTCAGATTTTTATACTGTGGACACCTGGGATTGGCCTTTTGGCTTATATTTTACAAAGTTCATGCAATAAGCAACCTAGAAAACCTACTCACATAATTACTTTTTGATTTTCGTTGAACAGATTTGTTCATTATGGTTTGGTGCAACATGCCACAAATATGACGTCAGCATCCTATACTTTCAACCCTGATGATCTATAATTTGTTATATTAATATATTTACTGTTGATTTTTTTGTGAGACATAATATGCATTTTTATCAATTTTTAGTTTGCCAAAATGAATATTTTTTTGGCTCATTTTGTTAAATATCGTGATTTAGGCGAATAAAATACCAATTCATGCATAACATGTGTACGTATATGAAAAATTTGTGATTTTTTTTTGGGAAGTATTTCACGGTCATAATTTATGGACATTTCGTGTGCCATTCTGAACGTATTGCCGGTTCATGACTGCACCATTTTGGAAATATTGCAAATCGATTGATGACGAAAATATATTTTCCTCAGTGTCGCCTTAACATAGACTGGACAGATCAGCTAGACGATCGGTTCACCAAACTGGCATAACTTCAGGCGTTAGATATCCTTGTTATCATCAGTTTGGTTTTCTTCAATCAATGTGACTGACTTCCTGCTGTGTTTTCATTTATTGGCGTAATATCGTGATTATCATAGTACTTATGGTGTTCTATTTCACTTCTCCTCCAGTATTTTAGGGATAATATTTTATCGATCAGCAAACTACCTGCGCTCCCGTTTCTACTGTCGCAGTAGAAGCAACCTACATTATATTAATGTGCATTTTAAAGAAACAGCTGTTAATCTTTTTTTGTTTGGTGCTTTCCTTAGGAGTTACACTGAGTACTGCACTCTGTATTTATCCCTAATGAAATAGGTAGCAAGTTAAGAAGGCCGCCTCTTTAAAAATTGTCCTAAAATCATTGCATACCAAATTGCAATAGTTTGTTGAACGCGCTCCTATTGATCAAGAGCCTG
Organism: Tipula lateralis; assembly: GCA_963932295.1. Taxonomy (NCBI): domain Eukaryota; kingdom Metazoa; phylum Arthropoda; class Insecta; order Diptera; family Tipulidae; genus Tipula; species Tipula lateralis. Next base: position 70,302,465 of record OZ010737.1, read on the forward strand.
TGCGATCACCAATGTTAGAATCCATTTCGGTAGAAAGCCATTTTCTCTTACCTGCGCTCGCGCCAGTGCTGCCCATTAATCGAATTAGACCAGTTCTATTCGTTAATACCACCGTTTGATTAGAATGCTCTTGAAAACCTCGTCGATGGTCCAGCCACATCCCCAAGTATTTAATTTTTGCGGTTGCGGTTGGTACTGTTCTTATAGAATATATATATATATATATATATATATATATATATATATATATATATATATATATATATATATATATAAATATATATATATATATATATATATATATATATATATATATATATATATATATATATATATATATATATATATATATATATTTGTCTAATGTTCGATTTATCACCCATAAAAATATGATTGATGAATTCTTCAAACCAAACACATTCTAGTACATTTGAACACTAGGCAACCACCTTAGTGCTACAAACACTGTCAATTTTTTTCCTTTAATACCAGATGGACGCCGCTTTTTAAATCAAGTACTTTAAAGATATTGGAACCCTAATTTTTCTATAACTGTCATTTGTTGAATTTTTGGAAGTCTATTAGGAATCTGGTGCTTTTATTTAAATTTTTGTCGTCAAGTTTCTTGACGTTTTTCGTGCTGTTAAATTCCTTGAAACGACTTCCTTAACTTAACTACTCAAACTTAACTTCTTTAAATCCCTGGGTTGTATTTTTTTAATTAATCATCGTAAGGCTCAAATTCGACTCATCTATTGGTGTTTTAGTTAGGTGGATTATTAGATATGATATGTAGCTGAATTTGTGACAATTTAATCGTTCTTAGTTTCTACTGTTTACAAGCAGACTATGCTTCCGAAGCTTTTCTTGAAAAAACTTTAACGTTCTCGTAGCCAATATCATTTTTATAAGATTAAACCTTCGTTCAGTTTTAAAGACCTTCGTTGGCTGCACCCGTTGTATATCCCGTGTAATAAGTTATATAATATACTTCAGCACGTAAACTGAATTTCGTTTCTAATTGCTGATTTAGTGCTTGATTTTTTTCGCAACTTACTCTTGATTGTATACATCATAATTTAGTGCTAGAAATATTTCCGACTTAGTGCTCGTACATAGCAATGAGGTATTATTTAATACAATAATTAAACAGTTCTATTGGCGTATAGTTAACACATACGAAATTAGTTACATTAAGTTTGACACTGTTATTGTAATCATAATCATATCAGTTGTTGTGCCTGAGTTCCATATGGCTTTAAGGACAACGCTCCCTGGCAACATTCTTCTTTCGTCCGATCAAGTTTCCTGGCTTGATAATGTTTAACACATATGCATATATAATTTTAACAATCAACAAAACTGTCTTTATGCACATATACAACTATCTGAGACTGGACCACAACAAAAATTACTGCTGTTCTTTTGGTAATCTATAATATTTTTTCTCTAGGCTTCCTTGTAAGCTGGCATTGGTAAATTGCTTTTCTGTTTTCTGTCTTAATAGTTGCAATTTTGATTGCAAATATAGTGAGCAATATTAAGTACAGTACTCAGAGATGATTTCACATAATACGGGGGCGTAGTGAGAAGTCTGGATAAAAGTAAACAAGGAATATGATTTTTCCAATTCATCTACAAATGCTTTTGTTGCATCGATGATTTCCTCATTTGAGCCGAATATACTTCTCTCGAGCCAACAGAAAATAGTTTTGAAACAGGAAATATTAGTAAAGAGCTTGGTCTGGAAAATATGGCGGATGTGGAAGCCATCCAAAGCGAAGTTCATGGATTTCAACCACCCACGATCTCTATATGGCAGTTTTAACAGCCTCATATGCTGACCAGTATGTTGGTCTTCAAGAAAACTAACAATTACATCCACATTTTCATATTGTTGCTGGGGAACTCTCGAACGATCAAAATTCAATCAATTTTGAAGTATCCTCGTTACAAAACAATCTAAATGGTCAGTTTATAAACTTTATCGAAAAACTCCGGGTCCACGATTATTTTGAGAATATGTTTCAAGTATAATATGTAGACTAAGTATGAGCGCGGAACTTATAGTCCTTTAGATTTGGAACGATGAATGAACGTAGAATGGGAGTCATTTGACATTCCAAAAACAGTCAAGTAACATCTTTCGCCTTGTTCGAGTTGTTTTAATGACATTTGGACTGGAGCGTGTAGTTCGGATTATTTTTTTTCTAATTTAGCATATTCTCTTTGCCGGTTTTGTGTTTGTTATGCATTTCGATTTTTTTCAGACGTTTAACTATTGGCCGTTAAATCTAAGACTTCAAGACTTTGAACACTTCGATAAAATTATGAAATGGATCGATGAGCGATATGTTAAACCTTATTGCTCTCGTAAAAAGTTTCTCCCTGCTTTTAAGTCACACCCATAACAGCCTCATTCAAGATCAACTCCGTTTGTACTATGAACTGATCTTTATTTTAGAACGATTCCTGAAGTAAACTTATTAGTAGACTACAATGTCCTCAAAATTTACAAAAACCAATTTAGAACAATTCATCCACTTTTTTATTAACACATCATCTACTTTCGATTGCAAGTCGTTCTACAGCCACGAAATCCAATATGTTGTTGCAGATAGTAATCCTAATGGGAACCCGGTTGAACTCTTTCAACAACAACGACATAGGGTATATATTGATATGTGAGAGATAACGAAATTTGTATTCTTCCCAAATAAGTGCAAAAATCAAGTAGAGTAACCGCCTCGACACAACAAGTATAAGGCAAGGAAATACTGACAGATAAAAAGTCTATGAAATAATATCACAAAACCATTAGGCCCAATAGAAATAAGTTTTGTGACTAAAGAAATAGCTAGGTTGCACATCAGAAGATATTTGAGCCAAGAGTATCTAGTGTTGAATTACAGATAAATAAATTCTATTCGCAAATTAGTTTTTTCCAATGCGTTGATTTTGAAATTGTGAAAATAACCCTTCAAAGTTTTACGAACCCTATCAACAGTCGAACAGACATATATAAGATGATGGAGGTTTTGAAGTTGGGGATACCAAAAGAAAGTCCATTGATTTTAAACCCAGGAATAAGAGAGTTCCTCAACTCGTGCCATACAGATGATGACCCCGCCCAGCAATGATTTTAGCCCTTTTCTTTTATATTTTTCCATCGTATCAATAAACAGCGAGAACGAAACTAATTGATCATTATACATTAATTACCAACATCAGAAATATTTGGTTGATGCGGATGCACAATAAAGATATACAGAACCGTGTCGACATAATGTCAAAGAAATCAAAACAAATTGAGGACGTACGGCTATAGGTCCGATTTACGTAGAAGCATCTGCATATTGCATAGTTCTATGCCAGCCTATAGTACTGACATAGATGATGGGTCGGCCCATGACTTCTGCACTCCAACAGGGGGTCATAGATGTGTTCATTCACACCACTGATCGTAGTCAGCTGGTGAGAAATCATTTTGTATCCTTCCCCTATCAGGATTCGAACCCAGTACCTCCCGATCCAACTGCCGCAGTTTTAACCACTGCGCCATTTGGTTGGTTTTTTTATTTTTTATTTAGTTATTAATACGCGATTGACCACTAAGCCATTTTCGCCTTCGGTAGATTACAATTACGTTTTGTGTTAGTTAGGTTAATTTACTTTTTATGTTATAAAATTCTTAATTTATCGTATAATTTTATCTTATTTCGGTATTTTATCACTCTGATTAATGTGTGTCTGTCGTCCGCTAGTGCCAGTTTAATCGAGTTGGGAATTCTCTGTTTTTGCGTTTGGTTGTCAAAATAATCGATCAGGAAATAATCTCTGGGTGCCTCCGTTCTAAGAGCATGGTGGCTGTGCGTGACGTTGGTGTGTCCTATTCGAAGCCGGCATATTGTAGTGCTGTCTCGTCTTGATTCTAAGTCCGAAGAGTTCCATGCTACTGGCCGTTTTTTTATTGCTGCCAGATGGTTTTAATGATGCATATAGTAATGCATATTGAATAGCCTTGGCTTCTGCTTCGTTGTGTAAAATCGGCTTCTTCGTTTCCCCGGGTATTCCCACGTGGCCGAAGATCCAGATTAAAACGACTCTTTTCGAGGAATTGAAAATCATCTCTCGAGTTTCGCGGAGTAGGGGATTTTGTTTTTTTTGGATGTCAGACCCTCGAATATTGCCAGAGAGTCTATGCATATTGCTTGGGTTTCGAGGTTCTGAATATGTGAGTTGCAGGGAAGTTTTAGAGCAAATTGATACTTTCATTTTTAATTTCTGCAGGTGAGGTATTAACTTTCAGGAACTGGTGTAGCATTGTGTTTATGTTTATTTTTTATTTTTTTCCATAGAGATTGGAGCGAAGTTGCTCTTCTGCTAAAGACATTTGTGGAAATGTACCAATCACACGGTTCCGATCCCTTGCTTCTCAAGCTTAAGCTTGAAAAGTTGGGATAAGTGTAGTAAGGAGAGTCTGTTTGCTTGATGAAAAGCTTCAAGAAGGCTAGTTCTTTTCTCTCGGATAGATTTCCAATCCCTGCTTGTGCAATTATGAAGATGGTGGGAGAGGTTGTTACGAACTGGCTGTTGCCAACTCGCAAAATTACTAAACCACGTAGATGCCTCACACGGTGATGGTTTGCCGGCTATAGCTCAGGGAGTAATGCGAAGGTCGTGGGGGTTTGAGGCGTACATCGCTCCTGGCTTACACCGTGAAACAGAAATTTAAATAAAAACGCGAATAGTATAAACGGAATTTACGGACACCAGAATCCATCAGGGAGAACTTGAGGAACGGAGATAAAATAAATAATAACCGGGTGTGCCCATACGGTGTCGACAGGATCTCCCCGCGGAGAGACCTTACAGATGCAATTCAAGATTTAAAATTTTTTAAATAAAATGAAATTTACAATAAAAATGAAAAGAAAGCCAAATAATCAAAAAACTTAGAATTAAAAATCATAATAAACTACAACAAAAATTGTAAACCTTCCCGTTCCCGTTGCGGCCTAGGATGACCGTCACGCTCTGACCGTTGCGGCCTTGTCGCCGTTATCCGCCCGTGGTAAAACAAAGCGGCACCCGTTAATAACTTGTTGCTTGATGTCATACGTGTTGTCCGCTGTTGTCCTATACGAATCACCTGAATTGGATTGAATTGAGCTTCCCTCTGTGGCTTTGGTTCACTCTGTTGCGGCCTTGTCGCCGTTATCCGTAGAGATACTAAAAAAAACGTTGGGCGTTGTGTCGCCTTACCCGATGAATGTTAGGCTTTGTGTCCGCTGATCAACTACGCTGCCGATGTGTCCGATCGACAAAGGGGCTTACCGGAAAACCGAACCGTCTCAGGTAAAATCGGTTAGATTTGGCCCCTTGAGTGGAAGGCGCCGTAATTCGCTGGCCGAAAGTAAAAGGTGTATTCGCCGTGAATTGTAAAGTCACGATTGTCAGTCCCCAAAACTGGGTTGCGGTATCCCCGCCGACGTAGTACACACCACACTACCAAATTAACAACTTCACAAATTAACAACTCAGTACCAAATTTTATTTCATCACACATTCACCATTATAAATTTTATTACAAAGCAAATTATTATATACAATGTAATGTTATATTCCAGAATTATTTTATACAATATAAATTTTATATTAAAAAAAATTCATTCAAATAAAACTTGGAATACCAAAAATGGTCTCCTCTATCCAAAAAAACAAATTTCAGCTTATCGACACCTAGTCTTTTTCCTTATCAAAACGAGACTAAAACCAATTTCTAGCACTACACAAAAAGCACACTCGTCTTGCTCCAACTCGTACTCTCCCCATTTTTGATGAAGCCATAGGGTGGACAAGAAAATTAGACGGACACAAAGCAAAACATAAAACATCGAAAACCGTGTTCACTCGTAAGGCGATACCATTACGCTGGAGACAAGGTATTAGTGCAATATAATTAGTACACAAAAATTGGAGTGTTAAGACACCACAAATTTGGTGTCGTAACAAGGTTCTAAAAGCTCCGATAGCTATCCTTATGCTTTCGTTAATAATTTTCTCGGTGAAACGGAGATTATTTATTACTAATAACTTTGTGTGGACCAGAAGTATGCGATCATAATATCACCTCATTTATAAATTTCTGCAATCCACTAACCAACTGCTAATCTTGCATCTGCTTGAAATCAATGAGATTTAACGCAACACATTCAAGGACAAAAAGTAAATTAAGTGCTGCTTTACAAAATAAGTTATGAAATTGGTCAACTTTGCCAAACGTGATAATTGCTTTAGTTATACGTTTTCGTGTCACTAGAGTTAAAGGAGAACTAATCTCATAATTTACGTATATAAGAAACGTTTTTCTTAATCCATGATTTACGTCAAGTTTGAAAGCTGGACGCTATTACATTGCGATTCCGTTTAATGATATATTTTATCATAAGATGATATTATAACATGCCAAACAAAAAAAAACAAATCTCTTGCTTTTTTCTAAAAGTGATTACCTGTGCGCGTGTTAAACGATAAATCATGGAAAATAACCAATATTTTTCCCTCCTCGCTTTTCTAATATTTATTTATATATAAATAATCTGCTTATGTACTAACCATTAAAATTCCAGTTCATCAATTTTTATCTTAATCGTTTTTCACATTATCCTCCTTTCTATTAAATCTTAAATTATTTTCATCTCTCTCATTGGATATTTGAATATATAATAAATCTGGCAAGAAGAAAAATATCTTAAATAAATAGCAGACGTCAACAAATATTGTACAGAAAAATACAAATTTAAATTGTAATCCTTACATTCATATATCGATCACTGTATATACACAGCATCTATCTAGTAGAATAAATCCTTTTTGATATTCCCATATAGACGAGTACTCGAGTATGGTACATACATGATTATTATATATTTTCGATTTTTTTTTTTTGTTGTTGCTTCTACTTTATTCTTAGCTAATTCTTAAGAATAGCAAATACACAGGAAAATGAATGGTTTTGGAATCTGTAGAAATTTTCTACTATAGTTGTGATATCAGATAGAAAATCTCTTTTTGTTGTTGTTGCACCAATGGAAATTTCTATCTAGATTTCAATTCCTTATACATTTATATTATATGTAGATAGATATCGAGATTATGTGGGAGAATGATTGCGGTATCGAATTGATAAAATTCCGTGTATATTTGTACACCTTCCCAGTATTTCGTTGACATGTAGTTTTGGTTTGATAATCGCATACTGTTGTATATCGAGCGACTAATAACATACCAATGTTAGTTAAATTCCGGAGAAGTAACTGGGTGGCGTGATAAGTGTACCACTTAAACTTAACCATGTGTGTGTGTGTGGCGGTAACATAAACGTTAAAAGTATTTCATAATTTAAACAAATTATAACTAAAACCCAACTATTACATGACATTTTTCTAAATTGAACCAATCTCTTGTATTGCTGCTTTATTTCTTTCTAATGTTGTGGTTGAATATTTATTTTTTACAAAAGTAATTTTTCATTCTTTTAAGATGATAAAATATTCACAAAAAAAAAAATCTTCATACACATACATATTTCTGGTATTAAATAAAACCACTTTAACCTCATATAATGTCGTATGAAAAACAAAAGCAATTTCAACAGTCACGTTGTGCCACTTAAAGATATATTTTTGGGTGTAGATGAATAAATCAAAATTAAATTTTGTCAATTATAGTATTGTGGTGATTTGGGAGTGTATATCTTTTCTACTAATATATCATCCCATTTAACCACACGATAAGAATAGTGGTTACACATATATTATAAGATTATAGAAACGAATATATGCATATAATTATGTATGTTGATCTAAAGTAAGTTTATATTACTCTGATAAGTGATATGTTGCAAAGTAGTTTTTTAACTGCTTATAAAGGTCATTCTTGGTCAATACTTTGTCAACTATCTGATCCCATCGGTTTCGATTACGAGCCAGCTCATCATTATGCTGTGAAACATTAGAAGATAAAAGATGGCTCATTACGCCGCGAAACCATCGTCACGTCAGTGACCTCTGCGTCTACCAAAAGGTGAATTCCATTAAAAAGATCGATGTATCGTTTAGTTTGGATCAGCAGGAAGAACGTGAACGAGCATCAGGAATTCGCAATAGATCCCTGACACAATGGTTGAAGCGAACTGATACAATTTCAGCTTATCAGCATTTGCATGATATTTTGATTTCAAAAGTCGACGTGCCGTAAATAAATCCCGATTACCTGTGGCAAAGGAACTCTTTATATCCTCTCGCCCATTATTATCGTGAGTATAATGAGAGATCCAAGATACATTAATCTAATAACTTTTTCAAACGTGTGGTTACCACTACTTTTCAATTGCGTCTCGAAAGCCAGAGATCAAATATTTGCTTCTCGTTGATTTTGCGACCAACGGAAGCTGAATGCTGTTTTAGTGGATCCACTCCGTTGCCATTTAATCCAATCACATAGATGTCATATACATACAATTGCATATACATACGAGATAGCGCATGTCTTATGTACATCGTGAGATGTTTCGTAATACTTGGGAGGAATCATCGTAGCGGAAAAACTTGACCAGAGACTGACCGGTTTGGACGGATTCATTTTTTTTCCCAGTCACTAAGGCTCCATTGGCACATAGTGACATCCCTTTCCAGCCGTACACTCTCAGTTGCGGGATCTGTTTGTTCTTCTAATGATATCTGGTATCCTCAAGGTCGTCAATTGCTCCTCAAATAGGAATTGTGAGCCGAAACAGTGCAGTCTATGGAAAGATTATGAATGACAGGAGCACAAAAAGTTCTCAATCTTCTTGTAGGAATCCCGAGATTATCCCGTCTGGACCTAGTGTTTTAAATTTTGAGAAAAAATTGATGCTCCATCGGATTCTGTCTTTTGTCACCACCTTCATCAACAAGCTCCAATTTCTGAAACTTGGTAGTTGGTGTGGGAGTTAATTTTCATCAACTTCATTTGAATTCTTGCTTTCGGGAAAATGAGTTTTCATTAGTACATCTAAGGCTTCCTGATTTGTTCTCGTATGAGTTCCATCAGGTGTCTCTACAGTTCCGATAGTGACTGTCATGTTCCCACAGAAAACTTTCTTGAGTTTAGCGGTTGCCGTAAGGTTGTACTCTTCCTTACAGAAAGATCTCCATTTCGATAATTTTTCACTTCGGATACATTTCTAGTACTCTCTTTGTAAAGATTTGCACATTGACCATTGAAGTCCCAATCTACCGTTGAACCGGTTCATGGCTTTGTTTACAAGTTTTTTTGTGTGTTTCCTCAGTCTGCCCAATTCCCTAGTCCACCATGGTGTCCCAGTTCGTTTATGCTTACTTAAAGGACAGCTCTTCTCATACGCGCTAATTAGTGCTTCTTCAAGTTTGTCAGCTGCCCTTTCCATTCCCAAGCACTTTCTGATTTCCATTACTGAAGATAGAAGTGACTGGTTAAGATGGAGTCTGTAAAGTTCCCAATCCGTGTTTCTTGGGTTCCTAAATTCTCTTATTTCAGGTTTACCGTTGGTTAGAGAGAAGGAAACGTGGCGATGGTCAGAGAGAGAGTAACGTCATCCAGGACGAGACTTTTCCACTAAGACTCCGTGAGGCAAGAGTAATATCAATTACTTGTTGCCTTGAAGATGTAAAAAAGGTAGGTCTATGGCCCACATTTGCGATGACTAGATAAGACGTGGATAGGTATTTCAAGAGGGAAATTTCTCTAGGATTAATATCGGTGCTCCCCAAGCAAACGTGATGTGAGTTTGCATTGCATCCGGCAATGATTGGGATATCATTACGTTTTGCGTACTCTATTTCTTTGATAAACTCTTGAGAAGGATGATGAAGTACCGAATCGTATGCGAAATAGGGATGGTGGAAGACAGTTTTTCCTTGACCCTCGTCAGCTCCTTTTGCGTCACATTTATTGTGACCCTACTTAGAGCAAAGAAGGGGTAAAAACAAGTGCTTCCAGCTTTGGAACAGATGGCTCATCTAGTCCAAGATGAAGAAGTATACCTTTCGGCTTCCTTTTATTGGAAAAGATGGTCCATTTGCTAGTGTTTAGTCCTGGATTTTGATTTTCTAGGTCCCTTTAGAATATCTGAAGGTTCTTGAATCAGGCCCGGGACAAAAACTGTACCCCTTACAGGCCTGGATAGGTCGCAGAACAGGATACACTCCAGCTTAGCTCCCTCCCAAGGATCTAGAGACAGTACAGTTTCAAGGAACCACTTAAGAGTTCTATCATTTGCGCACTGCATGTTAAGCATGACATTGTACAAACCACAACCCTCAAAAGCCAAAGAATCTCCAGAAGCACAAGGTGTGTTTATTACTTTCCGAGAAATTAGCTCGAAAAGTTATGAACGTCGTCCCTCATCAAGATCCAGGAGCCTATCTTTGACAAGCACACGGCGCTCGTGAAGTACAACTTCTTTAAAAGTCAATTTCGGAATTTCTTTCGAACCTGGGCTCTTCACCCGGGTTCCCTGTGACTTGAAGCCAGAAGATACCCTCTGTGTTTTAGTCTCGTTCTCTAGGGAGAGCGTGGTCGTATACGACCTGTTTCTTCTTCCAAGAGAAGAGGGAGTTTTGTCGTCAGAAACGACAAGTGAACGTTTCAGTTCTAGTCTTTTCCGTTACATCCCGAGACCCTCTTATTTGAAGCGCTTTTGACCACTTGCATCCCCGACGGTTGTGTGTTAGTGTCTAAGATAGAAACTGGGGCATCATTGTTCCCTGTAAAAGGTTCTATTGATGCCACCAGAGATATGTTTTCTGGAGAAGCCAAAAGCACCTCCAAGAAAGCAACTCCCATGTTTGCACTGTTCGGATCCTCTTAATTAAGTTTTTTAATACTATCCATAAAATACTCTCACGAGTGGTGGAGAAAAAAGTGTCCGTCTGTGTAGAGATGCGATGCACAGATAAGGCTAGTTATAGACTGGGCTTCCAGCCAGGTTGGTTATCGGCACGGTACGGTTGACACCTTAACCCGGCCCACTCCAGTTGTTTAGCGCTGTGTTTGTCTAGCGCCCCACTTAACGTGGTTAGCCAGTTGCCCGATGGTCACCACGAGGAGGTAACACAAACACTTGTGGAAGCTGCAAGATACGGAGCTAACAACTGGTGCCAACTTGATTCCCCCAAACAGCTTCACACCTGATTCATCCTTAGTAGTCACCAATAATTTCCTCCGCCAGAGGAGAAATACTTCTCAAAATACTGTACCACAGTAACTTGTATGTTGAGCAAAGGAGAACTAATAACTTTCACACCCTTCTTGAAGTTTGGACATAAGCGGCCACAATTCATTCTTCAGGTATAACTTCATTTCACCATACCAATCGAATAAGGTCAATATGACCATCTCTACGGTCTGTATTTGACTGTATTCAAATTATGATACATGTGGAACATTAAAAAGAACAAAAATGTTAATATTGTATCGAGAACCGCATCGACGATAACACAGAGGTGTCCATTCTGGTCCTGAATGGCAGTTGACCGAGATCTTAAGGTATGATGATATCCGGTGATAAAGAAGCCACGCCAATTGCTGAGTTCGAGTTGTTGTACCATTCGCTCTTCGTAGACGCAAATGCGTTGACCCGCCCTTCTAGTAAAAACTGCTTTGTTTCTTCTTGCAATCGAGTCTGCGCTTCATTACGAGCTTCATTACTTGCTATATTTCGTTGCTCAGCAGCAAGACGACACTCCTTATCAAACCAATCGTTTTCGGGCTTTGTTTTTACTATACCGAGAATGTGCTTGGTAACATCAACAACCGAGGTTTTAAATATCCCCCAGACACTGTTCACTTCATCAGATTGGTAATTAGATCGCAAAATGCTATTGCTGTCAAGATCATGATATTTTCGTTGCGTTTCTTCATTTATCAGATCTTCACAGAAGAATCGTGTTGTTTATTTTCTTGTCCTCCCTAACTTTTACGAAAATTTGCATGGTACCTTTACAATTACCAGACATATTGATTATCGACTGCTACATATTGATTATCGACTGCTTAGACTTCCTACACAGACTTTTTAATAGTTGGCTCAATGAGAAGTTCAACCCGAGATTTTCGAAGTCACCTTCGCTGTGTAGCAGTACAAACTCTTGCGACACATTGTTTCCACTTTTAAGCCATCTAGATTATTGGACAGCCGTTACTTCCAGCCGAATTTCTTTCATAATTTTGATAAGGTTGTCAATCGCACCAGGTTTTCTACGCGGATGCACTTTCCACGTGCCAATTTTTTGAATTAGTTGAATTTTGTATTGATACGAATGAATATCAATATGCAACAATGCGGCGTAATGTGATTCGTGAAATATTTCGTCCTTATGAACGATGGCTGATTGGCTGATTGATGTTCTTGGTTCATTACGAACGGTTTCACTAACATCTTCCACCGCTTCAGGAGAACAAACAAATGAATATGTTTCTTCAAAACGATCAATAATTTTTCCGATTACACGCTGAGTAGGACGTCCATGTCGATCAAAACTCTCACGTAAATTACGAAAGGTTATTGAATGAATATTAATAAATTTGGAAAATAAAAGTGGCTCGTTGAAATCTTAGCGCCTCCATAGATGATAAATGGCATATTTTTGACTTTTTGTGAGTCAAAGATTTTTTTAGAACAATAAGTACTAAAATTAATTGATTGAAAAAAGGACCAAAGATGACACATGTATACAATTCTGATTGGAACTTTCGAATATGTGATATTATATAATAGTAAGTACACTGTTAAACTTTCTATAAAGAGAGATAAATATAGAAAAGTAAAAAAAATAGATCGAAGAATCCTGAAATGATTAAGTTTTTAATTCTTTTCATCATATCAACGTTTTCCGATATATGCTTCTAATAATATGTCACTTTTTTACCAAATTGGCGATCAGATACGTAGCTATCCTAGACCAGAATGCCACTAGACCAGCGCCAATCCAAATTATCTATCTGAGGGAGAAAGGATTTCATTTGAGATGAATATATGCTTAAATGTTCAGTTGTCTAAGATACCACGGATATTAAACCGGAACGTCACTTTATACAAATATTAACGAAGGGAAGCCAATTATTAAGACTATCGTCTCCATGATGTCTTGTTAATGGCCGTTAAAGGAAACATTTAATACTATTCAATTTATAGTTTGTTAAGTAATTGTTATTTATTTTGTTAGTTTTATGTTTTCACTCCAAATTCTTATAAGAAAATACTTATATTTACAGTGTATTCACTAACCGACAATTTTTTTGTTATTTAGTAAATACTGTTCATCCGTCAAATATAAAGTTATTTAAACAAGGGAGATTTGTAAACTAACTCTTGGTTTGTATATAACATAAATAAAACAGACACATTCTGGGAATAATATAATTGAAGTCTTTAGGTACGACCCATATAATTCCATCACAAAGTGGTCTGCATTTGTAGCAATTAACCTTGTAAGAAATGGATTGACTCAGTTGACGAATATTTAGTTATATATGTACTCTGGCGCGTTTGACAGCCTCATTATATGTTTCAAGGAGTATCAACAGGTAAAAGTTAGCGGCGTGGCATCCGAATAAAACGAAACTCCAGACTTACGAAAGATCTAGACAGCCCACAGCACCGCAGAGATGTTGCAGAACTCTGCGTCTTCTATATAGATTAATAAATGGTAAATGTTCTGCAGAATTAAAGGAGAAAATATAACCATTTGTTACGCCAGGACGGTTAACACGAGGAACGGTTAATGCGCATAGGTTTACGGTAAAGCTGCCTAAACCTCAAATTGAAGGTGCAAAGCGTGGGTTTATTTATCGAATATCATAGGAAGTGGAATTCGTTATCTGGTAAAAAAAAATGCAGAGGTTTAAGGCAGCTATCAACCCTTACTTGAAGGACCGCGCGTTGGATGCAGGAGCTCTGACAGTTACAAGGAGCTAGGACAGTCTCAAAGTCGAAAAAAAATAATTTTGTATTGGACTTCTGAGCAGTTGATTACCTTTAAGATGAGATCATATCTTATAATAATTTGTATGCTCGGCTATGTCATTTGCTAACTCATTGAAGTATGATCATATAACTTGGATTATTTTTTTTAAGATTTAAGGAGCCGCAATATAAAAAATTTAAAAAGAACTATTCATACCATCACGGAAGTCAGTTTACTGTTTCTATAGTTTAGATTTTACAAGGATAATAACTTCACTTCCTATTCAAAAACTACTTGATCTTTGGTGTTACGCTAACCGCCCAGGTGGCGCAGTGGTTAAAGCTGCGGCAGTTGGAGCGGGAGGTACCGGGTTCGAATCCGATTCGAGGCAGGATGCAAAATGGGTTTTTCACCTTCGATCGTTTGGGCGGTGCGATCGGTGGTGAAAAATAAACATAATCTGGATCCTCTGTCGTGTTTAGAATCCTTGGGCCGACCCATCTTCCATGTCAGTACTATAGGCCTGACATGGAGCTATGCAATGCGCAGATGGTTCTACGAAAAGACTCGGACCTATAGCCGTATAGAGTGGTATCACAACGGATCAAAATTGGTCTAAGTGTGCGATAGCACCACCCCAACTTAACCTTTTTTTTGGTGTTACGCTTTATATATAGTATTACTGTGCAGGTTAACACAATATTATGTAGTTTGCTTAGCGAACCTACAAAATATGACACATTGCGTAGTTGTATGAAATCGCAGCAGGGATAAACATATATTTGATGGACTTCAAATTTTAAAGATGAATCAACTTTATATGATCAGAAACGGCTCTTTTGGCGGTGATAACTCTAGCATTATGTAACTATGTCGCAATTGTTCTAGCAATTGAAATGGGCTTAGACCATTAGAAGTTGGTTAGGTTCTAATTCTTTCTCTCGATTACGGAATAATAGGATCTCCAACAATTAAATCTATTTGAACTCCCCGACAGTAAAAATCCATCTTAATTTATTTGCTTATATCCATTTAACGGGCAAACATTACTGCTGCATAATGAGTATTGATCTACACTACAGAGATCTAAAGGATTATCAAAATATACAATAGTGTTCACTGCCATGGAGCTATGCAATGCGCAGATGGTTCTACGAAAAGACTCGGACCTATAGCCGTATAGAGTGGTATCACAACGGATCAAAATTGGTCTAAGTGTGCGATAGCACCACCCCAACTTAACCTTTTTTTTGGTGTTACGCTTTATATATAGTATTACTGTGCAGGTTAACACAATATTATGTAGTTTGCTTAGCGAACCTACAAAATATGACACATTGCGTAGTTGTATGAAATCGCAGCAGGGATAAACATATATTTGATGGACTTCAAATTTTAAAGATGAATCAACTTTATATGATCAGAAACGGCTCTTTTGGCGGTGATAACTCTAGCATTATGTAACTATGTCGCAATTGTTCTAGCAATTGAAATGGGCTTAGACCATTAGAAGTTGGTTAGGTTCTAATTCTTTCTCTCGATTACGGAATAATAGGATCTCCAACAATTAAATCTATTTGAACTCCCCGACAGTAAAAATCCATCTTAATTTATTTGCTTATATCCATTTAACGGGCAAACATTACTGCTGCATAATGAGTATTGATCTACACTACAGAGATCTAAAGGATTATCAAAATATACAATAGTGTTCACTGCGCATATAAATCTGGTAGGAATATCAATCGTATTTTGTACATGAGTAGATTGCGTTTCATATCCTAATTGGAGTACCCATTTAGAAAATTATTGTTCATTGACGTTAGTTTGATTAGAGATTCTTCTTCAACCTTATGAATAAACACAGTTCTAAGTTTACCTTTCATTTCATAATACGACAGTAAGACGATTTATAGAGTCTACTACTGGCACGTGAACTATCGATACCTTGTCCCTTAAATGAGTTGACATCCTAACGAAACTTTGCAGCTACTTCTGATGTTGGTTTTATCAAAGAACTGGACAAAGTTTGGTTGTAAAGGAAAACCAAACAAACGATAGTTCATCTTTCAAACATCTCATATATAAATACAGTTATTATCCGGGCATCGCGATTCTATAACCAACGAAATACATAAATAAACGAACCAGTCACATCCGCGTATAGCATCCAAGAAGAACAAACTATGTACCTTCGCTGAGCAATTGAAATTTTTATACTTATTACCTATTGCAAATCTCAACTTTATTGTATGTATGTGGTCATATATTTGGTTTGCATGAAGATACCAAATGAAAGTACACTCGTGTGAGCTTACATAATTCATATCTTCATATGTACAAATTTAAAACACCTTTGTATATGCTAATACACACTAAATTACATAGCTTTAATAAATACCATAGCCACTTTTCGATTAAATGATTAACTCGATGTATATAGTCGAACAATGGGATGGTACCGTTTTTTATCTCATTCGAGAAATGTTCTATACCATGTGTAAGGGTGGGCCAACTAGACCTATAGCTAAGATGGTCGACAATGTTGTTTTATAAAAAGCATCGTATAATACAAGAATACTAATAAAACGTGTCGAAATCGGATTTCATGATCCATTCAAAAGACACTAAAGGAAATGTCTGTAAATAATAGTTTTATTACGACACAAAATGCGACACCAACAAAAAAATATAACTTTTGAAGTGAACTCCTAATAGTGGAGTATTATTTTGTTAAGAATATCGAAATGAGAATACAATGAAAGCTTAACTGGAAAGTTGCAAAAAATAAAGTATCTATTAAGACATAAATCAAATAGATTTTTTTTAACAGTATAAATGTTATCATTATATCGAGAAAACTATAAATTCACCCATCTCTCCTCCTACTGCCCTCTCCTCTAATTCAATGTACATTCCTGTGCAATTTTAAAGTTTGGTTTTGGTTTCCTTCTCTTACGGAAAAATTGAATTAAATTTTCGGACCTGATAAACTCTTAATAGTGATTTGTTGGTGTTGTTTAAAACTTATAATCTATTTTAAATGTAATTTTATATGGTTTGCTTGCCAAATTCAACAAAACTTAATGTTTGAAGTACAAAATGGAATATTTTCATTTGACCAAAGTTAAAAACTTTTTCTATTTTAAAATTTGTCCATTCCTGTTGGTTTATTTATGAGCTTTTTATAGTAAAACTATTCTTAACTATCGATATCTATTAATTTAACTTTTCTTCAAATATTCCACAATAAATACGGTGAGAGTATATATATATATATATATATATATATATATATATATATATATATATATATATATATATATATATATATATAAATATATACATATATATATATATATATATATATATATATATATATATATATATATATATATATATTCACAGTCGAAACATTTTTATTCAGAATGTCCGGTTCCAGATCAATTCTGGATAAACGATTTTTCCGGATAATGGATTATTGGGTTTTTGATCATTTGGATAGAATTACAATCTACTGTTTATGTTGAAACTTATAGTTTCAGTTATTTTTTGTTTCTACTTAATTTTACAAAATTGTAATTACAACATTTCTTTAAAATATATAAATATACTACAAAAATCGATTTTGACACTTTTTAAACCGACTATTTTAAGAAGAACTGATTCAGAGTTCTTGTTTTCTTTACTTATATTGACTCTCTTTAAGTAATTTATTATGAATTAGGTTAAGACTAATTATTTCCTGTTCATTGGAGCTTCATTTCTAAAAAGCCACGATCAGATTATATTACTTGAGCCATATTCATTAGGTTTTGCATTATTACATCATCTTCAGAATGATCAATTCAATTAAATTTACCGATTTAAGGGCTGCATGAATGAGTTCTTCGTCTGTCATTCGAGCATACACTGGTGTACAATCACTACATCTAAGCCAATTCGTAATATCTTCACTATTGTAGGTGTCGCTCACAATCTCTACTATATCGGTGATTAATGGTTGTTCATCTGTTGCCATACTACTTAACATATATCGTTTCAGCTGTTTTTAACAATGTTGATGGAACTGAATTCCATGCATAAAAAATGCACCACATAAAATTTTTATTGGAATCCTTTTTTTGCAAATCTATGGTGCTTTGGCTAGTATCCATATTCGTAGTTTTACTCATCATTTCGCCGCGATAGTGAATCTTTAAGCTTCTAATCACATCTTGATTCATGTGCTGTATTAAAAATGTGCAATTTGGTGGGAGATACATAATATGTACGTTATCTATTTTAATCCTATTTAGACCAGGTTGTGCAGGACAGTTGTCTAATATTAAAATTATTTTACAATTTTTTGCACGATCTGTTTTTTGTTACAATGAATACAAACTTCTTGTACAAAATGATTTTCAAAACAGTCAATCTGGCGTAATCCATGCTCTCTTGTTAAACTTATATAAAACTGGCATATTCTGAACATCCATTAGTGCACGAGGTTTAGCACTTTTCCCAATAACTAACAGTTTACACTTATGGGTACCGACAGCGTTTACATACCAGAGCTGTTAATCTTTCTTTTGATAACCTCAAACCAGATACTCCAACTTCATCAAATGATACTAACATCTTTTGTGGGAGACACTTCCAGAAAATTCGGTCACTAAATATGTAGTTTATGTATTTAACTCGACTAAACTAAATTAATATTTAACAACGCTGTACGATGTAATTAATCTTTTGTTTGGGGACTAACCTTTATATATATATATATATATATATATATATATATATATATATATATATATATATATATATATATATATATATATATATATATATATATTTATTATATTCATTATTAAACTCTACCCGAAATAAACAAGAATGAAGGATTTCGTGTCAATGGAAGTGCACTGGATTCAACGGCCACTATAGTAGTTCAGGATAGAATTATTATTAAATTATTATAAAATTAATTTGTCTATATGATGGAAAATCTTTTGTTTCTCCGATATACTTGTACCTTTAATGTATGACGAAAATATTTATTTATTTATTTAATCCTTATAATTTGTATTGCACATATAGAATAAATAAACCCCATTTTTAGAACGAGCATATTCACTTTTTAATGAGCAGCACAAAGCAAACCATTATTTGAATTGATAATTTGGTTAAGTTTTGAAAAGTTTGATATAACCGCAGTATAACCGCAGCAAATAATGAAATATAAACTTTTGGGAAGTCATAATCTCTATAGACCTTATATTGATAAAGACAACTAATAAGTTACACCAAATATCATATTACCAACTCTAACTAAACGGTCATGAAATGCCACATTTTTGTTGAACATCATCACAAAATTATAACGGAATGATCGACCCATTAAGATGTATACCAGGAGACAAAATGCATTTAACGTGTTTTTATAGATAATAATAATAGATTGCAATTTGCATTGCCTTCAACAAGCTCATTAAAGACCGATCAATTAATGAATTGAAACGAATGATTTGACTAGGAAAAGAGCTAGAGATATGTGCTATTGTTTAGAATCATCGATATTGGAAGAATTTCGAAAAACTAAATTTTCAGCTGCGGGCAAGAGAAGTAATCAATAAAAAAAAATAACGTATTTGGACAAAAATAAGGTTAACTTGTATTAGGTACTGAGATATGAAGAAGGTGTAAAATATCGAAATAACTACGAGAAAACAATCTCTACTGTAATATATCGAAGTTAAAGAATTTGAAACCAGAAACCAGCATTCGAGGAATGGAAGGAAATAGGTCTTTTGTTTTGAAAACTGTTCACCAAAGCTCATTGGGAGAGCTACATTATCCTTCTTTAGTAGATTAAAACCTTTTATATCACAAGCAGAGTCTGAGATAATAAAGAACAAAAATGTTTTGCAAATGATGGAAAACATATCGATTGCTATACCACAAAAAATGTGACGAATTTTGTCAATAGGTCAGAGATTTTTTAAAATACCTGCAAAAAAGGATTAAAATGTACTGGCCAACATAGATCCCAAAACTACACGGAGATTAGAGATGTTCTTGATAATTTTAAAATTTTAATACCTGAATTGAAACAAATCAATAACCACATTGAAGTAATGCGTCCGATGAAATAATAGAACTAAATTTAATTGTTTATTAAAGGGATCCTTACAGCAGCCGAATACTCCAAATGCTGATCTTCTAAGTACACAGACCACTAGAAGTATTTAAAGATTAGCATATTCCATATAAAAACAAAAATCCAAACAGTATTAACATGAAACGATATAATTAGCCAATATCCCTAATGACCACCGTTCAAAGAATAGGTTAATATAAACAAGACCTTCCTTTCTATGACAAATAATTAAGACAGCTATTCAAAATAGTTCCAATTTTAAGCTGTTTAATGTGCAAATAGTTCTACGTTAATAGGAACTAAAGCCGTACGTCCTCGAATTGGCTATAATGATGTTAAGTAGGACGCAAATAAAGGAACCGCGAATGAGTTGAGTTTGCTTTGAGCCCCCAAAAATATGGCAATGATAGAAACAAACAAACAACCTAAATTACTATGACAATATGTACATATATATATATATATATATATATATATATATATATATATATATATATATATATATATATATGTATATATATATATATATATATATATATATATATATATATAAATATATATATATATATATATATATATATATATATATATATATATATATATATATATATATATATATATATATATATATACACACATATATATATATATATATATATATATATATATATATATATATATATATATATATATATATATATATTTATATATATTATATATATATATATATATATATATATATATATACACTGAAAAAAATAATTCAATAAACTCCGTTCATTAACTAGATTTGACTTAATTTTCATTAGAACAATGAATTTATTTATCCGTTATATAAAAATTCTAACAAACTCGATTATAAATTAATAACTTGATCGTTGAATCAATAAACAGGCGTTAATACAGTGTTTTTTCATTGTTTCGTTGTTGTTTAGGAAAATTAACGAAAATCATTACGATTTATTAATATAGTTAATAAAATTTATCAGCACGAAACGATTTGCAGCAATAAACTATCAATGAAGCAATTTATGAATGTTCGTAATTCTTATGATTTTTTATTAAACTGACGATTTGAATCAACAAATTAACTTCATTATGATAAGGAATTGAGCAGAATTGTTACACATGTTATTTAGTATTTGCATCGCTAATTTGACATAATTGTATATGCGTACATACATATTACTATTATATAATATACACAGTACGCATGAAAAATTAAATTGCAATTTTTAACATAAAGACACCCCAAATCTTCCATTAAGTTTTGTTATACGAATACTGTATAATTTATCATATACAAATTGATGTTACTATATGGTTACCTTACGATCTTTAGAGAATATTAATTTGCAATTTCTTCAAAAATTTGTTTTTTGGTTTGTTTTGAACAAACTGGTGAGTGATAGGTATGTTCATTCACACTACCGATCGCAACCGCTTTAACCACTGCACCATTTGGTCTGTTCCAAAAATGTGTTGTAATTGGTTTATTGCAAGCAGTGCGTACCACCATCGTTAGAAAATTATCATCAAATTTAATTCCTTATATGATAAAAGCAACGAACAATATTATTAAGTTTATGTAATTTTATGGAGCTGTAAAGCTTCTGCGATTGCCTATGTGATCGTTAATGCGTGGTTTAAAAGAACCATCCTTCTATATAAAATACATTGACAAACAGTAACGTCTAAGTTACAATTGTTTCCGAACACTTCCGAACAAGTCCCTACATGGGTACCTAGTACCTACGAAAAAAACCTATAATAGTATAAATAAAACTTATAGTATAAACAATAATAAATATATTAAAACTAAATTGGAACAAAAGCAAAGAGTTTTAATTTTAAAGAACCCTCCATAAATTTCACATGGACTGTATATAAATATCCAAATATACATACGTGTATGTATATATATATATATATATATATATATATATATATATATATATATATATATATATATATATATATATATATATATATATATATATGTAATATTTATCAAATTATAATTCTGTAATAAATGTTCATGACGGTTAAACATTTTTATTTAACCAACGTATAAGATTATTAACAAATTACTGCGTTACCTAGTACATTTGTACGTTGATTAAATGAAAAAAATTATGGATTTGAAAATTTGTTACAAAATGGTAATTTTAGTTTAATAAATTAATTAAAATGTTCATTGAATCAATAATTTGCCTTCATATACATTGAAGTAATAATTCGTTATTTATATAAATATACTTTATAATTTTGTAAATTTTGTTCATTAATTAGATCACATATTTAATACCCTTATAAAGTTATTGTAAATTGATAACTTAGCTTAGTAAAATTAATTAATTGATTTGTTATTTTTGTTTAAAACTTTTTTATAAACAGTTTCATTAAACTATTGAATATTTTGTTACTCAATTAATAGACTTATGAACTAGTAACAGTCAGTTTACATAAAGTTTAAGGATCCAAGCAATAAATAAATTTATTGCCACAATCATGTTTTTTATTGTATATGCGTATGTTTTTTTTTCAGTGTATATGTATATATATATATATATATATATATATATATATATATATATATATATATATATATATATATATATATATATATATATATATATATATATATATATATATATATATATATATATATATATATATTTATATATACATATAAGTATAGTCTATGGCTAATACTGATTAGATAAATCCTTCACAGGTGCGATATCGTCACTCAAACATGAAAATTATTTGTTGAATGGATCAATCGATTCATAATAAATTTCTATGATATCAACGTAAAAGCTCGCCAATTTTTCGTCCCATTGAGACTAAGGCCTTTGCCAAAATACCTCAAACCTTTGCAATGAAAAAATCGGGAGATTATATAAATAAGAAAGAACGTGGTCGCAGTAAATAAATAATGCGTTAAATGGGTCGGCTTGTGAGTAGCGGTCAATTAGTTAGAACATTAGTCACAATGCCTCAATGAAAGAATTTTTTTTTTTTTATATTAAGCTTTAATTGGGTGCAGGGCGAACTTTTAGACAGTCCTAGCTCCTTGTAACTGTCAGAGCTCCTGCACCCAACGCGCGGTTCTTCAAGTAAAGGTTGATAGCTGCCTTAAACTTGTGCATTCTATAATCCAACGGAAACTGAAAACCGGATAACGAATTCCACTTCCTGGATGTTCGATGAATGAATTCGCGCTTTGTATCTTCAGATCGAGGTTTCGGCTGCTTCACCGTAAACCTATGCGCATCGACCGTTCCTCGTGTTACCCGTCCTGGCGTAACTACTGGTGGTATTTTCTCCTTTAATTCTACAGAACATTTACCATTTATTAGTCTATAGAACACGCAGAATTCTGCAACATCTCTCTTCGGTGCTGTAAGCTGTCTAGATCTTTCGTAAGTCTGGAGTTTCATATTATTCGTATGGCACGCCGCTGAACTCTATCCAGCAACTGGAGAGCAGTGCCATATGCTCCACCCTAAACTTGACAGCAATATTCTATACATGGTCTAATAAAGGTTTTATATATCTGGAGAACCTGATGCGATTTAAAAAACCGTCTGCATCTATTGAGGAACCCGAGTTTACGTGAAGCTGATTTGGCCAATGCGATTATGTGTTCATTCCATTTTAAATTGTTACTAATTTAAACACCAAGCAGACGAATTGAGTCACAACCCACGAGAACGTGGCCTTTTACCACAAAAGGGTATTCGTTGCGACTTCTTTTACGTGAGAACGTGCATATTTGTGTTTTTTTCTCGTTAAATTTGACCTGATTTTTAATTCCCCACTCAAATATTGTACTTAAATCGGAATTAAGCGAAGTGACAACTTCCAGCCGTTTACCGTTTAACTCTGAAGGAGTAGGCTTGACCTCGAATGAAATAGAAGAGTGCAATGTTGCATCATCGGCAAAACTGTGGATAGGGTTCACAGTGCTATCCAACTGTATGGCCAACTGGAAAAAAATGTATGGCCTATGAATCCAACTTGATGTATTTTAGTGATTTAACTATCTGATTTCGGGATCTCTTGATAAAGAAAAGGTACTAAAAATTAAGGATAATATCTTACGCCGTAAGAAACACCCAAAAATCATTTGTAGTCAGCAATGGATGGCCGAAGAAATAAAATCGAGTTTGTTATCGACTGTTCTGAAATTTCCAAACGATTGAAATGCATTCAAAAATCAGCATTGCTGGTTGTTTATAAGTAGACTTTCTAATGATTACGCAAAGAATTACTTTAAAGAGATTAAAGAATGCAATCAGAAGATTAACTGAGATACAAACACTTTTTTATAACACGCCTGGACAGCTTCAATCGTTCCACAATACAGTCGAAAGCATAAAGTAGGTATCTTATAAGATGTCGGACACTATACCATTCTTTAACACTACCAACTGATAGATCAATGGTTATCCATGGATGAGCTTGTTAATTACACGGTTTTTTAAATGTAAAAACGAATTATTTACATGATGTTATTTACTACATTCTAACGTCAAAATTGCTATTTTACGGATAGAATTTGTGAAATAATTAACTTTTTTTACGACTGAATGTAAAAATATCACAATAATTGTGATATGATTATGTTTTAGATTAGAACTATCAACAGATTAATTTCAAATATCAACTATTATTTTAAATATCAACTTAACTGGTTCGTCAGTGGGGGTCAAAATCAAAATCTGGGTGAAGATAAAGCTAATTAATTTTGCAAATACGACTTTATCTATGTTAATGATCAAACCGAACATCGCTAGATTTTCGACATTTTGCAACCAAATGGCACTGCGAATGGTGTTGTTTTCGTTTTTACATGTAGTTTACATTTTATGTAATTTACGTTGTTGTTTACATAACTTACATGAAATAAAAAATTACAAAAAATATAAAACACGTTTTTTACATGTAAAATCCCAAATGTGAGATTATCGTAGCATTTAGGATAAATTATTTATGGAAAGTTATGCGATTTATAATTAATGAGAGCAATGAGGATTTATGAACTATGCAATAAACAACATTGGGGTTGCGAGGAAACTGATGAATTTGCATTGATAGCACAATGAATACAGTTTGATGTAAATAATAGCCCGAAATAGTAGGAGTATTATCTGATGTAAATGCAACCGATATTAACAACATAACGATAATGTGATAAGGACATTGTAAACTGGGTCCCTATTTCTCGAAATCGTATTAGAAATTTTACGAAAACGTAGCGATACGATGAAAAATTTCCCTTATTCTGCAATACGAATTCGTACAGTTTTTATACGATCATGACCAACTATATTATGTTCGTTGTGTATTTAGTTATCGAAAGAAAGCAAAATAAAAATTATTAAATTTAAATATGTAAGTAATTTTTATTTATAGTATTAATATGAATTATTTTGTGATATCATTTCGAACGGCCATTTAAAATGTTAAATAGAATGGGTACCCGCACGAATGCTGTTCTTGATCTTAATGGACAATATTATGCGGATTCAATTGCCATCATGTCTCCTAGTGGCATACAATGGAGATAAATAGGTAAATTCAGTGATCTTGGTTATGCATATGACATTTAAGCCTGCTCAGTAAACACTTAACATGCAGCAAAAAATACAACAGCTATCAGATCTAGCTAACGACGTTGGTTTCAAGATAAACACCAGAAAAATAAAAACGGTGAGACTCAACACAAATATAACCACACCAATGCACATGAACAATGTACAAATTGATTTAAATAAATTTGAATACCTTGGCTATAACAAGGTATAAAGAAACTACAGGTGTTCGTAAACAGGTGTCTTCGATGAATTCTGAAATGTTTCTGGCCTAACAGAATTATTAATATTGAACTGCATAGAAAAACATATCAGATAGATATAGAAACCGAAATAAAGAGGTGAAAGTGAAAATGGATTGGCCATAGACTGACGAAATCAACAAGTGATATAAAAAGGATATCATTGGACTGAAATTCACAAAGATAAAGGAAAGTAAGAGTACCAGCAAAGGCATGGAAGATAACAATGCTATAGTAGAAACTAAACAACTTGGTAAATCATGATATGAAAGATGTAATTCCTCTTAGAGTAAGATGGCCCTGCCTATATAGTAGACACTTTATGCCACTAAAATAGGAGATACAGAATAAAATAGAAGAATCTCCATCAATCATTGAAAATTTGTAAATGGCATACCAATATAAAATTATTATTATTAGGGCAAAAATAACAACGGCTAAACAATACGAGCTATTGGTTGCATTCATGGAGGAGGCGAGGGGCACCCCGCTTTAGCTATAGAGGTTATAACACAACAGCGGAAGTCCGAGTATCATTAAAATCATTATGGGATGAAATAACCAGTCGGTTAAATACAAATGGATAGCCAGTTAGAAATTCAGACCTCTGGACGGAAGTATGGTCTGATTTCAAATTCGATATTAAAAAAAGACTAAAATTTAACAAAATTATTATTACTAGTATAAAATATTATTTTTATTATAATATTAAAGTACATATATTAATATTATTAATATAAAAAAATATAGAAACATCCCGCCGTGATTCATTTGTTTGCCGAAACTAAATGTCAAAAAGTGACATTAATCACAAATGCACTCCGTTATTTGAAGGGAATATAAAAAGAAAATAGATTTACCTATCCCTACACTGCAAAAATTATAAACTATTGTACGTTCGTATACAGAAATACTATTTCATTTTCGTAACGGATTGTATTTTCGTATCGAATGAAGATTCGTTTCGTATACAGAAATAGGGCCCTGATATTACAAGAATGCACTTTTGGGCGTGTAAATTAAACCATATAATTTAGACGGTTTTTTACGTGTAAAAAATGTATACATAAGGTTGTATTTTACATTCTGTAAAAAATGTAAATAATGACGAGGTGCCATCGCTTATCAAATCAAGCTGTAACTAAAGCACCATAATAATTAGCTTCATAATTGTCGTCGCCTCCGGGTCCTCGTTCGTTAGAACGGGTGGGTAAAGTGACCTAGGTGTGGGGCGGGTCACGCTAAATGACGGCAGATGGGCTGGTTTACGGTGTTACGCGACCCGTGCCAACAAACTACCAGGCTGGGGCCCATTTAACAAAGCCCAGTCGCAAACGGAGCCCTCTGGATACCTGGCGACCTCCAGTTGTAAGTAGCCTTACCTGCGTAAGCGGATCTCTGCGCAGGTGGACCATATATTTCTCCGATACTCGTGGGAACAACATGGAATTCAATAAAAACAAAACCGAGACCGGCACTCTCCAAAGGCCGGAATAAACCGAGACCGGCACTCTCCAAAGGCCGGAAACAAAAAGTGAGAGCTCAAACCGTAAAGGTGGGGCTCCCTCAAAGACACCAGGGGGAAGCTTGTTCAAGGCTTTTAAGTCAGGGACGAGCGGAACTCAGGGTAAGTTAAGGGCTGCTGAGGGAGGTTCGACTAACATCAACCAATCGAAGCAGCGCTATAGGGATAGACGCGCGGCGTTTAGAGTTTTGAACAGGTGGGCTGCAACCCCTGAGCGGCAGTTTACGGCTGAACAAAAGCAATCCGTGACATGGGCCAAGAAAACGGTCGAAAACTCAGAGAGGGACCATGTGTCAAAAAGACAGCAGTCCCAGGATGAGTTGGAGTTCGTGGACACAAAACGGCTCAAAATGCAGGCGGAGAAGGAAAATCCTCACAGGATTTTGCCTCCTAACAAGGCTAGACCAAAATCCTTCAGGGATATTGTGAAGGAGCGTTTGTTGGTGCTAGCCGTCATTGACAGGAGTCATGAAGATGGGAGCATCACCATGGGAAAATGGAGCTTGGTGTACAATGCACTAAACTCCGTTTTCCTAAGGATCCTGAGAGAAAATCCAGGACCCTCTCCATCCTGCAGAGATGCGGGCTGGCATCAAGGGCGCATTAAATTTATAGCGTGCTCTGATGCCAGATCAGTGTAGCTTTATAAAAAGGCTGTAGCGGAGGTAGGAGAGGTGTGGCAAGGCGCGAAGCTGGTGGCTGTAAGCAGGGAAGAGATTCATAGCAGGCCAAGAGCACGCGTCTGGCTGCCAACCGAACCAGCTAGCCCAGAAGAGATTCTTGAGATAATCAGAATCAGCAACCCCGTCTTCCGACAGGAAACTGGAAGATCGTGAGGCAAGAGGATGCAAAGGGGGGCTCCAGATTATCAACTATGATAATCAACACGAAGTCGCTGGCGCCGCTTGCCGCGACTAAGGGAGTAATCGACTTCGGTTTCGGGTCGATTACTCTCAAAGTATACAAAAAAGACGAGGCTGAAACACGAGAGGAAGGCAGCCCGTCCACAACTGATGCAGTTGCACTTGGAGGAGAGACAGCCCAACCGATGGAGCTCTCCGAGGTGACCGCACTTGGAGAGGAGATGGGCAGCCGACTGTCCCTGGCGTCAGACGAAGAAAACCTGTCGGACCCAAGGGACGGAAGGACTGCAAACGTCGGGGAAACAAGTTCCATGGGGGAAGAGACGGGAGACACCGGCGACTCCAATGGAAACAAAGAAAACTAGCCTGCGGTAGCGGGGAGTAAACAGGTAAGTAGGCTCAACTTGGTAAATTTATGCTAAATTTAATACAAATTAACCTACACCATTCAAAGGCGGCGTCGGCCGCCTTACTCCTCAGACTGACTAGATCAGAAGAAGACGTGGTCCTTATTCAAGAACCTTGGATAAACACCAACAGGATCTGTGGCCTTAAAATTAAGGGGTATAACTTATTATACTCAAGAAATTCGGGGAATATCAGATCCTGCATTCTTGGAAAAAAATAATTTAAATATGTTCCTTCTTCCTCAATACAGCAATGGTGACGTAACTGCGGTCAGCCTAGAGGTTGGTGGCAGTATATTTTGACTGGTCTCAGCCTATTTGGACCGGGACAAACAGGTTCTGCCGGATAACCTGGGGGACCTGGTCCTCGAATCGTACAGGAAGAAGATTGAGGTGCTCCTTGGATGTGATGTAAATGCGCACCACGCAATCTGAGGAAGCACTGATATCAACGAAAGAGGTGAGTTACTTTTTGATTACATTTTAAACAACAACCTCATGGTGTGTAACATTGGGCAAGAACCCACTTTTATTACTGAAAATCGGCAGGAGGTTCTTTACGTAACCTTCGCCTCAAAAAACCTGTACCCTTTGGTCAGGGAATGGAGAGTGGCGAAGGAACACTCCTTCTCTGACCATCGTTACGTAACATTTAGTCTTAACGTTTCCCCTGCCACCCGGAAACCTTTCAGGAATCCCAGAAAGACAAACTGGAGCAAGTACGGGGAAACCCTTATAGGACTACTATTACCAGAGACCACTGAGCCACCAGCGACAGTGTGGGAACTGAACAGCATAGTGGAAACTTTCACAATTGCCTGCAATCGGTCCTTCAACGCTGCTTGCCCAATAGTGGTCCAAGGAACTGGGGACCTACCGGAAGGCGTGTAGGAAAGCATTTAATAGAGCCAAAAGTACGAGAGAGGCTCAGGACTGGGACTCCTACAAGGAGGACCTCAAGATATACAAAAAAGAATTAAGGAAGACACAGAGGAAATCATGGAGACTCTTCTGTGACAAAATAGAAGAAGTCTCCGAGACCTCTCGTCTTAGGAAGATTTTGTCTACCAATCCTACCAGTCCTAGTTATTTAATTAAACCAGATGGATCCTGGACTGCTTCTAGTAAGGAATCCTTGGAACTTCTCATCGAAACCCACTTTCCAGGAAGCTTCGATGACTCGACAGGGACTGGTACTCATCAAGAAGCAAACGTACTGCGCATAGAAGATATCGTAACCAAAGAACGGATCCTATGGGCAATTGAAGGGTTCAAACCCTATAAATCGGCGGGCCCTGACCGTATTATTCCCGCAGAGCTTCAGAACAACTCGAGGATTATGCTCCCCTGGTTGGAGGTAATCTTCAAAGGGTGTTTAAAACTTGTCTGTACTCCGCGGGAGTGGATGGAGGTCAGAGTGATTTTTATTTCGAAAGCGGGTAAATGCTCGCAGGGCTACCCAAAAGACTTAAGACCAATAACTCTATCATCCTTTCTATTGAAAACCTTGGAAAGGCTGATAGATATCTACATACGCTCAAAAATTAGACCTAGTGACTGGGCTCAGACTCAGCACGCTTACTGTAAAGGGAAGTCTGTGGACACAGCTCTGCATGCCCTGGTAAGTACAATCATTATTCTCGCAAGAGTTTTGTATGGTGGCGTTTCTTGACATTGAAGGCCCCTTTAACAATGTAAGGAAGGAGGCAATTCTGGAGGGATTGTCGCTACTAGGTGTGGATTACCCTATAAGTAGGTTAATCAATCATATGCTTGGGTGCAGGATGATTAACTCAGAGCTGGGGGAATCCACCATCAGGAGACGGGTGACTAGGGGAAGCCCACAGGGAGGTGTTCTGTCTCCTCTGCTCTGGAACATAGCAATCAATGAGCTGCTATTAAAGCTGGAGAGAGCAGGGATCGGAGTGATTGCTTATGCAGATGATGTAGCGATAGCTGTCTCTGGGAAATACATAAGCACAGTGGCGGAGGTAATCCAAAATGCCCTCCTAATTATAACGAGGTGGGCCACCAAATGTGGACTGGCAATTAGCGCGTCTAAAACTGATTTGGTACTATTTACGCGGAAATATAAAATCCCTGTAGTAGATCCACCTCTCCTAAATGGTAACAGACTAGCTTTTACGGACAAGGCAAGATTTCTAGGCGTAATCTTGGACAGTAAGCTAAGCTGGAAGCCCAACATTCTGGAAAGAGTAAACAAGGCCAATATAGCTTTGTACTCGGGTAGGAACGCCATCGGAAAGAGATGGGGCCTGACGCCGGAGCTGGTATACTGGCTATACACTTCCGTAGTAAGACCTGTACTTATGTATGGGGTGAGCGTGTGGTGGCCAGCTCTTGATAAAATAACATACAGGAAAAGGATTGAGAAGGTGCAAAGAACGGCCTGCATGCTTATAAGCGGGGCACTGAGGACAACACCTACAAGTGCCTTAGAGGTCTTGTTTCACCTTCTCCCCGTGGACATTTATGGTAAGCAGATGGCGGCGATTACGGCCACTCGACTATCAGCCATATCTCAGTGGAAATGTCTTCAAATAGGACACTCGACGATAGTCATATCGCTGAGGAAAGAACTGGCGAATCTTGACTCTGTGCTTCGAGAAAAGGTTCGGAACCACGTGCCCTTCAAGGGAATCCTGGAGGAGCGGGTTGGCAGCTGAAACGGGAGCATTGCAGTTCTTTACGGATGGCTCCAAGCTAGACGGTAAAGTAGGAGCTGGAGTCTTCTGTGATAAACTAGAGGTAGATATAGCAGTTCGCCTCCCTGATCACTGCAGTGTGTACCAGGCAGAAGTGATAGCGATTGAAGAGGTCCTGAACTGGTTGAAACATAATGTGGTATCCTCGACTGATATCGCAATTTATGTGGACAGTCAGGCGGCAATCAAGTCGCTGGGTTCTGTTTCTCTAATGTCTAGAGTGGCGTTGGGTTACCGCTCGTCTCTTAATGAGATGAGTGAGCATTTCAACATCCAGGTAGTCTGGGTCTTGAAACGCTCAAAGGCACTTATCTCCCTGCGAAGACGTGAACTTAAAACGATCGTGAGGATACTCACAGGACACTGCCTTCTTGGAGAACATGCGAGAAGGTTGGTTCTGGAAGTAAATGACTTTTGCAGAAGCTGTAGGGACGAGGAAAGGGAAGGGACGTTAGTCCACCTCCTATGCTCATGCCCGGCTTTGGCACCCAAAAGACATGAATATCTGGGTAGGTTTTTAATGGACTGCCTTTCCGATCTCGAGAACTGTAATGTGCGAAACTTATTACGCTACGTAAGCAGCTCTAACTGGTTCTCATAGGGGTAAAAGGAGAGTAAGATCCTGTGGTATCACAACGGACCGTTGCCGGTCTAAGTGTGCTGTAGCAGCCACTCAACCTAACCTAACCTAACCTAAAGCACCATCTGTTAAAAAATCATATTATTATTACACGAACAGAATTTGTGAATTAACTAACTGTGCACAATTTAATTGGCTGGGGTGAAGGTAAACCAAATCCCTTTCCAACTCATAATGTGAAACAAAAACTAAGAGATTAAGCAAATATGCGTTTTTTCAAGTTAATACATAACGACTAAGCCGAATGCCGATTACCTTTTAGAAATTGTTTCAACTTGTGTTAAATACTGTTCACATGATCCATCTTGTATAAGAATTTAATCCGAACTGTACTTTCGGATCAGAAATATAACTTTTGGAATGTCAAATGGGATCTCCTGATGCTCATATTAAATTCTTGAAATGTGATACTGGATATCGATTTAGAATATGGTTACGTCATTTAATGCCCGATAATATCCTCAAGATTCTCGCTCTCCGTTCTTTTTTTCCTAAGTTCAACGAAGTATAGACTACGCGCTCATAATTGGTGTACATATTTATTGAGACATAATAATAAGCATATTAGGCTTAAAACGGTTGCAAGATTATACAATAATTTTTTGATCTCTTTATTATATTATGTTTGTAACGAAAACTAATTTTACACTTTAAAATTGATTGATTTTTGATCGTTGGAAAATTTTTGGCATTTTAAAACAGATGGCACTTCAATTTGTGTTGTCTTCGTTTTTTACATAATCTACATGAAAATATGAAAAACGTATTTACATGTAAAATCCCAACTGTACAAGAGTAGTCGATATCTGGTATTACGCCAATCTTCGATCACGACCTCCTGTCAGTTAATGCCAATGGTATCCATATTGCATATCCTATTGTAGATGAGCCTGTACTCAATCTGTGATACTGTAGTGTGTTAGTATATTCAGACAAGTGCTTTTGCTTCTCAATACAAATTATAAGCAGTAAATATATAAATATCTTGTTTGACTATTATAGAAAATTGGTAAACATAGAATTTTTCCTAACATTTCAAAATTCTGCTACTAAAGAATTTTGAGTAACAGAACCATCGCTGAGTTCTTGATTATCATCTCAAAAATATTTATTTGACAACCAAAACTCGTTATAGATCAAAAAGCGTAATATATGAGTTTTTTTCCCAACCACATTCACATTTCACATACGACGTATACATTCTAATTTATACTTGCTGTCATTATTCAGAAGAAAAAAAATCATATTTATATTGCTTTCTTTCATTTTTATTGTCAATTTTCCAGATAATAAAAACGAATAAATTGTTGATAACAAAAGATAAACATAATTTTAAATATTTTATTTAAGAAAATTTATATGAAATGCTACCCCCTTCCCAAAATTGAACAAATAAATTGTAAAACGGTATAAAATGTGTAAATATTTCTTACAAAATGTAATTGTTTAAGGGTAGTTAGATACATAAAATGTTGCTTTACTGTGTCAAAGTATGTACATATAATGAAAATCTGTTTAAAGTTAAAATGGAATATTAAGAACAAAAAATGTGTATGCTGTTGCACTGTGGAAACTTGTAACGTCTAGCAGAATTATTTTGTTCAGCAACAAGTGTGGTTTCCGTTTACCTGTATACAATTTTTACCATTGTTTGTTGGCTGGTTATTTAAATTTTATTTATTTTCAGAAAATAGTGACTGCTACTTGTTGTTGTAGGTATTGTACATTTCAATTATGTAGATTATTATAACAAATTGTTATATAGCATAAAGTCTGAATAATTCGATTGATTCATTGAAAAATAATCTGTAAAAAGACTGAAAAAATCTTCAAATTGTTAAAGTTTCGGGAAAGTATTCAAAACATGATTGTTTGATTGATTAACCGCATGGTTTAGACGTAGTGTAAAGACTCGCTTTGACAATATCACTGCAAAATGGAAACCAACACTAAAGCAATTAGTCAATCATGGTTTACTATGCATATGTGAAGTTTATACTAAATTTATCCTAAACCGACATAAACAAAAATTTAGGAGAAATTACTAAATAGATTTATAGGCCGTTCTCATTGGTTTCTTTGATAACGCAACAAGATTAACATCAATGAATTGTTAGTCCTGTTATTCCAATGCATTTCGGCTTCGGTTTCCGTAGTCATTTGAACTGCCACACTATCGTCGGTGCAAGTGGGTAGAACTATCTCATTTTGCGATCGCAATGTGTGGTTTTGGGGATCCTCGTCTTTTATATCTGCAATCACAAACCGATAGTTCAACTAACAGTTTCCGAATCGAACTCAATGACCAGAAAATGATTCACCAGATGTTGTTTGAAGTTTTAACCGCTTCTGACCGCAGAATAGTTCTCCTTGCACCCCTGTCTAATGTGAGTGTGTACGTTTTTCCTTCAATTGCTTCATTTAGGACCCGGCTTTCATTTATCTGTCTTTACTGGAACACAAAAATCACCTTTGTAGTACTATGGAACTGAGCCAGCTTTCGTGCTTTTAATTTTGTTTGAATTAATTTTCAATCGATTTGCAACGCCTTTCTGTTGGCAGTTGTTGTGATTCACGTGGTTAAAAAACATTGTAAATGTTTCTGCTCCAACATCTGATTCTCCCAGGCGGCAATTTTCTCTCAGTAATCCAAACTCGATCTTCTATCCAACTGTCGATAAACTTTGTTATCCAAGCAGGTTTGACTCAGTCATCAATGGTTACCATTTTTCACAAGCGGCCGCAGCTCTACGACTTCAAATAATTTTTCGTAGTTCCACTTGGCAATAGATAGGATCTATGAAAGATTCGACGGCTGGTACTCGCAAAGCTTATACTATCGCATTTGCCACTATTTACTTTGATCGTCAGTACGGACGATATTGTGTTACCATGACAGCTTAAACTGGTATTGGAGCTTTTATTTTCAGAGAAATATTCATTGGGCAAAAATAATTATCTAGATAGCTGCCAATGGCTCGAAGCTTGATTTTATACTGTTTTCATAAACCAATTATCCGCCGTTCCGTATGCTAAGAGTTCGATGATTGCGGAAGCAGGTCTTAAATATAATAATTCTTGTAATTAATCAAACACCATTAACGTTTAGTAATAAACTAATGCTTTGTGTCTAATTAGCGTCGTCCGTGACGGCAAACTATAGCAAGTACATATAAGATAGTCTATTACAGCATCCATTAATTTGGAATGAGTGCACTCGGGTTGATGTTCGGTTTTTTCAAAGTTACGATAACGGCAATATTCTTACCAACATTGAAACCGTGTTTGATATGAAGAAACTTTCTGGCTGTTGAGCAAGAAGATACAACATCACTAAACTCACAATTAGGTATCTATGAAAACAATATAAAAATGCGTCTTGTCCCAGATTAACCTACGTTGTATAATTTATGTTCACTTCTGAAGTTTAAATTTCTTGTCGATGTGGATAAGCTTATAGATTGGTGTTACCATGTCCGATGAGATAATAAGACATATTTAAGGTAGAATAAGATACACGAACCAATGTCGAAATGTAAGGTACATATCAGTTTGTTTTTGAGATAAGAACTGTATGTAAATTTTGTTCAATTGCCGGGCTACATGCTTCTTGCTTAGCCAAACCGAAATTTACAGTGTATTTTACGGTTTACCTCGAGATGGAGCGAGATTATTGAAATCGGTGCAGAAATGGCCAACAGTATTCAATCAAGTAAGCTCTGTTCGGTTCAGCTATTAAACTTTGTTTTTAAACTGAACAACATGAGATACCTTCAGCACAAGATATATGAATGCTACTGTAGCCAGAAAAATATAATTTTCTTTCGTTACTAAAAATACCTATACTTGCTAATTTAATGGATGAAGATATACATTAAATTGGCAAGTATAGGTATTTTTGATGTACAACAATCATTTTAGTGCCCAATTTTCAAGTTATATGTTAAAACTAAACTACTTTCATGCTCCTCATATCAAGATTTGAACCCAGTACCTCTCGATTCAATGAAATCAGCTTTAACCACTGAAACACTTGATTGGTCCGTTTGGCAGAAAGAAGTTAACTTTGTATTAATTACAATGTACTCAATTATTTAATACGCATCTTTTCGGTTTAGTATCTACAAATAAAAGCCTGTACCATGTCAACAATCTGACTCCAACGGTTTCAATCACGAAACCAGCGCTTCATACTACCGTAAACAATTAGAAGAGGCCAGGTCGCTCTCTTTGCCATGGAGCAATCGTCACCAATCGCCAACTTTTAGCCTACTGAAAGGAGGTTGTTCCTTCAAAGATCACTGTATAATTTGGTTTGGATCAGCACGCTGAACGTGACCGAGCCAGTGTAGGGAGTCCTTTTATTTCATGCACTGAATTCTCAGGAATTAAATTATTGATTGAAAGGAACTTGGAATGTGTCATCAACGTCGTATTTTGGGCCACACATTGCAAAATTTTTCTCTCGAATGTAAGAAGCCATTCTTTACCATCTATTAAAATTTCGTCTTTGTAAGTCAGAATTTTATAAGTTGACCATTTTTGTGAAATAAAAATGCCAATGATCAACAACTATAAGACACTAACCGACCGAATTTAACCCAGATATTCAAGTAAAGATATATTTGTATTGTTTTATCGAAACGATCAGTAAATTTTGATTGTAAATTGAAAACAACAACAGTGATTACTTAACGAAGCTTTTTTCCCTTTTAGCGCACATGAAAATATCATTTATTATTTTTATTGTTAAAAGCTTTTAATAAACGTCAAATATAAATATTTCGTTTGCATGAAATTTCCGTCAAAAAAAAATAAACATCTGTACATATTTAAAAGTACACCAGCATTTTAAGTACCATTTGTACAAATAAGCTATTATAGATACAAGTATGATGCATTCCATTAAAAGGCAAGGACGTTTAATTTTAAAATGATTTTAAGTTACGATTTCTCGTTATTTCCTTCATCAATAGTTTCCCTGTGAGAGCTCATATTATATACATTTGAAAGCACAACTAACTCTTATAAAACTATGCATATAAAGGATTTTGCAATAAGAGGTGTCATTTAGATATTTAAATAAAACCAGTATTTTTAAAGAGAATACAATGAAAGTTTATTTCGTTGTAAGGTCAAGTGGTCATCACGGCTACGTGTGCAGCACTATATCCTTTTTATGAAATTTATTATCGAATAGATAATAGACCGTGCGGCCCAAAAGAAAAAAGTCTAAAGGTGTAAAATCACAAGATCTCGGTGGCCGATTGTGATCTCCTTTTCGAGAAATAACACAGCCAGGAAACTTTTCGTGAAAAATGGCGCTTGTTTCGTTGCTTGTGTGGCACGTTATTCCGGCCATAATTCATCCCAGAAAAAAACGATGGCAACACTAATCTAAACTATCATGACACTTTTAACTATAAGCCCAGAAAATTTGCTATTCTGAGAGTTTTTATATACTCAGCCAAAGCATCCTAAATAATACAAGCAGAACACAAAGACCCTTTAAATTTATCGAGCTTTTTTAAGGGATATAGATTTTGATACTTTCTATAAGAAAAATACTGTCAACAAAATTTATTTTTATATCAATATTTAAATAAAACATTTTCATATAACATATATGGAAACCAAATGAAAATACGAATTATTTTAATAGTTTTGATAAAAATAAATACGATTTGATTTATTCAATTTTTATACATGTATATGTTATAATTGGTTCTAAACGCCGTATAAAAATATATAATACGAGATCAATGACGTATGAACTACCAAAAAGAAACCGATACTTCAAATGTTGGATAATAGATGGCACTTAATTACTTTAATAATATAAATCGTATTTATTGATATTAAAAGCATATTGTTACGATTTCGCCGAGTGGTTATTCTAATAATTTTATCCGGTTCGATCACTGGATTGTGAATATTAAACTCGCAAAGATTAAATTTTTACTGAATTTATTTCCCACAAAAATTACAAAAATATTTCACAAATAATTCACTAATATTTATTTTCACTATTATTTAACACAATATTTATCACCACTATAATTTTAACACTTCACTTTTTATCACTTCCCGATATTAACACTTCGAAATTCAAAATTGAACTGTACCGTAACTCAAATGTCTACACGTATTTATACGACACAAAGGCTTGTAGAACATTCCATTATTTTGCTTCCCTACACTTCTCGAATTTTCATTGCGTCGTATTTGGTTCGCTCCGCCTATTTCATTATTTCTTTTTATTTTGTTCGTTTATGTAAACATTTGGTTACAGGGTAATCCCTACTGTTATAATTTTCTTTTTAACTATCACAGGTGACATCTGTGATTCGTGACAATATTTTCAATGCTATAATACGAAATACAGAATTAAAATACGCAAACATGTAAATGAAAGTGAATACTTGAATAATTATTTGAATTCTTTTTATTTCCATTTATTTGTTATACTTCATGTGCTACATACACGATGGCATCATAAAAGTCGTTAAGTTTTTTAACAGTGTGAGTTTTCAAAAAAAATGTATGTATTTGAATGTTTTTTTTTATTAAAATACATTTATTTAGATATAAACAGCATTTAACAACAAAATGGTACCTATAGCATCGTCTACAAAGAATAATATTTCAATTTTGTTTCATCAGATGAGTTACCGAAAAAGTCCGTTAAAATGGAAATTATCATCATGACTATGAAAACGATTCACCTCAGACGGATGTGAAGCATTTATGTATGGTTTTGTTCAGCATATTAATTTATTGTGTTGTCTAAGTTCTGTTTTAAGACATTTTCATGAGCACATCTAAACGTCAAACCGATTTTTGCCTGAAAATGATTCTTAGCGACAGTTTCACTCTTGCAAGACTGTCTTCGTTTAAAAATGAGCGTTTCCTATAGCTCCGTTTAAATAATTTTTATTTCAATTCATATAAATAAATCATAAATTCAATGAAACATTTTCTAATTTAAATACCCATCACTTTTTCAACTTTCAACTTCAGTAGGATTTGAAACATTTATATGTGATTTTGTCTCACGCTTATTGTTTCAATAAATTCTGTATTTATTGTTATGTGCACATTTATACGCCCGACAGAGTTTTTGAATATTATTATAGAAATAATATTTATTTAACATCACAACACATTGGTAGAAAATAAATAAATGCCCACCACCAAGCCAATCCAAAGATATCTACGAACGAACAATTTTATTGGTTTTCAAACAGCAAATCCTACACAGCATTTCGGCCGAAAAACTAAATTTCCATTACAATGAAAATTAAATTCAACAATGGACATTCAAAATATACGACTTCCACGACGTATCATTAACCAAATCTCAGAATCACATTAGGTGTTGCCGAAGCTTGTAACATACCATTATAGTCGCATAGATTCCGTTACACAACGAATAAAGCTTACATTGTACGAATTTTGTAGTAATAGTGTTGAAATGTAGGGCGATTTTCTTCATTTTTAATGACGTCACAACTTATTCATGTGTAAGTTAATAAAGGGTATAAACTTTTTAAGCTCAATTTCGATGTATGCGGCTTGTATATTTAGGAGCTTTGACTCAGCGCAGAAAAATTTTCTTTCATGATAGCGTTGATCTGCTCAGCCACAAAATGACTGTCACGATAAGCAAACAACTTTGATTAATTCCTAAAGTGACTATACTTTAATATAACTACAACTCAAATCAATAATCATTTAATCCGTCCAACGAATGGTTTTCATGTTTGAGAGACTATATTTAATGATTTTAGTTATTTGTTTATCATTTCAGTAATATTTTTAGGCTGGGTATATGAATGCTATCATGATAGTTAATTTTTTGGGCTGTGTGTATGAAACTATTACTTATCAGAATATTACATTTTCCTTTGCTTGGACAGCAATATTTTCAGTTGTTCTTAAACGACGTACACGGTTCTCAATTCTTCACATCACTAGCTTGTCCCAGCAACTCAAATTTGTCACCAGTTTCACTATTGCCAAAAAGTGTTTAGTTTTGCAAAATGTTCATTTTTTGTAGTGAATTAACAATTTCAATCCGTTGTTCAAGCGTTTTTATTTGTCAAATGTAAAAAGATGGCAGGTTTAAATTTGACAGCTGCCCAAATAGCAGACTAATCAAAATGAAATCTCTTATTGGAAAGCCCTTTATATAGATATTACTGTAGGATTCTGTCTAAGCACATATGTACGTATACCAAAATATTTTCACCATTTTCATTTTCTCCTGTTTGAAATTCATAAATACGAGAATAACGAAAAAAACAGAATTATGAATTTTTGATGTTAGAAAGTTCAATAAACGTTTTGATAAAAAAAAAGCTTTTGTTCATTTATTGTGAAATATTGGAAAAAAATTACAATATTAAAATTACTACTTGCTACGTATAATGGAAATATCAAAATTTTCGATTTGGAATATCGAAAGACGATATTAGAAAACACTTTGAGAGTATGTAAATAATTTGTTTTGCTTTGATGTGATGGATATATATCATCACTTTTGAATGCATAAGTCATTTATCTTATCTTCAATACAAATTCAAACGTATTATATGTTGCGGAACATTGAACTTATGAATATCAAGATTGTTTTATTTATATACATATTATTCTAATGAGCTGTTATAGAATTCGCAATTAAATTTGTCTGAATGCTTTTTCTTGTGCGCGTATCGCAATTAATCAATTGGTAATTTAAAAGCCTGTTGTAAAACGACCCTGCCGTTGTTAATTGTGAAAACGTTTCAAATAAAAAATTTCATCTTATTTGGCTACTTCAGATGTAACAGTAAACAATATTATGATTTTATTTGGCCAGTTGTGATTTACAGATCAGAACGTAACGCAAAACCCACAAATGATTGGACACAAAAATCAAACGGGGAACTGGGTGATTTCCGTTACCAGACTTTGTTGATGACAGGAGATTCAAATCACATCACACAATCTATGGAGGAAGTGCAGATTTAAATGAATGATGCGAATTACTCCTTGGTTTAAGTTTTACTTAAAGTCTTGTAACCTAAGCTATCCAATGACTGTTCTTTCCCGTCCTCTGTTATCTCAATATTCTAAAAAACAAATATTAAGAAAGGTATACCTTTAGACCCCTTCTGGGTAACTGTCTACCGGAACCAGGTCAAAAACCATTTATATCAACACAAAAGCTTTATGCCATAATATAAAAAAGAGTAGCTTCTTGCCTCCAATGCAGTCCTCTCGGAACGCTTCACCCGTCTCGGTGATTAACAGAACTGCAGAATATCCGACAAAAATGAAATTTTCAAAAAAGCAAGAACAAAACATTCTAATGACTGCGATAAGGAAATTCCGAATAAGAACCTTTGTTCAAAGTTATCTTTAAACGAAGTCTGGAGTTCTTCACATTCCAAACCACTTGCAAGTGCAATGAATGATCATTGCAAATAAAAAGAGAAATCATTTCTATTCTTCAGACCATAAATCTATAAGCTTTTCGATATTTTAGAGTAAAATCTTTGGAGTAAAGTGTTAACAGCTCAGGTTAGATATTCGATCGAGTCGAGTAACCTGTCGTTGTATACCATTTTGTCATTAAACGTACGAGAAAGAAATGGTTACAGAAACAACTCTCTACCCCTAATCGTGCATATAGAGTCATCTCTCGATTATAGGAATTATACAATGATAACCTTTCTGCTGCGAGATGCTTTCTACTCTTGTAAAAACGCCATTGGTAAGGGATGGAGCTTGGAGTACAGATCAGTTCATCATCTACATTTCCATGGGGGACAGGACACTTCAGCGATGTGGCAAATGGTGAGGCAAACGAACTTGGTTGTCTGAGTAAGCTTTTCGTCTATATAACCTATATTAGAAGAAACATTGAACTGCCGTCCGCTTCATGTAAACCTCAGCTTTAAGAGAATGCTAGAGATCAGTTGTCAATATTTTGACATGATTGATTAGTATTTGGATAGTTCATTTCACTTCGATGGCATCATTTATTTGGACAACTCACTCGCTAGATGACTCTTAAATGATCTGACAAATCTCAGTGGGAGTGAAATCAAAACTATTCACCGTTATTATCAGAGCTTTGAAGCATAGGCAAGGTTACATGATTAATGTAAAGTTTTTGACGTCCAGTTGATGAGTGAGCCTTTGCTTAAATTGTTGCACCATTACAACAAAATGCTATATTCCAATGATGGTCATCCTCCATCCCACTCATCTATAGTAAGGAAATATTGCATTTAAAGGCTTTAAGAATTGTCAGTAGGTGGTCCATGAATTATTTCTAAATTATAGATTACTCTCTAAAATGTTTGTTTTCCCTATATGAAGTTATGACAGTGTCTGTTTTGATACCCAGATGTAGGAAGTAGCTCTAAGCTCAGTACCCATGGATAACCATAGCAGCAGTCATGTTTGTATTAGTACATGTTCGCATTGATTCAGTGATTTGACATAAAAACTGGGATTGATTTTCAGGACATATGCTGTTCATTGCGTCCAACCGCATTATGAGCAACAAAATGTCCAATTAGGCGGCGGCATATAAAGAGGAATATTGAAATTAATGAACTCTGCAACCTCATTATGAATGAGCGTTTATTTTCAATATGAGACACGCAAAGTTTACATAACCGTTACCTCACTAAGTAAACTTCTGTCATTTGACCGGTGCGAAGTTACTTAAGACACAGGAAAAGATTCAGAAGAGTACTCTAATAGGTTTTACCTGGTTCTCAGTAAAGCATCCATTCTTCTTTTCAAGGAGGTCTTATGATATTTTGAGGGTATTCTTAGAGACTTGGTCGTTGAGAGCAGTTCATCGATTCCCTCACATAATCGATATGTAATATTACAACCAATGATGAAGCAAGCTAGTTCTTTCTTTTTGTAGTAGACTTTAAGCCGTTCGACTTAAATCAGGAGCGCTCTATTCTGTATCGTATATCTACCAAGTTT
The DNA here is from genome assembly GCA_963932295.1 of Tipula lateralis. Classification (NCBI taxonomy): domain Eukaryota; kingdom Metazoa; phylum Arthropoda; class Insecta; order Diptera; family Tipulidae; genus Tipula; species Tipula lateralis. The sequence goes on from OZ010737.1 coordinate 70,345,599, forward strand.
TTCGGAGTTTATACAGAGGACTATATATGAAGTATTCGTTCTCGACTGGCAAGATATTCACGCAATCCACCATCACAGTCTGCTAATATATATAACTCTTCATGAGTCACCCTTAATTTTATTGAGTTTTCAACTATCCGTATTTGGGAAACATAAGGCTCTGGCCAACTGTAACACATTCGGAATTATTAAAGCATATCTAGTCAAAACTGGAAGGTAATAAATCTTATGAGTACGAATGTTAGGAATTAGCTGCTAACATAAACAGAGTCTAAACGATTTAGTGAGGTGTTTAGAATAAATGGTCTCAATTAAGTGATTCAAAAGGCGTAGGCAGACAATCTTTAATTTTTTGGCGAATGGCCACCAGTATGGTAAGCGAGCGTGTAGTGTTGAGCAATCTATTATATACACCCAGCTTGATCCGTTCATAATCGTCAATCTAAACTTCTCTACAATTTCGTTTTTTCTCTTGTCTCTCCGTTTCATGTGTTGGTAAAAAATATACTGTTGCGATTGAGATCTGTATATGATCAGTGATTTTATACATAATGAAAGCTTCTTCCTGATGACTGCATTTAAATAAATCACTTCGTTTTCTTTCCATGAACTAATGGTATAAACAAATAAAATGATACATGCATTAGAATTGCCAACCAGATTTATAACACTGACTACTAAGACGTCTTGACGATACATTCATGGTTTGAGTCGCACCCAGTGGTTTTTGAGCCTACACAAATGGAGCTTCAGAAAGCTAGTTTACACATTTAAGACTAGCATAGTTAACACATCTATTAAACAGAACTGATGTGCTGAACAGATCTTATACATTCAAGTTCTGACATGCAACTGTAGCGTTTAGTACAAAGATACAATCATTTATCATCAAGTCACAATAAAAATTAACAAATCGAAGAGAAATATATCTTGTAATTCGCTAGCATAGTCGAGACATTGATTGCACACTACATATACGAATCTCACAATACCACGTATCAATTCCAGGAGCATGTGTCGGGCGAGATAGCTGTAAACTTCTAGATTAAGAGGTTAGTCAATGAATTGGTCTAAAAATCAAAACCGGCTTAATGCTTTACCAAACTTAAACAATGTGGATCTCTCCTTGTGTACAAACAAGCCGTAGTCAACCATTTTTGTAAAACTAACTTCTTTTTGTAACTGTAGCAGGTCAAAGTTTGATAAATTTAATGAATGTTTTGAAAGGGTTGGCATTGCTCAACTTAATTTCTTTTCTTTAGTAAGAACATTTAGTTTCACTAATTTTCAACTAACACAATTAAGACTATGGCAGATTAATCTTCCAAACTGAAAATGTAAGAAAATATCGAAAGAAATATTTGTAAACGAATGCAAACATTTCAATAGTCACATTATCTATAATCCATTTTAAGTATATAAACTCAAAATACAGGTAGTACTCAAGATAGTGCCTAAGTCAACAACAATAACACATTACAAAACATCAAATCTAAACACTCAGTTTCATTTGAATAATTTACACAACAATAAACAATATTCTTGGTTGATAATTCAAAATCATTCATGGAACATTTTCTTGTATACATTTATTATTTCTTATCTTCTCATATTTTCAACTCATCAAAAATAAATTTGGTCTTATCTATGCTCAAAATAAAAATAAAATAATTGCTAAATGTTCTATGATTATTCAAATTTTTTATGTTGTTTGTTATTTTAAACAACTTTAACATTTAAGACACAAGAATACATAACTCGAATCAAAATATAACTTTTTATTGTTCTTGAGCTAATTTCATATTTCCACGACGATTTTGTAAGCACACACAAAAGTGTTCAACATTTTTTTTGCTGTCAAGTTTGTTGTTAATTGGCAAAAAACCAACTACGAATAAATTTTCATTTTCCTATTTAAATATTGTTATTTTAATCAATTAAAATTGTTGTAATTATAAATACAAATACAGAAATAATAAATGTAAAATAGTTGGCTCTTCCAACAAGTGGTATTTTGGTCGGAAAATTATTTATGAACAGTTTTTGCAGGAAATGGAAGTGAGCGGAAAAACAATTTTTTACTAGTTAAAATGCAAAACCAATTTTTGTTGTAGACTCATTTATAACACGGAAGTTAACACTGTCGATGCCACAGATGCACAGTATTTACCCAAACCACTGTATCAGGCGTCATTTATTTTTCACTCTCACTTTTACGGGGCTCGGGGGTGCGCTTTAATAGGGTAGGAGTTGATCGTCTATAGCCATGATTTTGTGGTCTATATTCCAACTTTGCAACTATGTAGAGATCACCAAATGTGTCTAGTATACCTCCACGTGGTAACTCCCGGGCAACGTTAAAAAACGGCTAAATACTAGAGGCGAGTGGATTACACTATAAATATACGATATGCAATGAGTAAAACAGAAGGAAGTAATACCCCAGGTGGTACACCAATGGAAACATTGGGAAACCTACTCTCCGATGAGACTGGCTCTAAGGATTCTGGGGAGGGCCAATCCTTGCATACACAAAACAACAAGAATATGGAAATAATAAGCAGACCGTTCGAAAGACGAGGAAGGGTTACTAGATCTCCTCAAAAAACTTTTAATTTCGCATTTGAAAATACTAATATGGAACATTTCCAAAATAATATGGGTGCAGCAGCTGCACCCCAACAAGCAGGTATAACAACCACATATAATAATACTGAAACACCTTGTCTTAAACGTTTTGACACAGAACAAGAGCAAATGTTATACAACCAATGGCAAAAAGTAACAGAAGAGAAAAATCAGCAAAGCATTATTTTTCTCAAATTACAACAACAAATTAACGAGCTTAAAAAAGAAATGATGCAATTAAAGCAGCATAAAATCCAAGCAAAGCCATTAATGAAGCAGAATCAGTATACCAAATATAATGTCGAATATGGTAAATGTCAAACCGAATCATCAATGATACAGAACCAAGACACTAATTCTAAAACTAATAAAAAAGTTGAATATCAAACTGATGAGGAAGACTTAGCACGAATCCATTCGGTTTCTTTAGCTAAGTCTAGAAAAAATAAAAAGAGAAGGTTAAATAATACACCGTCACCACCACAAAATCACAAACATTGGATCAAAACACTCCTCCTCAAAAGGTTGAGACAAATGTCAAAAAAGATAAAAAAAATACCTCCCCCACCACCTATTATAGTAGATGATGTTAAAAACTATCACGCGTTCTACGATATAATTAAGGCGAGTGTTCCAGAAGAATCATTCATCACAAAATTGATGAGTCAAAATAAAATAAGCATCAATGTAAATAGCGGAGATGCATATAAAAACGTAGTGAAAACTCTGACCGAAGGCGCATTTATCTTTCACACGTATGAAAATAAACAAGAAAGGCCAATCAGAGTCATGGTAAGGAACTTACATCATACATGTAACCCAGAACGAGTTAAAGAGGAATTATCATCAAAACAATTTAAAATAATCAGTATAATGAACAAAATTAGCTGGAGAAATAAAAAGAAGCTAGACATGTTCGTACTAATATTCAGCAGTGACGAAAATATAACTAAAATTTATAAGATCACTAGTTTATTGGGCTGCAAAGTGGAAATTCAACCACTTAGAAAGTCTTACCTAATTCCGCAGCGCAAAAGATGTCAAGCATATGGACACACGCAAAAATATTGTGGCAAACTTCCAAGGTGTGTTAAATGTGCTGGACACCATCTAACTGGTGAATGCGACAATACGCAAGTTAATTAAAAGTGTGTACACTGTCATCCTGCTAATTATCGAGGATGTATTGTTGCAAAGGAAATGCAGAAAATTAAAAATCAAAGGATGAATAAAGCTCAAATGTATGGTCTGGCAAATCAGTATGAGAAGCAGACAGAACAGAATAACGGGCAACCTTTTAGCCGCCAATTAAGAACTGAAGGTGTTACATATGCCGAAGCAACTAGAAGCGATAGATGTTGACATCAGTCAAACATTACAAGATATGCTCATAAAATTAACTAAATTTGATTTGAGGCTACAAAAATTGGAAGAAAAAGCATTGGGAGCTAAACCCAAATTAATACAGAAATGAACAGCACAATGAAAATCATGTCATGGAATGCTAATGGTTTGCTGCGACATCAGCACAAGCTACAAGCAGTCCTCGATATTGAGAATATAGATGTGTGTCTTGTTTCGGAAACACATTTTACTAAACAATCCTTCATTACATTTAAAGGTTATTGTGTTTATCATACTATTCATCCAGATAATTCAGCCAGAGGAGGAAGCGCAGTCATCATTAAAAAAAATATCCAACATTTTGAAGAAGCAAAGTCTGAAAAAGAAGAAATTCAGGCCACAGTTGTTTATATAAAAACTAACAACGTTCCTATTGTAATGGCAGGATTGTACTGTCCACCAAGACATTCTATTAAAAACAAACAATATTGAGAGCTTTTCAAACCGCTCGGGAAAAGGTTCATCATATGCGGTGACTTCAATGCGAAGAATACTCACTGGGGTTCTAGGTTGACAACAACTAAAGGAAAAGAATAACTAATCGCTATTAAAGAAAATGGATGTGAATCCATTTCAACAGGAAAACCAACATATTGGCCAACTGACCCAGGAAAAATACGATGACCTCGATTCACTATCCAATGTTCGGCTCTTTTTAAGCCGTTTTTCATGACATCCTGCAACATCTCAAGCTGAATTTCTTCAAGTTCGTGACGAATGTTGTCTTTAAGATGTTGAATCGTTTGGGGCTTATTCACATACACTTTTGATTTTAAAAAACCCTATAAGAAAAAATCTGGTGCTGTTAAATCCGAAGATCTGACTGGCCATGCTAAATCGCCATTTCGCGAAGTCCGTCTTCGTGGATTCAATAATTGAATTGTTGAACAGGCGGTGTGTGCTGTGGCCCCATCTTGCTGAAACCACATGTCCTCTAGTCCTTGCTCATGTCTTGGTACCGTTTCGGCAGTAACAGTAATTTCAACACCATGGTCAGTTAAAAAAAAATTGGGACCAATGATGTTGTCAGCATGTATACACCATACAGTTGTAGTGGATGCAATGATGTTTGATGAATTGATTGAAGATTCTGTGTTCGCCAAAACCGACTGTTCTGTTTATTGACGTGGCCGCTGAGATGAAAATGGGCTTCGTCGCACATTACCATTTAAGACGAAAAATCTTCAATTTCACCAGACAGCCTTAGGATTGCATTATTGTACTCAACTCGTTGATCAGGATTACTCGGTAGCAATTTTTGGACTAATTGAATTTTAAAAAAAGTTTTCAAAATACGCCTTAAACTGCGTGTAGAAATGTGTAACTGAGAACCACGTCTCCGAATTGATGTTACGGGAGACTGCAACAAAATCGCGCATCAGAGGCACATTTTAACCGTTACGAGACGTCCGTTGTCCTCCAGAACGAGGCCTGTCTACTGTCGTACCGTACTGTCGAAAATTCACATGTAAACGATAAATTGTGGTTTTATAAGGCACTGGAATTTCTGCTGAGTGGCGAAATGTGTATATATATACACTAATGTATATGTGTGAATAATGGGACGATTATATTTCAATAAATATTATCACTATTTCTGCTCGTTCTTCACAAGACAATGGGTAAGGCAAAACTAAGCTAAACGTCACATAACCTAGATGGCGCGCAAATAAAATGGAAGCGGGACTTTTGTCCCACCCGGTATAAAATACCTTTTAGCACACTCTGTCAAACGGAGATTTAATGGCTTTATGAAAAGAAGTAATGATTGGTATAATAAGAAATGTTGTATCGAGCGAAAAATGGGAGTTTTCTTTAAACATTCTGGGTTAAAGAGTGTTCATCAAAAAAATATTTATATATAAAATTAAGAATAATTTGTATAAGGATGAATGGACAGCAAATAGCGACGAATATTTCCCGCGGCAAAGCTGAACTATTGCCACGGATCATCACCTATTTTTTCTTTAATATTTTCTTATTCTTAACATTAACAGAAAATATATTAATAGATCTATCGGTTTAATTTTGAACCACCGGTTATTTCGAATCTGGCAATGCTTATGTCATTCTATTGTGTCACAAAATTCAGTATATTATCTCCACTGAACCAAATAAATCGAATTCCGCTTGAGCAACGTTGGGATTTATTGGAAATTTATTTTCAAAACAAAACTCCCAATTAGTCGAAAATTGCACGAAAATGTCGTGCTAAATTTGGTACCCAACAGTTTATTGTTAACGTTCGTGAAACTGGTTTCATTATTGATGCGAAAGGCCTGAGCGTGCTCGTACGTACACCCGAAAATATCGAAGCTGTGGCTGAGTATGCGCGAGAATCTATCAACATCAACTCGTCATCGTTCTCAAGAATTAAACGATTCACTAGTTGACGTCGAATTTTTCAAACTAACAAAGTTCAATTGTTCAAGAGTTGAAGCCGCATGACTATCCGCTTCGTTTTCACTTCGCTAGATGGGCCAACGAGAAAAATTGCACGATGATATCGAATTTGCCAAAAAAATAATCTTTTCGAATGAAGCTCATTTTCATCTTGGTGGAAACGTTAATAAGCAAAATTGCCGTTTTTAAGGCTCAGAAAACCCACACGTGTTACAGAAGCTAATGTACCCATTATGAGTGACTGCTTGGTGCGGCTTGTAGACGCATCATTGGTCCATATTTTATTGAAAATGATGACGGCACAACCATTACGGCCAATGGAGACACCTATAGCACCATGGTATGTTTCATGGTGTTGATGTGAACGATGTTTGGTTTCAACAGGATGCAGCAACTTGCCAGACATCTCATGTCATAATCGAACAACATTGGACTATTTTCTGTGAAGCGCAGTTAAAGACAAGTGTTATGCCGACAAATCAAAGACAATTGAGCATTTAAAGGCCAACATTCGTGATGCCATTGCCGAAAGACGATCCCATACACTCGAAAAAGTAATGTTATCAGAGTGAACCTTACTAGCACTTAAGAACACTACTTTAAAAAACTGAATATCTTGCCAATGTGGATTTGATTGGTTGCACAACCAATCTCCAGGAATAATTGCTTAAATATATGTATACTATATTTATGCAATTATTATTACCGATAAAACAGAACTATTTTCATAAAAATAATTCAAAGATACAAAAACCAGAAGAGACGTAACACAATCATGATAAAATATATACAAGATGCACTACGGCTAACTCGACAAGAAACAAATTAGAGACAAATTAAATCAAGAGGAGACCAAATTTTGTCAAACCAATTACGAAGCAAATTTGTCCTTGGATGTTTGAATAAAGATCTTTTAGCATGACCATAAATGATTTAATTTGTATACAAGTATAATTTCAGATGAGTTATTAAATTAATATATAAAAGTATAAGATGTATAAGTATGAGTCATATCACCATTAAGAATTACTCGTGACATAAAATTAAAATGAGATGCAGTTAGTATAAATTAATAAAGCTAATATTGTGGCGACCTACTCCAAATAGTTATAGATTACTCGAGTAGAGTACCCGACAAACACTTAAGTATAATCTTGTACCATTTAAGTACTAGGTGATTATAGATATACTACAACAGTAGTTACAACAAAAACCACATATCGTCACGAAGCATTTTTCCGTTAATTTCAGGAATGTGAGAGTAATAAAAGCTATTCTTAAAAATGTATCGTTCAACCTTCGACCAGTAATTCCCAGAATTTCAAATAGATTGTTAGATACTATTGTCAAAATGAAACATTTTAATAAGAAAAGTATATTATCACCTTCGATAAGGTGACACCTTGCGATTAGACAAATCGCAAGGCGAATGAAGAACTTTGATCATCACCGTAATCCTGGTGTTCATAAACAACCAGGAGGCGTTAAAATCGCTTTTCGGAAAGAAGCACAAGTGGAATGAGCGACTACAGTCTTCCCCCGAAAATTAAGCTTAGGTGTTATAAGTGAATAATACGCCTACGGAGCGTACTACTCGTTTACAACGCCTATGCGTTCTATTACAGTCATAATAAATACAATATAACTTTTTTTGCCTAAGCAAATTAAAATTGTACAAAATAATTCTGGTGGCAAAAATTGTAATTACAAATATGCTTTAATAAAACACCAGCGAAAATACATTATGTTTTGATTGTTTTTACGGCGAACATACGTGCTAATATTTTTTTTTATATTGCTGACAGGGTTAAAATTGAATTACTTATTTACATGGATAGTATTACATATACAATGTATATATTATACGCAAACTTTACCACAGCTCTAAACGCTGATATCGTTTAAACTCAATTTTACCACTAATAAGTTGAATATGTGCAGTTGTATTCAATCCTTAACATAAACGGAGTTTTTCGGTATTTTCCACTGAACTTGTAATAATAACCTTTTAAACATTCATTTTTTTTGGCTTTTTGTTTCGAATTTTTCGATTTGAACTGTACGGGAACATTAGATGGTGTTTTATTTTATATAAAATTTTGAATATTAAAGTGCTAAAAGTTCAAAAATTTTCAGCATCTGTGTATTTTCAGCATCTGTCTTCAGCATAAAATGTGTATTGTATATAGTGAAACACCATATGTATGTATAGTGCAAAATAATAAAAATAAATAATCAGCTTGATTCACTCAGAATATATATGATGACCAAAGTATTAGTAATACAGTTTGGTTACTTTAACACTAGTATTTTTGCTTACATCACCAATTCTCTACTTAAATCTAAAAACTAAACATTTTGCTACTTGGTTAAATCAATAATTGATCAAAATTTAGTTAACCAAAATATTGGTACGTGAATTTGGTTAAATTATCTAAAAAAAAATAGTTAAACAACCTAAGAATATATTTAAAATAACAAAGTTAAGTTTTTTCATTAATTAGTTACTTTGCCCCAACAATTTAGCAGTGTAAACTAAGTTTTTAGTAACATTGACTAAATAATAATTATTTTTCAGAAAATTTTTAAAAGAATTTTGATAAAATATACCTTGATTAAAGTAACAGTATGTTTTTCACCAACAATGGTTTTGTTTAACCAAATATTTAGTTCAAATAATCAAAAATCTTGGTTACTAGAAAACAGGATTGTATTAGAAATGCAATTTTACATGTCAGATTGTTTGGTTTTTCTTCAATGAAAACACGTTTGTGTTTCCCAATTTTGGACTTCTAACTCGTCTGCGGATAAATTTAATAAAAATTTGGGGAGCATACAAATTGGGCATAAGCGATGTTGTATGGTCAAGTGACAGCGAGCAATCGGCGAGTGAAAATATGGGAAAACCTTAAAATATGGGAATTATTAGCTCTGGAAATGTCCTAAGACACTAGAGGGGAACAATAAATATGTATTTTGTTGTAATTTTAAATGTTACGGACAGTTTCGACGAGTTGGTACGAATATGGGATGTATAGGAACGGCTAAATGTTTTAAAACAATTCCGGCCCATTCAGATCCTGTGTTGGCGGTGCATTTCAAGCGTGGAAATTTCCATCACACCCGGGTTCGTTTGTTAAATTTTCGCCAAATGGCAAGAATATATTGGCTGAACACTTGACAATACATTGAAGCTGTAGGATTACTCGAAGGAAAGTATTTGAAAACATGAAATGAATGTAATATAAACTTATTTTATTAAATAAAGAATAAATATACTAACATAATGTGTTGTTTAATCTCATGTTGAATATACCCTAGCCAATTGTTAAATTATTCTAAATTTTTGGTAAATCAATTGATCAGTACAACCAAAATAATCTCACATATTGACTTAATTTGGGACTATATAAAATAATAAAACTTGTTAAACATAACTAAGTCCTGTGAAATTTACTTTTTTTTTACTAATTTAACTTTTTTATTTGGTTATTAAAAACAATTATTTTTTTATATTCAAAAAATAACCAAATACTTTTGGTTAAAGTAACTAAATGTTTTATGTATATAACCAAAGTTTGGTTGTTTAGAGTTCAAAATTATTTTTACCAAGATTTTAGTTATTTATTTTACTAAGGCATTTGGTTGGTTGAAAAATACTAAGATTTTGGTTAAATTGGTCTAGGTTTTTAGTGTTAATTCTGTGTGTTGTTTTACAATTAAAAAAATAGTTTATGGTAATATGATAGTTGTTTGATACCTAAAATATTTACCAACTAAATATTTATCTGTACTTTTAGATCTTAATTTACACAACCAAGCTATGTCAGATACAAAGAAACGCAAAAGTTATTCACAAAAATTTAAAATTGACGTTTTATGTGAATATGAAGCTGGTATATAAGGAAAGGGGTGGCATAGTTTGTCGAATAAGTATTGTATTGGGACATCAGTTCTTCGTGGTTGGTTTCAACGAAAGTCACAACTATTGAAATGCTTAAAAGATAATACAATTCAAACAAGAGTGGCACGGCGATTACCGGGAGGTGGAAGGAAATTAGAATTTGAAGAAATTGAGAAGGACGTTTTAGAGTGGATAAATGAGCGTGCCCATTTATAACAATTTTAAGGCATCGACTGGTTGGAGTGAACGTTTTAAAAGTCGAAATAATCTCGTGGCACGTCGCCAAACAACTACAAAAAAACTATACCCGAAAATGTTCAAAATATAGTTAAAACATTTTTGCAAGAAATTCACGATATAATCGATAAACAAAAAATTAAAATGTGTAACGTAATTAACTTTGACCAAGTTCCACGGTATTTTGAGTCGGAACATAAGATGACAATTACCAATAAAAGCGCTCAAAGTGTTTTGATGAAAAAAACCAATTCAGGCCATAAACGTTTTACTGCACCATTGGCCATAACTATGGATGGAAAATTTCTTAAACCCCATTTGCTGTTTTCAAATATGAAAAATAAACCGAACGTTAACATCAAGTGTATGATCGATGTAAATAAAACAGGAATGTTTAATGATCATATACTTAAAAATTATTTAAAGGAAATTATACTTAAAGGACCACAAACATGCTTCGCTCGAGAGCCCATTTTGTTAATTATGGTTTCTTATGGTAGCCACGTCAAATTGCACGAGAGTAAATATCTTGAAAAATATGTTTTTGTCGTACTGGTTGTACTGGTTCCACCAAATTTAACGAGCATTTTACAACCCTTGGACGTCGCTATAAATCACAAAGATTCGAAAACTGTAGAAAAAAAGTTATTCGAAAATAGTCGGGCTATGACACAAAGAGAAAATCTATTATTTTCAAAAACATCTATATTGCTGCACAGCATTATCGAACAAGAACCAAACGATTGCAAATTGATCAATTACTGGCTTTCAGAAATATTTGGCTAATTTTTCAGTAAAATTTGAAATTATATAGAGCCTGAAACTTAAGAGTAGATGAAATATTAAAGGCAACTATAGGGACGATACAACGGTCGCAAGTATATCCCTTCCAACCAATCAAATAAGCCATACAAAATTTTAGGTATAGTCGAAATTTGTTATTGAATGGATAAATTTGTATTGATTGTCAATTTGGAGAGAAAAGCGCAAGAAACTGCCGCCAAATAAACTGGCACGCCGTTACGTAAACAAAGTACGTACTATAACTATGGTGCAACCGCCTAAGTGGCGTAGTGGTTAAAGCTGCGGCAGTTGGAGCGGGAGGTACCGGGTTCGAATCCCGATAGGGGCAGGATGCAAAGGAAGTTTTCACCATGAGATTACGATCTGTGGTGTGAATGAACACATCTACGACTATGTTGGAGTACAGAACTCATGGGATGACCCATCTTTCATGTCGGCACTATAGGCCGGCATGAAGCTTTGCAATGTGCAGATGGTTAGGAAAATCGTCCTCGAATTGCCTGTAATGGCGTAAAAGTAAGGACGTAAATAAGCGAACCGCGAACAAGCTGGGAGTGCCTTGAGCCCCAAAAACAAATTAGAGATAAAAAAAAAACTATGTTGGAGCGCGAAGTTATCGAGTTTTTATCCCGATTGTTGCAGGGTGCAAGATGATTTTCTATCATCTGATTACGATCGGTGGTGTGAATGAACACACCGGTTAATTCTCTGTTGACTTTAGAATCCATAGGCCGACCCATCTTCGATATCAATACTATACGCTGGCATCGAGCTTTGCAATGTTAAGATGGTCTTTACGTAAGATCGGACCTATAACCGCACGTCCAGGGGAGGTTACAATGGACCAATTGTGACGCAAAAAAAATTAATTTTTTTATTAGTTTTGCTCTTGCTGAAGATATTATTTCAACCGAAAACAACAATCATAGGAACAATTCAGAGAAATATACTCGATTTCAGCGCGTGTTTTTCGCACCCATCTTTAGGATTGCATAGAGTTTGTATCCATATAAGTAATTGCACATCAGATTGTGCCTACACAATTTTATGGTGAAGAAATATTCTATAAAATCAAAAATCTAAGCTTTTGATTGATGAAAATATCTTCGCGCGAAAATTAGTCATCAAACACTATAACTCAACATATCCATCAGTTTTATATGTATTTTTTTGATAACTGAAGATAAAGAACAGTTTCTGTGAGTTGAATTACAGAGGTTCTGTGTAGATTATTGTTATTTAGCATAAACTGTACTCAGATCATTTTCGCTGATTTCATTTTTAAGTTGTAGTTGACATCTGTTATATTGTTACTGTGTGTATTGTGGTCAAAGCAATACTTTATGAAAGTCATAGTGTATTTTTTTACTTAATTAATAAACAAACTCCGCATTGTAACCCATGCTTTCTTGTATTCTCATGAATGCGCGAAAACCATTATTTTTTACCATACTGGCCTTGTGGTTTATAAATAGTATACTTATTAACCCTTACGGTTATCATCATCATTTGTGGTATCGTGTAAAGAAATACCACCACAAACTTAAAAGCTAAATTGATTTCAGAATTTATAAAAGTACAAAAATTTCCCTTTTCTACCTTATTATTTGTTAAAAGCTCTCTTGTACACCTAATTACATCTATATACAATAAAAAACGAGATGATTGGAAGAAAATATGATAAAAGGATTGCAACTTGCAGTTAGAAAATTTAACAACACATTCCACCTCATAACCTTTCATTTCAAATCCTAACAAATTAGCTTCTTCCATAAATCCAAAATTATCACTGCTGTTTATAGATATATTTTAATATCGATCATCTGTATTATCTACCTCCGTCCCTTTTATATTTGAATACCCAAACTCCTTTAGAGTCCTCCATGATTCAGCATCATCATCAACTTCTTTCATATTTCAAATTTCAAGACTATATTATCAATGAAATGTGATTTGTAACTGGACAAACCGTTGACGAAAGCTTAACCGTTGACGAAAGCTTAATCATTACTGTACCGATACAAATTAGCATACGACAAACTTACAGCAAAATACCTTCGCAAGATCAAATTGAGAAAATATGACAATAAAAGAAGACGAACTTAATGATACACATCTACCAAAACAGGTTCTTCATCAATTATCCGTGATACACATGAACATATTTTCAGAATCGTTACATATCTACTTCAGAAAATATCCAAGATGAAAAAGCTTCATCAACAAGAACTCGCTTGATCTTGCCCAATTAAACCTAGATAATCAGTCTTATCAATGTTGGACCACATAACATCTTCTTAGTTATACTAATGAAGAAAAATAGTAGGATCAAACAGTTTTGGAACTTTAGAGTGTTTTAGGTGCAATCCGGCATGAATGGTTTCTACTTTTATCATTTACGAATGGTCTAAGAACCACTTTAACCTTAATAAATTCAAAAACCTTTAATTAGTCAATTGCCCAGGCATTACCTTATAGAGTTAAATAATTCTTTTGACCAACATCATCATGTTTGTGTATACAAATGAATATGGTATGTTGGTTCCACAATTTTGTTTTTGTTTTTTTTTTTAAATAGGAAACTTTCAACATTTCACCATAAATTATTTTAAATAAATAAAAAACCTTTTCGAAATGTAACATCTAAAATAATTAATTTGTTATGTATGTACATGGGAGTGTGTTGATTCTATGTTCTATATTTAGAAGCTTTTCCATCAAGCTTTTACAAGGGTGAAGAGATTTTTATTTTATTTAGCACAAAAAACCAATTTAAAAATTCCATTTATGAAATATCAAAAGTTTTGTTTTGTATTATCAACATAAGCAAGGACGTGCCCAGTTTATTGTTGGTGTTATGATGTTGTATATACAAACATAACTCGAATTTGAAACAGATTTTTAATCTAATTAAATGCTACATGGCATGGTACACGATCCATCTGGAATTAAGATTTGTATTCAGTTTTGTTCTGAAAATTAATCAGCCCTGAATAGTTTTATGAACAAAATTTTTCTGTGTACAGCATAAAATTACGTCAAGTTAGTGACACAAAAGTTAAGAAATTATAAGGAAATAAAACAATTTTCAAAGTTTGTGCAGAAACACAAATAAGAATAAAATTTCCAACAACATTAAATTCCAGCACAGAACAAACTACAATGCTGAACATCTGCTAGCTTCGGTATACTTTGAAATACTTTCTTTGCTATGTAGCTAATTGGAAAGAAGAAAATTCATCAAGTTTCCAACTAGACTCTAGAGTAAAGACAAAAAGACAACATTATGGTAGAATATGTTTGTGCTTTACTGCATTTCGTTTCGAACTTATTTTAAAATGCTTTCGAATTATGTAACATAAGCAAATTGAAAACTGCATTTAAAGTAAGAACTATAAACTTTTTGTTTATCTTAACAAAAAAACGAAAACTTAACAAACCAAGACAAATTTTTTTGCTTGTGATTTGATTAATGGTAGTTTAACACCAGTTAAGCCATAATCTTTGAGCATTCAAATTTGTAAATTACATTAAATACATGGGTTTGGTAATTGTTATTATGCAAGAACAACTAATACATTTACTGTGGTAAATATAATAGGCCAAATTAATCACATGTGACGAATTAGTTTAACTGAAATGACGAAGGATATCGCTAATGTTGTGCTCGCTCATCAGTACGTAGACACAAGATCAAGAGTTAGCATGGGGAACGCACATTAAATTGGAAAATATAGGTTACTACTGAGAAGAAACGGTGGCCTTGATATTGAACCAAAACACCTTATGATAGATACAATGTATGATAGACGGTTTTAGTATTCCAGTACCTTCGACCGAAAACAGTGTACGTACTTAAACTGTGATCTATTAATTTTGATTTAAATATATTTTCTTTGCCTCTCGGAATTATTCATAAAATGGTACGACGTCGGTGTCCACCCTTGTTTCGTAGTAACAGGTGAATACAAATTTATTGTATTTGGTACTGGTAATTGTATGAGTATTATATGTATGTAAGTAATTCTAAAATATTGAAAAAAATACAATAAAAAAAATGCATTTTTATTGGGAATCAGCTGATTTAAAATACAAACAAAACAAGTAGAAATTATGGAAGATCGAACGGGGATCTGTCTCTTTGGATTTGGATCGTCAAGGCGATAACAACTGCAAGCGGAAATAAAATAAAAAAATAAAAAATTATAATATTACATTACATATATATATATATATATCTTATGTATAAATTAAATTAAACATTTAATTATTAAAAATTTAACAATATAAACAATAAAAAAAAAAAAAAAACTTAATACAATTAAATAAATATTTAGAATATAATAATAATTATCGATCCGCAATATTGGCACGCGTAAAATCTATATTTGGAAACACCAAGGTTGAAGATATCCAAAGGTGCCCAACATTATTCGGAAGTCAAAATAATAGAATAATTATTTAAAAGGTACCTTAGTTATTTAAGTTTCAGTTTATAATTAGTATAAGTTTATATATTTTAGTTTGGTGATTGGTTTAATTAAATTAAGTGTTATAGTTTTCTAATTTCTCAATGTAATTTCTTTTTGCATTGTTTGCTTTATACACCTATTAATATTCATAATAAATTTATTTGAATTTTCTTTATAATATAATTCGATCTATCTACTTGTTTTTATCTTGTGATTTGCCCGAGTGATGCATTTTTGTTTGGTAATATGATATTTTAACTATTAAAATATTGAGGGGCTGTGGACATGTAAGTCGTGGTCGAAGTGTATCAGTGATTCAGTTCATTCAAACATATACATATACATATTAGTGTTTATTATTATTATTATTTAAATGGATCGAAGTGCGAACTATTTTTAACCCACGACATATATAAATTAACCTCCACCAAACTGAGCTGGGCAATACAGTAGCCTTCGATCCTTATGTAAATGGATTTGATCTTTAAATCAAAATCATTACATATGGCGCCCAAATGATACGGTAACGAGTTTAAGTTTTTTTTTATGTGAAGTTACCTCGTGTTAGTGAAATTTTTGTAAGCAGTTACATTTAAAATCATGTGCTGGTTTTTTTTTTCTTGTTTGTTTGTCGGATTTTTCTCGTAATTACAATTACAGTTTCTTCAAAATATGAATTTGATATTGTAAGTGGTATTACGATTTGATTACCGTACAGCATTCAATGAATTTAAATTTCATTAATATTTTTATCTTTTCATTTTTTTTGTCTTATTTAATCTTAATTTCAATTTTTATTCATTGATATCTGCAATTTGTATATGAAATCAATGATAATCAATTGTTGATGGCCGGATTATTATTTGACAAAAATTAATTTAGTTTCTTTTTAATTTGGAATATGTTAACGTATATACCACTTAGTGTTTGATTATTGGTTACACATTTTCCAAATGCAACAATTATGATTTTCTTTTTATTTCTGATATGTATATATATATATAAAAAAAAAAATAAATAAATAAATAAATTAAACTGGATGAACTGTGCTTTTCCACGATTGGCGTGTCCATAGCCCTTACACTTACTCATATAATTTACCATACTCTGTTTTGTTGTTAATTTCGTAATCTGTAAAGTCAAAGAAAAATTAACTAAAACGTGAATTTTAAAACGTGAATTTTATAACATTTTATAACAATCAAATTTTTTTTATTCCTTATTCTTTCTTCTTAAAAAAATTTATTTTCTTTATATTTTTCTGAATAAAATCCGAATATTTTATTATTTTAAATTTCTGCGATTGAAATCGTAAATTATCTAATTAATTATTATCAAAAATTATTAATCAAAATGGATGCAAATTATCTCGATCCTGATGAATTCGAAATCGAATGCACGGTCCGTAATCTCAAAGCTGCTCCACTTGATAATCTCAATTCTTTACAAGTGTCGTTTCAGGAGGAAGCTAAACACCATCCTCTTAAGCCTGCTCAAGCTCACAATGCCGCAAAGAAACGTCCTAGTGACGAAATTAAATTGTGTACTAATAAATTGATAGAGCAAAGACGAATTATATCTCAAATTTCAGACATAAAGAAAGTAAAAGAGATTTCCTTAGGGCGTATAAAAACTAAAATTTTACATGTTATAGAGCGTTTGCGTCGCTTGTCAAGTACTAGTCGGCGTTATAAACATTCTTGTCTTAAGTTGAAAGAAACTGGTGAAAATCTTTTATCGAAGCTAGAAGCTTTAGGTGAAGAGGATCCAGATCTTGATCAAACAAAGCAAGATCTAGATGCTTTAGATTTACCTGAAGATGAATATGTTACTTCTGAAGAAGAGTTGGACATTGCACGACGTGTGCAAGAACCAATTCCTTCTACCATCATTCCAAAAATATCTGAAGAATTACCTCCATCAGATATGGCAAATGTTTCGGCATTGATTAGTAACCATACTGAAGAATTAAAGGAGAAAAAACTACAACAATCCACACCGAATTATGCATTAAAAGATCAAGTATTTTCTACTGGTTCTCAGGAATCTCAAATCAAAAATAATATATCTGAAATCCAAAAACCCGATATAACGTTATCTTCTCAAACTATTAATTCTGTAGCCAAATGGAACTTATCCTTTGACGGAACCCAACGCGAGTTGTCTGTTAAAGATTTTTTATTTAGAGTAAGTCATCTAGCAATTGCATACGGTGTGTCAGATGTCAAATTACGAAATGAGATATGTTTATTACTTAAAGGAGTTGCTGCTAACTGGTATTGGTTGCATATCAGATTGCATCCACATATAACTTGGCAACAGTTAAAGCAAGACTTCGAAAATCGTTTTAGGGATCATCGTACTGATTATGACATTCGGCGGCTCATAGAGAGTAGAAAACAATTGCCACGAGAGACCTTTGTAGAATTTTATAACGCTATTCAATCTTTGAATTTGCAATACTCCAATCCACCTCCTGAACTAGAGACATTACATATGTTAAAACGTAACATGCGGCCAGGTCTTCAGAATTCTATAGCTGGTAGAAAAATTAAAAATATTGACGAACTTTTGCAGAGTTGTATAGCACTAGAAGATTCGTGGCAGCGAACCCATTGTGATCCAGAACTTCTTTGTAGTCGAAAATCTATTAGTGAAATTAACTACCTAGAAGAAACTACGTTCAGTCCCAGGTCTGATATCCATAATAACCATAATCTTCAAAACATTTCCACCGTTTCCTTTGCTCATACTCAAAAACCATCCACTTCACAGAATCATCAAAAATCTAACATCCTTGATTCCAATTTCAATATCTGCTGGAACTGTCGAGATATTGGGCATACTTATGACATATGTACCAAAGAGCGTACCAGATTCTGCTATGGATGTGGTCGCCGGGATATATTTAAACCTAATTGCTTTCGTTGTAATCCGGGAAACGAGAAATGGAGGAACCGCAATACTGGGAATGTGGTCCCTCACAACAGAACTCTCAGAACTACCGAGACAGCGAGCAATACCGACCCCGAACTACAATAAATTTTCAAACCAATTTTAACACGAATAACTTACCATCTCTTTCATCTCCATCTCGATCTTCTATACCAATTAATGATTCCAATAATAATTACCACAGAGTTTCTATAAAACCTTTTTCTGAAAGACAGAAAAGACGTGTGCAGAGATACTGGTGGAATAGGAGAGCTATGCGTACAAATATCTGCGAAACATGCCTTTCTGAGGATAATGATGAACGTCCCTATGCAGACGTAACAATACTGGGTGATAAGTATCGCGGGCTTTTAGACAGCGGCTCCACAATAACTGCATTAGGCGCTGGTAGTGAAATCTTTTTATCTAATCCTCAATATCAGGTTCATTATCTTCCGTCTCATGTTAAAACTGCCGGTGGAGATTTAAAGCGAGTTTTTGGATATTTGTGGACTAAAATAACTCACGCAAATCAAGAAAAATTTATAAAAATATTCCTAATTCCCAGTCTAAAACAAAAGTTATACCTGGGTATTGATTTTTGGAAAGCGTTTCGAATTATTCCATCTCTTTTTGCCCCTTCGAATTCACATATTCCATCTAAGTTATTCACCGTATCAGAAATTTCTTCTACTGTCGAAGAACGTAATATTAACTCAAATAGACATGCCTTAACTAAAGAGCAAGAAAACGTAGTAGAGAAAACTATTAAATCATTTCCATCATTTGCCGATCTTGGACTCGGTAAAACAAATAAATTATCTCACTCAATTAAAATTGTTGAAGGGGTTACACCCATCAAACAGAGATACTATCCTGTTAGTCCACCAGTCCAAGCAGATTTGTACCGAGAGATTGATCGGATGTTAGCCCAGAAAGTAATTGAGGAGTCAAACAGCTCTTGGAGTTCCCCTGTTGCATTGGTCCGAAAACCCAATGGTAAAGTTCGGTTGTGTCTTGATGCACGTCGACTTAACGAAGTAACGATCAAGGACGCGTATCCCCTGCCAATCATTGACGGACTCCTAAGCCGACTCGATCAGACCAGATTCATCTCCAGTATTGATCTGAAAGATGCATTCTGGCAGATTCCGTTGGATCAGGATTCTCGAGACAAAACAGCGTTTACGATTCCTGGCCGTCCTCTTTACCAGTTTACGGTAATGCCATTTGGGTTATGTAACGCCCCACAAACTATGTGCAGACTAATGCACAAGGTGATCCCCAATGAGCTACAGGACAGAGTATTTGTATACTTGGATGATCTTCTCATCACTTCTGGATCTTTTGACGAGCACATTAGATTACTCCAAAGAGTTGCACATCTTTTGAGAGAAGCTAATTTAACTGTTAATCTCGCCAAGAGTAACTTTCTGCTTTAAAGCTTGCGTTATCTCGGATTCATTGTTACTGATGGTAACCTACGTGTTGATCCAGAAAAAGTTTCAGCGGTCACCGAATTTCCTGTACCGAACACAATCAAAAAGGTACGAAGATTTCTTGGTCCTACTGGCTGGTATCGTCGATTTATACCGCAATACGCAACTATCGCCTCTCCTTTGTCGGACCTTTTAAAGAAGAATCATAAATTTGTGTGGTCTTCGAAGGCTCAACAAGCGTTTGATGCATTAAAACACACTTTATGTATCGCTCCGGTTTTGGTTTATCCGAATTTTAAGAAATCATTTTGCATTCAGTGTGACGCAAGTAGTGTTGGAGTAGGCAGTGTTCTTACACAGATCGGTGATGATGGTGAAGAACATCCAATAGCCTATATGTCTAAAAAATTAAATCACACACAGCAGAATTACTCAATTACAGAACTGGAGTGCTACGCAGCTGTCCTTAGTGTTAAGCATTTTCGGATATATATTGAAGGTAGCCACTTCACTATAATTACCGATCATGCGTCGCTCAAATGGCTCATGAACAGCAAGGATCTGAGTGGACGATTAGCTCGATGGAGCTTAAAGCTGCAAGCTTTTGATTTTTCAATTAGTCACCGCAAAGGCACTCTGAATGTTGTTCCAGATAGTCTATCGAGAATGTATCTAGATGAAATGCGAATCGCAAGTATAAAAGATATCCTTTTAAACCAAATTCCTCAATTAGATCTTACTTCTTCCAGTTTCAAGGACCCAGAATACATTAACCTGGTAACCTCAATATCCAATTCGAAAAAAAAATTAGAAAACTTTTTTGTTAGAGACGGTAGAGTCTTTGTCAACGTGTCGGGACGACATAATATAGATTGCACTGATATATCTCCCTGGAAAATTTACGTTCCTTCTTCACTAAGACCGGAACTCATTCAAGCCTCACATAATCCACCTACTTCAAGTCACCCAGGTATTAAAAAGACATTGTATTTACTACAAAGATATTTTTATTGGCCTAAGATGCTAGCTGATGTCCAGGACTATGTAATGAAATGTGTTAGCTGTAAAACTTGTAAAGCGAAAAATTACGTTACTCAACCAATGATGGGAGTTCAGGCCCAAGTTGAACGTCCAATGCAGAGATTGTATATGGATTTTCTGGGACCATATCCACGTTCGAAAAATGGAAATTCATTTTTGTTTATAGTGTTGGATCATTTTAGTAAATACGTATTTTTCAAAGCGATGAGAAGTGCTACCGCTAAAAACGTTTGTTCGTTTCATATACAATCTCTGCATTGGACGTTCAACTTGGGCCTGAACTCCCATCATTGGTTGAGTAACGTAATTTTTCGCTTTACAAGTTTTACATATTGCGGATCGATAATTATTATTATATTCTAAATATTTATTTAATTGTATTAAGTTTTTTTTTTTTTTTATTGTTTATATTGTTAAATTTTTAATAATTAAATGTTTAATTTAATATATATATATGTAATGTAAGATATATATATATGTAATGTAATATTATAATTTTTTATTTTTTTATTTTATTTCCGCTTGCAGTTGTTATCGCCTTGACGATCCAAATCCAAAGAGACAGATCCCCGTTCGATCTTCCATAATTTCTACTTGTTTTGTTTGTATTTTAAATCAGCTGATTCCCCATAAAAATGCATTTTTTTTATTGTATTTTTTTCAATATTTTAGAATTACTTACATACATATAATACTCATACAATTACCAGTACCAAATACAATAAATTTGTATTCACCTGTTACTACGAAACAAGGGTGGACACCGACGTCGTACCATTTTATGAATAATTCCGAGAGGCAAAGAAAATATATTTAAATCAAAATTAATGAAACGAATTGTGATTCGTTACAGTCGCGGGGACGTACTCACGAAACCCTGAATGTCTCATACCCGGGCAAAAGAAAAACTTAACTATATAATCAAATAAACTTAAATATTAATCAAAACTACGTGGTTATATCTCTAGCGTGATAAACTCCAATGCTCTTTCCGTCTCTTTCGAGCTCGTATGCTACTTTTCCAATCCTCTTTAAAATTGTGGCATCAATAAACTTGCGAGCTAATTTGCCGGAAAACTTCTTTGAAGCATTACTTTGCGTGTAGTTTTTAACAAATACCTTTTGTCCAATGGCAAATTCGCGGTGAGCACTTCGAAGATTGTATGTGTGTGCTGATTTATCATATGCTTTTTTAAGATGTAGAAGAATAAGCTCTCGACATTTATTCATGCGATCAGCTTTATACTGAGGCGAGATATCTCGTTCACCAGTTAAGTTAAGTTCACGTAGAAGACGATATTCTGTCGCATGCGATATAAGGTGCTGACCAAATAAAATGAAGTGCGGCGAAAATTTAGTTGAGTCATGAATGGCATTGCGAAGCGCATGACCAATTTCCGGCAGATGACTATCCCAGTGTTGGTGGTCCTCACCGATATAAGCTCGGATCGCTGCTAAAATAGACCGATTTACACGCTCTGATAAGTTTGATTGAGGACTATATTTAGGCGTATAGATATGATTTATTCCATATTTATCAAACAAATCACTTAATAGTTTTGAATTAAATTGTTGTGCGTTATCCGATATTATTGATTCAGGTACTGAGTATTGAAGAAAGATATTGTCTTCCAGAAACGAACAAACGTTTTTAGCGGTAGCACTTCTCATCGCTTTGAAAAATACGTATTTACTAAAATGATCCAACACTATAAACAAAAATGAATTTCCATTTTTCGAACGTGGATATGGTCCCAGAAAATCCATATACAATCTCTGCATTGGACGTTCAACTTGGGCCTGAACTCCCATCATTGGTTGAGTAACGTAATTTTTCGCTTTACAAGTTTTACAGCTAACACATTTCATTACATAGTCCTGGACATCAGCTAGCATCTTAGGCCAATAAAAATATCTTTGTAGTAAATACAATGTCTTTTTAATACCTGGGTGACTTGAAGTAGGTGGATTATGTGAGGCTTGAATGAGTTCCGGTCTTAGTGAAGAAGGAACGTAAATTTTCCAGGGAGATATATCAGTGCAATCTATATTATGTCGTCCCGACACGTTGACAAAGACTCTACCGTCTCTAACAAAAAAGTTTTCTAATGACGTCGTACCATTTTATGAACAATTCCGAGAGGCAAAGAAAATATATTTAAATCAAAATTAATGAAACGAATTGTGATTCGTTACAGATCAATAAAAGACAAAATTGACGTAAAAACTAAGCAAAAGTTGAACTCATCCGAGTAAATCTTCTCGAAGCCAAAATAACATCGTATTGATTTCAAATGAACGTACTTAGGCTGTTCTAGACGAAGGCCCAAATAGGCAATTTTTAGAAAACAGTAATTTTTATCATTTGGCATTTTCGAATCTATCACATGGTAGCTCTCATTTGAACAACGTATAAATAATTTTATTTAGGAATTAATTACTCCCTCTTGCAGGTGACATAATTTAGATGACTAGCAAAGAGAATTCCTGTCAAATGTTGTAATCGTTTCTGGTGTGTGACAAGAAAATGCACTACCCCAATAATGATCAATCAATCAATCAATCTTTTGTAAAAATTAAACCTCGTAAAATAATATTTTATCAATTGGTTGCACATTAACTCATGACAATATGTGTGGAAGACTATAAAAAAGGATATGGAGGTGTACATTGTGAAAGCTCGTGTTTCGTGTTCTCTAGGTCTATGTATTCAAAATATTTACGAATGCGATTAAGCTTAAAATGACTAGATTATTGCTTACATCTTTTTCATGTATAGGAATGGGATATCATGGAACCTTGACAGATGAGTCATATTCAATTTTTGAAAAAATATTTGATTTCACAAAACGCGACTTTCATGTCAATTATCGACCATTAAAGCAGAAGACAAAAAGTTATGGTACAAAAAACTCTTACGAGTAGGCCACCTTGCTGAAGGAAATAAAGTTATATCCATGTGCTGCTGATATTAAGGTGAAGAAAATAAATCAGCATTTTTGGTTGTTAACATCAGAATGATAACCTCGGGTGTTTTTATCTTGCGAAAGTTACATGATATAACAGTGTTCAATATTTGACCTATAATATGTCAATAGTCACAACATAAGTATTGATAATGTTTACCTTATTAAAACATTAGGTATTAACTATCGGTTCGAAAAGCTAGTAATGCAAATGGTTTGCGTCTAATAACCCACTGACAATAGCAAAATAAGCCAATTATTTGCTTAACCAGCCAATCATAAATTTACCAAGGGAGTAAAGAAAAGAGTGGATTTTGAGGAAGGACTGTTACTAGTCATAAGTCACCAAATATTTAAGTTAATCAAAAGCGCAATTATTGTCCAGATTAAGACACTCATCAGCAAAATAGTGTTTTATATAGGACAGTACAACAATGGCTTCGAAAAAATGATAACATACAAAGGCATAACTATCCAGCAAAAATCTCATATCTGACCTCCAGTAATCCAGTAGATAATTATTGTTTTTTTATTAAATTGTACGTTATCCTAATAAAAGGCCTACATACCATCACTTTTCACTATATCACTTTTTTTAAAGATATGCACAACCGGATTTACACTACTAGATCCGAAATCAATTTCGAATCAAAGCACAGAAAACATATTACACCATTCATCACCCCCTCAAAAGATCAAGAATATCAGATTGTTCAGACTTTATTTAACCATGTTTAAGACTTCCCAAAATGAAAGGAAGGCGTTAGGAAAGACTTTTGCTAAGATTAAACCAATTTATAAACTATCTTTCGATGGATAAATGATACAAGTGATAAATAATAACTAGATAATTAAATTTAAGAGATTTTAGGAAACTTTTTGGTGGTTGAAGTTGAATATTTTTCTTAAAGATAAGCGAGAAGGTAGTTTAAGTTCTCAAAACGCTTGTTTTTAGAAAAATGCTTGTTTTCAGAAACCGTAGTAATGGAATTTTCTAACTGCAAAATTAGTAAAAAATGTAAATTGTTAGTAAAACCATAGCATCCTAAATAAAGAAGCCGCAATGATTGACCCTTTAAATTTATCGAGCTTTTTTATGGGGTCTAGATTTTCATACACTCCATAAGAACTAATGTAAAATTGAAGATTTTTGGCTCAATTTTAATGAATGAAACATACTGAAACCAAAAATTATTTTTATATCAAAATTTAAATCAAACATTTTCATATAACATATATAGAAATCAAATGAAAATACGAATTATTTTAATAGTTATGATAAAAATAAAAACGGTTTGATTTATTCAATTTTTATACATGTATATGTTATAATTGGTTCTAAACGCCGTATAAAAATATATAAAACGAGATCAATGACGTATGAACTACGAAAAAGAAACATATACTTCAAATATTGAATAAGAGATGACACTTTATAACTTTAATAATATAAATCGTATTTATTGATATTTTAAAGCATATTGTTAATGCGATAATACGAAGTGCACAATTAAAATATCCATACATGTTAATGAAAGTGAATACTTCAAAAATTATTTAAATTTTTTTTATTTCCATTCAATTGTTATACTCGATACAAGATGGCATTATAAAAGACAGCAGTTGTTAAACTCGATACAAGATGGCATCATAAAAGTCGTTACGATTTTTGACAGTGTGATTTTTTAAAATAATTTTAAGTATTTGAATTGTTTTTTTTTAATAAAATACATTTATTTAGACACAAACAGCATTTAACAATAAACGGTAACTCTTTAGCTTCGTCCACAAATTAGTATTCAATGGTTTCAATTTTGTTTCATTAAATGAATTATCATGACTATGAGGACGATTCACCTCAGTTGGATATGAAGCATTCATGTATGGTTTTCTTCAACATATACATTTATTTATTGTGTTGTCTAAATTCTGTTTTAAGATATTGTCATGAGTATATTTAAACGTCAGTTGAATATGAATTATTTTATGTGATTTCGTTAAACAGATGCAGCTATTGGAATTCTGTTTACAGCTATTGCCATGTGCACATGTATACGTATGACAGATTTTTTGGCCGAAAAAGTAATAAGAAGACAGTGGATTTTAAAACTTATTTTTATTCCAAAACATATATGAAGAAATCATTTGCACGAGAATAAAAATCCTTCAGAGATCTTCCATGTTTATATAGAAATAATAACTTCACATTGGCTGAAATTAAAATAATTGTTCAAGTCCCACCTCCAAGCCCATCAAAAGACATCTACGAAAGAACATTTACATTGGTAATCAAACAGAAATTCAAACACAGCATTTTTGGAAAAACGAAATTTCCATTACACCGTATATTGAATTTAACAGTGGAAATTCAAAACATGACTTCCTCGACATATTGCAATATAATACAAGCTAATAAATGATTTTAAACAGTCGGTATCGTATCATGTCTCATCGACTCAAATGCGACCCAAATATTAATTATTTATGAATGGAATTCGTCTAGACAATGACGAACTCTCGAAGAACCGACGAAGAACTATCATTTTGTGTGGTTGTATTATATTTTGTGACAAGAACATTATTCCCTCACATGCCGAAATCTTATTTTACGGCAGTTGCATAGATGCACAAAACACATTTTTAAAACTTCAATAATCGCCCGTCGAGTCATACTAACTAAAAATTGATAATAAGATCAATATTATTGGCTAGTTTCATGTCCTTTTTCGAGAACTTCTAATGGAAGTGGTATGTCGTATTACTTTTCAATGTTTCCAACGTTCACTACTGCCCTAAGTCTAACGTCAACGACTTACATCGAGAAGATGAATAAATTCTTCACATAATTGTAAACTAGAAACTTGTATAACCGACAACGGGACTAAATTCAAGAGTCAATATTTTAGTAATTTATATCGTTGCCAAGGAGAACGAATATTAGCAATGTCTTACCACAGTATATCGCATGGGTAAGCTGAACGATTTGGTGAAACACTAAAAGAGAACAAAAACGATAAATATGTTGGGAACAAACAAGTAAATTCTAATCTAATTCCATGAATTAGTACAAATACAAAACCATAACACCAACAAACTAAATCACCGCAGCAGAATTATTTTAGACCCATCAATCCACACGGAACTAAAAATAGTTTGATTTTATTTGGAATTAAACACAGTGGACGATGATCTACATCAATGTTTGTAGATAACGAAGACGATCACGATCTTCAAGAGTAGTGATATTTCCACAATAATTCTAAAACCCAAAGATATAGTTGCACAAATCACATTCACATTTATCCACAGGCCAACAATATTAATTATTAATTATAATATATATGTATGTTTTATTATAAGAAATAATTTATTATTGTCTACGGACGGGTATAACCTATAAACATTTTGTGAACAATTTTTGACAGCAAAAACAAAAACAAAAATAAAAAATATTTTTTTTACTTTTTGTACGCTGTTCAATTTTTTAGTAATAAATATGAACTGTAGAGCGATTTTATTATTTTTTTAATGACGTCACAACTTATTGATGTGTTAGTAAATATGGGGTATAAACTTTTTAAGTTCAATTTCGATGATTGCGGCTTCTTTATTTAGGATGCTATGGTAAAACCTATAAGAGTATGTAAATTTAAGTTGGTTAGATTTTGTTGGTATTGTTACAATTGGTTAGATTAGTACATTTCCTAGTTTCAAGCAACCTCTTTTCAACAAATATGTTACGAACGAAATCTTATTAATTCAAAATGGTTAAATTAAATAAAAATAATTTATAATTTAACCTACAATAGAGTGTTAACTTAATAATAGATTGTTTACTTTTAGAAGTTAGCAATTACTTAAGACACAAACAAATATTATTGCTAATTAAAAATAAGCAATATTAAATAATTTGATCTCGAAAGGTAAATTTTTGTTGTGTTAAAAGTCTCCATATTAGCGTGAGTTCGGCTTATTCATCTACAAGAGAAACCATTTAACCGAAAAACTTCTTTTAATCTAAATATATTCCAACGTCTAATGATTAAGTTTCAAAATACCGTACATTTTATTTTTTGGTAAGTTGAATATATGTTAATGAGAGCTTACTCATAAATCAAACACAAAATCATCTGGAACTGGCAAAAGAATTCGTGATGAATTTGCCCCATTTCGTGAAATTTAGGACACAATTAACACCAATTTGTTGAAACTTACATTCCAGGGGAAAACCTAACGGTTGACCAGCAGCTCTAACCTGTGGCAGGGTTTCTTTCCAACAATAATTTCTTTCCAATCGATCAACCGCTAGTAGTTCGGTTCTTATATTTATATAGTAAATAGTATATAGTAAATCTAGCAAAGATAATAACCAAACTACTATCGGTTCACTAGCGGTTGGTCGATTTGAAAGCGACTTATACATTCCTTCTAAAAAAAAAAGTTAAGTTGTTGTGGCTGCTATCGAACACTTGGACCAATTTTGATCCGTTGTTATACCACTCTATACGGCTATAGGTCCGAGTCTTTTCGGAGAACCATCTGCGCATAGCATAGCTCCATGTCAGGCCTATAGTACTGACATGGAAGATGGGTTGGCCCAAGGATTCTAAACACGACAGAGGATCCAGATATGTTCATTTTTCACCGCCGATCACACCGCCCAAACGATCGAAGGTGAAAAACCCAATTTGCATCCTGCCTCGAATCGGATTCGAACCCGGTACCTCCCGCTCCAACTGCCGCAGCTTTAACCACAGCGCCACCTGTGCACATTCCTTCTAAACAAATATGGAATTTAAATCTGGTGGATGTGATATTTCAAATAGCAAACCATTGAAAAAAAAACCTTTTTAGAAAATAATTGATTTCAGAGAGGAACCAATTTGATATCAAATGCTGTATATGAACTGTGTACAACATTTTCTACAGCAATAGGAACGTCACATTTTACAACTATATACTAGTTTCGCGTCACATTTTACAACGATATTACTAGTACTTAGCGGAAAGATTGATTAGCGTAGGACTAATGTGTGTTGAAAACCTGCGAAAGCATGAAACATGCGTTCCTCCAAATTGTTTACCAAATCATCAACGCCCGGTAGAATCAAATGTTTTCGGTGGCAGAAAAAATTATCCTTAGTCAGCTTTGTTCCAAAAAAAGCTTTGTTACTATTGTCTTTTTATTCTGACGATAAAATACACACTAAAAACCACAACAAATCAGATATTAGGGAGGAGAAGACACCTATATCCAATTGTGTCATTTATTTACATCAAAAAGGTAAACTTACAGGTGGCCATTAGCACAATTTTCTAATATTTTAGATGTGATTGGGGTAGCAGCGAAAATAATTAGGTAAGCTCATAATAATAAGCCAAATAATCGTAAATTATTTTTCATGAACTAGTACAGGAATTAATGGTGCCAAAACTGCAAAGACGTAATACATCATGTCTTTTTACAACAACAAACGGATTAATGGCCCATGTTATACCGTCTTGTAGTTCAGAACAGTAGCAAGTTAAGGTCCAATCCAAAAAAAATGAAACGAAAGGTGAAGTGTACAATTATATAACATGAGCCACAAAACGTAAGTGCTAAATACTCAGTAAAAGAAGTTATCTGCAAAAACTGTATCAATAAATAAATGATTAATGTTTAATTGAATTAAATATGAAATAAATTCGCTTCCGTTTTCGTTTCACTGTAAATGTGACATATTAGTCTGGACGACTCATTATATGCTTCTATATGGAACTAAAATGAGTCATGCTGATTAGGGTTAGAGAAAACAAACATCCATATTTACATTAACAAGCTTCTGAGATAACACACCATAGCCCAACCAGAGAAATTACCAAAACGGCCATCCTCTCGAAACTCTTTCAGCAATCATATAATATCCAACCACAAAAGCTCATCATTCCATTTTACAATACACAAAGCAAAATAGGGTTCCGTTCTAGATAAAAGTTAAAAAAAAAATATTTCAAACCTGAAACAGGAAATATTAGGACAAATATGACCTTGAAATATTAAATCCACGAACACCGACACTCGAACAAAAACTTATTCGCGTGCCATGTACTATCACGAGAAAAATACAAACGTACTCTGTTAACATATGAAATATATACAAAGAGAAGAGATACAAATATATAAAAACTAGAAAATAAAAAAAAAGGTACTCACCTGCGTATTTCCACATAATGTCCATTTCACAGTTTTCACTAATTCTATTATAATTTAAATTAATTTAATTTTCTTACTTTACTTAAATCACAAAAACAAATCACAAACCGGAAAAAACACATTCAAACTGCATGACGATCAACACTGCACTACATACTATATAATACTGTCTATTTGTATACTGACTGATGACCATAAAATATATGCCAATGTAATCAAAATACTGAGGCTGAATTGATACAGTGAGACCTGTCCGTCAAAATTGATATAGTTTTCATATTTATTGATTACACACCAGACAGACATCTGTTTTCCATTCATGAGAAATGGTTGTCGCCTCACAGCTATATTTAATATACAGTTGTCTCGTTAGTACAAGTTTAGCTCGTCAATCTCCGATAGAATTAGTGCATTGCAAAGCATTTCATGCAATTAAGATTTATATTAAATAATGGTAATTGGAAATTTAGATTACGGGTCTATACCGAATTGTTAAACATAGTTTTAACTTTTTCGCGTACTGATGTTTCGGATTGTTTTTAGTCTTGATCATCTTTAACGTCATTTACTTATCCTTTAATGTGCTTCTTATTATTTTTTTATCTCTGATTGGGATTGTGAACGTTAGATATAGTGAAGGTTCTTGTTCGGTTCGCAGATTGCAATATTGCATTCACTCCTCATAAACGGTGCTGCAAAATCAAATTAATACATTGGGAAGGTTTTCTAGTGTAGTTCAATTTGAAATTCCTTCTTGGGATCAATGTCCTTGTGCAAAAGACAAATTATTTATGAATCTAAACGATAATTATGACATTTTGTTGATGGGCAAAATCAGACCATTTCTTTAATTCGAATTGGTATATTTTACATAATTTTGAATCTTTTTTTCGTATATCCTCGGTTTAATTTCCGATTGAAAAATCTTCTATTATCGTTTAAAAGAATGCGTAAAAAAAGTGAAAAGATTAATCACTTGAAACAATTTTCAATTCTGAGCCTCTATAATATATCGTTTATTTCTGTAACTAGAAAGTGTTTTGTTTGGAATAAAATCTAAATTATTAACAGTCTCAAATATTCGCCCTTGCTCTATTGAACTAAGCCACTCGATATTATCTTAAGTTTCGATGTGATTATAGTATAAGTGAATCTGGATTCTAAAAACATCTTAACTGAAAACTTCTTGTTTCATCACTTTATAGTATCACTACATCTTTGAATGCCAAAGATGTAGTGATACTATAAAGTGATGTGTTACTGTAGTGTTCATTGCCGTTCACAGTCCAACACAAAAGTGGTGTGTAACTGTACTGTTGAGAGCTTTGCTTATCCGTTAATGTTATTATTATTATGCAGGCTTGCTGAAGGGTAACTCTTTGTAGAGTGTGCGTGGGGTGTTCTGAATGGGTACATTCGTATCAATGAAGAAACTATTAATATATATGCATTTGTTCTAAAAGATTTTCAAAGAAGATCCGTCTTTATTGGGCAATTCATTTCGAATATTAAAAACTTACTTGGCAATGGGGTTAGTATGGTGTGAGTCGGGTCGCAATTGTTTTAGCTCACTAAATATGTATACATATATATATATATATATATATATATATATATATATATATATATATATATATATATATATATATATATATATATATATATATATATATATATATATATATATATATATATATATATATATATATATATATATATATATATATATATATGTATATATATAAATATATATTTATGTATATATATATATATATATATATATATATATACATAACGGGTGTTTTTTTAGGAGGTTTGTTTTTCCGATAGATGTCGTTTTATTTTATGACAGTTGTTTTGACAGCTCAAAGTGGCATTTCTACTCAGTATTGTTTGGCAAATCATTATGAATAGGTTAACTCCAGAACAACGTTTTCAAATCGTGGAAATTTATTTTCAAAATCAGTGTTCAATTAAAAATGTTTATAGAGCACTTCGTGAATTTTATGGTGCACATAATCGTCCGTCAGAGACCACCATAAAGAACGTAATTACCAAATTTCGGTCTACATTCACTCTTTTGGATGCCAAGCCACCGACAAGAATGAGAAGAGTTCGTACAGAAGAAAATATTGCTGTCGTTGAGGCCAGTGTCGAAGAAAACGACAATTTATCGATTCGTCGTCGTGCTCAGCAAATTGGACTTTGTCCATCGACTTTATGGAAAATTTTACGTAAAGATTTGGGTTTGGTGCCATACAAAATTCAATTGGTGCAAGAATTAAAGCCACACGACCATCGTTTGCGCCGTGAATTCAGTGATTGGTCGTTAAATCAATTGAACGAAGATCCATTTTTTTACCGTAAAATTCTCTTCAGTGATGAGGCGCATTTTTGGTTAAATGGATACGTCAACAAACAAAATTGTCGCATTTGGAGCAAAGATAATCCACACGCCGTTCAAGAATTACCAATGCATCCTGATAAATGTACTGTTTGGTGCGGTCTATGGGCTGGTGGGATCATCGGTCCATATTTCTTTAAAAATGAGGAAGGACGACGTGTTACCGTGAATGGAAATCGATACAGAACCATGTTAAATGAGTTTTTGTTGTCAAATCTTGAAGATATGGATATGGATGAAATGTGGTTTCAACAAGATGGTGCCACTTGCCATACAGCACGTGAAACAATCGACTTATTGAAAGAAACTTTCAACGACAACATTATTTCGAGAAATGGTCCGGTGAATTGGCCTCCGCGTTCGTGCGATTTGACGCCACTCGATTACTTTTTGTGGGGATACGTGAAGTCATTGGTTTATGTGGATAAACCTCAATCGATTGACGCTTTGGAAACCAATATTCAACGTGTCATTGCTGACATACGCCCTCAAATGCTTGAAAAAGTGCTGGAAAATTGGACCTCCAGAATGACATTTGTGAAAAATAGTCGTGGTAGCCATATGCCAGAAATTGTGTTTAAATGTTAAATGCCAAAAAATTATCTACCAAATAAAAAAAAATTTTGGTCATTTCATAATTTTATATGTGTTTTATTCAAAAAAAAAATCGGCAACCTCTTAAAAAAACACCCTTTATATATATATATATATATTTATAGTGTAACTGACATGTTACGAAAAGCACTCATATCTTTCAAAACTACGTTTGATGATGGTTCTAAGGTTGGGCTTATGGCGTTAATGATAAGTGCTAGAGTGGTATTGTGGGCGATTAATTCAACCTTAAGATAAATTCAACCCGAATAAACACTCTATGTTCCGAAATGGGTTATTCACCTCTCAATTATAAGAGTGAATAGAACACCGTGCGTGAAATAGTGCAAAAAAAACTATGAAGGTTATAACGCGTTATTGAATAAAATGATAACCAAAATGAAGGCAGGAACGAATTTTAGGAAAACTCAAAGAACCCTCTTGTATTTGGAGAGTATGAACATATTTGAGAAGAGCCAAAAAGTGGTGCCAATCACTCCTTCAAATCTGGTGGTATTTCTGAATTTTGGAGACTCGATTAAGCTCGATGAATGAATGAGTTATCAGTTAAGAGAGAATCTTACAAGATGTAAATGAAATACTTTGCTCATTTGACTGTGTATACAGATGCTAGTATGAAAGATGATCGTGTAAGTGTTGGAATTTACATTCCAGCACTAAAAAAAGAGAAAATGTGCAAAATAAATGAAACCATTTGTATATTGGATTCCGAATTGATTGAGACTATGGAAAGAATCAAGTTGGCAATGAATGACGAGAGGAGGGTTCTTTTACTATCCGACTTCTTACTGGTTTAGAATTAATAAGTAAGGAAGGGGGTACTCAGAGCAATGTTCATGTGAATAAGTTGTTTCAGTAGCTTCGATCTTGTGAGAGAAAGATGTTCTTCAATGGATACCTTAACATCTACAGAAACGATATGATTGCAAAACGAGGTTGATATAAAAGAATATGATTTTATGGATGCAATAGATGTACTTCGTATGTTCTAGGTCAATCTGGGAAGAAAATAGTAGAGTGAATTTGTGCAAAAAAGTCGAATAAAAGGTAAGAAGTACTTTGAATGGACGTTACACTCCCTTTTATAAAACCTTGCTTAAAGGAAATCAAAGGAGACACTACAATAATTCGAACAATGAAAACAAGTGAGATTAAATCATGGAAATCGGATGGAATGTCTACATAAACGTCATTTGAGCGAAGAAAATGTGTGTGGCTCTTGTACAGGTGTAGAGGGCATTGAACATTTGCTCTAAAGTTTAACAAATATAGTCATAATAGAGTGAACTTCGATGTCATCATGAGTGCAACGAGTGTGAATGAAATATTAGAAACACCCATAAATGGATTTTAGGTTATGTATGAGTTTATTAAACTGCATGTTATTGAATGAAAACTTTGTATAAAACCGGCCAAATGGCTTCTAGGTCTTGGAGCTAGTGCAAATAAATAAATAAAAATTACACCAAATATATTATGATACATGTATAATTAATTAACTTCCACAAATCAAAACTTCAATAGCGCTGTGCACGTCTAGTTAAAAAAAATCACATTTAAATTATGGCGTCCTACTTTTATTCCTAATACGTCAACTAATTTTGTAAACAAGAACGAAAGGAATTTACCTACAACGAACTTTATGTTGTCCCAAACTTATTTTATTTGGTTCAGTTGGTACCAACGAATGTTAGTTGCTTGATTTAAATACAAAATAAATAAGTTGTAATTTTATTTGTTAACTGTTAATATTTTCTTTTGGGTTTATATTGTCGATGGTTGTTGTAATTCCGGTTCAAAAACATAAGTGAACAACCGATTCAAATTTCGTGCCATATTTACCCCAAAGTTCTTGGGGGGGACAAGTGGTAGTGAAGTGCAGTGGACGTATATTTTAATGCTCCTAACAAAATAATAATAATTAAATCCGATATGGCTAATAGTGGCAATATAAAAGTGATTCAAGATAGTTTACTTACTAAGTAATCCTTCTGATTATTTAGAATAGAATGAATTGTTGTGTAAACGGTGATTTGTGCGATTTTTTTGCAATATACATCAGAAATATTGCGCAATACATTTTATTTCATGACGCTACAGTTTTTGCGATATTCATGAATGCTACACAATGTAGGACATCTATTATCGAATAGATGGACGAAGAAACAGAAATAGCACTAATGAATTGAGCAACTAATGTGGCGATGGTTGAAATGTCAAATGATTGTAAACAAAGCAATTTGCTTTGTTATTCAATTTGCAAATATATTTTGTTGCATATGATTAATTGCCAATAGGATAGTAGTTACATGTCGGATTTGTGATTATTATTATTCATGTTGGGGATGAGTGGAATAAGTGTGTATTTATATGTGAATGTGAATACATTTAATTAATTACACAAAAACCAAAGGAATAACAACAACAATAATAATCGAAAAAGAAACGAAAACAACAACAACAATACAGGAAACTAAAATAAAAATAAATAACAACAACAAGAATATACAAATAATGTACACAAATTCTACAACTTTATAAGGAAAAACAACAAATAATTTGCAACAGGATTGGAAGAAAACACTAAAAAAATGACATGAGATCAAAATAAATCACTGACGAGACCCCAGTGAAACAGAGAAGCGATCTTTTTTATCTAACTTTATCATATCATATTATATATTGTATCTTATTTAGCTTAATCAATTTGTCAGATTTCAGCTGTGTGT
Organism: Tipula lateralis; assembly: GCA_963932295.1. Lineage (NCBI taxonomy): Eukaryota > Metazoa > Arthropoda > Insecta > Diptera > Tipulidae > Tipula > Tipula lateralis. Next base: position 70,381,775 of record OZ010737.1, read on the forward strand.
GTATAACGGAAATGCAGGTTTGTATCTTGTATCGGGTTCGAGTGTCCTTGTTTTCGGGAATTGAAAGGATGTGTATGTGTACGTTCAGGGATGTCACTTTGCTGTAGGTGTGGTGGATCTGCTTCGATTTCTCCTGCTTATGGGTTCAGTAGCCGCTTATTCAAATTTGCTACATTTTTAGAAAGAGGAATAGTTGGTGTTGACTTCGAGGGGCTCCTTTCATGTCATTTGATAGGAAGTCGGATTTGAGTGCGAAATTAGTTGGGGTAACGTGTGTATAGCATAGGGGTGCGTGTGTGACACATAGATAATAAGGAAAGTGTACACATCCTCAGGGATTTTGTAGGACAGGAGTGTTTAGAAATCATGCAGAACACGAGTTTGTATCTTCCATTATCGGAGGTACATTTTGTAAGTGTGTTGAGGGTTATTTAGTCTGGAAGTTTGTGACGGGTCGGGTAGAGATTTGATTTTAGTGGTGGGGAGTTGGAACTATTAGAATGTTTGGGTGTCGGCGGGATTGTAACAGTTTTTCAGTGGTGGTTTGGAAGCATTCAATTTTGTAGAGTAATAGAGGTTTTGATGTTTTGGCTGGATTTTTGGAGGATGTCGCCCAATTCTGGAGTGGGCTGGGTTTCTTGGAGGAAGTGGTTTATGTAGGTATTTGTAGCTGCATGCTGGTGATTTGTTCTTTGACTCATGGTACTGCTGTGGTTGGAGGGAGGAGGTTTTGATTGGGACTGGCATGAGGGTTGATCTAGTTGCGGTGGCGGTTGGGAGCCTCTGTTGGTATGTGGGGTTTTTGACGCGAGTGGAATTTGTTGCGAGCTGGAGGATTCGCCGGAATTTGGGGTGTTTGGATGGGTTTCGGCTTGTTGGATGTCAGTTGAGATAGGTATACACTTTTTATTTTTATTTATGCGTAGGTTGATGTCCCGTTGTCGAGGGTGCTCTGAATGAGTTTGTATTTTGGATGCTTACGATTGGGTTCTCGTGTTAGAGTTTGCTTACTACTAATAGATGTATGTTTGGTTGAATGTTGAGTTTGGATCGTGTTTGATTTGCTTGAATAGGGTTCGCTCCGGGTGTGTCGATTTCCCCCTTTTTGGGGTGCTTCTATTCCAAACTTTCTGCATTATGTGGCATCCCTGTCTGCGTTTTTCCCTGTGTGTCGTGCATACGTGCCTGTGGGTTATCCATGCGTTATTTCAATTTATCGGGCTACGTATTAAGTTCGTATTTGGATTTAATGGTGCATTTTCAAGTCGATATCAATTAGTCTTTTTTGATTTATGAACGGTGAAGTCGGGGCGGATCTACTACATTTGTAGTAGAGTGCCATCCCTGATTACGACCGTTATACGAGCATTGCATTACAATTACATTGTATTGCAGTAATATAAAAATAATAATAATAATTTATAGAAAAGGTTTCGTTTTAATTACTTATATAAGTGGAAATATGATTATAGTTGGAGGGGGTTTACAAGGAAAATTTATTTTATTTTTAAAAAAATATGTTGCATAATTTTGGAATGTAAAACGTTTTCAGAGATTTATTTCGATTTTCTGATAAACATATTCTAATATTATGGTATCATAATCGTAATGGTTGACGGGTACTTAATATAGCATACGATATTAATGTAATTTTTTGTTACAGATTCAGGAGCCGTAAGTTAATTAATTAAGAGTTTTGTATTTTGTTTAACTATGATTGGTATGCGGACTGGAGTTTAAATAAATAGTAAAATTAATAATAATTAAGTTACAGATTCCTATCTAGTAAATTTATTTCTAGAATTTTATTAAATGATTTAATTTTAATACGTTATAGCTAAGTTGCATGTTATAGCTAACTTACTTAATTACTGATTTATATAAATAATTTACTCTATACACGAAATATAGGGACGCAACTTTATATGCTCAAGACCCCAACTGTCGCCCTAGTCTATTTTGATTCTCGGATGAGCATGTTACAGACTTATGATAACATTATCGTAATAAATGGCTTAAACTACCATACCATATTAATTAAATTGTTTCAGATACCTGAGCCATAAGTTAATAAATTTTCTTTCAGAGTTCTGTACTTATGTTTTAATTAGGTTAGTTGTGCGGATGGGAGTTGAAATAAATAATAAAATTAATTAATTAAGTTACAGACAGATTTCTGAGCGACTAACTAATAAATTTATTTTAGGATTTTAATTTTAATTTAGCTTTAATTTTATTCAAAATACAGCATAGCAGATAGGTGTTGCGGACTGGAGAATGCTGATTGGCGATTGCAGTCTAGTAGATTAGAATTGTGATTGTCTTGTGATTATCTAATAATAGTAGTTTAGTACCGACTGTCATGGTGTCTGTAACCGGGTCGCTCTTTCCTTACTAACATACCTTCCTATCCTTACCTATCGTTTTATGTAAACGGCTGTAGGAATAGGCCCGGCGTTATCCGGGAATCTTGCCTAGCGCTTGGTCCTACAGTCCTATCAATCAATCAATCAATCAATATTTACCCCAAAGTTCTTTTAGTTGCTGGAATTGAAAATTTATATCCATGATCTTCTGAACTTTAGGATAAAAGAATGATAGTTACAATTCAATACCCATAAAAAATTTTAGTTATTTCAATCGTTTGCCAGCTAATTAATTTTCTCAGTGCATGATATACCACATAAATCAACAATCCAATTAGTATATATAATTGGTTTGGGTTATGAAATTCTTACCACACAAAAGTTAGTGCTGTCAAAGATTTGGATGCAGAGTAGCTATTGCAGGGGGGTCTATTATGAAATATTTCGCATTTTTCCGATATCGAAAAAACTTATTCGCCGCGAATTTTCTTTTTATGAAATTGCCTGGTCGAATATGTCAAATGTAAGTATGAAGTAAGCAATAATGTGTTTTGTAATTCACTTGAAGTTGCTAAATTTTATTTGATTGGTGCGTTTTAATTGACAAATGAGAGCCATTGTGCCTGTTAAGACCTATATTTACTACAACATCATCATTACACACATTTCGCGTAAATACATAAAATGTTAAACATGGCAATTTGTCTATGTATGAGTGATATTATTTTCATTTCATTGTGATGTTTTGGCCAGGAACGTCAACAAGAAAATAAAACATTTTTGACACAATTTTTTTTCAGTCGTCACAATTTTGAAATAAATTCAAAGTTACTTTTATTCGTATTAGTTTAGTCTTTTATAAAGAAGGAAAAATAATTTAATTGCAATTATGTGAGTGCATTAAATCATCCGTCATCGATCGCCCTCTCCAAAATATCTTTTAAAGTTCATGTTTATGGATGATATGCTTCTTTTATTACGTAGTTTTCCAAAATTTTTATTTTATTTTGCTTAGGTATTTGAGGATGGAATGAATGGTGAAGCTTAAGGTGGCTGTTCAAAAATAGTTAGATGATGATTGGTGTGGAGTTCAGAAACTGGTAGTGAATTTATTGATCATAGTAAGGTTGACTCTTTAGAATTAATTTTTAGAATTATTCGATCGAAATGACGATCTGAGAATGGGATGAATGATGAAGTTTGAGGCGGAAAATCATCTGAATGTTTGAAAGGGCTGTGTTTAATAGTAAAGGGTAACGGAGAATTTAAGGTGCGTACGCGTACACGTATTTCCCCTTCTGTGATGAATTTATTTTAACTTTGGGCAAATTTTGATCGCAAACATCCAACATAATGAAAAAAATAATTACGCTCATTATATAAAATTTTGCTATTTTCTGACATTTGTCATTCTATTTTTTTTGCGTGTATAGTAAACTTTAGATATTATTTAAAATATAATAACGAAGTTATAACAATGAATAAAATTAATAAAACAAACACAGTAAAACTCATTGAAGAGGTGCGAATGGAAGGCCGTGAATTTTTATATAAAATGGGCCACATTATTATAAAAACAATCCATTAAAGCGATATACATGGACACAGATTGGCATGGCAATGGACATGTCATCCGATGATGCCATGAAGATGTGGAAAATGTTACGCGCCAAATATGTCCGTCTTTTGAAGCCTGCAAGGAGCGGAAGCGATGGACCATCACAAAATAATCGGGATTCGTGGTTCATTCAAGAGATGGAATTTATAAAAGAACAAATAATCACCCAGTAAGTAAATTATAAATATTTTATAATATTAAATTTTAATTTTAAAGTAGCAATGGACCATCAAAAAATAGTTGTGATTCTTGGTTAAACAAGAAATGGAGTTTTTATAAAATATCAAATTATCACAAAGTAAGTAACTTTTAAACATTTTATGATTGTATTTGAAGATTTTATTTTTTTTCTTAATAACGTTTCATCAATTTTATCTACCGGGAGTTCCAGGATTACATGTAGTTTGTCGATTCCATGATTTCATTTAAGAAATTTTATTAATTCAATAATTGTTTATTTATTTTAAGACCAACGGAAAGCAGTTATTCAACAGTCACACCGGAAGTCTATCAAACTTTGTTTGATACCTTTACCGATGATCTAGAATAAATAAAAGTAGAGTCAAACGGAATGACGCTACCGATAACTGAACCAGATATTTTAGAAGTTATCGAAATATTACCGCCTATTATTTTAACCACACCTACGCCAGGTCCATCTAATTTTGTTCACAGAACAAACACTCGGCGAAACCGGACCAAACAGGCTAGTGATTCAAGCAGTTAAGGGACTCTTGAATCACTAATAAACAACGCAATGACCCAAATGGCAGCCAATCGGGACGCCTTAATGGAGTTAAATAAACCGGTGACTGTGCTTTCAGTTTTAGTGGATAACCTCACTGACCGGTTTTTGAAATGGCCAACCGCAAAGCAAACCGAATTCGCTAATGAATTCAATATTTTGTTTGACAAGAGAGAGGACACATTAAAATCGTAAAATTTAATTTAATTATTAATAATATTTTTATATTTCAATTTCAGATATATGTTTAAAAAAAATGTGATAATAAAAAGTATATGAATTAAAGTATATAAGTTTTATTTAAAATAGTGAACTACTCTGCCAAGGTAGTATATCCACTTGATTGAAGTATACTTTGTAATGGTCTCTGACATCGACTGCATTTCGGTTTGGATTATTGGATCCTAACCGTTGTATTGGTGTCATTCCTTTTCCACCTTCTTCTCGCCATCTTCCTGGGCGATGTATTTTACTAACATAGCTGTCGACTAAATCGGCACTCATGTACTCATCGAATCGCTTCTCCCGTTGCCAGTTGTGCAAGACCACCGTTGATTTAATTATTGCAAGCACGGTAGGTTTGCTCGCTATAATAGGGCATCGATATATTCGCCATCTACTGGCAAGTATGCCAAAGGCATTCTCAACGACTCTTCTTGCTCTAGATAGACGATAATTGAATACGTTTTTATCTTGGGGAAGTACCGAAGCATTTCTTCCAGGATAAGGGCAAATTTTGTAACAGTGGAAACGCCTCATCCCCAACAAAAACGAAAGGATGTTCTTCACCATCCCGTAGCATCGCAGGTGGGGGAATGTCCAGTGAAACACCACGACTTATAACTGCTTTTTCGAAATTACTATTTCTAAAAATAGTGCTGTCACCAACATGACCGGGTGCTCCTATTTCCACCATGGTAAATTTGTAGTTTGCATCCGAAACCGCAAATAGTACGAGACTATGGCTATGTTTGTAGTTGAATAGGTCGAGCCCGAATTACCAAATGCCTAAACATATAACAATATATTAATTAGTAACAAAATATTATTTTTATACGTATTTAACAGATTTACCTGTATGATGACATGTTTGCCGTCCATCGCTCGTAAACAATTTGGGAAATTCCACTGAAGCTCAAAATCTCTGGCAATATCCTTCCACATTGCACAGCTTGGCTTAGGGAAAACTTGTTCTTTTAACAATTCCCATAATTGTGTACATGTTTCTCTTATTATTTGGGAGGTAGTGCTTTTCCCCAAGCGATAACCATATCTTCCAATTGAGATCATGCTGTCTCCACTAGAAAGATACCTAAAGAAATTTTGTGATATAATAAGTTTGCGATAAAGCAATTACAATATAATAATTAAAATATTTACCGAATATTCAATGACAACCGCTGACCTGCAGTTATTGACCTTTCTCCGACAGGCGATCGCTGAATTGAAGGGCCCACAATTGATAACAATTCGTCAAACGCTGCAGGTGTCATTCGATGAAAATTGATGAATGTGCTGTGGTCATTCAGCCTCATCTCAGCGACAAGATTTGTATAGTATCCTTGTCGGAATCTATTACGATTCACTGGATTTACACCAAACCTTCTACCACTACTACGTAACTGATGTTCAGCTATATATGCTGTAAGCAATGAACTTACAATGTTCAAATTGCGCGACAAAATGTTAATTGAGTTTTGTCTTGACAAAGACATTTTTGGTTTACTACCGATAAACAATAAAAGGCGTAAAAACAGAAAAAAAACACAGCAAAAATCACTTGGAATTAGCCACTTCAGCTAAACTCAATACACAAATGATTAAAAATGGCATATGAAACGTCAAATAAAATAGCTTAATATTTAGAGCAATATCTTTTATTACTAACTTCATATTGTGATCAATAATTTTTGATTACGTACGAGAACCCGCCATTAGAGATAATTCTGTTGGATAAAGTACATATTTCATATTTCAAATGAATAGTAAAACTTCAAAAAAAAATTCGAGCCAACAAATTTTTTTATTGCTTTTTCAGTGTATTAGTATGTGTACAACATCGTTCCGCAGTAAAAATATTTGATGAAAAAGCGCAATAAAACTATTCCCAAATTTAAGTTTATAGGCAAAAACAACGCAAAGAAGAAAAAGACGAGGAAATGCAATAGCGTAAGCGCGATTCGTGTGAATTCTCATTAATGAATACTTGTTTCTTAAACTGTGGAGCATTGGAAATATTCAAATTAGATAATACAAAATGAAATTCGTCTACCAAATAGTAGTCGGATGTTGACATTCGATTCTCGGATTATTCGATTTCGTTTTGAATTTTTAGTTTCAAAATAGCGAATTTGTCAATATCGAAAAACTAAATAAATATGTATTATTTAATTCTCTATTTTGATAATCTACTTTTGAAATTGAATATAAAAAAAATAATTTTATAAACCGATCAGAGGCGAAAATTTAAGGAGTCTTATTTAAAAATTCAAACAAACAGTTTCTAAATCGGAACGAGAAGAAGACCAACATCATCAATTATTTAAATAAATATTGAAAAAATTATAATACATTATTAGAAACGGAATAACAATGCTGTATCTAGAAATAATACCATTACCGGAAAAAATTCATCCCCTCATCGAACAGCCAAAGCTTTCAACATAATAAAACAATTTTCAATATAAAAACAAAAGGTAAAGATTTCTATTTTTAACGTAACATCGTTTCGCGTTTTTATGGTTATATTTCAACTTAAAGTTAAAAAAAAAAAAAATTCAATTGTAATAAAATACAAAATAAAAGTTTTTGTTTGTTTTGAAAATATCTATAGCTAAATACGAACGAGTATTTTCGTTTCATTTTGTACTTGAACCAACAAAAAATAAACTTTTTTAATTTTATTTAAATATACAAAAATTAAATAAAATAAATAAAAGTTTTGTCTTATGGCCATGATTGATAATTGGATTTAATAAATTATTTACATTAAATGTTTATGCAATTATTTTATTTTACCGCAATTATATTATTTTTGGTTATTGAATTTATCCAGAAGACATTGGTGTTTGTCGTTAGTCCCACTGATCGTTCCGCTTCATCAACCAGAGACTTTTGTAGCGGCTTTTACAGGCCATTATTGGCCCGTACCGTGTCAACAATCTGACTCCATTGGTTTCGATCACGAGCCAGCTCTTCAAACCGTTGTAGGCAGTTTGAAGAAGCCAGATCGCTCTCTACGCCGTGGAGCCATCGTCGCCTACAGCGACCTCTTCGCCTACCGAAAGGCGGTTCACCCTTAAAGGTTCGCTGAATCATTCGGTTCGGATCAGCACGCAGAACGTGTCCGAGCCAGCGTACTCGCTGTCCTTTAATTTCATGCACGATATCAGGAATTTGCATTAAATTCCTGATCTCGTGATTGAAAAGAACTCGGTAAGTGCCATCGACGTCGCGTTTTGGACCATATATCACACGCATGATTCTTCTCTCGAATGTTAGAAGCCATCTTTCGTACTCATCCGTCAAGGTCCAACTCTCACATCCATACATGACAACGGGTCTGATCAACACTCTGTACAGTTTCAGCTTATCCGTATTTGCAAGATATTTTGATTTCAGCAGTGGACGTAGAGGATACAAAGCCCGATTGCCAGCGGCAAGGCGGACCTTGATATCCTCTCCCACACTATTATCGTGAGTGATGAGAGATCCAAGATACTTGAATCTCATCACTCCTTCAAACGTGTGGTTACCACTACTGAAATCAATTGCGTCTTGGTCTCTAAAACCCGAGATTAGGTATTTGGTTTTTGACTCGTTGATTTTGAGACCAACAGAAGCTGAACACTGTTCCAGTGGATCAAGTATCTCTTTCACTCCGTTGCCATTTAATCCAATCACACAGATATCATCTGCATAAGCAAGAAGTTGATTGGATTGTCGGAATAAGATGTTGTCCTGAGGTGTTTCACTTTTACGAAGGATGTATTCCAACATGAGATTAAAAAGTATCGGGGACAGCGCATCTCCTTGTCGAACACCGGAATTGATTGCAAAAGTTCTCGATAGCCTGTTCTCAACTTTGACACAGCATTGTGACTGCGTTACTGTCATTTTACACAGATGTACATATTTTTTCGGTATTCCTAGATATTCAAGCGCATACCATAATCTCTCTCGATTGATCGAGTCATAGGCTTGCTTGAAATCCAGGAATACCTGGTGTACATCGCGAGATGTTTCGTAGTACTTGGAAAGAATCATCCGTAGCGAAAAAACTTGATCAGTGACTGACCGATTTGGACGAAATCCTCCTTGGTAGTCACCGACAATTTCCTCCGCCAGAGGAGTAATTCTTCCCAAGATAATGTATGACAGTAACTTATATGCTGTGCAAAGGAGAGCTATACCGCGATAATTCTCACATTTCAAGCGATCACCCTTCTTGAAAATTGGGCATAACACGGCCACTTTCCATTCTTCGGGCATAACTTCATTTCGCCATACCAATCGAATAAGGTCGAAAAGACAGTTCCACAAAGTTAGCCCTCCGAATATCAAGAGCTCTGAATTAATGCAATCAACTCCTGGTGAACGATTTTTCTTTAATTTCTGCATGGCCATTGTGAATTCCTCATAGGATGGATCCTCAATGAACATCTCCGCGGTCTGTATTTGAGGGTATTCAAACACAGCTTGTGATACATGTGGAACATTAAGTAGATCAGAGAAATGTTCACGCCATGTATCGAGTACCGCATCGACGTTAACACAGAGGTTTCCATCCTGGTCCCGAATGGCAGTTGACCGAGATCTTAAGGTATGGTGCAATTCGGTGATTCCTTTAAAGAAACCACGCGAATTGTGCTCATTGCTGAGTTGTTGTACTCTTAAGACCTTAGCCTTCCACCATTCTCGCTTCTTCAGTCTACAAATGCGTTTAGCTGTCCTTCTAGCGAGAACTGCTTTGTTTTTCCTTGCGATTGTAAACCGAGTCTGCGCTTCATTATAGGCTATATTTCGTTGCTCAACAGCAAGACGACACTCCTCATCAAACCAATCATTTTTGGGCTTAGTTTTCACTATACCGAGAGTGTGCTGGGCAGCATCGACAACCGAGGTTTTCAATACTTCCCAGACACTGTTCACATCATCAGATTGGTAATTGGATTGTATAATGCTATTGCTGACAAGATCTTGATATTTTCGTTGCGTTTCTTCATTTATCAGACCTTCACAGGAGAATCGCGTTGTATATTCTCCTGTCCTCCCTGACTTGTACGAAAATTTCCATCGTAGCTTTGCAGCAACCATAAAATGGTCACTGCCTACGAATTTTGTTGACGACCGATATGATCTCACATCTTGGACAACCCGAGCCCGCCCTTTTGAAATCAACACATGGTCAATTTGGCTTCGGGATGTTTTACGTGGGTGTGTCCATGTTTCTAAGTGGATGTTTTTATGAGGAAAGAATGTACTTGCTACTTTGAGATCATGAGCGATCGCAAAGTACATCATTCTTTCCCCATTCTCGGTCGCAGTTTCGTGTCGGGAGTACGGACCTATATTGTTACATAAGTCGGTCTGATTTCTGCCAGCTCTAGCATTAAAGTCACCAATCACCAATTTGACATCGTGCTCCGGTATAGAGCCCATCAGATTATCCAGGTTATTGTAAAATGAGTCTTTATCCTGGGATTGGCTTACATCAGTGGGCGCATGTATACAGACAATTGACAGGTTGGCTAATCTCATGTGCAAGCGAAGCTTACACATTCGATTATCGACTGCTTGAAAGTCCAAGACAGCCTTTTTTACCTGTGGCCCAATGAGAAATCCAACCCCAAGATTTCCGAGGTCATCTCCACTGTGTAGCAACGTATAGCCTTGGGACACATGGTCTCCACTTTTAGGCCATCGAGTTTCTTGGAGAGCTACGAGTTCCAGCCGATACTCTTTCATGCATGTGATAAGGCCGTCCAACGCGCCAGGTTTTCTTAATGACTGCACCTTCCACGTGCCGATCTTCAATCTCGTGTCCGGGTACTTAAGCGGGGGTTCGTTTTTTTTGTTGTTTTGGCGGTATCCGATTTTCTTATTTTTGTTGACATTTTTAACAGTGATATTTTTTTACGGATGCGGGTCGTCAGCCCAGCGATCCAACCAGATTTAGTCGCCTCCTACGACAAGCTCTGGATACTGTGGTGGTATTCTATGGGTCTCATGTTTCGTTCGTAATATTTACGAAACACGAATGCCCCCAACCACAGGGCTTAGACAATTAAAAAATTTTAAAGTGCGGTTATTATAATAAACAGTGAATGTAGATCAGAGTATTAACTTCCATTGGCCGTGATATAATATGATTTAACCGGGAGCTTAAAGTGTCCATATTAATTAATGAATTCATTTTAATTGAAGAATTCTAAGTACTTATTGCTGGTTTCTGCCTATTGTGACATTAAGGCAACGAAATAGCAAACTATTTGGCTAAAACTGAGTCTCGCTTATATTTCTTAGGTCATGTACCAGTTTATTAAAACCGTTGCCCTATCGAATATAAATTTGACTTGGTCAGCTACCCCTACTTGTCTTAAGGGAGATACTTTGTCAGAGGACAACTTGAAAATATTTGTTTCTATACTTACTGGCCATCGCCTTTTCAAAAGTCACCTTTATCGCATGGCACTGCCAATGATGCCGTATGCAACGAATGGCTTTCAGTCGCATGAGATACCTTGTGCGTTCCACTCCAGGAATATTCCTGTAAATTTACACTGTCTTCTCTGCCCTGGTTCAAAGTTCAAACTGCTCCACTTTGCTAAATTGCAAAACTCGTCTGTGTGCTTTGTTGAACTCCTAGGTTTGCACCATGGGCCCTTTGTAGTATTAAGTTCAGAGCTATAAAGGATTCCATCCAACTTTAATAATAATAATAACTAGTACATTCTACTTGTTAAATGAATTATTATTTTCCATTGAGATGTAGATCAAATATGTCATTGATACAAATTAGAAAGAGAATATGAACCGAGAATAGAGCCTAGATTTACAATTATTGTTGTCTATCTATTAAATATATTTCTAATAATTTATTAATACTTCCGTTTATTAATACATTCCACCCAATATTGTTAAACCCAAAATATAGAATTGGCTACCGAATTTAAAAATTGGTATAAAACTGGAAAAATGGATTGTTTAAGTGATATGAGGTGTAATTAAATGGATCAGTCGTTTAACCAATTTGACTGGAACACCATCACATTCGCAGCAAGAAGCAAAATAACAATTCAAGGCTTTTAGTAACTTATGTATTATAGAATAATTACCAATGATACATTTAATAGGTTTCAAAAAACCCATATCAACAATTAGACTCCATCGGTTTCGATCACGAGGCAGCTGTTAAGTAATTAGAAGATGCCAGATCGCTAACTAAGGCAGAGATGACAGAGATCTTTTCCACTACCGAAAGAAGAGTCACCCTAAATTACGTGGAATTAGTCATACGTGGAATAATAAATGCTAAAAGTATCGGCTAAAAATATAATAAAATTATGTAAAGGGTACTAGCCAAAGGGCTATAACCTTCCAATCGTGAATTTAATCATGCAAGATAAATTATTAGACGATTAGTAGATCAGTTGTAGGTTAGGTTAGGTTAGGTTGAGTGGCTGCTACAGCACACTTAGACCGGCAACGGTCCGTTGTGATACCACAGGATCTTACTCCCCTTTTACCCCTATGAGAACCAGTTAGAGCTGCTTACGTAGCGTAATAAGTCTCGCACATTACAGTTCTCGAGATCGGAAAGGCAGTCCATTAAAATCTTACCCAAATATTCATGTCTTTTGCGTGCCAAAGCCGGGCATGAGCATAGGAGGTGGACTAACGTCTCTTCCTCCTCCTCGTCCCTACAGCTTCTGCAAAAGTCATTTACTTCCAGACCCAGCCTTCTCGAATGTTCTCCAAGAAGGCAGTGTCCTGTGAGTATCCCCACGATCGTTTTAAGTTCACGTCTTCGCAGGGAGATAAGTGCCTTTGAGCGTTTCAAGTTTTTTTTTTTTTTTTTACTTTATTTAAATTTTGATTATCAATACATTATAATTTATTTTTACATTGTTTTTTTTTTTTTTTATGTCAGTTGCTCGAACCTAATAAGGTTTTAACGCAACTTCACAATATTTATAAATATACTTTTTACTAATTTGTAATCATTATTTGAATATAATTACCACTATACAATTAAATTTCATATATACTAATACAATTACAATATGCATTCGCAAATTACATTACATTATTTAATTATTTAATTACTTTGAAAGTTTAATTTATAATTTATATTTATTATTATTTTTATGTTTTATCGTGATTTAGGCAACACACAATTATTATCATATTTTGCTTTCAGATACTCAGTGATTTTCTTTTTAAATTTAATCGCACTAGTAAGATGTTTAATTTCGGACGGTAATTCATTAAACTTTAACATTCCGCGATACAATATATTGTTATTTGAAACATTGGTTCTAAAATGTCTTACAATTAAATGAGATTTTCTTCTAGTGTTGTGGTCATGCTGACTATGGACATTGATCAATTCAAAATTGTGCTTAATTTGGTTTTGATATATTTTGCTAATAAGTATTAATAATTCTTTTTCACCTAAGAAAGTTATTGACTGGAACTCCTCAAAAAGTTTGCTGGTAGGATATCTTTTCGGAGCATTGATAATATACTTGAGAACTCTTTTTTGCAAAATCTCTAATTCTTTCACTTTATAAATAGCACTTCCACTCCATATCGGATTAAGGTAAATCAATCGCGACTGAATGAAAGCATTATATATAAGTAAAAGACCTTTTTTTGGTAGGATGTGCTTTAATCGATGTATGACAAAAATATAAGGTAATATATTGTTTTTAATTTTGTCTATGTGGTCAAACCAGTCAAAATTACTATTAATAATCAACCCAAGATAACTATACTTATGCACTCTTTCAATGACGAAAGAGCTATAAGTAATTGGGTGTTCTTTAAACACATTCTCATCCAATTTTCGATTGTTAAATACTATGTACTTTGATTTTGCATAATTCAAAGATAAATGATTTATATTAAACCAATGATTTAATGTTATTAAATCTTTTTTAATATTTCCAAGTAGGTCTTCAAGAGATTCTGCCTTGTACATAATTACACAATCATCGGCATAAAGCTGAATTTCGCCTTCAAGTTTGTTAAGCCCTATATCGTTAATATATATATTAAAAAGTGTTGGGCCTAATATGGAACCTTGTGGTACTCCTAAGTTTAATTTTTGTTCTTCACTAATACTGTTGTTTATTTTTACAAATTGACTTCTGTTCTTCAGATAGCTTTCAAATAAGTTAATTTGTTCTCGGGTAAATCCTAACTTAGTCAGTTTTAGCAAAAGTATGTCAACATTAACAGTATCAAATGCTTTGCGTAGATCTAAAAACAGACAAGCACAGAACTGCTTTTTATCAATATTTCTGCTTATAAAATCGGTAAAGTTTATACACGCTGCGATAGTACTTGAATTTAAAGTGAAACCAAATTGACTCTTGCTAATGACATTGTTTGCAGATAAAAATAATTTTAACCGATTGAGTATTATTTTTTCATAAATCTTAGATAATGCGCTTAGAACAGAAATTGGTCTATAGTTTGCTACGTCTGTTTCATCACCAGATTTATGAATAGGTATTACTTTGGCTGTTTTTATGCAATCTGGAAAAATCCCTTTGTCAAATGAAGTATTTATGTATTCTACAAGTAGAGGGGAAATATAGTTAATAGTGAACTGGAGGACTTTTGCTGAAATATTATCGAACCCAATTGCTGCTTTGGAATTTATACTTAATATAGCTTCTTTTACTTCGTCATTATTTGTTAAATAAAGCTGAAATGGTTGAGAGATATTATAGGTTAAGTAGGTAAAATCATTTAAGTCTGGTTTATTGAAATGACGTGCAATTGTTGTTGTGATACTCATAAAGTAATCATTAAAGCAATCTGCAATCGCTTTTTCATCGGTTACAAAAGTATCCCCAGATTTAATAGAGGTAACGGTTTTATTGGTTTTATTAGTTCTATTAAATATAAGCTGATTAAAATGTTTCCAAAGTTCTTTTGATTTATTTATATTTTCGCTCACATATCTAAAACTTCTCTCACGTTTAGCTTTTTTAATCTTAGAAGCCACCAAAGCACTTAGAGTTTTATATCTATCAGCTAAAAATATATCATCTTTAAATTTATTTTTTAACTTAAAGAATTTTTCCCGCTCTTTAACTAGATTTTGTATTTCAGAAGTAATCCAAGGGACACCTATTAGTTTTGATTTCTTCGTGATAACACGAGTATTTTTTACTAACAGTTTATTAAAAAAGCTGCAAAACCTCTCTACATTAATAGAAGTATTAATGTGGGCCCATAAAGAATCACTCAACATCTTATCATAGTCCAGTACCTTGAATTTAATTCCATCAGACTGGCGCGGAACGCTGGTTTTACTCATTTGTAAAAGTATTTGCTTATGGTCTGATAATGAGGTGTCTGAGGTATTCATATTATATGTGTGCCCTAGCAGGTCAGTTATGATGTGATCAATGATTGTACTAACTCCATTTTTGCTACGCGTGGCAAATTCCTTTATTCGTTTATTTAAAAACAGATGGCCATATGAGCTTACTAACTGAATGTAATTTGTTACATCTATGTCTTCAAAATCTAATAAATTAATATTAAAGTCACCAAAAATTAGATTTCGCCGATATTCATTTAGATACTTCTCTAGCATAACTAAACAATTACTGATAGAGTTTTTTTGTGACCGATAAAGTCCAATAATATTCATATTACAATCAACTAGTTTAATACCCACTGCCTGACAAAAATCAAAATCTTCAACAAAAATTTCAACTACTCTTATGTTTGCTTTTACAAAAATTGCCACACCACCATAACCACCTATTCTATTTGAAAAAAAGCCATTGTATTGCTTAAGATTGAAAAATTTATTCTCGTCTTCCACCAGCCAAATCTCCGTAAAGATAATAATATCGAGACTAAACTGTAGGCTATCAAGTAATATTTCTATGTTATTCAATTTATTTCTCATACTTCGTATATTTATGTATAGAATTCGGAGATCTGCGTTATCGACAACAATATTGTTTTGATCAAGTTTTTTAGTGTGTTTGACAGATTGTAAACAAATTTCAACATCACTCGACATTAAAAGGAAATATAATTTTGATTGTAAGTATTAACAAAAATTTGATATTAAATAAGAATATGTATTTAAAATTTAAAACTATATAATAAACTATTAACTGTCTCTTTTTAGGAACTATATATTGTAATGAAAAAGAAAATGATCGAATACTGTAGCCGCTGGGTAGTGAAAATTGAACTGTGAAAATTTGTGCTTTGTAGAAATCACAGCAAATAAAAGTTAAAATAATTAAATATGAAATAAAAATAAAAATAGTAATAGTAATTAAACTTTCTTGAGTACTTACAAAAATATAATTAATTGCTTGTTTCTCGATTAATGTTGTTCGCCAATAACAGCTTGTTGATGTCATTATATGACAAAATTCGGATTGGAGGGGCCTTTTCCTCTTTTCGAAAGTAAATAACAGACTTGCTTATCCATAGATATTTGTAGTTTATAGTTTTGTTGACTATCCTGGCCTCTCTATATAGATTTAGTCTATGTGGTGTCAAGTGATCTCTGAAGTAAATTTGCCTATCTACTGGCAAATTATAACCCACCTGATTTAAAAAAATCATCTTGTTCTTCTTTTTTTCCTGTACTTTAAGTTTAGCTCGTTTATCCTTAAACGTTACTAACAGCTTATTGTCAATTCGGTCACCGCCAGGCACTCTATTATGACGATATTTTTGTTTAAGATATTGCACTTGCGCAACATCTTCAATGCATTCGACACATTCCAGTGTATTGAGAATATTTTTTGCTATTTCCCAGGGTTGCACCTCTTCACTAGGTAAACCAGCTATAATAAGGTTACATGCTAATTTTTCTTGACGGAACTCATCTACAGCTGATTCTAGATTATTTATCTGATCTTGCTGATTTTTATTTGCAATGTAGGATGTTTTTAGAAGTTGTAGAAGTTCTTTATTTTCATCGACGACCCTTTTGTATTCTGTAGATAGTCTTTCAAATTCTACAGAAATGAACTCTTGTGATTTTTTTATTTCGGCCATCATTGCCTTCATTTCATTAAATTCTTCGTCGTGTTTTTGCAGCTTCCCCATTATACTAGCGCTCCCCATATTGTTTCTCTGACATACGTCGGAGCAGAACCAATAGGGCTCTGTAGCCTTTCTGGTGATATGCTGTCCTATTATGCCTTTGCAATGAGGATGAAAACACAAGGTACACTGACTGCATACAAAAAGGGGCTGTTTATTTGAAATATTTTTGCCACAATTTTTCGCCGAACATGTTAAGGTTGTTTTATATTTTGGGTACTGATCCGCAAATTCAAAATAAAACATTTTCTTCAAATTCTTTTTTAATAAAAACTTTTGTTTTATCTTAGTAAACACTTTAACAGTTAAATTATGCAAATTAATTCGCTTTAAATATTATAACTCGATTTTTAAATGAAAAGATTATAATTTTACGTATACTCAATTTGACAATTCGTTTGACAAAAAAAAAAAAAAAAAAAAATAAAAAGTTCAACTTTGGCAAGACTTGTCTTGCCACTCTACATGAGAGGGTGTTCGTCCACCTATTGTTCGCAGAGGCTTCCGCCTCTTTTTTAAGCACAGTCCTGAGTGCGTTAATGGGTCTCCCCAACTTTGCCCTTTCCGGTAGCAGTTGGAGAGTTGTACCGTGCCTCGCTAGTTCGTCCGCCCTGCAGTTTCCCCTGAGTGTCTGAGTGGCCGGGGACCCAGACTACCTGGATGTTGAAATGCTCACTCATCTCATTTAGAGACGAGCGGCAACCCAACGCCACTCTAGACGTTAGAGAAACAGAAACCAGCGACTTGATTGCCGCCTGACTGTCCACATAAATTGCGATATCAGTCGAGGATACCACATTATGTTTCAACCAGTTCAGGACCTCCTCAATCGCTATCACCTCTGCCTGGTACACACTGCAGTGATCAGGGAGGCGAACTGCTATATCTACCTGTAGTTTATCACAGAAGACTCCAGCTCCTACTTTACCGTCTAGCTTGGAGCCATCCGTAAAGAACTGCAATGCTCCCGTTTCAGCTACCAACCCGCTCCTCCAGGATTCCCTTGAAAGGCAGGTGGTTCCGAACCTTTTCTCGAAGCACAGAGTCGGTGTAACATAGTCTAGATTCGCCAGTTCTTTCCTCAGCGATCTGACTATCGTCGAGTGTCCTATTTGAAGACATTTCCACTGAGATATGGCTGATAGTCGAGTGGCCGTAATCGCCGCCATCTGCTTACCATAAATGTCCACGGGGAGAAGGTGAAACAAGACCTCTAAGGCACTTGTAGGTGTTGTCCTCAGTGCCCCGCTTATAAGCATGCAGGCCGTTCTTTGCACCTTATCAATCCTTTTCCTGTATGTTATTTTATCAAGAGCTGGCCACCACACGCTCACCCCATACATAAGTACAGGTCTTACTACGGAAGTGTATAGCCAGTGTACCAGCTCCGGCGTCAGGCCCCATCTCTTTCCAATGCCGTTCCTACACGAGTACAATGCTATATTGGCCTTGTTTACTCTTTCCAGAATGTTGGGCTTCCAGCTTAGCTTACTGTCCAAGATTACGCCTAGAAATCTTGCCTTGTCCGTAAAAGCTAGTCTGTTGCCATTTAGGAGAGGTGGATCTACTACAGGGATTTTATATCTCCTCGTAAATAGTACCAATTCAGTTTTAGACGCGCTAATTGCCAGTCCACATTTGGTGGCCCACTTCGTTATAATTAGGAGGGCATTTTGGATTACCTCCGCCACTGTGCTTAAGTATTTTCCAGAGACAGCTATCGCTACATCATCTGCATAAGCAATCACTCCGATCACATCTCTCTCCAGCTTTAATAGCAGCGCATTGATTGCTATGTTCCAGAGGAGAGGAGACAGAACACCTCCCTGTGGGGTTCCCCTAGTAACCCGTCTCCTGATGGTGGATTCCCCCAGCTCTGAGTTAATCATCCTGCACCCAAGCATATGATTGATTAACCCACTTATAGGGTAATCCACACCTAGTATCGACAATCCCTCCAGAATTGCCTCCTTCCTTACATTGTTAAAGGCGCCCTCAATGTCAAGAAACGCCACCATACAAAACTCTTGCGAGCATAATGATTTCTCAATTGTACTTACCAGGGCATGCAGAGCTGTGTCCACAGACTTCCCTTTACAGTGAGCGTGCTGAGTCTGACCCAGTCACTAGGTCTAATTTTTGAGCGTATGTAGATATCCATCAGCCTTTCCAAGGTTTTCAATAGAAAGGATGATAGAGTTATTGGTCTTAAGTCTTTTGGGTAGCCTTGCGAGCATTTACCCGCTTTCGGAATAAAAATCACTCTGACCTCCATCCACTCCCGCGGAGTACAGACCGCGGAGTAAGTTTTAAACACCCTTTGAAGATTACCTCCAACCAGGGGAGCATGATCCTCGAGTTGTTCTGAAGCTCCGCGGGAATAATACGGTCAGGGCCCGCCGATTTATAGGGTTTGAACCCTTCAATTGCCCATAGGATCCGTTCTTTGGTTACGATATCTTCTATGCGCAGTACGTGTGCTTCTTGATGAGTACCAGTCCCTGTCGAGTCATCGAAGCTTCCTGGAAAGTGGGTTTCGATGAGAAGTTCCAAGGATTCCTTACTAGAAGCAGTCCAGAATCCATTTGGTTAATTTAATTACTGGGACTGGTAGGATTGGTAGACAGAATCTTCCTAAGACGAGAGGTCTCGGAGACTTCTCTTATTTTGTCACAGAGGAGTCTCCATGATTTCCTCTGTGCCTTCCTTAATTCTTTTTTGAGCCTCTCTCGTACTTTTGGCTCTATTAAATACTTTCCTACACGCCTTCCGGTAGGTCCCCAGTTCCTTGGACCACCATGCCGGTTTTTGCTTGCCCCTGGGTTTAACTACTGGGCAAGCAGCGTTGAAGGACCGATTGCAGGCATTTGTGAAAGTTTCCACTATGCTGTTCAGTTCCTTCACTGTCGCTGGTGGCTCCGGGGTCTCTGGTAATAGTAGTCCTATAAACGTCTCCAGTTTGTCTTTCTGGGATTCCTGAAAGGTTTCCGGGTGGCAGGGGAAACGTTAAGACTAAATGTTATGTAATGATGGTCAGAGAAGGAGTGTTCCTTCGCCACTCTCCATTCCCTGACCAAATGGTCAGGTTTTTTGAGGCGAAGGTTACTTCCAGAACCTCCTGCCGATTTTTAGTAATAAAAGTGGGTTCTTGCCCAATATTACACACCATGAGGTTGTTGTTTAAAATGTAATCAAAAAGTAACTCACCTCTCTCGTTTATATCAGTGCTTCCTCAGATTGCGTGGTGCGCATTTGCATCACATCCAAGGAGCACCCCAATCTTCTTCCTGTAGGATTCGAGGACCAGGTCCCCCAGGTTATCCGGCGGAACCTGTTTGTCCCGGTCCAAATAGACTGAAACCAGCCAAAATATACTGCCACCAACCTCTAGGCTGACCGCAGTTACGTCACCATTGCTGTATTGAGGAAGAAGGAACATATTTAAATTATTTTTTCCAAGAATGCAGGATCTGATATTCCCCGAATTTCTTGAGTATAATAAGTTATACCCCTTCATTTTAAGGCCACAGATCCTATTGGTGTTTATCCAAGGTTCTTGAATAAGGACCACGTCCTCTTCTGATCTAGTCAGTCTGAGGAGTAAGGCGGCCAAATCAGTTGTAATAAATAAATAAATTTGTAGTAAATAAATAAATTAAAAAATGAAAAAAAATTGTTTTAACGATAAACTACACGATTCCTGCATTAGAAGCGAATAAAACACGCGTAATTAAAGAAATTCGGCCGAAATGCTCAAAAGAGTGCTGGAAAATAATGTGTCACTGAACAAGAAATGAGGCTACTGGATCTTGCAAAACACCATTCTTTAACTGTTTAAACATTTTATTAAGTTTTAACCAATTATTTATAATATTGTCTTAAATTGGCCAAAGACATAAACTGTCTTCTGTTATTGTACTATTAGTTCTATTATATACGTACATCGCTGCGGTCTGTATTTTAGGATATTCAACTATGCAATCTGTGACACGTGAGACTTAAGTCAGAAAAATCATGATCCATGTCAGAAAGATCCATGTTAATACAGGTACCAAATGGCAGTTGTCTAAAAAAGGAATTACGCTCATTGATGGGTTGCTCTCCTTTTAAAAGCTACCACAATTCAGTCTTACTTCATTTATAAATTCGTTTGGCTATATTTTTAACAATAATAGCTTTGTACAATGTGCAGTTCATCATGAGCATACTGATAAACTGAATCAATGGTAAAAGCTATTTTTAAATGCTTGAAACGACCACAAATCATACTTTCAATTAATCTAACCGGATTATTCTCGTTAAAAATGTCCTTAAAACGTAAAGATAATTTACATAATTTTCCATATTCAACTTTCAATTTTCACAATTTTGTTTTAAATTTCATCCCAACCAAAAGGGGTGGTTAAAAATTAATTCTTGTTCCGTTTTATATGGGTTTCATCGCAATTACACAGAAAATCTGTAAAGTAAATAAGGAATAAATTTTCAATACGTCATGTCATCATAGAATTGGTTTCTTAAAGGATTTCATTCGTTGTGTGTTGTAACATACCCTATATATCACCACCCCAAAAAAAAAAGAAAAAAATTAATAAAATAAAAAACTTTGCAATTACATCGACAAAACTGAGATAAAAAATAAAATAGGAATGATTGTAAAGGATCATGAAACCATGGAAATAATTTTATTAAGAATATATATAACAAGAAAAAATTGAATTTTATTCTTATTATTCGACATTCATACATACGACGACGAGTACGAGTATATTATAGAAACCATAAATGCAATGGATCAAATTTCTATTAAAAAAGTTTAGTATATTATGGTACAAAATATTATGTATAAGCTAGAAATATAATTGGAAATGATCTTTATTTGACATTATAGATTATAATTTTATTGAGGTTATATTTCTTTTTGGTATCTTAACTGATACGAGTACATACATACATATTATATACGAAATTGTGATACTGTTACGGCCGTATACATCGAACGGGTATTAATATTGATACACAGAAATAAGTTTTATTGAGTTGGAAACTTTTAATTCAATTTTCATCATATGTTGCCTTCGTTTAATATACTATGTATTGCGTACAATTATATGTCAAAAGTTATATATGGTCATGCGCTTATCTGGGTGGGGCCAGCACAAAACATTTTTATATATGTTAGATTTCATAATATTTCAGAATCTTACAATTGCAGCTTTGAATTTAGTCTATACTTAGTTGAATGTTATAGGTGCCAAAAAACTATAGTGCACTAGGAGTGTCGAATCGAATAGTCTGGTTATTTTATCCAGATTTACTTACGTCAATAACCATTGATTGATACTGGAGCAGAAGTTTCAGTTTTTTATCTGAACCATTCAAAATATCGAATCGAGTTTCATTTATTGGCAACTAATGAAAGATACATTAGTTACATACATTTCAATAAGAGGTTTCATTTTGAAAAAATCTCGGCCACGTTGGCAGCACCATATCCATTTTATGAATTTTCCATGTCCAATTCGCAACTTTGCGGCTGTATGTCTTCGATAACTTCACAAATTCCATATTCAATGTCTTGAATCGATTGTGGATCGTTGGCGTAGACCTTATTTTTCACGTGGTCCCAAAAAAATAAATCATATGAGCTCGGTGGCCAATTTTGATCACCTTTTGGAGAAATAACACAGGCAAGTAACTTTTCTTGCAAGAATGCGATTGTTTTGCTGCTTGTTTGGCACCTAGCACCGTCTTACAGAAAATAAACGTCGTCCACATCAATATCTTCTAGTTCCGGCCATAAAAAATTATTAATCATAACGCGGTAGCGCAATACATTTACCGTGACAGTTGACCAGCAAGATTTTTGAAAAAGTAACGTCCAATCACACCAGCCCAAAAACTACACGTTGAGAGGAACAATAATTCTTAGATTTTCTGAGCTCCAAATGCAACAATTCTACTTATTAGCATAGCCTCCGAGGTGAAAATTGACCTCATCACTGATGATGATTTACCAAAAAAAACCGGATCATTTTGAAGGATACAAACAGCGAAAGTACGTCGTTTATTGTAATCGACCGGCATTAGTTCTTTTATTGTTAACTCAACTTTAAAAGCCTTAAGACCGTAGTCTTTATGCAAAATATGGTGTAATGTCGATTTTAGAATATTTAATTCGAAAGATCAACGAGGAATCGACAAACCTGGCTTTTCTTCAACACTACGGGCTTCATAAGCAATATTCTCAGTTGTTCTTGAGCGACGCATACGGTTTCGATTTTTCACATCGCTAACCTGTCCCAACAGCACAAATTTCCCAGTGGCCGAGACGGTACTTCACGACGACCAAACCGAGCTTTAGTTTTGCAAACTGTAACAAAATGTTCACCATTTTTGTAGTGGATTTTAACAATTTCAATGTGTTGTTGAAGCGTGTATTGTACCATTTTTAGTAATGGTGTAGTTTTTATTTGCCAAATATCAAAAGATGACAGCTTCAAAATTGACAGCTGCACATCCCTTCCCAGACGTGCACTACCGAAATCTATTTGTTCTTAGATTTTAGATGGACGACAAGAGATGAGGTTGTCTCAACTCTGCTGGTGCATATACTACCAAAGTGATAGCCGACATGTCTCTTAAGAGATAATAACTCAAAGAGTATGGTCAGGCCCACAAAGCTGGTGTGAAACCAGTCAATCTATCAGCCAATACGTTTCTTTTGATATCCAATGTCTGGGTATCCAGTAAAGGCTAACTTCGTCGATTCAAGGAAATTACCGTCTCCAACACATGTTTCTATAAAACAATATTATAGTTAATCGCCTTAATAGCAGGCTGGCTGTCAGAAAATATACAGATAGAACGAGCTCTGCAATTCACCTCCTTTACAAATAGTGCTTCTTTCAAAATTGGACCAATTGATGCCCGAAAAACAGTAGCGTACTTACAAAGTGGGATAGATAGCTTCACATCAAGAATTAGCATTTATAACCCGGCACCAAATTACAGCACATTGATTCATCATTAACGATCATCTTATCGTCACCGACACAGAAGAGCACGTTACAAGTGACTGTTGTATTCGCATTTGTACTATTCGGTAATAATTACATGGAATAATTTTCCGAAAACCGGCAGATATGTGGGTAGTTATGTGCCGGACTGGGAAGTGGCTAAATTGATTGCCTCTGCTTTATAAACGAGCAGCTGTTTCATTTGTATACCTTCTGATTCAAAAGTCAAACTATATAGCAGGTTTACAGCCATCTTAAAATGTGCAGTGGGTTATCGTGTGCATAGCTCCCACAATACCCAGGCAAATAGGTATTTGAAGGCGGTTTAGAGGTTTCTCTCCAACCCCACTGATTGTTCTAGGCCACCAAAAAAGTACAGAAAAACAAGATAACGGGTCTGATAACCAAAACGTTCCAAATATTGACTAGTATTAGGTGTCTGGGTTTCTGGCCCCATGATTAACCAAATGACGGATTGCATATAGGTTTAACTTAACGTTATTTGTGTTAACAATGAAACAGGGCTGACTTAGAAATAAAATATGACCGAGATTCATAATAAAACCAAAGACGCATTATGGGCCTGAAAAAAGCTTTATGGTATAGTATATGCTTGTGAGTTTAAGATGATCTACACTGATCAAATATATAACCATTGTCAGATTTATGCTTTCTTGATATAGTGATAAATGC
This sequence comes from Tipula lateralis, assembly GCA_963932295.1. NCBI lineage: Eukaryota > Metazoa > Arthropoda > Insecta > Diptera > Tipulidae > Tipula > Tipula lateralis. The sequence continues at coordinate 70,406,537 of OZ010737.1, forward strand.
TCCAATTTTACTAAATAAAATACAACCCATAGCTTGCATTGGTATGACTGGATCGATGTGTCAACTCCGACTGCGGCTATGACCTGTTAAGGTTGCTCACTGTCCACCTGAAACCGAAAAAGACGCTACCTTAAGTGCATTAAAGATACAATACGAGAAAAAACTGAAAACAGGCTATTTACCGAATGACATGCATTCCGAGTGTATGCTTAACAAGAGAAAATTCCACAACCTTTTTGACCAGGTATTTTCCAACCGGGATGAGTGCATTTGATAAGGATCCTTATATAGTATGGGTATATAGTATAGGTATAGTATGGTACATAGCCGGGTCCAAAAAAGGATGGTGGGGTTAATTTTACCACTGAATGTGGCGTTCCTACCCGTCTATATAGAGACCTTTTTCACTCTTTCTCCAATATTATGAGAAATTACGATGAAAGATTCACAGAAACATTGGTTTGTCTCTTTTTGATTGTTAAACAAAATCAACGACAAAAATTGGCTCCATTCAAAGTTATAAGGGCAATTGACGAAACTTTTATTCAAAGCATTTTGCATGATTAGGAAATCATCGTTACCAGATATTTTCCTGGCACAACTAACGTTACATGGTCTGCATAGGCAACTACTCCTTTCCATTCTCACTCCAGTTTAAACATTAATCCATTGATTACCATATTCCAGAGTAGTGGTGACAATATGCCTTTTTACGGTGTTTCTCTATAAACCCGCTATCATATTGTGGAGTCTTTCAGTACTGAGTTAACATTCCTGCTTTGAAGCATATGATTGAATAACAAGTAAGCAGGGTAGTTTCTTTGTTCAAGAGTAATTTTTCCTTTTTTAACCTCTACTTTAGCGTTATTAAGGGCCCTTTCATTGAAAAGCACCAGGGTATGAAGAGCAGTGACTGCACTTTGCTGTACGCATCTATAAGACTTCGCTCATTTGTTTGGATTCACTTTCGTTTGAATCTTTTAAACGTGTTGAGAAGATAGGATGATAGCGTTATTGGTCTTAGTCAGTAGTCATGTAAGCTCCCACCGTTGGGATGAAGAACGTGTATAACAGCCTTTTATCCATCTAGCAACGAGAACATGGGTATTGATAGAGGGCAATAGTTCTAGATTGTTACAGCTGTTATACGACATTTCCGCAGGTGTATACGTATAACACTGAATTATGTAATTGTAGCTGCTTGTGGAAAAGTTCTGAACTTTACCTCTTTTATTGGTCAATCCAATCAGTGTACCAATCAAATGGCACTGTAATCAAAGTTGCGACAGTCGGAGCGGGAGATGCCGGGCTAGAATTCCAATAGGAAAATAGGGTTAGATTTCCAAGTTAAGGGACGGATAAACTTTTTTTAAATACCCTCTAGTTTGCTGTTGTTTGTATCATTAAATGGACACCAAACAGTAACAGCATCTTCCAATCGCGACCGCACGTATGCGAAATACAGAATCTTGACAGGTCATAAATTTCTCCCGTCCATCGTTTAATAAAACCACATAGAATTAGATTTAGCAACAAATTGTCCTCTTAAAGTTTCTCGGCATCGCTTAGGTTCTCGGCAGTTCTGTATATTTTGAGGTTGTCAGCAAACATTAAAATTTTTGAGTGTAGAATGACTTCAGTAATTGCGTCGATGAAAATAGTAAAAATGCAAGGGCCAAGATGGGTATCTTATGGCAAACCCGATGTAGCTTGAATTGGCTTGGACCTGCTGTTACCAATGTCGATGTATTCGATGCGGTTGCTTAAGTACGATTTAAGCAAATTAGTATAACCGTTCTAGTGCTTTACAATGGCTAATGGAGTCAAACGCCAAGTTTGCGTACACCGCGTCAACTTGATTGTGGCTTGCAATAACTTTGATGGGGCTGCTGGTAAATTCAATAAGGTTTGTAGATATTGACTATTAGGCATGAATACATGTTGGTACGGTAAAACACGACGGTTCTCCACTTCTTTGAAGGAATTATATATTACAAGTTCAAATAATTTGGGTGTAGATGAAATCGACGTTATACTTCTATAACATGATACATCACTTCTGTTTTAAATAATGGGGTTATTATGGTTTTCTTCCGTTTTCTTAAGAAACTCTCCCAATCGTAGCGACTGATTGCAAAGAGGTAGTTCCAAACTGGTGTAATCTTTCAAAAAATAAGCAGGTAGTTGGTTAGGACCCAAAAAAGCGAGTAGTTGGGAGAGCGTTAAGCCAAAAAACTTAACTTTCTTTATTTCATGATCTTACAACTATTTCATATAATACAATTTATACTAAATATAAACAAATATTTAAACGCATTGACAGCCACACGTTCAAAGCAGTGAGAAGCACAATTTTTCTTATCGCACAAGTATTTATGATACCTGATAGAATCTGGGGCCACCGTAGTGGTGGAAGATCCAAAACGCATGAATCTGGATTTGTTACTTATAGTGAGTCTGTTGCAATAAAACCATTAACTGAGTTCAGTCAAATCCTCAGTAAGTAATTGTTGAGCATTGTAATTCGTGTCCGTTTGGGAATATATTAAAGCTAAGTCATCAGCAAACGCAGTAGCATGGCCGAGGAGATTAATTTCAAATATAGAATTAAAATATATTAAAAACAAAATAGTGGTCTCAGTACAGAACTCTGAGGTACACCGCAGCTCAAACCTCCAGGCTCAATAACCACACCATTTATTTTAACAACTTGGTTCAGTAGCTACCTTTTAAATCGTGCCACTGAACCATCCTAAAATCTTACCTCGAAAGCCTATATGCTTGATAATTTAGCCAGAAGAATGTTGTGGTCAACAGTGTCAAATGCCTTTGAAATGTCAACGAAAAGTGCTAAAGATTTCAGAGACTTATTTAATGCGAGATATGTGTGACTCAACCCGAACTACTTATTATTTAAAAATTTAATGTGGATAGCAACCCACTGTACGTTTGATCAATTTCTCGAATATTTTTGAAAATGTACTACGCAATGAAATTGGCCCGTAGTTATTTAATTTGAGCACATCACCTTTTTTATAAACCGGTATAATAACAGTAATCTTCAATACATCTGGAAATTCGCCACTCTCCAAGCTCAAGTTGAAAAGGTATTGCAGAACGTCTACCAAAAACCAAGAGCAGGTTTTGATAGTAAAATTGTCAAATTCATCATACCCCTTGGATGATTTGTTTTTTAAATTCTTAATCGCATATACAATTTCGAGTGCACTAATTGGCTCAAAAAAGCAAGAGCTGGAGTACCAAGAATAAAACGATTTCTATCATCTAGAACTAAGATAGAATAGTTAGATGACGGGGAAATGTTAGTAAAAAATTTATTAAATACATTTGATATAGCCATGTTTGTAAATTTGATTAATTGATTGGTATCTTGATGGTTTCTACCTATAGAACATCATCTATGATTTTCCACGCAATCTTGGAATCAGTACCTATTTGCTCAAAATTACTTCGGTAGTAATTACATTTAACACTTTTAACTTTTAAATTAACAGAACGCGAAAGATATTTAGTGTGCTTTTTCAATCTAAAATTTCCTGGATATCGTCGCAATTTTTTAGAGAATTTTTTTAATTTAGAAATTTTGCGCAAGAGATTAGAATTCATCCATGGTTTTAATGCTTTTCTCTGTCCAATAACAATTTTTCCTTAGATGAATCGATATCGGATTTTAAAACTTTAACACTGTTTCCCAGTTTTCCATTTGTAGATAATTCCTAAGTTTATCATAATTTATTTTTGTAACTGTGGGCGTCGGGGCCGTCACCGTTTGGTGGATATCTGGAAGCAAGATGCGCAACGAAATCAAATTATGATCAGAAGAATACAAAGGTAAATTATCCACAGTAAATGCATGAGCAGTATCAGTTTTTGCAAACACATGGTCGAGACAAGCTCGATCCCTAGTTGGTTCATTTAACAGACTGAGGAACCCATTAGAAGCCAGCATCGATAAATAGTTGAAGGCCTCGGAGTAGTTGAGAATGTTAACATTAATATCACCCAGGATAACAATCTTGTTGTTGTTAAGTGAACGCAGCAAATTCTCCAAATCATTACAGAATCTACTAATATCTTTGTTATGATTTTAGTACCGATTGCATCTCGTATGTCAAAACTAAAAACTTCTAACTTTACGATAGGGCTGTCAGTTGACAGATTGCAACACCAGGGTTGCCAAATCCCGGGCTATAAAAGACAATCCTTAAACTATCATGTATTTGATTTAGTTCTTAAACATTCCCCCATTTCATACATGACTTCAATGATAAAGTAGGAGGCATGTTGTCTGGGTGTAATTAACTGAAGTTTAAATTTATATTTTTGGTCAATTTGACTCAAACAACTGAATAAAAAAGTTGTGTGCAGAATTTCGATTTACCATATACAAAAGAAAGAAGTTAGTCAAAGAGATATGGGTCATTGCTTAGCTAAAATCTCATATCGGTCCATGTAAATTGTTGACATAATTTCCATCATCGACCTAAGTTAAATTTTTATAAAATTACTGCCCCATTAACCTCAATATATTTATAAATAATAATTTAAATTTTCGTCCCTATTGAAAATCATTCTAATTGATCCTTACAAAAAGAATTTGTTCATTTACACATTGGCCATCAATCGGGCAAAAATTAATTACTGGCAAAAACAAAATTCGAAATTCGTTCTCTGTTGTGAGTATATGTATGTATATAGTACAGCAGACGGTTGGAGTATACACGTACACGCTCCTAACACAGCATGTCTAAATAGCGTGCGACGAGCACAAAAGGAAAAATCTTCTGGAAATAATTAAAAATTATATTTTGTTGTTGTTTATTTGTGCTCGTCTCACTTGTCTTTAATTTTTCGTTTTTTTGTTTGTCAGCGGCTATTGAGTAAAATTAATTTTCTGTAAATTTAAATTTTTTTTTTTTAAGTCCATAAGAAAATGATGGAAATATAATAAAAGAAACGAAACATTGAAAAGCAAACTCGTGAAATTTAATTGAAAAAGTTCGATTTTATACATCACTAAATTCGATGAATATGACGAGAGAGAATAGAAAAGGGACGAGAATGAATAGATGAAAATTGATGTAAATATTACAAAGATTTTCTTCCTCTCTATGTGGAAAATCTATTTTATTGAATTTTTTTTTTGGTTTGGTCTACATAGAAATGTGTATACATACTCGCATGTATATACCGACAATGTTAATCAACCATGAAATATTTGTGCGTTAATGGATTCTTTTGGTTTCGTTTTTTTTATATTTGGTAATTGTTGTGATTTAATGTTGAATACACAGATGAAATATTTATTAATCGTACGGAACATTATGATCATCGACGTGTACGTCTTAAAAGGAGAATTATATTATACAGTAGTTTTCCTATATTATCGAACATGGAACAATTATATACAAACTGACGCAATTGTGAGGGGGTGGCATCCTCTAATTCAAACGATATAGAACACAAAGTTTAATAATGCAGAAACACAAAAATATTATCAATCGCGTAAATTAATTGTTATATAGCCGATAACTTTATACTATGGGATGTGAGTTTGGTTCTATCAGATTTATCATCCATATCTGTATAATTGTGCTAAAACGGACGATTAGAGAATACGAGTAATGAAGATGAGTGATTGTAATTTGTATCATGTCAAGATATCACTATACTATAAGCTGGACCGAAGTGAAGAACATAACCAATAACAAAATATGACCAAGTGTGTGTTTATACAAAATAAAACAACATTTAGGCGAAAAAGCTTTGCAACAAAAGTAGATTTTAAATCAAACAAATCACAAAATTGAGGTCTCTTCAACAAAATAACAACAAAAGGCCAAAGCCTAAACTTCAACAACACATTGTCAAATAGTACATCCCTGGAATCGGTTATATGATTAACAAGCAATTTCAACATATATCGATTGTTGCATCAACTTTCAATTGATAATTTTATTCTACCAAAATCAAAAAGCCTGAAGACAAATGTGGTTTTCTGGAATGTCGAAAGTTTAAATTTCAACACCAGATTGTCAAATAGTACATCCCTGGAATCGGTTATATAATTAACAAGAAATTTGCACATATATCGATTGTTGCATCAACTTTCAATCGAAAATTTTGTTGTATCAAAATCGAAAAGCCTGACGACAAATATGGTTTTCTGGAATGTCGAAAACCTAAACTTCAACACCAGATTGTCAAATAGTACATCCCTGGCATCGGTGTTATGTTTTTCACGGGCATTATAGGCTGGTATGTGTATTTTAGTTCCGTACATCTTCGTTTTGATTGTAAGAGAGGACTAATTGTGAATTTAGGGCGTTGATTCCTCAACTATTTCATACTTGAATTGTGTTTATTCAGCTTCTTTCAATTTTTGTATGTGAAAATATGAGATTCCATAGATTCGGAGGCTAAGTAGGAAGAGCAGTCAACTCAACAATTTTGTAATATTTGCGGATATTTCTCCCAATCTGTACTACTGCTTAACACTAAAGAAGGAAGTAACAAAAGGTCAAGTCGTTTTCATAAATATGTGCCCTGTAGCTGGGGCATTCATATTACCTAAATATTTCGAACGAAATATAAGACCCATATAATACCACTATATTATCCAGAGCTTATCGTAGGAGGCGACTTAATCTGGTTGGATCGCTGGACTGACGAAACGCATTCATTAAGCAAATCAAATGTTAAAAATGTCAACAAACAAAAGAAATTGGACAACGCGAAAATAACAATGAACCCCGCATATACCCGCTAAGATGTGTTTGACTTTCAAGCGGTCATTAATCGAATATTCGAATATGTAAGCTTCGATTGCAAATGTGATTAATGACTTTAATGCTATAGAGCTGGCATAAATAAATCCGACCAATGTTATTATAAAGGTTAGTACTCCCGAAACAAAACTGCGTCCGAAAATGGGAAAAGAATGATATACTTTGCGATCACTCATGTACTTAAAGTGGCAAGTACATTCTTTCCTAAAAACATCCATTTGGAAACATGGACACATCCACGTAAAACATCCCGAAGCCAAATTGACTATATTGAATATATTCAAGTGAATTAATATATATCACGTGGATTCTTCTGTAACACCCGATCGAGACGTGGTCTTATTTCTAATCCTCAACAATTTAATATCAACGGATCCTAAGTTCACATCAAATCAATAAACAGTGAACTGCACTATCTTTCTACCAACCATTTTACCAAATGAAAGCTGAAACTTAAAACTGAATCAAAAATATTAATTTAAAAACATTGATCGATTGCTAAAAATTATATCTGATTCCGATGAAGCTTCTTAGTAGCTTCTAATAAGACAATGGATCTGCGAGGGAGTGTAAATCCTAATAGAACAGCGAGTATCAGAAGAGAGGAAAAGCTGCTATCAAAAATATATTTATAGCTTAAATTCTATAACAGCACTTAGCACCTTTCAAACCGTGTTCAACGAACTATTGCGATTAATAGTGAACGCATGTTGAGTAAGCATCGCCATACGCGTCTTACTTCCGTTCTAAAACTCAATTTAGATTTAATATGTTAGATATGTTTTTGCATGGGACAAACAGATAAATCTTGCAATTCATTTAAAAAACCGAGCCACTTTAGTAATGTTTGCTAATAAAAGTACGGTAACAATATTATTAAAGGTTCGGACTGCCGAGATCTAAACCTACATTCAACTAAAAATAATTTAAATTCATCATCATCAATATCTTATGCCCTGTAAGCTTTCACTTTTCTGGAACGCCTTACGAGTAACATCATTATCCCTTAAAAGAGATATCGTCTATCACTTTAGTGATCTGCACCAGAAGAGATTGGATAACCTTATCTCTTGTTGACTATACAAAATCTTTTTTGGATCAATAAATCAGCAAAGAATCCAATCCTTCTTGAATTATGATATACGCACTTTGAGGATCTTGCTGGGCGTCCTCACGGAGCAGAGCGTGGGGGAGGGAAAGTATAAATTGTTAAGCACTTCTTGTGCTACTGTTCTTCAAACTCTTCCCATAGACTGCACTTTTTTCGAATTCTTATTAGAAGATCAACTGACGACCTTGAGGATCCTCATGAAATATTTTATCAATTCCCTGAATTTACTAACACCAATTGGAGCAACAATAAATGTACCGAATTATTTCTTCATAAAAGTTTTATAAGAACTCGGTTTAAATAGACACTGGATGAGACATTTGTACTAAATGAGAATTTAGGCGTTATGTCATGCAGTAAATAAATTTTCGAATATAAAATCTATTTCACAAGACTTCTCCAATACCTTGTTCTGGAACTGTTGGACTTATTGAAACGACCTTTTTTTATGTATCTGAAATATGCTTTTCTAAGACTGATAAATAATAATAAATTTAAGATTGTCATTAATGCATCGGTGGTTTAAGGACTGGTAAAGAGAGATTTAAATAATTGAAGGATCACTTTCTCCATCTAACTCTTAGATCAATTACTTTGTTTGCCGTGACTTATTGAAAAAAAAAACAAATTCCCTAATCGTACGATGGTAAATTTATTGAGTTTCAATATTCTAAATTCCTACTTCGACTTGCATATAACCATTATCAATAGATTTAAGGAATTAATAAAACCCAATTTCATTAGGTTGAGCCCTCATATTATGTGTTAAAGAAACACGGTAAAAAGTTGAAATTTAAGACCAAGATTTAATAAAATTCTCAATTAGGGTGACTCGTGATTAATGCCTTACCTCCACATAACTTTCCTCTACTGAATGGAAGTCATGTAGGGAGTAGTCAAATCCCTCAATAATCTATCAATGAATCTGATTAAATGTATTGGCCTTGACCACTTGGCCTTGACGACATTAGGCAGTAATATTTGATACTGAATTTTATAAAATTGGAAAACGTAACTTAAAACTAAATATCATGCAAAGTTCGGCCGCCAGTCAAAAGAGAACACTGAACCAAATGAACCACTCAATATAACAAATTTTAGTGATAAAAATATTGATAAATATTTGTCAGTATTTTTATTGTTTTTTTGAAAAAATTATTGCATTCTGATAATTTATTTTCATTTCGAATTACAGTTGTTGCAGCAACTGCAATGTTACAGTTATATCTTCATTTATATTTTTCTATAAAAATATAATTTTTTATTATTCTTTATGAAAATTATTCTTAACAATATTTTATCACTATGATAAAAATGTATTCTATAAATATATCATATTTATCAGTTTTTCTTAATTGTTCTAGCTGATCAGTTTGCGTTCAAAGTGAAGTCATTCTAGATCGATAAGAAAATAGAAGTTTGCGTAAATGGCCGATATTTTGCGTAAGTTCTTGTAATTCGCTAGCACTGAACGTACTCGACTGAACGTATATATAAGAATTGCACATCAGGTCAGGTAGCATACGCCTGAAGAGATGGATTTGATCTATTCGGTCGCACAGCCATTTAGTATGACTTCATCCAACACATCGAAACCGGCCAAAGAAGAATTCATTGGATGTCATTGAATAGATTTTAGAAATAAATCCAAAATCCCTACTCCGAAACCGACCTTTAAAAAAAATGAGAAACTCCAGTAATAATAACTGGGGGGGACAGGTGATTATGGAGCGGACAAGTTCAAAATTTGTGTACACTGCCAATCGAATGAAGGTTCCAAATTAAGAAAGCTTTTTCTTTCTTTCATATTAACTTTAAGCATGTATTTTTTATGTATAATTCAAAAATTGCTATAAGGTATTTATATGCATTTACTGAAACATATGAAGTTAACTTAACAGAATTATTAAGTAAGATATTTATTAAAATCAAAATATAAAATATACCAATCGATAAATACACTTTTCTATATTTGTTGAACTTTTTAGTTGGTGATAAATTCGTTAATCTCATTGATAGGTATCTTTATCGGTTGTATATTGATAACGAATATTTTCAATGTGATCGTAATTTTTATAAGTTTGAAAAATTAATTTTTCAGTGTAGAAACTTTAACACTGAAAGTACTTGTTATGCATGGTATTTGTAATAAATATAATTTATGAACAATTGCTTCTAGGCAGCGTTTAAAATTACTCTTCAATTTTTTTCTATTCATATTAACTATTCATTCAAACGAATTTCAAATCCGTTTTTGTTTTTCCGATCATGACCAAAAATAAAAGAAAATGCATTATTCGTTGGGAGGGAATTATTTTAAAACTAAAGAAATTTTCGAACAGTTACATGAATAAACCGCCCAGGTGGCGCAGTGGTTAAAGCTGCGGCAGTTGGAGCGGGAGGTACCGGGTTCGAATCCGATTCGAGGCAGGATGCAAAATGGGTTTTTCACCTTCAATCGTTTGGGCGGTGCGATCGGTGGTGAAAAATGAACATATCTGGATCCTCTGTCGTGTTTAGGGCCGACCCATCTTGGGCCGATCCATCTTCCATGTCAGTACAATAGACCTGACATGGAGCTATGCAATGCGCAGATGGTTCAACGAAAAGACTCGGACCTATAGCCGTATAGAGTGGTATCACAACGGATCAAATTGGTCTAAGTGTGCGATAGCAGCCACAACAACTTAACTTAACTTTTTTTCTTTACATGAATAAAAAAAGAATCACTATATTTTTTTAATCGTTTCTGATTCAAATTGAATGGTAAGCGAGTATTCATATATCATATATCACTCACTGATGAATATAAAACTGCTTCATGATTTCTTTGTGCAAACGGCGTTACATTGAAATTGGTGAGCAACCTCTAAGAAAATTCTTCAATTTTGTAATAGGATGAGAAATCGCCGGGTGGGATGGAACCTAACCATTGCTTATCCGGCATTGATGAAATTGGAAATATGGGTTGGAACTCGGATTAATATTTGATTTTTCAATAAAATTCTTGATGAGATAATTAGTAAGGACATTTAAAATTGGTAATTTAAAATTTTTTGATTTAATTGTTTCTAAATTTATAGGTTTAGTCTATGTATATATTGATGACATCTGTGACTACTTATTGTAAGGTATGTGCACTTTATACAATTTATAATTGGATGGTTTTGACCTTCGGTTCCTAAAAGATTTTCTACAACCTCCAGGCCAACGTTCGATGATTGTTCGCCATTCTCATTATTTGTTTCAACCTTGTACGCTTCATTTAGAAGTTGTGTGGCCCTAATCATGTTACGTCCGTTATACATTATACTTGGCTAAGCTCGATATTAAACTCGCTTAAAATTTCTAAAATTTTATATTTTAAATAAATTGATGTACGGTTTTGTGTTAACACTAGGGTTTTAATTGTGACCTTATCATCATCAACGTATTGAATATTTAATCCTAGCCAACTTTTATCTAATAAACCAGCTGAATCAACCATTAACGAAACCATTTTGCCTTTTACATTCCGTTTTATAGACTCCTTTACGCTTATAGGGAACATACTAAGATGATTTTTAAATTATTTTCGTTTAAATTTATCATGTTACCATGATTTCCCATCCCGTTAATAACCAATAATCTTCTTGAACTCATTGCTCCAAAAACTTTTTGAACCAATTGATTGATATAAAGTTGAATGTTTCACCTCTTTTCGTAACCATTTTAACACAACCTTCCCATATTAATTCCTCAGAGTGCTTAATCTGAATTGATTTCAATTTTTATTTTTTTTTTTCTATTCGGTACGTTGTTTTGGGAGTGAAGGTTTTGTTGATACATTAGAAATATATTTGTATGTTTCGCTTTAATATGCCGCACCATGTTCACTACTACGTCTCCAGATAGAGCCATATTGCACTCAATACATAACTGTTTATTTTCTAATTTGTTGTAAATAAAATAATTACGTATTATTTTGTTTTTTCCACCCATATTTTAGTCCTTAATGTAAGGAAATACATTTTTATACCAGAATAAAGTTTTTTCGAATAAATTTAATTTCGCAAAATTTTGGGAAGCCACTTCACATACACTTCAACTAATGATTTTATTAATAGCTATTTTATTAACAAATATACTTACAATTTAAACGTAGCTTTATAATAAGCTTTATTGCACCGTCTTACACAACCAATGAAAAAAACTAATACTGTCAACTCTCTATCCTGAGTAATCTTCACAAAATATCACGATTCAGAACGAAAAGTAGTAAAAATCATTTTTCGACGAGACAAGCGCGAATAATAAATTTTAATGAGCGAGTTTTTGAACGCTACTTCTAAGACATACGTTTTATCACAACCTGCACGGGCTGCCAAACAAAATACATTGCTATCGGTATTATGATAAACAAATTTATAACATTGCGTTGTTCATCATAAGTGCTTCTATACAAATCATCAAAAAATTTCTTCAAGAGAATCCATATAATATCCATTTACACTGAAGTTGGAAGACGAAATTGTTGAGGAAAGATTGTGTGTTTCGCTTCACACATCTTTGTCTAGAAAATCTTATGACGCGAATAATCACAGAAATCTTTTTGAAAATTTTTGTTGCATTTTCCATCTCTTCTGCAGACAGAGTATGGATTTAGTAGACCACATGGTTCATGAATTATATGATGCCTAACCATTTCTTATAGTTTGTGATTTTATAGGGATTTCTTATAGTTTAAAAATCAAATATTTCAGCGCGCACAATCTTATCAATATCAGCAACCAAACCTATACTACCATATCCCTATCAAAATATACGCTTGAGGAAGACCAGGTTTCTAGAACTCAATATGAGCGAAAATTTGCCTTCAATCATTATGGTCATTGTTACAGCATGTCATAGTTAAAAATAATGAAGGTTTGCCGAAATGTTGTTCGATTGACATTACATCGAAATAGTTATGGTACATATTGCGTGCCGAGAACCAAGAAAATATGATGGTATGACTTCGACCCACAGTATGAACTCCATCAACACTATTTGGGCAATTATTTATAAAATCCGTATGACGATGATCGGCTGTGTAGCACTTGAGAACAGCTTTTACAGGAAGGTCGTTCTTCCCCAGTTGAAGCTCTCTATGTACATAATAATGAAGGCCAACAGTTGACTTTATTGCCTAAATGACATTACCATAGTAACATTTTTTATCAAAAGTGATACAATTTTGTGACATCCATTCCCGTGTTTGTCCGAACCGAAACTGAAATCTTGATTCTACAAAACGGTTATTATTTGTTTAACTTTGTATAAACTTATAGTCAATGAATCATTCTTAAAGACTACAAAATTCATTTGTTACGTAGTCGTTGTATTAGGTAGCTGAACTCGAGTGATTGAGAAAAACAATGTAAATTTCAACCAAATAAAATGCTACAGATGTTAATGTTTCCTCGAGCTTAATAAATTCTTGGAAAATTAGTAGATTTGTTATTACGTTAGCATACACCGTTTTGATGTTGTACAAAGTGTTTCAACAGTATAATATTCTTAAATAATTTACGAGTACAGTTGTTATTCAGGTATTCTAAGAAACAAAAACAAAATATTTTCTACCTAATGGACTCAACAGTATTTGTCCTTCAATTGTGTATTTGTTAAATGCACATATGTTTGCCATATATGTAGAATCGATTAGTCCATCAATCATGAAAATAATATATTTTATCTGTTAAGAACTCGTCTACATGCTGTATGAATTTTTGTTTATACCAAAAGCGATTATCGATCAACAACGATAATCTAAATTTGATTTTCTATTCATTCTATTTTCAGATTATACATCAATAAAACCAATATATGTACATACACTTGTCTGAAGTAGAAAATTATGATGTACAACTGCCACCTCGCATAAATTTAGCATAAATGAATATAAATATGTTTTTCATATTTTTGCTGTCGTTTTATATTACAAAAACAAAAATATAAATTTTTTAACATGATTCTTGCCGACGACATCATATATGTACATACATACACAAAAAGCAAGAAAATCGAAAATCTCAAGTTTGAAAGGAATAGTGTAGTTAGGACACATCTTATTACATATTGTTGTTGACCCTTTTTTTACTCATAAATTATACCAGTTTTTCCATAGATGAAAATATAAAAATTACCATTCAGGGAATGATATACAGTGTCCCATAATGTAAATTCATTCTGGTTTTTTATTTGGAAATGTGTGTGTGTGTGTTATGCTGCTGTTACTGAAACTTCTGCTTTTATAACATAATTTGTGCTTTCCTTTTTGTTTTGCTTTTTTTTAAAAGTCTAAAATAAATTAAACAACAAAAAAATAAGTATCATCATAGTTAAGCTGTAATACCAGAAAGGATGAACATTTTATTTTCATTTCCTTTCATTTTGTTGTTGTTGTTGCTTAGTTCTTAATAAAATTGTTTCACTTTTCTTATTGCTACAGTAAAATGTTTATTTGATGTACTCGTTATGTTATATAGAGGAAATACTCTATACTATACTCGTACATTTATCCAGCTTAAAGCAGAAGCGAACATTTTCTTATCTTTGTTCAAATGAAAATATTTTTTTATAGTTTGAATTAAGCACAAAAAAATATATATATTTATTCATATATGTAAAAGAAAGCTCGTATAGATAAACTCATTTGTATTTACACCTGAGATTTTATCCTTTCAGTATTTTTCCGTTATAATTTTTGTGATTTATTATTTAATTATTTTTAATAACATGTTGTGTGTGTTCGACACAAGGACTTACTCAATGACAAAGCAGCAATTCATCATGCACCAACGAAAATCACTGTCGGTGATGAATAAGTCGTAGCCACGCGAAACTAATTAAATTATTCTATGGGTTAATTGAAATGGAAATTTTCGAGAATCTGTTAAGTTTAAGTCTATGTGTATATACGAGAGGGATGTGATAAGTCAGGTAAAGTTGCAAAAGAGTGCGCCACAGTAGCACATCCAGGATTTTTTTTTTCCAAACATGATAAAGAGTGGATTTCGTTTGTTATGTTAATTTTATGCGTGACAAAGCTTGATAAATATTATAGGGACTCTTCACCATCGATGAAAATGATTCGCAGCTGGTTTACTGGTTTTACTGATTTTCGTTGTGGTGGCACAAGAATAATTGACACCGAATGTTCAGAACACACAAATGAAGTCTCCATACCAAAATTGTTAACAAGTTCCATGGTACCGTATCGCAAGACTGCAGAGTGAAAGTATGTGAGATAGCTGAGATAGTAGGCGTCTCAGATGAACGTATGCGCAATATATTACACGAAAATTTGGATATGAAAAGGATATCTAAGCGTTGGGTGCCGCGTTTGTTTACAATCGACCAAAAACGCACACGTGTGGGTTGAACCGTGCGCTACAGTGGCGTTGAGTTCTGGAATAGTTTCCAACTTCTTTACATTTTGATAACTAGATTGTTGCAGGACATGTGTAGCATGTCACTCTGTCTTGTTGGAACATAAGGTCGTTGACAAGCAAATTATTTTGGGCCACAAACAATTAACAATTTTACGGCATGTTCCTGCCCGTTTTCAAAGGCAATGGGAACAATGATGCCACAAGCACATTATCGACAGCAAAATGAGCCTCATCGGTAGAGATTATTTTTGATAATAAACCTCCATTTTGTTCAAGTTATACACTATTATCAAAACGGTTTTAATGGTCCGTTTCGTGAATTTCTTGATTTCAAAATGTTCTTGGCGAATACTTTCACTAACAGCTGCCACTGCAACAGGTTGATACGGTCTATGATTTTTCAGGTTCTTAAAAACGATTACTAATTTAGCCAATTATACGCTCAGTAAGCCAAACTCCCACGTAAACGAAATGTTGAACATTCAAAATGTAGTGGCTCATATGTCAAAGAATTTTTATGAACAGATATCATTGAGTACAAAAATTCATTGATTGGAAAAATGGCCAACAGATGGAGCTGTATAGAAAAATGATTAATTTCTACAAACAGAGGCTTTTTGAAAAATGTAATTATTAAATTAGTTATAGGGTTATATATGTATATATAATATCAAAATCATAAAAACATTTTAAAATAAAAATCTGCGTTGCATGATCAATGCACCTTGGTACATTTGAAACGGCAATCTCCGTCGAGATCTAAAGATCGAGCTTGTCGCAGATGATACTAAGCATCATGTAACAAAACACCTACAATACCTGAACCAGCATACAAATTTGGAGCATACGCTGTATGCTGACTTCCACTTCAACAAGAAGACTGCAAAGAACCAAACTACTGAACTTGTCGCAACCACGAGGTCAGTAGACTTATACTGTGGAGGAATTAAACGAAACTAGGGATAATCATGCAATTACGCCAAATCATCAAAATACTTTATTATGCAATGTAAATTACTAAATGGGTACAAGACTGAGTCATGAAAAATAACAATTAAAAAAACGAGTTTTAAAATTGGGCTTGTGTCAATTTGTGTCAAACCATTAAATTTTCCAGATTGTAAATCGGATATAATCAGGAATAAATGGTTCTCATTAATTGTTAATGGAGCTCTAAGATCAAGTACTGGGCAAGATTTCCGGATTAAACCTGGCCAAATGCAATATTCTTATTACATATAATTAGAGAAAACATTTGAAAACATTGGTTTTATTTAAATTAATTGCTTAGGTTAATCAATCACCCCTATTGCGAATGTCGTATCGACATCGATATGATGCCGATTGAGAAAATTGTGATTGTGAATGTCTATATCGCTTTCTTTTGTCGTTCGATACGTCATTATTTTGTCGATGCCATTTTTGCTAGCGACTGCGTTGTGTTCTAACAATTTTCAAAATGTAAGTAGCGATTATTTATTATAAAATTCTATAATCTAATATTTTTATAATTAAACTTACATATTACAAAAAATCACAAACAAGCTGCAGTTTGAATGTCTTGTAAGTTTAATGCAAGAAAATGAGGACACTGCTAGAGGAATTACCGAACAGTGAGGCGATTATAGAGTGGAAATTTAAAAAATGGGAATTATTTTATACCGAACTAAACAGTTTGGGGCCACCAATATGAGATGTAAGGATAGGTAAAAGTTAGTTGGTGTAAAATAAATTTTATGTGAATACCACAATTTTTTTTCTAGGTTTGGACTGATTTGAAATTTAAAATTCTTAAAAAATTAACACGAAACAAAACAGAGTTGAAGGTAACAGGTGGTGGTCCTATCAAAACTTTGAGCTTTTCAGATATAAAAGAAGACATCATAAATTGACTCAATTTGAAGACTGTTGCAAATCCATTTGGTTATGACTTTGGAGCAATCGAAATTGGCATAGATGAACCAGAAAACGGAACCAGCAGTAATTTTGAAGCCATTCCTTCAGATTCAAAGAATAAGGAGCATCCAAAACAAACCATTCATGATATTTTTTGGTCTGAAATATACATTTTTATTTATTATTGAAAAGAACTGAATATTCTGTTTCGTATTCTCCGTTTCGTTTGAGGTCTCCATTTCAGATATCGTCTAAAGCACTGGAGTTAGACTCATCCGGGCACGCACCACCCGTCTCGACTACTTTGTACACATATTGTGAATAGCCGCACATACAAATTTGTTATTTGTGTTGCCTTTTGTGGTGAATGTTACATTTACCTTGCACATCACCAATAGTTCTTTCGACTATATTTCTATACCCTTTGAATGGTTGTCGTTAGATCGTGACTCTGGAGTGTTGTGTTAGGATCGTGAACTGGTGTTATTAGAAATGGATCTACTATGGATGGGTAGCTCTTATATCCTGTAATAATATATTCGTAATAAGTAAAATACTTTTTAAAATTTATTTGGTCTAATGACCAAGAAGCCTGGAATAAATATAAAAAAAATAATTCACAATCGTTAAGTAAAGAAAATTTCATCACAATAAATTATTTTACTTCAATCAGTCATGGCAATCCTAGTTAGTTGTTTCGATAAAGTTACACAATACAAAAGTAAAACCATCACGACAGCTAAAACGATTGTCGATTGAGACGACATTCGCAATAGGGGTGAATACCAACAAGTTACTTCAGAATATTGAATTAATTTGAACAGCGATATGCACACTGAAATTCAACAGTGAACTTTGTAGAAAAAGTTGTTAGTTTGAAATAATATTTCCCTCTTCGGAGGATGGCCCAAATGATTCTGGGGTGGGCCAACCATTGTTCTACCCATTTGGATGAAGTCCAAATACTTCAGAGGTGATGAACTCTGATAACTCATTTGGAAGAAGTTCCATAGTATCAAGATCTCCAACGAGATTATATGCAATGCACAAATCAAAGAGATTAATTACCCCAGGTGGTACTCCAGTCAGCCGACTGGACAATCCATCCTCTTCGAAGGCTGGCCCTAAGGATTCTGGGGAGGGCCAAACACTGCAAGACAGAAGTGATGTCAGCGGAAATTTTACATTGCGAGCAGCTGGATCAAGTGAAAAAACTATTGACCTAGAAAAGGAAAATATGGATCTCTTGGGGAGGCTACAGAAAATGGAGCAATTATTTGCCAAGCTAAGCCAAGAAATTGAGTATCTTAAGCGAGAGAATAAACTTCTAAAAATTAATCGGGATGCTAAAGAACATAGCGAACCAGAGAGTATTGATCCAGAGAAACTCAACTATTTCACTGATGAAGATGAATTAGAAAGGGAAACGGACTGGATCATAAAGAAGAAAAAACAGTCCAGGAAGGATCGGAAAAGAAAAGCTGAATCGAGGTTGATCGAGCCTGAGGTTGATCAACTAAATGGTAGTGGAACTTCAAGTACCAAACCGAAAGTTGTCCAACTTAAGGTCAATCAACCAGAAGGTAGTAAACCTACCAAGAACATTACACCAAAACTGGTGCAACCGAAAGAGAAAACAAACCTCAGTAAAAGGGCACTCCCTCTTTTTATGCTGGTATTTGATAACAAAAAGAATGTTCAAAACATTTATGGTATAAAATCAATTCTTCACATGAAAGTCAAAATTGAACCAATGAAGAGAACTAATACACGCATACCCTAATGCAAGAAAGGTCAGGAATTTAATCACACCCAAAGATATTGCAGCCGGGATCCGAGATGTGTAAAATGATCAGGTTATCATATTACCCAGGCATGTACAATAGGGAGAGATGTGCCAGCTAAGTGTATAAATTGTAAGGGTCAACATCCGGCCAATTATCGAGGTTGTGAGGTTGCTAAACAACTACAAAAATTAAGAGATACATCACGAAAATAACCACAAAATCATGAAATTCGAAAGATTTAAACCTCAAAGCAGATGGATCAAAATCCACAACCAAGCAACACAGGGCAGAGAAGAACATTTGCTCAGGTAGTGAAAGGCTCAGGTTCAACCAAATATATGGGCTCTGAAAATAACCGAATTATGGAAAACATTATGATCAGCATTGAAGCTTTTACAAAGCGACTAGATGACCAAAGTAATCTGAACAACATGATATTTGATCAACTGAAGAAAATGCAACTCCAACAACGCAATCCGATAAAAAATGTTAAGTAAGAACTCAACTTTCAGAATAGCAATCTGGAATGCGTATGCGAATGGGCCTATGCAACACATTCCAGAAATAGAAATATTTTTAAATACAAAAAAAATCGACATTTTCCTAATATCCGAAAGCCATTTTGTTAAATCTTTATTTGTTAAAATCCGGGGTTATATCTTATATCATTCCATACATCCAGCGGAAAAAGTAAGAAGTGGTTCGGCATTACTAATAAAAGAAAATATAAAACACTATGTAGAAACAAAAATCGAAGAAGAATCAATGCAAGCCGCTATTGTAAGGATTCACATTAAACACAGATAGCTTACTATCTCCGCAATATACTGTCCTCCCCGGCATTACTTGAAAAGGGAAGACTACATTAAACTATTTAAATCACTAGGACGTGATTTTATTATTGGAAGTGACTTTAATGCGAAAAACACCTATTTGGGATCTAGACTTACGACGTCAAAGGGTAGAGAATTGTTTCAAGCAGGTCAGACATCAAAATGTGAATTTTACTTTGGTGGATCCCCAACATACTGGCCCAGTGACAAAGCTAAGATACCGGACTTAATATACTTTTATGTAGCAAGAGGTATTTCTCAGAACTACATTAAATTTGAAAACAGCAACTTTCTAGTATCGGATCATCCACCGGTTATCTTGATAGTCAGTGAAACGGTGTCAGTGAAAAATTCTGATTATTCACTGTGGAAGGCGACGAAGGGACTTAAAAGACCAAAAAATCAAGTACCTCCACTTAAAAAGGATGATGGGACCTGGGCAAGAGGTCACAAAGAGAAGACTGATTTGTTTGCGGAGTATCTCCAGGAATCCTTCCAACCGCTACCAAGACAAGCTGCCAATGAAAATATAATGCCAATTCACAAGCTGGATGAGTTTGACATACCGCCAGCAACTCTCAAAGAACTAAAAGAAGAAGTGAAAAGTAACATGAATGTTAAGAAAGTTCCAGGGTATGAACTAATTAATTGCCAAACTATCTAAGCTCTACCAGACAAAGTATTTCGTAAGCTACTACACATAATCAATGCGACCCTTCGGTTAAAATGTGTTCCGCATCAATGGAAAGTAGCAGAAGTAATCATGATACCATAACCTGATAAACCACCTAACGATAAAAAATTATACAGGCCAATTTCTCTGCTGCCAATTATGTCAAAACTTTTTGAAAAATTATGACTAAAGAGACTTAAACCAATAATTGATTACCGACAACTAATTCCTCCACATCAATTTGGATTCAGAGAAAAGCATTCTACAATTGAACAGGTGCATAGAATAACAAATATAATTAAAAGAACGTTAGAACATAAAAAAGTATGCTCAAGCATATTTCTGGACGTCGCACAAGCATTCGATAAAGTTTGGCACAGTGGTCTGGAATACAAGCTGCATAGAGATCTGTCGAGGCAATTCTTTGCCATTAAGATCTAATTTATCCAATAGACATTTTCGAGTGAAATATGAGGATGAATACTCTGAGCTAAAGAAAATCTCTGCCGGTGTCCCGCAGGGAAGTGTATTAGGACCAATCCTGTATTTACTATATACAAGATATATACCAACCACAAATGAAGGAACCATAGCCACCTTTGCAAATGACACAGCAATTATGGCAATTGGAACTTGGAAGTAATGTCGCCGATACAACGAGCAAACTCCAGAGGATGACCAATGCGGTTTATAACTGGACAAAGCGTTGGCGAATCAAGCATAATGAGACAAAATCCACGCATATTAAATTTACATATCAAAAGGATTACCATCTACCTATAAAAATTTACTCGCACGTGCCATATGCAAATGCAAATACAGCAAAATATCTTGGCATGACCCTCGACGCCAAACTCAAGTGGAGAGAGCATGTCAAAAAGAAAAAAGAAGACTTAACATAAAGTTCTGGAAAATATGTTGGCTCGTAGGTAGAGGCTCTGATCTTACAATTCATAATAAGCTGCTGCTATATCGGCAAATTCTGAAACCGATATGGACCTACGGTATACAACTCTGGGGATGTACCAAGCAAACAAACGCCAAAATGATATAGACGTTTCAAAACAAGGTTCTTCGTAGCGTCTTCAATGCTCCGTGGTACATAAGAAATGAAAACCTTCACAGGGACCTTTGAATGGAATACATCAAAGATGAAATGAAAATGCATGCCACAAAACATGAAATAAGGCTCCAGGAACATGGGAACCCCTATATTCGACATATGATAGATAACCCTATCGTTGAAAGAAGACTCCAAAGAACGAGGCCACTTGACCTTGTGAACTTACCAAATTAAAATTAGTAAATAGGTTTAATTGATTACGGGACTAACCAGTGGGTTACATCCCAACTAAAGTGAATTGTACTAGAATCATAAAAATTTACAATTTTAACCAAGACCTATTGTAAGGACTAGGTAGACATGGTGAGAGTTAAAGTAACAATGTATAACTTTTACCATGTTTATAATTAGGATTTTGGATTTTTTTTTGGATTAATTTGGATTTAATTTTATTTGAACGGGATAGTTATGTAATTTGTTTTGACTTTTGGAAATACTTGTGAAGATTAGATTTGCAGTTTGATCAAAAAAATTGAAGTTCGGAATAATGTAGTTTGTTACTGTTTTAATTTTTAAATAAAATAATTGTTGAGGTCAATAGTGTACATATATATATATATATATATATATATATATATATATATATATATATATATATATATATGTATATATATATATATATATATATATATATATATATATAAATACATATTATAATATAAATAAAACTTAAATAACATATTGTGTAATAACTTTATATAGTATTACTTTTGTCCGACAGGATAGATCCCTCACTTCTTAGTGTCCTGTTCAACGTTAACAGACGAAACATTGCCTGGGTTGATATTTTTGTTCCAGATAGCGTAAACCCCAAGCCCAAAACTTAAATTCAAAACACTACCAAGATCAATGATGAATACTAACCAAATTCTAGTTCGGTATTAACCCAGAAACCCATTAGGAAATCTCGACGAATCTGAAAATTTTACCTAATTGACTTTAGGTCTTGTTTGTGGACAGGATATTTTGTGGACTCCTACATGGATTCATTTATACATTAGACTTGAGAAAACAATATGCACTTTCATTAACTTTCTGTAACAGAAACATTGCTGCCAAACATAAAACTAATAAATCAAATATTCCATCGAGAGCCGCAAAAACAATTCACGGGATGGATGGTCAGTATTCACCATAGATCGACATGATTTCTTAATGGGGTTTTGGATTTAAGTTTTAAAATGATTCATTTTGGACTAGAGCTTTATAAAAAAGCTTTATGAAAAAATATTTTTGTATTCGGGATGAAAGATTTTTTCGTTCTTACATCTTATAGACCTTGTGTTCGACAAGAATATGGTATGTCTAAATGTTTTCCTCCATATACAGCCAAATTTCATTACTTTTAATTTTACATTTGTTTTGGAGAGCTAGAGATGATCTCTTCAACGCCTTAAGTGATAGAAAAGTCGATTTCAGCTTGAGAAATGATAATCCGATGAGGAAACAGATAACACTATGCAACGAACATATAGCATCAGGAAAATATAGCGAATAAATAAAAACTAGTTGGGAATTCTACTACAGGGACGCATGGAAAGATCTTGAATTATACTACACCGAAATTTATGCACCACCACATTGACTGTTGCGAGTAAAATGGAGCTCGATAATTCTACAGATTTGTATATAAGCAGTGCTAGATCGCCGTATCGAATAAGTTTTATTTTAACTAGTTAATCGTTTAAGTGTTAAATACTGAAGTGATGAGTAGTGATCTATAACCCCCACCAGTGGCAAGCGAATAGCTTTTGTAATTTATTGAGGGAATTGAATAAAGTGAAGTTTGACTTAACTCTGGTTCATTTTCAATTTTGATCCACCTCGAAATCGTCAATACCCCGAATACGAACCGTGAAACTCGTAACAGCATTTTTGAAATTGACAAGTAATCATCTTAAAATGGTGATGGACGTAATTGCAATACCTATCGTGGTCACTACAATATATTGATTTATGCTTACATCACAAATGACGTGATCATAATATCCAAAAATTATGCTGAATTCATGTTAATTGTACGTGATAAAATATAGTTAATTAACGATAATTTATCTTTCTAAATTATCCGTCGTATCCGACCACAAAGAAATACAAAAATACGTACGAAGCAAAACTAGGTCAAAGTTGCAAAACTGTTCCAGTTATAAACTGCGGGCAAATAAATCAAACGTATTCTGTGCCGCAACAAAACAACGAAACCTGAAAATATTATATAAGAAAAAGGCAAATAAATTATAAGAAACGTTAGGTCAATTAAAGTGTTAATTACCAAAAGAAAACGATTTATAGCAATCTTTCACCCTTAATTTCAAATAACCACGACCTTCTTATATTATTCTTGGTTGGTTGTTTGAAACAAAACACAACACACACACATTTCATAATATTACGTTGGTTTTTTTTTGTTGTTTCTTATATACCAACGTGTTCGGTTTGCTCTCCTTCCTACATCACAAAAATAATTTTACATTTTTCTAGTGGTTCTACTTATGTTATAATAATCATCGTCATTATTTATTAATAACAATAAGATTGTGTTTCTTACATACATATATTTCTATATACTTGAGCGTGATACGAAGCAATTGAATTTCTGGAATTTGTTTTTTTTTCTTACTTTTATTTTTCTAAATTTGATTTTGTGTTTTCGATAAGAAAATAATTTCTTATTCATTTTTGGATATTAACTACCCAAAAAGTTAACCAACAACATAGAAATAAGCTCGATAATCGGAAATACTATGCGTATATGTATTTATAAATAATTTCATACTCGTTTAGGTAGAATTTGGCCTAATGAAAATTACTTTTATTCGACAAGGTTCTATTTGTAATGTTAAATTAAAGGTAATTTGTTGACATGGCGTAATAATAAGGTACGTCATCAACGTTTTTAATTCCGTAATAGATTTGTAACCTCAGACAATCAACATTATAATATATTCAGTTGGATTGGATATAAAACTTCCACATGAAAGTTTTTTTTCAACGGCTTTTACAGGCATTATTTGCCTGTACCGTGTCAACAATCTGACTCCATCGATCTCGATCATAAGCCAGCTCTTCATATGGTTGCAAGCAGAATATGCCAGATCGCTCTCTATACGCCGTGGAGCCATCGTCGCCAACAGCAACCTCTTCACCTACCGAAAGGCGGGTCTCCCTTCAAAGATCGCTGTATCATGTCATTAATCGAATCATAGGCTTGCTTGAAATCTAGGAATACCTGGTGTACATCGCGAGATGTTTCATAGTACTTGAAAAGAATCATCCGTAGCAAAAAAACTTGATCAGTGACTGACCGATTAGGACGAAATCCTCTTTAATCAAAAACTTGATCAGTGACTGACCGCTTAGGACGAAATCGCCAGAGGGGTAATTCTTCCCAATATGATGTATGACAGTAACTTATATGCTGTGCAAAGGAGAGCTATACCGCGATAACTCTCGCACTTCAAGCGATCACTCTTTTTTTTAATACTGGGCATAACGCGGCAAATTTCCATTCTTCATAGGCACATCATTTCGCCATACCAATCGAACAAAGTCGAAAAGGCAGTTCCACACAGTTAGCCCTCCGAATATCAAGAGCTATAATTAAAGCAATCAACTCCTGTTGAATGATTTTTCTTTAATCTCTGCATGGCCATTGTGAATTCATCATAGGATGGATCCTCAATGAGTATTTCTGCGGTCTGTATTTACGGGTATTCAAATATAGCTTGTGATACATGTGGAACATTAAGTAGGTAAGAAAAATGTTCACGCCATGTATCGAGTACCGACGTTAACACAGAGGTTTCCATCCTGGTCTCGATTGGAAGTTGACCGAGATCTTAAGGTATGGTGCAATTCGGTGATTCCTTTAAAGAAACCACGCGAATTGTGCTCATTGCTGAGTTGTTGTACTCTTAAGACCTTAGCCTTCCACCACTCGCGCTTCTTCTGTCTACAAATGCGTTTAGCTGTCCTCCTAGCTAGAACTGCTTTGTTATTTCTTGCAATTGTAAACCGAGTCTGCGCTTCGTTGTGGGCTATATTGCGTTGCTCAACAGCAAGACGACACTCCTCATCAAACCAATCATTTTTGGGCTTAGTTTTCACTATACCGAGAGTGTGCTGGGCAGCATCGACAACCGAGGTTTTCAATACTTCCCAGACACTGTTCACATCATCAAATTGGTAATTGGATCGTAAAATGCTATAGCTGACAAGATTTTGATATTTTCGTTGCGTTTCTGCATTTATCAGATCTTCAAAGAAGAAGCGCGTTGTATATTCTCCTTGACTTGTACGAAAATTTCCATCATAGCTGTTACCAGATAATGGTCACTGCCTACGCTTTTTTACCTGTGGCCCAATGAGAAATCCAACTCTAAGATTTTCGAGAACATCTCCACTGTGTAGCAACGTATAGCCGTGCGACACATGGTCTCCACTTTTAGGCCATCGAGTTTCTTGGAGCACTACGAGTTCAAATTGATACTCTTTCATACATGTGATGAGGCCGTCAAACGCACCAGGTTTTCGAAGTGACTGCACGTTTCACGTGCCGATTCTCAACCGTTATTTCCGAGGGGTCAGTATTGTTTTGGTGGTATCCGATTTTTTTTGTTTGTTGACATTTTTAACAGGTTTTGGTTTTTACGGATGCGGGTCGACAGCCCAGCGATCCAACCAGATCTAGTCGCCTTCTACGACAAGCTCTGGATAGTGTGGTGGTATTCTATGGGTCTCAAGATTTGTTCGTATTATTTAAGAAATATGAATGCCACCATCCCTAGGCCATAAGATGAAAGTTAGTGTTTTGTAATTGTGTCAGGTAACCAGATTGTTCAATTTCATTTTCACCACCACACTATTACCAAAATAATGAGACATCCAAGATTGATGGATTAACTACCTCAAATATGTTTATTACGTCTTGATCTATAAGAACTTGCTTGATTTATTTGGATCAAATTTTCTTATATTCGATTGACTATTGATCATATCACTGCAAGTGGTGTTCAAGATTAACAGTCTCAGTCAACTAACCACCAAAAATGCATATACTCGAATTTAAGCCTCAAAGAAGCAAAATACTAACAGCAAGATTCCAATACAACAAAAAAAGAAATACAACAATAATTCTGTATATGACACGATATCTAATACATCCAGAAATGACACTCGAATTATCCAAAGCGATTTCAACGCAGAAATAGGAAATGATAACACAGGTATGATATCAAACATGGGTTGTTAATGTTATGATATCAAGCAACACAATAGGTTCTGCTAGAAACAGAAATAAAGAGAGAGCCATCGATTAATGCATCACAAATCAACTATTCATAGGAGACAGCAAGTTGCCACATAAAAATATACACAAATCCATTTCGACATCACCAGATGGAAAACCTAAGGATCAAATTGATCATGTACTAGTTAATATGAAATTCCTAACCTCGTTAGAAGAAGTCAGAGCAATGAGAGAAGCTGATATACATCAACCGGAAATAGCAATGTTCAAAGTCAAACCGGCGGTAGTGAAGCATGCTATAATTAATCGGAGGAAATTCAACATTGAGTGATTGAAAAAACTGCCACCAGAAACACATTCAAAGAAACGCTGCAAGTCAATCTTCCAACGGCTGAAACCAGTAACATCGATCAGGAATTGGAACAAATAGAAGAAGCTTCCGATAATATTACTACAAATGTACTAACTTACTAAAATAACATCAGAAAACCATGAATTATTGATGATACATGATCAAAAATTGAGGACGTTGCCAACTAAAGTGCAAAGCTATGTCATAATAATATGAAAAAGTATACCAAAGACACTCTGGAAATTGCGAAAACAGCAGCAGCAAATTGTATTATGCGCGCATTACATCAAAGTGTAAAGCGGGTCACCGAATAATTCACCACCATACCATCAGTAATTATATTCTTCTTTAAGTCCTCACCACTGAAAGGAAACAGCTAAATAGATGGAAAGAGTTTTTCGAAAACAACGGTAAAGATAGCGAACTAAAAGATAGCGAAGCTATCAACACTCATCCATCCACGAAAAGGTAAGTTACAAGTGCTATTCAGAAGCTAAACAACAACAAAGCAGCCGGTATGAATAATACTCCAGCAGAACTACTAAAAAACGACGCATCTAATCGCAGAAACTCTAACTTCACTACTAGCAGAATCGCAGAATACTGGTAGAGTTCCACAGAAATTGAAAGAAACCTTGACTATAACAATTCAAAAGGAAAGTTATCTAAGAAAATGCAAAAGCTGGAGAAAGATGTCATCTACAATGACAGTATGGAGAGAAGTCTGGAGAAAGCTGTACGTATCACATAATTTCAGTTCATATCATCATCGATCAATCAAACGAATGGAGCTCACCACTATATATCTACTATTCGTGAACATTAAACGCGCATTCGATACGAATTCCGAATAATAAAAATCATAAAGTAAATGTACAGGTATGCCACAAATGGAGTTCACTACAAGGATAAACAAAGTGATAAATACTTCAACACACGATGAGTTAGACAAGGATGAGTACTCTCTCCAGTACTGTTCTTAATAGTGCTGGATAATTAAACAGCGCTGTCCGGATTTCTTACCGTGCACGAAATTCGAACAGCCAGAGACGCCATTTCGAAGCATGTGCAGCGAGAATCTTTCGAAGAAGAAAATAATTGCTTGCAGAGAGAAAAACTTATTCAAAGAAACAGCGAACTTTTATCTTTGTCACCATTTATTGATGCAAATGGTATTTTGCGAGTTGGTGGTAGACTTAAACACCTAGAGTGCCAGTATGATTTCAAGCATCCCATAATTCTTCCAAAGGGCCATACATTAAGCCGAATTTTAATTACACACATGCATGAGCGAAACTTACATCCTGGTATAACTTTAACATTACACTTAACGAGGCAGCAATTTTGAATAGTTGGAGGCAGAAGTGCAATCAGAATCAGAGTGTAATATGCTTCAAAACCAACGCGAAGGACATCCAAGCAGTTAATGGGAGATTTACCAATATCAAGGATACAGGCAGCTTGACCATGTACTTCGTGTAGTGTTGATTATGCGGGACCTAGGTAGCTTCGAAATAAGGGGAAGAAGCGCGAGATTGACAAAGGGATATATAGCCTTATTTATTTGTATGGTGGTGAAGGCTATCCACATCGAAGTAGTTAGTGACCTGTCCACTGATGCTTTTATAGCGGCGCTCAAACGATTTGTGGCGAGACGAGGATCTACGTCCAGCATGTATAGTGACAAAGGATCTTATTGTGTTGAGGCCAAACGAAAGCTGAATGAGGTTCATCGTTTAATATCAAATATAAAATGCCGGTATATGATTTATCAAAATATGAGGAACAATGACATTTTATACCTCCTGCGTCACCTCATTTTGGTGGGCTTTGCAGGGCAGCGTGAAATCTGTGAAAACTCATCTTTCAAAATGCGCATCAAACACTAATCTGACTTTCGAAGAAATGGCCTAATCTGACTTTCGAGGCCATACTAAATTCAAGGCCATTATATGCAACAGCAGATGATGACCCATCAAATGATGTCTTAACACCTGCACACTTTTTAATAGGCTCTGCGAATTTCTACCTACGTGAGGAAGAAATCAGAGAAAGTATACGAGCTGGAAGAATAACGATATGGCAACATATTCAGCAGCGCGTTCAGTCATTCTGGGACAAATTTAGAGTAGAATACCGGCATAATCTCCTGCAGAGAACAAAATAATCACAGGAAAACCTTAAAGTCGGAAATGTCGTACTGATCAAGGAAGAAAATTTACCCTCCTACAAATGGGCATTAGGTAAAGTGATTCAACTGCATCCGGATCAGAAAGGGAGAGTTCGAATTGTCACTCTTAAAACGTCAACATCGTTATTGAAGCGGCCAAATGTTAAATTATGTAAGCTGCCGGAGCATGATAATAGGCAGGTGATTAACGACGGAATCATTAACGTGGCGGAGAATGTTGTGGATACCTAAAAGTATTGCACAAAGATTCATCATTTTATATCTAAAGTTTAATTTGACAATCGAATTGTATTATAATTTTATATTCATTTTAGTACTAATTTATAAACCAACTAAACTTTCAAACTAGAGTTGGCGGATGAAGTGTATATTAATTCTCGTGTACAAGGTAAGGCAAAGGGTCCAAAATATCTCGTTGCGGTATTCGAATCGTTTCCAAATAAGTTCCGGTGAAATCACTGGTTCCGAGATTACCAGTACAAATCAATCAATAAATCACTGTTAATAGAATATATATCACTTTTTTCTCCTCCCAAATGACATCCAGTGGAATCCAATTAACAACTCAATGACCTGGATTACCACGACGATATATGTCTTACTGTAGCGCAAAACAGGTGGAACCGAAAAGGATATCAACCGACGCATCCACCAAGCAAGAAATACACTCAATATTCTTCATACGATCTGCGTTGTGTGTTTTCATGATTCACAGCCATACAGTGAATCATGAAAACACACAACTTCTGCGGCAGACGAGACAAATCGAGAAAGAGCGAGAAATTAAGAAGCAAAAATAAAGATGGATGGTACACATACTAAGAAAGACCAAGTGACTCATTAGATGATCTAACCAGCGATTAGAGTACTAGTGCCACACATACGAAACTTAAAATTTTCACTCCACTTATAAATCGTATGACTAGAAGATTATATCCACTTGATTTTCAGTTATGTCCTTATACTTGCACAAATAAAGTATGTAACTTATATAAAACAAATGTAACTGAAAATTTATGTTGCGGTTCGATAACTTATCATATGTACAATAAAACTTAACATGAAAGTGAAAATTGAATAATCAGAGCTCCAATAAAAATTTCACTACGCAAAAACTGAAAATGTTTTAACTTAACAAAAGTAAAATAAGGTGCATATATGAGGTTTCGTTTTATATTTCGGGATTTGGCAACCCTGGTGTTGCAATCTGTCAACTGACAGCTCTATCGTAAAGTTAGAAGTTTTTGAGGTTATACGTACTGAGAACGTTTTGACATACGATCGCTACTTGTGTTGTGTTCGAGGATTTCTTTCGACCAATCGACACGAGCCTTTTTTGAGCCATTGACAAATTGTGTGGGATTCAACGCGAACAAATTTTTTTGACAGTTAAATGTTCATGCAATATTGAGTGCTGGTCGCATTAATGCCAAAGGTTGTCTCTATCTCACGATAGGTCACATGACGATCTTGCAATATCAGTTCGCGCACAGCATCAATGTTTTTCGGAACAACAACTGATTTTGAACGACCTTCACGAAATTCGTCTTGGAGTGAACTCCGACCACGATTGAATTCACCATACAATCAATAAACACTGGTCCTTGATAGAGCTTCATCGCCAAAAGTTGAATAAAGTTCATTCATCTACTTCTGCTGAGTTAATCCACGTCGAAAGTTGTAAAAAATAATCGCACGAAATGTTCACGATTTAATTACATTCTTGGGGGCAGATGAATCTTTTAATTTACTGTAATCAACACAAATAGCGCTCGTATGTCAAATCGTTCTCAGTACGTATAACCTCAAAAACTTCTAACTTTACGATAGAGCTGTCAGTTGACAGATTGCAACACCAGGGTTGCCAAATCCCGAAATATAAAAGGCAACCTATGTAAAATGGACTGTAATGCACTATACACAACTCTACAAACTATATGTAAAACATGACCACCGAAAAGCTTAAATTACAAAGGAGCTAGCTATCGAGGGCACAAAGTTGCTAAACAGTTGCAGAAAATAAGGAGTAAGCCATGTAGAAATCCATTTTCTCGGCTAATATCTACAAAACGAATATTGCTCAGACAAACAGAAATTGAAAGAAGAACGTTTGCCATTTAATTAAATAAAATAGTCACCTCGAATGTAACATTTAGCAGAACTTAAAATACCTCGCAAATAGAAAAAGTCGCAGAATATAACTTTGTACAACATCATATACAAATTCGTGGACTCGTATACAATGCTACCCAGAAAAACATGATTGATCCTCCTAATAAAGACGTCATCAGATCGAAGGACGATTTAAAGACATCATCAGATCCAAATTGGCATTATGAAACGATACTGTAATCTAGAAACACTAATATGTGTCATATGTGCCATAAAAGAGTTTACGTCTCGAATGATGCTGGTTGGTTCAGAAACTTCACACAATACTCCTCTCATTTACACACGCAGCACGGTATCCCGTGCTTCTCATAAGTAAACCATATACTTAGTTTCAGTGTTGTAAAAAGTTTTAATTCTTTAGTTTAGTTGTTTAAGACATTTTAGATGGCGCTATGGTTAAAGCTACGGTAATTGGAACAGGGATGTAAAAGAGATTTTCCACCATTTAATTACGTTCGAGTCGATGGTCCCCTGTTGGAGTGCATAATTCATGGACCAACCAATCTTCCATGTCAATGCTATAGGCTGGCATCGAGCTATGCAATGAGCAGATGGAAAACTTTTTTTTTTAAGGTTCAAAAATAATCTATGTATTTTTGTTTTATATAAGTCAAACTGCCTTATTATTAATTATGGATGCCCCAAAAAAAATTATCAACCAGATGCAAACATACTCTCTTTATTAAGGACGTAATCTATAGCTGAAGATTGAAATATAGACTATAACAAGTTGATTTTTAAATACATAGAAAAGTTAATCGATTCTTATTAGAAAGACAGCTAACTGAGCTAAATGATTTTATAGACGTTATAAAAGAGGGAACGATAGAAAATTGGGGTATGTAACGAGTACTACACTGGGACTCGTACAAGGAGACGCTGAGACTATTTAAGGGAAAATTGAAGAAGGTACAAAGGAGCTCATGGAGGCTATTCTGTGAGAAAACGGAAGATGTCTCGGAAACTTCTCGCTTTCGGAAGATTCTCTCCACTAATCCAACGAACATAGGTTACCTAATTAAACCTGATGGTTCGTGGACCGATTCCAGTGAGAAATCCCTCAAGATACTCATGGACACTCATTTCCCGGGTTGTTTAGAAGCTTGTTCGTGCGCGCACCGGTTATCGTAAATAAAAAATGAATTCTGTGGGCCATAAAAGGGTTCAAGCCGTACAAATCGGCTGGACCGGATCGGATTATACCGGCTGAAATCCAAAACAATTTGGGGATTATTCTCCCGTGGTTGGAGGCGATCTTTAAGGGTTGTTTAAAATTGGTCTGCATTCCTAGGCAATGGATGAAGGTCAAGGTGGTTTTTATTCCGAAAGTGGGAAAAGAGTCGCATGGCTATCCAAAGGACCTAAGGCCTATAACATTATCCTTCTTTCTGTTGAAAACCCTGGAAAGGCTGGTAGAAACACATATAAGTATGAACTTAAAACAGGAGAAATTGTTAGACTCTCAACATGCGTACTGTAAGGATAAATCGGTAGATACGGCCCTACATGCCTTGGTACGCACAATTGAGAGATCAATTCACTCAAAGGAGTATTGTATGGTAGCTTTTCTTGATATTGAGGGCGCCTTTAATAACGTTCAGACAGATGCAGTTCTGAAAAAATTATCGTCAATGGAAGTGGAATTCTCCATAATCAAGTTGATCAGTCAGAAGCTGGGAAGCAGGACTGTAAACTCAGTGTTGGGGAAGGCAACCATAAGGAGGCGAGTGGCTAGGGGAACCCCACAGGGAGGAGTCCTGTCCTCTCTTCTCTGGAACATTTTGATCAATGGATTGCTTCTGGAGTTGGAGAAGGAGGGTATAGGAGTGGTTGCCTACGCTGATGACGTGGCGATCATGGTATCAGGCAGATTTTTACCGACCACTAAGGAGGTAATGCAGAATGCGCTCTTTATTATTACAAGATGGGCCAGTAAATGTGGATTGGAAGTCAGTCCATCTAAGACTGAGCTGGTACTCTTCAATAAGAATTATAAAATTCCGGCAGTTGACCCTCCTACCGTAAATGGCACTAAACTGGCCTTTATTGATAAAGCGAGATTTCTCGGTGTAATCTTAGAAAGTAAACCAAGCTGGAAGCCGAACATCTTGGAGAGAATCAGCAAAGCTACGACAGTGATGTATTCGTGTAGGAGTGAAATAGGCAGACGTTGGGGTCTCAGACCGGAGCTGGTACACTGACTATTCACTGCCGTAGCAGGACCCGTTCTTATGTATGGAGTGAGTGTTTGGTGGTCAGCACTGGATAGAGTAACCTATAGAAAGAAGTTAGAGAAGGTGCAAAGGATGGCCTGCATGCTCTTAAGCGGGGCACTGAGAACAACACCTACTCAGGCCTTTGAGGTCATGTTACACCTTCTTCCAGTAGATATCTATGTCAAACAGATGGTGACTAACATAGCCACAAAACTAACGGCCGTGTCTCAGTGGAAACACCTTCAGGCAGGTCACTCGACCATAATTGGTTCTAAAGAAGGAAATCCCTTCAAGAGAATGCTGGGGGAATAAGCTTGCACTAGAATCTGAAGCTATACAATTCTACACGGACGGTTCAAAGCTAGATGGTAAGGTCGGAGCTGGGCTGTTCTGTGGAGCATTAAATATAAGCACTTCCGTTCGTCTCCCTGAACACTGCAGTGTGTACCAGGCAGAGATAATAGCCATTGAGGATGCCTTGAGCTGGTTGAGGCATAACGTGATATCCAAGAGGGATATCACGATTTATGCGGACAGTCAGGCGGCTGACAAGTCACTAGAAGCAGTGCTGTTGAAGTCTAGGGTGGCTATGGATTGCCACTGGTCCCTTAACGAGATGAGTGAGCATTTCAATATTCATATTATCTGGGTCCCTGGTCACTCTGACGTCGAGGGTAACTGCAGGGTAGACGAACTAGATAGGCAAGGAACAACTCTTCAGCTGAAGCCAGAAAGGGCCAATATCGGGAGGCCGACAGCGGAGCTTAGACTGACTCTAAAGAAAAGGGCAGAAGCTTTAGCACTGGAGAGATGATCCAACACCCTCACATGCGAGAGGGCGAGATAAATGTAGCCATTTGAATCTCTTCAAGACCTTAATCTCTCTGGAGAGGAGAGATCTAAGAAGGATAGTAGGAATATTAACGGGACACTGCCTTTTCGGTGAACATGCGAGAATGCTGGGTCTAGAAACAAATGACTTCTGTAGAAGCTGCATGGACGAGGAGGAGGAAGAGACGCTTGTTCACTTCCTGTGCTCTTGTCCTGCACTGGCACTAAGAAGGCATTTACACTTGGGTAGGTATGTAATGCACAACCTTTCAGAACTTTAAGATATTAAGGTGCGGGACATTTTACGCTACATTAGTAGCTCAGGATGGATTCAATAGAGTGTTAGAGGTATTAGGGGAATAAGGTGGTATCACAAAGGACCAGCAACGGTCTAAGTATGCGTTAGCAGCCACTCTAATCTAACCTAACGAGTACAACAACTAAGTTTGTACTGGTAATCTCGAAACCTGAATCAAAATCGGTATGCAAATATCGGATGTGATACTCAATGCACGTGGTCTGAACATCGTTTGATTATGTTCTATTTAATATTTATGTCTAACATTCTGTGATATAATACCTTCAAATACAGACAGCATAAAAGTCCACTGAGATTATAGGGAAAAAACGATAAACCTTAAGTTCATGTCAGACCTTTGTATATTCGGAACAAAAACTGTAAGGTTTAAGCAATTAAATGTAGCCATATTATGCCAAATATTTAATTATAATGTGTAACTGTTGTTCTGAACTATAAGTTCAGCATCGGTGGTTTTCTCAGTTCATAAATCAATTAGTTTTTGAATTCTGAGCTTAATTTTTTTTTAGTTTCTCGAAGTGAGTCATTTTAACCATCGTCTAATATTGTGTGTTATTTGTAAAATTAAAATACTGAAGTGTATCGTATTCATGGGCTCAATCCAATGAATATCACAACCAAGTTAAATAGTTCAAGAGGACGGGAAGAATTTAACAAAATTAAAGATTTTTTATTTCAGTGATTTCTTCAAATATTCCGTCATCTGAGATTCAATTAACAGAATCATGTTCCTTACTCTTTCTTACTTTAGAGTACTGGTTTCTTGAATCTTAATAACCTGATACTAATGCACTTATTCTTATTCCATAAAGCTATTATTTTATTTGGTTACTATCACCTGTCTGTCAGCCAAAATAAATTAATTAACTATATGATGTTTTATGTAATTATTTTACCATTATTAAAGGATGATTCCGAAAGATCTTTTAAATATCTATCAACAGCTGCAACTGCTTCGTAATTTATATAAAACACTTTCAAAAAACTCGGAGTGAGTGACCAATACATTAGATTTTAAAGTAATTCAGTACATTAGTACAAACATCTTAGTAATCTTAAAGAATTGTAACCACACTTTTACTATTTGGTTTATCAGATATTTTAACTTTTTGGTGAATTTGGCTTGAAAATAATTAAAAATATTGGGTCACATAAAATCTCCGAGTCTTCGAGGTTATTACCACTAGATGGTGTTGATGCCTACATGCACCGGGCAACACTTACCCGATGGTCACAAATGTTAAATATCGTTTGTAATAAAAACTCTGCAAAAACATACCGACAAATTTGTGCAGAGTAACAAAGCTTTGAGTAAACGTAGATCCCAGGAGAGGGTTACTCGGCTTCGTTCCGGAAATTGGGATGGCAAAGATGCTCATTGCCCTGGTCGGCCAGTTACTGAAAAATTCGAAGAAAATTGGTGGAGCAAGACAGGTATGCATGATGTCAGGAAATAGTGAAAGTATTAAACATCAACCTTATGGCAGTTTGGAATAATTTGAAAAAGGCAGGCTACAAAAAGAAGTTCGTTGTTGGGTTGCCACATGAATTAGCGCAAAGGACTTTGATGAACCGAATTTACATCAGTGAAATGCTGCATCAAACGAGACTGTATATTGAGTGAAACAAGGTTTAATTGAGTGTTTGGTGGGATTCGAGGGGAATGTTCATTATGAACTTGTGCAACGTGGCAAAATTATCAATTCCGTCCGAAGTGAAATATTTCCCATATAACAAAAAATGAACATGTGTGAGTGTTTATCAAATTGCATTTATTTAGGCAAAAAATTGTACCATAAAAGTTGCATAGAATTAACAAAAATATAAATAATAAAGAACATTAAAAAAAAAGATTAACAATTTGAAACTGAGTAAATTTTCAAAAAAAATTGTTGAAACTTTATAAAATAATTGCCAAAAGGTCAATCCCAGGTGTTCACAGTATAGAAATCTAACGTCATCCTCTCCCACTATTATCGTGAGTAATCAGAGATCCAAGATCTCATTACTCCTTCAAACGTGTGGTAACCACTACTGAAATCAATTGCGTCTTGGTCTCTAAAGCCAGAGATTAGGTATTTAGTTTTGAACTCATTGATTATGAAACCTACTGAAGCTGAATACTGTTGCAGTGGATCAAGTAGCTCTTTCACTCCGTTGTCATTTAATCCATTCACACAGATGTCATCTGCATAAGCAAGAAGTTGATTAGATTGTCGGAATAAGATATTGTCTTGAGGTGTTTCACTTTTACGAAGAATGTATTCCAACTTGAGATAAAAAAGTATCAGGGACGGCGCATCTCTTTGTCGAAAACAAAAACAAATTGCAAAAGTTCTCGAAAGTTCATACAATAAGCAATCTAGAAAACCTACTCACATTATTACTTTTTGATTTTTGTTGAACAGATTTGTTCATTATAGTTTGGTGCAACATTTCACAGATGTAACGTCAGCATCCTATATTTTCAACCCTGTGGATCTATAACTTGTTATATTAATATATTTACTGTTGATTTTTTTGTGAGACATTATATGCATTTTTATAAATTTTATAATTGGCCAAAATGAATATTTTATTGGTATATTTTGTTAAATATCGTGATTTAGGCGAATAAAATACCAATACATGCATAACATGTGTACGTATAAGAAAAATTTGTGATTTTTTTTTTGGGAAGTATTTGACGGTCATCAATTTCGTCCTGTACTGTGCACAACTCGACTTTTTGAACGAAGCAATCCAGAGAGCGTGACCAGAATTGGCCAACGGAAAGTTATATTTTATAATAACAATTTGCAGGCACACACTTTGATGAGACGGAACTAATTTAAAAACTTGGTTGGGAAGATGTAATGCATCTCCCGTATTCCCCGGACATAGACTACTATTTGTGGTCTCTGCAAAACTCTGTCTCTCTATGGCAAATAATTAGCAGACCGGAATCCAAAAATTGATCCATGTATACATAAACGAATAATAAAAAACCTATTTTCTAATATTAATCCAAAACATGCGACTTCTTGTCGCTGCCGACACTTATGTAATTATTCGCCTGAATTTTTTTTTACTTTTTATTTTAAGTGACACACCAAAAGTTCAATTTACAATGGAATACAAATTATAAATTTTTTGTTATATTTTATCGTTGACGCTTTGCAATTAATTATCATAAATATTAATTTATTACATGCAATGCCACATAAATTATAATATATTGTAAATAATTTTAATCACCCAGTTGATTTTCTATTATATACGAATACATTTTCATTGCATGTACAAAAATATTATTTTAAACTCTAAAATTTATAAATATTATGTCTGTCCAGTCAGTGCACAAGTACATCGCAATTAGTTTCGTTTCAGACTAAATTTTCCTTTCAAGCAATGAAATGGAAAATGATAAAAATATATTCAAATTTATTAATCAACCGAGGATTGTTTTTCTAGGTTTTCCCATTTCACCACCTCTACGGTATAATATAGTTTCAGTAAGTAATCCCAGTCCTCTTCCGAAACTATATGATACATTTTCATTTTTATCAGTTTAATTATTTTCAATAGATAATCTGGTAAAAAAAAAGATTTCCACTGTTCGTTTGAAAGTCTTGCGCTATATTTCATTGGATGATCACGTTCGCATTTTCACAATGGATTTCGTCGTTTTTTTCTTATTATAAGAACTCGGTTGAAGAAAATAGAAAAATTATTATCCTGATCATGAAGATAAAAGATAAACTATAATTTCTGATAATACTTGTCAACTGAAAAATTATTAGGGTATTCATTTAGGTGTTGGTTGAATTTATACAAATACATGTCTCCTAGCAGTTTATTGCAGAAAAGCACTAAATAGCCAGAGTTATTTATTTTGGCTAATGAATTTTTTGGAAACGTTGCGTTAATTAATATTTACGATTGAATACTGTTTGGGTAACGTAAATTACTTACGCCTGGTATTGAGATTGATTAAAATTTGTCCAGTCCATATCTCGCACATGGTTACAACTATAACACTTCATCAAAAAGTTCCCGGAATTTATTCAGAAAATTAAAAATACATGTTTGTTAATCTAAATCTATATTGTCCTCTTCAAAGTTATCCCGCTTGATCCAATCCTCAAAACATTTTTTATATTCGGTTTTCAGTATGTCCATCAGTTCTTTCTGCGATTTTTCCATTATTTCCTCTCGGTTCCTGAAACGCGTTCGCCGTAATAGTTTTTTTAATTCGATTGAACAGAAAGAGGTCACAGGGAGCCAAATCAGGTGAATTCGGTAGCTGTTAGATGGTATTTGTTAGATTTTTCGCCAAAAACTTACGAGTAATGATGGCACTGTGCGACGGTGCGATATCAAGCATGGTGCAAAATCCACGAGTTTTTTGCCAACAGTTCTAGTCTCCGTATGCGAATTGCTTCACGTAAACGTCTCATAACGCCCAAATATTACTCTTTGTTCACGGGCTAGTCTTCTGGCAAAAATTCATGATACACTACACCGGTGTAATCCATGAAAACCGTGAGCATTTATTTCTTTTTTGACTGAAAACAAAGTGAGTTTTTGGTCTCGGGTCATTTGGTAACGCAATTCACGTGCCTGATGTCTGTCTCGTCTACAGTAATGATCATTTTGATCAATATGGGATCGGATTCAGCCTCGCAAATAATGTCTTTTGCGACGTCAACACGGTCTCTTTTTTGCATGAAATTGAGGTCTTTTGGCACCAACTTTGCTGCTATACAACGGAAACCCAAATCATTAACCAAAATGTCTTGGACGGCCCCATAGGCAATGTTCAAGTCCTCCGCTATCTCTCTGATGGTTAATTTACGCTTATTTAAATCGCTCGTGCCACCAGTAAACGACCGTTTTCTTTAGAGAATCGCTGCCGAAACACTTTTCCAACATTTCCAACGTACTCGCACTATTAAATCCGCTTTTACGCAAAATTTAATACAAGTCCATTGTTGAAAATTTAAATCCATTTCTAAAATTGTAAATTATCGCCAACTCACACAGAGATAGATGTACTATTGACAACGTTTTTGCAAATGTCAAGCTTAGACGATTTAGAGGGAATATTAACAACAGATGTACCAACTAAACAAATATAATAGAACTCAAATCGGAACGATGGGTTCACCACACGGTCGTTATTCCGAGAACTTTTTGATCAAGGTGTAATTGGTTTCCTAAACACCCACTTCCACTGAAATTCATTGATTGAGCTAGTTGATTTTGAGACCCAATGGACACTGAATACTGTATCGATGGAACAAGTATCTTTTTTTTAGCGCACCGGTAAGTAACTTTTTGTTAAATAATCACTTCGTCGTCTAATTTATGTTGCGAAACAACTTATTCAGTAAATTTTATGATGTTTCTGTGTGGCCTTTGTGAAACGCGTTTAAAGTTAGACCTAACTTAATCCTAACCAACAAAAACAAACAAAAATTTGTATGTATGGGTTAAAGTTTAAAAACAATGACATTCAGGCGAAATAATGAATTTTAAAAAAAACATAACATATCAATTATTAATAAATAATTATAAATAAAAAATATGAAATAATAATTATAATTAATCAAAAATAAATTTTTAAAACAATAAGATTCCCAAATTCAATAAAATATTAACTGACCTAAGAATTTAGGATTTTCTCACTATCGTAAGAAGGATTTTCTTAAGAAATTGAATATCTCGAGAACTAATATGTTTATCAAAAATGTGTTTGTCATTTTCTGAAAGGCCACAATCAGGACTACTTACATTCCAAACCATTTGAAAAGCTAATTATTTTTACGGCGTCAGTTCAATTTTTAGTAAGCTTTACTATGGTAAGAAGTTAGGATTTTCTTAATAAATTGAATATCTCGAGAACTAATATGTTTATCAAAAATGTGTTTGGCATTTTCTGAAAGGTCACAATCAGGACTACTTACATTCCAAACCATTTGAAAAGCTAATTATTTTTACGGCGTCAAGTCAATTTTTAGTAAGCGTTACTATAGTAAGAAGTTAGGATTCTCTTAAGGAATTGAATATCTCGAGAACTAATATGTTTATCAAAAATGTGTTTGTCATTTTCTGAAAGGCCACAATCAGGACTACTTACATTCCAAACCATTTGAAAAGCTAATTATTTTTACGGCGTCAGTTCAATTTTTAGTAAGCTTTACTATGGTAAGAAGTTAGGATTCTCTTAAGAAATTGAATATCTCGAGAACTAATATGTTTATCAAAAATGTGTTTGGCATTTTCTGAAAGGTCACAATCAGGACTACTTACATTCCAAACCATTTGAAAAGCTAATTATTTTTACGGCGTCAAGTCAATTTTTAGTAAGCGTTACTATAGTAAGAAGTTAGGATTCTCTTAAGGAATTGAATATCTCGAGAACTAATATGTTTATCAAAAATGTGTTTGTCATTTTCTGAAAGGCCACAATCAGGACTACTTACATTCCAAACCATTTGAAAAGCTAATTATTTTTACGGCGTCAGTTCAATTTTTAGTAAGCTTTACTATGGTAAGAAGTTAGGATTCTCTTAAGAAATTGAATATCTCGAGAACTAATATGTTTATCAAAAATGTGTTTGTCATTTTCTGAAAGGCCACAATCAGGACTACTTACATTCCAAACCATTTGAAAAGCTAATTATTTTTACGGCGTCAGTTCAATTTTTAGTAAGCTTTACTATGGTAAGAAGTTAGGATTCTCTTAAGAAATTGAATATCTCGAGAACTAATATGTTTATCAAAAATGTGTTTGTCATTTTCTGAAAGGCCACAATCAGGACTACTTACATTCCAAACCATTTGAAAAGCTAATTATTTTTACGGCGTCAGTTCAATTTTTAGTAAGCTTTACTATGGTAAGAAGTTAGGATTCTCTTAAGAAATTGAATATCTCGAGAACTAATATGTTTATCAAAAATGTGTTTGTCATTTTCTGAAAGGCCACAATCAGGACTACTTACATTTCAAACCATTTGAAAAGCTAATTATTTTTACGGCGTCAGTTCAATTTTTAGTAAGCTTTACTATGGTAAGAAGTTAGGATTCTCTTAAGAAATTGAATATCTCGAGAACTAATATGTTTATCAAAAATGTGTTTGTCATTTTCTGAAAGGCCACAATCAGGACTACTTACATTCCAAACCATTTGAAAAGCTAATTATTTTTACGGCGTCAGTTCAATTTTTAGTAAGCTATACTATGGTAAGAAGTTAGGATTCTCTTAAGAAATTGAATATCTCGAGAACTAATATGTTTATCAAAAATGTGTTTGTCATTTTCTGAAAGGCCACAATCAGGACTACTTATATTCCAAACCATTTGAAAAGCTAATTATTTTTACGGCGTCAAGTCAATTTTTAGTAAGCTTTACTATGGTAAGAAGTTACGATTTTCTTAAGAAATTGAATATCTCGAGAACTAATATGTTTATCAAAAATGTGTTTGTCATTTTCTGAAAGGCCACAATCAGGACTACTGATATTCCAAACCATTTGAAAAGCTAATTATTTTTACGGCGTCAATTCAATTTTTAGTAAGCTTTACTATGGTAAGAAGTTAGGATTCTCTTAAGAAATTGAATATCTCGAGAACTAATATGTTTATCAAAAATGTGTTTGTCATTTTCTGAAAGGCCACAATCAGGACTACTTACATTCCAAACCATTTGAAAAGCTAATTATTTTTACGGCGTCAATTCAATTTTTAGTAAGCGTTACTATAGTAAGAAGTTAGGATTCTCTTAAGAAATGGAATATCTCGAGAACTAATATGTTTATCAAAAATGTGTTTGTCATTTTCTGAAAGGCCACAATCAGGACTACTTACAATCCAAACCATTTGAAAAGCTAATTATTTTTACGGCGTCAAGTCAATTTTTAGTAAGCTTTACTATGGTAAGAAGTTAGGATTTTCTTAAGAAATTGAATATCTCGAGAACTAATATGTTTATCAAAAATGTGTTTGTCATTTTCTGAAAGGCCACAATCAGGACTACTTACATTCCAAACCATTTGAAAAGCTAATTATTTTTACGGCGTCAGTTCAATTTTTAGTAAGCTTTACTATGGTAAGAAGTTAGGATTTTCTTAAGAAATTGAATATCTCGAGAACTAATATGTTTATCAAAAATGTGTTTGTCATTTTCTGAAAGGCCACAATCAGGACTACTTACATTCCAAACCATTTGAAAAGCTAATTATTTTTACGGCGTCAGTTCAATTTTTAGTAAGCTTTACTATGGTAAGAAGTTAGGATTTTCTTAAGAAATTGAATATCTCGAGAACTAATATGTTTATCAAAAATGTGTTTGTCATTTTCTGAAAGGCCACAATCAGGACTACTTACATTCCAAACCATTTGAAAAGCTAATTATTTTTACGGCGTCAGTTCAATTTTTAGTAAGCTTTACTATGGTAAGAAGTTAGGATTTTCTTAAGAAATTGAATATCTCGAGAACTAATATGTTTATCAAAAATGTGTTTGTCATTTTCTGAAAGGCCACAATCAGGACTACTTACATTCCAAACCATTTGAAAAGCTAATTATTTTTACGGCGTCAAGTCAATTTTTAGTAAGCGTTACTATAGTAAGAAGTTAGGATTCTCTTAAGAAATGGAATATCTCGAGAACTAATATGTTTATCAAAAATGTGTTTGTCATTTTCTGAAAGGCCACAATCAGGACTACTTACATTCCAAACCATTTGAAAAGCTAATTATTTTTACGGCGTCAATTCAATTTTTAGTAAGCGTTACTATAGTAAGAAGTTAGGATTTTCTTAAGAAATTGAATATCTCGAGAACTAATATGTTTATCAAAAATGTGTTTGTCATTTTCTGAAAGGCCACAATCAGGACTACTTATATTCCAAACCATTTGAAAAGCTAATTATTTTTACGGCGTCAATTCAATTTTTAGTAAGCTTTACTATGGTAAGAAGTTAGGATTTTCTTAAGAAATTGAATATCTCGAGAACTAATATGTTTATCAAAAATGTGTTTGTCATTTTCTGAAAGGCCACAATCAGGACTACTTACATTCCAAACCATTTGAAAAGCTAATTATTTTTACGGCGTCAGTTCAATTTTTAGTAAGCTTTACTATGGTAAGAAGTTAGGATTTTCTTAATAAATTGAATATCTCGAGAACTAATATGTTTATCAAAAATGTGTTTGT
Organism: Tipula lateralis; assembly: GCA_963932295.1. Taxonomy (NCBI): domain Eukaryota; kingdom Metazoa; phylum Arthropoda; class Insecta; order Diptera; family Tipulidae; genus Tipula; species Tipula lateralis. The sequence goes on from OZ010737.1 coordinate 70,450,714, forward strand.
CATTTTCTGAAAGGCCACAATCAGGACTACTTATATTCCAAACCATTTGAAAAGCTAATTATTTTTACGGCGTCAATTCAATTTTTAGTAAGCTTTACTATGGTAAGAAGTTAGGATTTTCTTAAGAAATTGAATATCTCGAGAACTAATATGTTTATCAAAAATGTGTTTGTCATTTTCTGAAAGGCCACAATCAGGACTACTTACATTCCAAACCATTTGAAAAGCTAATTATTTTTACGGCGTCAGTTCAATTTTTAGTAAGCTTTACTATGGTAAGAAGTTAGGATTCTCTTAAGAAATTGAATATCTCGAGAACTAATATGTTTATCAAAAATGTGTTTGTCATTTTCTGAAAGGCCACAATCAGGACTACTTACATTCCAAACCATTTGAAAAGCTAATTATTTTTACGGCGTCAAGTCAATTTTTAGTAAGCGTTACTATAGTAAGAAGTTAGGATTTTCTTAAGAAATTGAATATCTCGAGAACTAATATGTTTATCAAAAATGTGTTTGTCATTTTCTGAAAGGCCACAATCAGGACTACTTATATTCCAAACCATTTGAAAAGCTAATTATTTTTACGGCGTCAAGTCAATTTTTAGTAAGCGTTACTATAGTAAGAAGTTAGGATTTTCTTAAGAAATTGAATATCTCGAGAACTAAAATGTTTATCAAAAATGTGTTTGTCATTTTCTGAAAGGCCACAATCAGGACTACTTACATTCCAAACCATTTGAAAAGCTAATTATTTTTACGGCGTCAGTTCAATTTTTAGTAAGCTTTACTATGGTAAGAAGTTAGGATTTTCTTAATAAATTGAATATCTCGAGAACTAATATGTTTATCAAAAATGTGTTTGTCATTTTCTGAAAGGCCACAATCAGGACTACTTACATTCCAAACCATTTGAAAAGCTAATTATTTTTACGGCGTCAATTCAATTTTTAGTAAGCGTTACTATAGTAAGAAGTTAGGATTCTCTTAAGAAATTGAATATCTCGAGAACTAATATGTTTATCAAAAATGTGTTTGTCATTTTCTGAAAGGCCACAATCAGGACTACTTACAATCCAAACCATTTGAAAAGCTAATTATTTTTACGGCGTCAATTCAATTTTTAGTAAGCGTTACTATAGTAAGAAGTTAGGATTCTCTTAAGAAATGGAATATCTCGAGAACTAATATGTTTATCAAAAATGTGTTTGTCATTTTCTGAAAGGCCACAATCAGGACTACTTACATTCCAAACCATTTGAAAAGTTAATTATTTTTACGGCGTCAATTCAATTTTTAGTAAGCGTTACTATAGTAAGAAGTTAGGATTTTCTTAAGAAATTGAATATCTCGAGAACTAATATGTTTATCAAAAATGTGTTTGTCATTTTCTGAAAGGCCACAATCAGGACTACTTACATTCCAAACCATTTGAAAAGCTAATTATTTTTACGGCGTCAAGTCAATTTTTAGTAAGCGTTACTATAGTAAGAAGTTAGGATTTTCTTAAGAAATTGAATATCTCGAGAACTAATATGTTTATCAAAAATGTGTTTGTCATTTTCTGAAAGGCCACAATCAGGACTACTTATATTCCAAACCATTTGAAAAGCTAATTATTTTTACGGCGTCAATTCAATTTTTAGTAAGCTTTACTATGGTAAGAAGTTAGGATTTTCTTAAGAAATTGAATATCTCGAGAACTAATATGTTTATCAAAAATGTGTTTGTCATTTTCTGAAAGGCCACAATCAGGACTACTTACATTCCAAACCATTTGAAAAGCTAATTATTTTTACGGCGTCAATTCAATTTTTAGTAAGCGTTACTATAGTAAGAAGTTAGGATTTTCTTAAGAAATTGAATATCTCGAGAACTAATATGTTTATCAAAAATGTGTTTGTCATTTTCTGAAAGGCCACAATCAGGACTACTTACATTCCAAACCATTTGAAAAGCTAATTATTTTTACGGCGTCAATTCAATTTTTAGTAAGCGTTACTATAGTAAGAAGTTAGGATTTTCTTAAGAATTTGAATATCTCGAGAACTAATATGTTTATCAAAAATGTGTTTGTCATTTTCTGAAAGGCCACAATCAGGACTACTTACATTCCAAACTATTTGAAAAGCTAATTATTTTTACGGCGTCAATTCAATTTTTAGTAAGCGTTACTATAGTAAGAAGTTAGGATTCTCTTAAGAAATTGAATATTCTCGAGATATTCAATTTCTTAAGAAAATCCTAACTTCTTACTATAGTAACGCTTACTAAAAATTGACTTGACGCCGTAAAAATAATTAGCTTTTCAAATGGTTTGGAATGTAAGTAGTCCTGATTGTGGCCTTTCAGAAAATGACAAACACATTTTTGATAAACATATTAGTTCTCGAGATATTCAATTTCTTAAGAGAATCCTAACTTCTTACCATAGTAAAGCTTACTAAAAATTGAACTGACGCCGTAAAAATAATTAGCTTTTCAAATGGTTTGGAATATAAGTAGTCCTGATTGTGGTCTTTCAGAAAATGACAAACACATTTTTGATAAACATATTAGTTCTCGAGATATTCAATTTATTAAGAAAATCCTAACTTCTTACCATAGTAAAGCTTACTAAAAATTGAACTGACGCCGTAAAAATAATTAGCTTTTCAAATGGTTTGAAATGTAAGTAGTCCTGATTGTGGCCTTTCAGAAAATGACAAACACATTTTTGATAAACATATTAGTTCTCGAGATATTCAATTTCTTAAGAAAATCGTAACTTCTTACCATAGTAAAGCTTACTAAAAATTGAACTGACGCCGTAAAAATAATTAGCTTTTCAAATGGTTTGGAATGTAAGTAGTCCTGATTGTGGCCTTTCAGAAAATGACAAACACATTTTTGATAAACATATTAGTTCTCGAGATATTCAATTTCTTAAGAGAATCCTAACTTCTTACCATAGTAAAGCTTACTAAAAATTGAACTGACGCCGTAAAAATAATTAGCTTTTCAAATGGTTTGGAATGTAAGTAGTCCTGATTGTGGCCTTTCAGAAAATGACAAACACATTTTTGATAAACATATTAGTTCTCGAGATATTCAAATTCTTAAGAAAATCCTAACTTCTTACTATAGTAACGCTTACTAAAAATTGACTTGACGCCGTAAAAATAATTAGCTTTTCAAATGGTTTGGAATGTAAGTAGTCCTGATTGTGGCCTTTCAGAAAATGACAAACACATTTTTGATAAACATATTAGTTCTCGAGATATTCAATTTCTTAAGAGAATCCTAACTTCTTACTATAGTAACGCTTACTAAAAATTGAATTGACGCCGTAAAAATAATTAGCTTTTCGAATAGTTTGGAATGTAAGTAGTCCTGATTGTGGCCTTTCAGAAAATGACAAACACATTTTTGATAAACATATTAGTTCTCGAGATATTCAATTTCTTAAGAGAATCCTAACTTCTTACCATAGTAAAGCTTACTAAAAATTGAACTGACGCCGTAAAAATAATTAGCTTTTCAAATGGTTTGAAATGTAAGTAGTCCTGATTGTGGCCTTTCAGAAAATGACAAACACATTTTTGATAAACATATTAGTTCTCGAGATATTCAATTTCTTAAGAAAATCGTAACTTCTTACCATAGTAAAGCTTACTAAAAATTGAACTGACGCCGTAAAAATAATTAGCTTTTCAAATGGTTTGGAATGTAAGTAGTCCTGATTGTGGCCTTTCAGAAAATGACAAACACATTTTTGATAAACATATTAGTTCTCGAGATATTCAATTTCTTAAGAGAATCCTAACTTCTTACCATAGTAAAGCTTACTAAAAATTGAACTGACGCCGTAAAAATAATTAGCTTTTCAAATGGTTTGGAATATAAGTAGTCCTGATTGTGGCCTTTCAGAAAATGACAAACACATTTTTGATAAACATATTAGTTCTCGAGATATTCAATTTCTTAAGAAAATCGTAACTTCTTACCATAGTAAAGCTTACTAAAAATTGAACTGACGCCGTAAAAATAATTAGCTTTTCAAATGGTTTGGAATGTAAGTAGTCCTGATTGTGGCCTTTCAGAAAATGACAAACACATTTTTGATAAACATATTAGTTCTCGAGATATTCAATTTCTTAAGAGAATCCTAACTTCTTACCATAGTAAAGCTTACTAAAAATTGAACTGACGCCGTAAAAATAATTAGCTTTTCAAATGGTTTGGAATGTAAGTAGTCCTGATTGTGGCCTTTCAGAAAATGACAAACACATTTTTGATAAACATATTAGTTCTCGAGATATTCAAATTCTTAAGAAAATCCTAACTTCTTACTATAGTAACGCTTACTAAAAATTGACTTGACGCCGTAAAAATAATTAGCTTTTCAAATGGTTTGGAATGTAAGTAGTCCTGATTGTGGCCTTTCAGAAAATGACAAACACATTTTTGATAAACATATTAGTTCTCGAGATATTCAATTTCTTAAGAGAATCCTAACTTCTTACTATAGTAACGCTTACTAAAAATTGAATTGACGCCGTAAAAATAATTAGCTTTTCGAATAGTTTGGAATGTAAGTAGTCCTGATTGTGGCCTTTCAGAAAATGACAAACACATTTTTGATAAACATATTAGTTCTCGAGATATTCAATTTCTTAAGAGAATCCTAACTTCTTACCATAGTAAAGCTTACTAAAAATTGAACTGACGCCGTAAAAATAATTAGCTTTTCAAATGGTTTGGAATATAAGTAGTCCTGATTGTGGTCTTTCAGAAAATGACAAACACATTTTTGATAAACATATTAGTTCTCGAGATATTCAATTTATTAAGAAAATCCTAACTTCTTACCATAGTAAAGCTTACTAAAAATTGAACTGACGCCGTAAAAATAATTAGCTTTTCAAATGGTTTGAAATGTAAGTAGTCCTGATTGTGGCCTTTCAGAAAATGACAAACACATTTTTGATAAACATATTAGTTCTCGAGATATTCAATTTCTTAAGAAAATCGTAACTTCTTACCATAGTAAAGCTTACTAAAAATTGAACTGACGCCGTAAAAATAATTAGCTTTTCAAATGGTTTGGAATGTAAGTAGTCCTGATTGTGGCCTTTCAGAAAATGACAAACACATTTTTGATAAACATATTAGTTCTCGAGATATTCAATTTCTTAAGAGAATCCTAACTTCTTACCATAGTAAAGCTTACTAAAAATTGAACTGACGCCGTAAAAATAATTAGCTTTTCAAATGGTTTGGAATGTAAGTAGTCCTGATTGTGGCCTTTCAGAAAATGACAAACACATTTTTGATAAACATATTAGTTCTCGAGATATTCAATTTCTTAAGAAAATCCTAACTTCTTACTATAGTAACGCTTACTAAAAATTGACTTGACGCCGTAAAAATAATTAGCTTTTCAAATGGTTTGGAATGTAAGTAGTCCTGATTGTGGCCTTTCAGAAAATGACAAACACATTTTTGATAAACATATTAGTTCTCGAGATATTCAATTTCTTAAGAGAATCCTAACTTCTTACCATAGTAAAGCTTACTAAAAATTGAACTGACGCCGTAAAAATAATTAGCTTTTCAAATGGTTTGGAATATAAGTAGTCCTGATTGTGGTCTTTCAGAAAATGACAAACACATTTTTGATAAACATATTAGTTCTCGAGATATTCAATTTATTAAGAAAATCCTAACTTCTTACCATAGTAAAGCTTACTAAAAATTGAACTGACGCCGTAAAAATAATTAGCTTTTCAAATGGTTTGAAATGTAAGTAGTCCTGATTGTGGCCTTTCAGAAAATGACAAACACATTTTTGATAAACATATTAGTTCTCGAGATATTCAATTTCTTAAGAAAATCGTAACTTCTTACCATAGTAAAGCTTACTAAAAATTGAACTGACGCCGTAAAAATAATTAGCTTTTCAAATGGTTTGGAATGTAAGTAGTCCTGATTGTGGCCTTTCAGAAAATGACAAACACATTTTTGATAAACATATTAGTTCTCGAGATATTCAATTTCTTAAGAGAATCCTAACTTCTTACCATAGTAAAGCTTACTAAAAATTGAACTGACGCCGTAAAAATAATTAGCTTTTCAAATGGTTTGGAATGTAAGTAGTCCTGATTGTGGCCTTTCAGAAAATGACAAACACATTTTTGATAAACATATTAGTTCTCGAGATATTCAAATTCTTAAGAAAATCCTAACTTCTTACTATAGTAACGCTTACTAAAAATTGACTTGACGCCGTAAAAATAATTAGCTTTTCAAATGGTTTGGAATGTAAGTAGTCCTGATTGTGGCCTTTCAGAAAATGACAAACACATTTTTGATAAACATATTAGTTCTCGAGATATTCAATTTCTTAAGAGAATCCTAACTTCTTACTATAGTAACGCTTACTAAAAATTGAATTGACGCCGTAAAAATAATTAGCTTTTCAAATGGTTTGGAATGTAAGTAGTCCTGATTGTGGCCTTTCAGAAAATGACAAACACATTTTTGATAAACATATTAGTTCTCGAGATATTCAATTTCTTAAGAGAATCCTAACTTCTTACCATAGTAAAGCTTACTAAAAATTGAACTGACGCCGTAAAAATAATTAGCTTTTCAAATGGTTTGGAATGTAAGTAGTCCTGATTGTGGCCTTTCAGAAAATGACAAACACATTTTTGATAAACATATTAGTTCTCGAGATATTCAATTTCTTAAGAGAATCTTAACTTCTTACCATAGTAAAGCTTACTAAAAATTGAACTGACGCCGTAAAAATAATTAGCTTTTCAAATGGTTTGGAATGTAAGTAGTCCTGATTGTGGCCTTTCAGAAAATGACAAACACATTTTTGATAAACATATTAGTTCTCGAGATATTCAATTTCTTAAGAAAATCGTAACTTCTTACCATAGTAAAGCTTACTAAAAATTGAACTGACGCCGTAAAAATAATTAGCTTTTCAAATGGTTTGGAATGTAAGTAGTCCTGATTGTGGCCTTTCAGAAAATGACAAACACATTTTTGATAAACATATTAGTTCTCGAGATATTCAATTTCTTAAGAGAATCCTAACTTCTTACCATAGTAAAGCTTACTAAAAATTGAACTGACGCCGTAAAAATAATTAGCTTTTCAAATGGTTTGAAATGTAAGTAGTCCTGATTGTGGCCTTTCAGAAAATGACAAACACATTTTTGATAAACATATTAGTTCTCGAGATATTCAATTTCTTAAGAAAATCGTAACTTCTTACCATAGTAAAGCTTACTAAAAATTGAACTGACGCCGTAAAAATAATTAGCTTTTCAAATGGTTTGGAATGTAAGTAGTCCTGATTGTGGCCTTTCAGAAAATGACAAACACATTTTTGATAAACATATTAGTTCTCGAGATATTCAATTTCTTAAGAGAATCCTAACTTCTTACCATAGTAAAGCTTACTAAAAATTGAACTGACGCCGTAAAAATAATTAGCTTTTCAAATGGTTTGGAATATAAGTAGTCCTGATTGTGGCCTTTCAGAAAATGACAAACACATTTTTGATAAACATATTAGTTCTCGAGATATTCAATTTCTTAAGAAAATCCTAACTTCTTACCATAGTAAAGCTTACTAAAAATTGACTTGACGCCGTAAAAATAATTAGCTTTTCAAATGGTTTGGAATGTAAGTAGTCCTGATTGTGGTCTTTCAGAAAATGACAAACACATTTTTGATAAACATATTAGTTCTCGAGATATTCAATTTCTTAAGAGAATCCTAACTTCTTACCATAGTAAAGTTTACTAAAAATTGAACTGACGCCGTAAAAATAATTAGCTTTTCAAATGGTTTGGAATGTAAGTAGTCCTGATTGTGGCCTTTCAGAAAATGACAAACACATTTTTGATAAACATATTAGTTCTCGAGATATTCAATTTCTTAAGAAAATCGTAACTTCTTACCATAGTAAAGCTTACTAAAAATTGAACTGACGCCGTAAAAATAATTAGCTTTTCAAATGGTTTGGAATGTAAGTAGTCCTGATTGTGGCCTTTCAGAAAATGACAAACACATTTTTGATAAACATATTAGTTCTCGAGATATTCAATTTCTTAAGAGAATCCTAACTTCTTACCATAGTAAAGCTTACTAAAAATTGAACTGACGCCGTAAAAATAATTAGCTTTTCAAATGGTTTGGAATGTAAGTAGTCCTGATTGTGGCCTTTCAGAAAATGACAAACACATTTTTGATAAACATATTAGTTCTCGAGATATTCAAATTCTTAAGAAAATCCTAACTTCTTACTATAGTAACGCTTACTAAAAATTGACTTGACGCCGTAAAAATAATTAGCTTTTCAAATGGTTTGGAATGTAAGTAGTCCTGATTGTGGCCTTTCAGAAAATGACAAACACATTTTTGATAAACATATTAGTTCTCGAGATATTCAATTTCTTAAGAGAATCCTAACTTCTTACTATAGTAACGCTTACTAAAAATTGAATTGACGCCGTAAAAATAATTAGCTTTTCGAATAGTTTGGAATGTAAGTAGTCCTGATTGTGGCCTTTCAGAAAATGACAAACACATTTTTGATAAACATATTAGTTCTCGAGATATTCAATTTATTAAGAAAATCCTAACTTCTTACCATAGTAAAGCTTACTAAAAATTGAACTGACGCCGTAAAAATAATTAGCTTTTCAAATGGTTTGAAAAGTAAGTAGTCCTGATTGTGGCCTTTCAGAAAATGACAAACACATTTTTGATAAACATATTAGTTCTCGAGATATTCAATTTCTTAAGAAAATCGTAACTTCTTACCATAGTAAAGCTTACTAAAAATTGAACTGACGCCGTAAAAATAATTAGCTTTTCAAATGGTTTGGAATGTAAGTAGTCCTGATTGTGGCCTTTCAGAAAATGACAAACACATTTTTGATAAACATATTAGTTCTCGAGATATTCAATTTCTTAAGAGAATCCTAACTTCTTACCATAGTAAAGCTTACTAAAAATTGAACTGACGCCGTAAAAATAATTAGCTTTTCAAATGGTTTGAAATGTAAGTAGTCCTGATTGTGGCCTTTCAGAAAATGACAAACACATTTTTGATAAACATATTAGTTCTCGAGATATTCAATTTCTTAAGAAAATCGTAACTTCTTACCATAGTAAAGCTTACTAAAAATTGAACTGACGCCGTAAAAATAATTAGCTTTTCAAATGGTTTGGAATGTAAGTAGTCCTGATTGTGGCCTTTCAGAAAATGACAAACACATTTTTGATAAACATATTAGTTCTCGAGATATTCAATTTCTTAAGAGAATCCTAACTTCTTACCATAGTAAAGCTTACTAAAAATTGAACTGACGCCGTAAAAATAATTAGCTTTTCAAATGGTTTGGAATATAAGTAGTCCTGATTGTGGCCTTTCAGAAAATGACAAACACATTTTTGATAAACATATTAGTTCTCGAGATATTCAATTTCTTAAGAAAATCCTAACTTCTTACCATAGTAAAGCTTACTAAAAATTGACTTGACGCCGTAAAAATAATTAGCTTTTCAAATGGTTTGGAATGTAAGTAGTCCTGATTGTGGTCTTTCAGAAAATGACAAACACATTTTTGATAAACATATTAGTTCTCGAGATATTCAATTTCTTAAGAGAATCCTAACTTCTTACCATAGTAAAGCTTACTAAAAATTGAACTGACGCCGTAAAAATAATTAGCTTTTCAAATGGTTTGGAATGTAAGTAGTCCTGATTGTGGTCTTTCAGAAAATGACAAACACATTTTTGATAAACATATTAGTTCTCGAGATATTCAATTTCTTAAGAGAATCCTAAGTTCTTACCATAGTAAAGCTTACTAAAAATTGAACTGACGCCGTAAAAATAATTAGCTTTTCAAATGGTTTGGAATGTAAGTAGTCCTGATTGTGGCCTTTCAGAAAATGACAAACACATTTTTGATAAACATATTAGTTCTCGAGATATTCAATTTCTTAAGAAAATCGTAACTTCTTACCATAGTAAAGCTTACTAAAAATTGAACTGACGCCGTAAAAATAATTAGCTTTTCAAATGGTTTGGAATGTAAGTAGTCCTGATTGTGGCCTTTCAGAAAATGACAAACACATTTTTGATAAACATATTAGTTCTCGAGATATTCAATTTCTTAAGAAAATCGTAACTTCTTACCATAGTAAAGCTTACTAAAAATTGAACTGACGCCGTAAAAATAATTAGCTTTTCAAATGGTTTGGAATATAAGTAGTCCTGATTGTGGTCTTTCAGAAAATGACAAACACATTTTTGATAAACATATTAGTTCTCGAGATATTCAATTTATTAAGAAAATCCTAACTTCTTACCATAGTAAAGCTTACTAAAAATTGAACTGACGCCGTAAAAATAATTAGCTTTTCAAATGGTTTGGAATGTAAGTAGTCCTGATTGTGGCCTTTCAGAAAATGACAAACACATTTTTGATAAACATATTAGTTCTCGAGATATTCAATTTCTTAAGAAAATCGTAACTTCTTACCATAGTAAAGCTTACTAAAAATTGAACTGACGCCGTAAAAATAATTAGCTTTTCAAATGGTTTGGAATGTAAGTAGTCCTGATTGTGGCCTTTCAGAAAATGACAAACACATTTTTGATAAACATATTAGTTCTCGAGATATTCAATTTCTTAAGAGAATCCTAACTTCTTACCATAGTAAAGCTTACTAAAAATTGAACTGACGCCGTAAAAATAATTAGCTTTTCAAATGGTTTGGAATATAAGTAGTCCTGATTGTGGCCTTTCAGAAAATGACAAACACATTTTTGATAAACATATTAGTTCTCGAGATATTCAATTTCTTAAGAAAATCCTAACTTCTTACCATAGTAAAGCTTACTAAAAATTGACTTGACGCCGTAAAAATAATTAGCTTTTCAAATGGTTTGGAATATAAGTAGTCCTGATTGTGGTCTTTCAGAAAATGACAAACACATTTTTGATAAACATATTAGTTCTCGAGATATTCAATTTCTTAAGAAAATCCTAACTTCTTACCATAGTAAAGCTTACTAAAAATTGACTTGACGCCGTAAAAATAATTAGCTTTTCAAATGGTTTGGAATGTAAGTAGTCCTGATTGTGGTCTTTCAGAAAATGACAAACACATTTTTGATAAACATATTAGTTCTCGAGATATTCAATTTCTTAAGAGAATCCTAACTTCTTACCATAGTAAAGCTTACTAAAAATTGAACTGACGCCGTAAAAATAATTAGCTTTTCAAATGGTTTGGAATGTAAGTAGTCCTGATTGTGGCCTTTCAGAAAATGACAAACACATTTTTGATAAACATATTAGTTCTCGAGATATTCAATTTCTTAAGAGAATCCTAACTTCTTACCATAGTAAAGCTTACTAAAAATTGAACTGACGCCGTAAAAATAATTAGCTTTTCAAATGGTTTGGAATGTAAGTAGTCCTGATTGTGGCCTTTCAGAAAATGACAAACACATTTTTGATAAACATATTAGTTCTCGAGATATTCAATTTCTTAAGAGAATCCTAACTTCTTACCATAGTAAAGCTTACTAAAAATTGAACTGACGCCGTAAAAATAATTAGCTTTTCAAATGGTTTGGAATGTAAGTAGTCCTGATTGTGGCCTTTCAGAAAATGACAAACACATTTTTGATAAACATATTAGTTCTCGAGATATTCAATTTCTTAAGAAAATCCTAACTTCTTACTATAGTAACGCTTACTAAAAATTGAACTGACGCCGTAAAAATAATTAGCTTTTCAAATGGTTTGGAATATAAGTAGTCCTGATTGTGGTCTTTCAGAAAATGACAAACACATTTTTGATAAACATATTAGTTCTCGAGATATTCAATTTATTAAGAAAATCCTAACTTCTTACCATAGTAAAGCTTACTAAAAATTGAACTGACGCCGTAAAAATAATTAGCTTTTCAAATGGTTTGAAATGTAAGTAGTCCTGATTGTGACCTTTCAGAAAATGACAAACACATTTTTGATAAACATATTAGTTCTCGAGATATTCAATTTCTTAAGAAAATCCTAACTTCTTACCATAGTAAAGCTTACTAAAAATTGACTTGACGCCGTAAAAATAATTAGCTTTTCAAATGGTTTGGAATGTAAGTAGTCCTGATTGTGGTCTTTCAGAAAATGACAAACACATTTTTGATAAACATATTAGTTCTCGAGATATTCAATTTCTTAAGAGAATCCTAACTTCTTACCATAGTAAAGCTTACTAAAAATTGAACTGACGCCGTAAAAATAATTAGCTTTTCAAATGGTTTGGAATGTAAGTAGTCCTGATTGTGGCCTTTCAGAAAATGACAAACACATTTTTGATAAACATATTAGTTCTCGAGATATTCAATTTCTTAAGAAAATCGTAACTTCTTACCATAGTAAAGCTTACTAAAAATTGAACTGACGCCGTAAAAATAATTAGCTTTTCAAATGGTTTGGAATGTAAGTAGTCCTGATTGTGGCCTTTCAGAAAATGACAAACACATTTTTGATAAACATATTAGTTCTCGAGATATTCAATTTCTTAAGAAAATCCTAACTTCTTACTATAGTAACGCTTACTAAAAATTGACTTGACGCCGTAAAAATAATTAGCTTTTCAAATGGTTTGGAATGTAAGTAGTCCTGATTGTGGCCTTTCAGAAAATGACAAACACATTTTTGATAAACATATTAGTTCTCGAGATATTCAATTTCTTAAGAGAATCCTAACTTCTTACCATAGTAAAGCTTACTAAAAATTGAACTGACGCCGTAAAAATAATTAGCTTTTCAAATGGTTTGAAATGTAAGTAGTCCTGATTGTGGTCTTTCAGAAAATGACAAACACATTTTTGATAAACATATTAGTTCTCGAGATATTCAATTTATTAAGAAAATCCTAACTTCTTACCATAGTAAAGCTTACTAAAAATTGAACTGACGCCGTAAAAATAATTAGCTTTTCAAATGGTTTGGAATATAAGTAGTCCTGATTGTGGCCTTTCAGAAAATGACAAACACATTTTTGATAAACATATTAGTTCTCGAGATATTCAATTTCTTAAGAGAATCCTAACTTCTTACCATAGTAAAGCTTACTAAAAATTGAACTGACGCCGTAAAAATAATTAGCTTTTCAAATGGTTTGGAATGTAAGTAGTCCTGATTGTGGCCTTTCAGAAAATGACAAACACATTTTTGATAAACATATTAGTTCTCGAGATATTCAATTTCTTAAGAGAATCCTAACTTCTTACCATAGTAAAGCTTACTAAAAATTGAACTGACGCCGTAAAAATAATTAGCTTTTCAAATGGTTTGGAATGTAAGTAGTCCTGATTGTGGCCTTTCAGAAAATGACAAACACATTTTTGATAAACATATTAGTTCTCGAGATATTCAAATTCTTAAGAGAATCCTAACTTCTTACTATAGTAACGCTTACTAAAAATTGAATTGACGCCGTAAAAATAATTAGCTTTTCGAATAGTTTGGAATGTAAGTAGTCCTGATTGTGGCCTTTCAGAAAATGACAAACACATTTTTGATAAACATATTAGTTCTCGAGATATTCAATTTATTAAGAAAATCCTAACTTCTTACCATAGTAAAGCTTACTAAAAATTGAACTGACGCCGTAAAAATAATTAGCTTTTCAAATGGTTTGAAATGTAAGTAGTCCTGATTGTGGCCTTTCAGAAAATGACAAACACATTTTTGATAAACATATTAGTTCTCGAGATATTCAATTTCTTAAGAAAATCGTAACTTCTTACCATAGTAAAGCTTACTAAAAATTGAACTGACGCCGTAAAAATAATTAGCTTTTCAAATGGTTTGGAATGTAAGTAGTCCTGATTGTGGCCTTTCAGAAAATGACAAACACATTTTTGATAAACATATTAGTTCTCGAGATATTCAATTTCTTAAGAGAATCCTAACTTCTTACCATAGTAAAGCTTACTAAAAATTGAACTGACGCCGTAAAAATAATTAGCTTTTCAAATGGTTTGAAATGTAAGTAGTCCTGATTGTGGCCTTTCAGAAAATGACAAACACATTTTTGATAAACATATTAGTTCTCGAGATATTCAATTTATTAAGAAAATCCTAACTTCTTACCATAGTAAAGCTTACTAAAAATTGAACTGACGCCGTAAAAATAATTAGCTTTTCAAATGGTTTGAAATGTAAGTAGTCCTGATTGTGGCCTTTCAGAAAATGACAAACACATTTTTGATAAACATATTAGTTCTCGAGATATTCAATTTCTTAAGAAAATCGTAACTTCTTACCATAGTAAAGCTTACTAAAAATTGAACTGACGCCGTAAAAATAATTAGCTTTTCAAATGGTTTGGAATGTAAGTAGTCCTGATTGTGGCCTTTCAGAAAATGACAAACACATTTTTGATAAACATATTAGTTCTCGAGATATTCAATTTCTTAAGAGAATCCTAACTTCTTACCATAGTAAAGCTTACTAAAAATTGAACTGACGCCGTAAAAATAATTAGCTTTTCAAATGGTTTGGAATGTAAGTAGTCCTGATTGTGGCCTTTCAGAAAATGACAAACACATTTTTGATAAACATATTAGTTCTCGAGATATTCAAATTCTTAAGAGAATCCTAACTTCTTACTATAGTAACGCTTACTAAAAATTGAATTGACGCCGTAAAAATAATTAGCTTTTCGAATAGTTTGGAATGTAAGTAGTCCTGATTGTGGCCTTTCAGAAAATGACAAACACATTTTTGATAAACATATTAGTTCTCGAGATATTCAATTTATTAAGAAAATCCTAACTTCTTACCATAGTAAAGCTTACTAAAAATTGAACTGACGCCGTAAAAATAATTAGCTTTTCAAATGGTTTGAAATGTAAGTAGTCCTGATTGTGGCCTTTCAGAAAATGACAAACACATTTTTGATAAACATATTAGTTCTCGAGATATTCAATTTCTTAAGAAAATCGTAACTTCTTACCATAGTAAAGCTTACTAAAAATTGAACTGACGCCGTAAAAATAATTAGCTTTTCAAATGGTTTGGAATGTAAGTAGTCCTGATTGTGGCCTTTCAGAAAATGACAAACACATTTTTGATAAACATATTAGTTCTCGAGATATTCAATTTCTTAAGAGAATCCTAACTTCTTACCATAGTAAAGCTTACTAAAAATTGAACTGACGCCGTAAAAATAATTAGCTTTTCAAATGGTTTGAAATGTAAGTAGTCCTGATTGTGGCCTTTCAGAAAATGACAAACACATTTTTGATAAACATATTAGTTCTCGAGATATTCAATTTATTAAGAAAATCCTAACTTCTTACCATAGTAAAGCTTACTAAAAATTGAACTGACGCCGTAAAAAGAATTAGCTTTTCAAATGGTTTGAAATGTAAGTAGTCCTGATTGTGGCCTTTCAGAAAATGACAAACACATTTTTGATAAACATATTAGTTCTCGAGATATTCAATTTCTTAAGAAAATCCTAACTTCTTACTATAGTAACGCTTACTAAAAATTGACTTGACGCCGTAAAAATAATTAGCTTTTCAAATGGTTTGGAATGTAAGTAGTCCTGATTGTGGCCTTTCAGAAAATGACAAACACATTTTTGATAAACATATTAGTTCTCGAGATATTCAATTGCTTAAGAAAATCCTAACTTCTTACTATAGTAACGCTTACTAAAAATTGACTTGACGCCGTAAAAATAATTAGCTTTTCAAATGGTTTGGAATATAAGTAGTCCTGATTGTGGCCTTTCAGAAAATGACAAACACATTTTTGATAAACATATTAGTTCTCGAGATATTCAATTTATTAAGAAAATCCTAACTTCTTACCATAGTAAAGCTTACTAAAAATTGAACTGACGCCGTAAAAATAATTAGCTTTTCAAATGGTTTGGAATGTAAGTAGTCCTGATTGTGGCCTTTCAGAAAATGACAAACACATTTTTGATAAACATATTAGTTCTCGAGATATTCAATTTCTTAAGAAAATCCTAACTTCTTACTATAGTAACGCTTACTAAAACTTGACTTGACGCCGTAAAAATAATTAGCTTTTCAAATGGTTTAGAATGTAAGTAGTCCTGATTGTGGCCTTTCAGAAAATGACAAACACATTTTTGATAAACATATTAGTTCTCGAGATATTCAATTTCTTAAGAAAATCCTAACTTCTTACTATAGTAACGCTTACTAAAAATTGACTTGACGCCGTAAAAATAATTAGCTTTTCAAATGGTTTGGAATGTAAGTAGTCCTGATTGTGACCTTTCAGAAAATGACAAACACATTTTTGATAAACATATTAGTTCTCGAGATATTCAATTTCTTAAGAGAATCCTAACTTCTTACCATAGTAAAGCTTACTAAAAATTGAACTGACGCCGTAAAAATAATTAGCTTTTCAAATGGTTTGGAATGTAAGTAGTCCTGATTGTGGCCTTTCAGAAAATGACAAACACATTTTTGATAAACATATTAGTTCTCGAGATATTCAATTTCTTAAGAGAATCCTAACTTCTTACCATAGTAAAGCTTACTAAAAATTGAACTGACGCCGTAAAAATAATTAGCTTTTCAAATGGTTTGGAATATAAGTAGTCCTGATTGTGGCCTTTCAGAAAATGACAAACACATTTTTGATAAACATATTAGTTCTCGAGATATTCAATTTCTTAAGAGAATCCTAACTTCTTACCATAGTAAAGCTTACTAAAAATTGAACTGACGCCGTAAAAATAATTAGCTTTTCAAATGGTTTGGAATATAAGTAGTCCTGATTGTGGCCTTTCAGAAAATGACAAACACATTTTTGATAAACATATTAGTTCTCGAGATATTCAATTTCTTAAGAAAATCCTAACTTCTTACTATAGTAACGCTTACTAAAAATTGACTTGACGCCGTAAAAATAATTAGCTTTTCAAATGGTTTGGAATGTAAGTAGTCCTGATTGTGGCCTTTCAGAAAATGACAAACACATTTTTGATAAACATATTAGTTCTCGAGATATTCAATTTATTAAGAAAATCCTAACTTCTTACCATAGTAAAGCTTACTAAAAATTGAACTGACGCCGTAAAAAGAATTAGCTTTTCAAATGGTTTGAAATGTAAGTAGTCCTGATTGTGGCCTTTCAGAAAATGACAAACACATTTTTGATAAACATATTAGTTCTCGAGATATTCAATTTCTTAAGAAAATCGTAACTTCTTACCATAGTAAAGCTTACTAAAAATTGAACTGACGCCGTAAAAATAATTAGCTTTTCAAATGGTTTGGAATGTAAGTAGTCCTGATTGTGGCCTTTCAGAAAATGACAAACACATTTTTGATAAACATATTAGTTCTCGAGATATTCAATTTCTTAAGAAAATCCTAACTTCTTACTATAGTAACGCTTACTAAAAATTGACTTGACGCCGTAAAAATAATTAGCTTTTCAAATGGTTTGGAATGTAAGTAGTCCTGATTGTGGCCTTTCAGAAAATGACAAACACATTTTTGATAAACATATTAGTTCTCGAGATATTCAATTGCTTAAGAAAATCCTAACTTCTTACTATAGTAACGCTTACTAAAAATTGACTTGACGCCGTAAAAATAATTAGCTTTTCAAATGGTTTGGAATGTAAGTAGTCCTGATTGTGGCCTTTCAGAAAATGACAAACACATTTTTGATAAACATATTAGTTCTCGAAATATTCAAATTCTTAAGAAAATCCTAACTTCTTACTATAGTAACGCTTACTAAAAATTGACTTGACGCCGTAAAAATAATTAGCTTTTCAAATGGTTTGGAATGTAAGTAGTCCTGATTGTGGCCTTTCAGAAAATGACAAACACATTTTTGATAAACATATTAGTTCTCGAGATATTCAATTTCTTAAGAGAATCCTAACTTCTTACTATAGTAACGCTTACTAAAAATTGAATTGACGCCGTAAAAATAATTAGCTTTTCGAATAGTTTGGAATGTAAGTAGTCCTGATTGTGGCCTTTCAGAAAATGACAAACACATTTTTGATAAACATATTAGTTCTCGAGATATTCAATTTCTTAAGAGAATCCTAACTTCTTACCATAGTAAAGCTTACTAAAAATTGAACTGACGCCGTAAAAATAATTAGCTTTTCAAATGGTTTGGAATGTAAGTAGTCCTGATTGTGACCTTTCAGAAAATGACAAACACATTTTTGATAAACATATTAGTTCTCGAGATATTCAATTTCTTAAGAGAATCCTAACTTCTTACCATAGTAAAGCTTACTAAAAATTGAACTGACGCCGTAAAAATAATTAGCTTTTCAAATGGTTTGGAATGTAAGTAGTCCTGATTGTGGCCTTTCAGAAAATGACAAACACATTTTTGATAAACATATTAGTTCTCGAGATATTCAATTTATTAAGAAAATCCTAACTTCTTACCATAGTAAAGCTTACTAAAAATTGAACTGACGCCGTAAAAATAATTAGCTTTTCAAATGGTTTGGAATGTAAGTAGTCCTGATTGTGGCCTTTCAGAAAATGACAAACACATTTTTGATAAACATATTAGTTCTCGAGATATTCAATTTCTTAAGAAAATCGTAACTTCTTACCATAGTAAAGCTTACTAAAAATTGAACTGACGCCGTAAAAATAATTAGCTTTTCAAATGGTTTGGAATATAAGTAGTCCTGATTGTGGTCTTTCAGAAAATGACAAACACATTTTTGATAAACATATTAGTTCTCGAGATATTCAATTTATTAAGAAAATCCTAACTTCTTACCATAGTAAAGCTTACTAAAAATTGAACTGACGCCGTAAAAATAATTAGCTTTTCAAATGGTTTGGAATGTAAGTAGTCCTGATTGTGGCCTTTCAGAAAATGACAAACACATTTTTGATAAACATATTAGTTCTCGAGATATTCAATTTCTTAAGAAAATCGTAACTTCTTACCATAGTAAAGCTTACTAAAAATTGAACTGACGCCGTAAAAATAATTAGCTTTTCAAATGGTTTGGAATGTAAGTAGTCCTGATTGTGGCCTTTCAGAAAATGACAAACACATTTTTGATAAACATATTAGTTCTCGAGATATTCAATTTCTTAAGAGAATCCTAACTTCTTACCATAGTAAAGCTTACTAAAAATTGAACTGACGCCGTAAAAATAATTAGCTTTTCAAATGGTTTGGAATGTAAGTAGTCCTGATTGTGGCCTTTCAGAAAATGACAAACACATTTTTGATAAACATATTAGTTCTCGAGATATTCAATTTCTTAAGAAAATCCTAACTTCTTACTATAGTAACGCTTACTAAAAATTGAACTGACGCCGTAAAAATAATTAGCTTTTCAAATGGTTTGGAATATAAGTAGTCCTGATTGTGGTCTTTCAGAAAATGACAAACACATTTTTGATAAACATATTAGTTCTCGAGATATTCAATTTCTTAAGAAAATCCTAACTTCTTACCATAGTAAAGCTTACTAAAAATTGACTTGACGCCGTAAAAATAATTAGCTTTTCAAATGGTTTGGAATGTAAGTAGTCCTGATTGTGGTCTTTCAGAAAATGACAAACACATTTTTGATAAACATATTAGTTCTCGAGATATTCAATTTCTTAAGAGAATCCTAACTTCTTACCATAGTAAAGCTTACTAAAAATTGAACTGACGCCGTAAAAATAATTAGCTTTTCAAATGGTTTGGAATGTAAGTAGTCCTGATTGTGGCCTTTCAGAAAATGACAAACACATTTTTGATAAACATATTAGTTCTCGAGATATTCAATTTCTTAAGAGAATCCTAACTTCTTACCATAGTAAAGCTTACTAAAAATTGAACTGACGCCGTAAAAATAATTAGCTTTTCAAATGGTTTGGAATGTAAGTAGTCCTGATTGTGGCCTTTCAGAAAATGACAAACACATTTTTGATAAACATATTAGTTCTCGAGATATTCAATTTCTTAAGAGAATCCTAACTTCTTACCATAGTAAAGCTTACTAAAAATTGAACTGACGCCGTAAAAATAATTAGCTTTTCAAATGGTTTGGAATGTAAGTAGTCCTGATTGTGGCCTTTCAGAAAATGACAAACACATTTTTGATAAACATATTAGTTCTCGAGATATTCAATTTCTTAAGAAAATCCTAACTTCTTACTATAGTAACGCTTACTAAAAATTGAACTGACGCCGTAAAAATAATTAGCTTTTCAAATGGTTTGGAATATAAGTAGTCCTGATTGTGGTCTTTCAGAAAATGACAAACACATTTTTGATAAACATATTAGTTCTCGAGATATTCAATTTATTAAGAAAATCCTAACTTCTTACCATAGTAAAGCTTACTAAAAATTGAACTGACGCCGTAAAAATAATTAGCTTTTCAAATGGTTTGAAATGTAAGTAGTCCTGATTGTGACCTTTCAGAAAATGACAAACACATTTTTGATAAACATATTAGTTCTCGAGATATTCAATTTCTTAAGAAAATCCTAACTTCTTACCATAGTAAAGCTTACTAAAAATTGACTTGACGCCGTAAAAATAATTAGCTTTTCAAATGGTTTGGAATGTAAGTAGTCCTGATTGTGGTCTTTCAGAAAATGACAAACACATTTTTGATAAACATATTAGTTCTCGAGATATTCAATTTCTTAAGAGAATCCTAACTTCTTACCATAGTAAAGCTTACTAAAAATTGAACTGACGCCGTAAAAATAATTAGCTTTTCAAATGGTTTGGAATGTAAGTAGTCCTGATTGTGGCCTTTCAGAAAATGACAAACACATTTTTGATAAACATATTAGTTCTCGAGATATTCAATTTCTTAAGAAAATCGTAACTTCTTACCATAGTAAAGCTTACTAAAAATTGAACTGACGCCGTAAAAATAATTAGCTTTTCAAATGGTTTGGAATGTAAGTAGTCCTGATTGTGGCCTTTCAGAAAATGACAAACACATTTTTGATAAACATATTAGTTCTCGAGATATTCAATTTCTTAAGAAAATCCTAACTTCTTACTATAGTAACGCTTACTAAAAATTGACTTGACGCCGTAAAAATAATTAGCTTTTCAAATGGTTTGGAATGTAAGTAGTCCTGATTGTGGCCTTTCAGAAAATGACAAACACATTTTTGATAAACATATTAGTTCTCGAGATATTCAATTTCTTAAGAGAATCCTAACTTCTTACCATAGTAAAGCTTACTAAAAATTGAACTGACGCCGTAAAAATAATTAGCTTTTCAAATGGTTTGAAATGTAAGTAGTCCTGATTGTGGTCTTTCAGAAAATGACAAACACATTTTTGATAAACATATTAGTTCTCGAGATATTCAATTTATTAAGAAAATCCTAACTTCTTACCATAGTAAAGCTTACTAAAAATTGAACTGACGCCGTAAAAATAATTAGCTTTTCAAATGGTTTGGAATATAAGTAGTCCTGATTGTGGCCTTTCAGAAAATGACAAACACATTTTTGATAAACATATTAGTTCTCGAGATATTCAATTTCTTAAGAGAATCCTAACTTCTTACCATAGTAAAGCTTACTAAAAATTGAACTGACGCCGTAAAAATAATTAGCTTTTCAAATGGTTTGGAATGTAAGTAGTCCTGATTGTGGCCTTTCAGAAAATGACAAACACATTTTTGATAAACATATTAGTTCTCGAGATATTCAATTTCTTAAGAGAATCCTAACTTCTTACCATAGTAAAGCTTACTAAAAATTGAACTGACGCCGTAAAAATAATTAGCTTTTCAAATGGTTTGGAATGTAAGTAGTCCTGATTGTGGCCTTTCAGAAAATGACAAACACATTTTTGATAAACATATTAGTTCTCGAGATATTCAAATTCTTAAGAGAATCCTAACTTCTTACTATAGTAACGCTTACTAAAAATTGAATTGACGCCGTAAAAATAATTAGCTTTTCGAATAGTTTGGAATGTAAGTAGTCCTGATTGTGGCCTTTCAGAAAATGACAAACACATTTTTGATAAACATATTAGTTCTCGAGATATTCAATTTATTAAGAAAATCCTAACTTCTTACCATAGTAAAGCTTACTAAAAATTGAACTGACGCCGTAAAAATAATTAGCTTTTCAAATGGTTTGAAATGTAAGTAGTCCTGATTGTGGCCTTTCAGAAAATGACAAACACATTTTTGATAAACATATTAGTTCTCGAGATATTCAATTTCTTAAGAAAATCGTAACTTCTTACCATAGTAAAGCTTACTAAAAATTGAACTGACGCCGTAAAAATAATTAGCTTTTCAAATGGTTTGGAATGTAAGTAGTCCTGATTGTGGCCTTTCAGAAAATGACAAACACATTTTTGATAAACATATTAGTTCTCGAGATATTCAATTTCTTAAGAGAATCCTAACTTCTTACCATAGTAAAGCTTACTAAAAATTGAACTGACGCCGTAAAAATAATTAGCTTTTCAAATGGTTTGAAATGTAAGTAGTCCTGATTGTGGCCTTTCAGAAAATGACAAACACATTTTTGATAAACATATTAGTTCTCGAGATATTCAATTTATTAAGAAAATCCTAACTTCTTACCATAGTAAAGCTTACTAAAAATTGAACTGACGCCGTAAAAATAATTAGCTTTTCAAATGGTTTGAAATGTAAGTAGTCCTGATTGTGGCCTTTCAGAAAATGACAAACACATTTTTGATAAACATATTAGTTCTCGAGATATTCAATTTCTTAAGAAAATCGTAACTTCTTACCATAGTAAAGCTTACTAAAAATTGAACTGACGCCGTAAAAATAATTAGCTTTTCAAATGGTTTGGAATGTAAGTAGTCCTGATTGTGGCCTTTCAGAAAATGACAAACACATTTTTGATAAACATATTAGTTCTCGAGATATTCAATTTCTTAAGAGAATCCTAACTTCTTACCATAGTAAAGCTTACTAAAAA
The DNA here is from genome assembly GCA_963932295.1 of Tipula lateralis. Lineage (NCBI taxonomy): Eukaryota > Metazoa > Arthropoda > Insecta > Diptera > Tipulidae > Tipula > Tipula lateralis. The sequence goes on from OZ010737.1 coordinate 70,473,750, forward strand.
TTGAACTGACGCCGTAAAAATAATTAGCTTTTCAAATGGTTTGGAATGTAAGTAGTCCTGATTGTGGCCTTTCAGAAAATGACAAACACATTTTTGATAAACATATTAGTTCTCGAGATATTCAAATTCTTAAGAGAATCCTAACTTCTTACTATAGTAACGCTTACTAAAAATTGAATTGACGCCGTAAAAATAATTAGCTTTTCGAATAGTTTGGAATGTAAGTAGTCCTGATTGTGGCCTTTCAGAAAATGACAAACACATTTTTGATAAACATATTAGTTCTCGAGATATTCAATTTATTAAGAAAATCCTAACTTCTTACCATAGTAAAGCTTACTAAAAATTGAACTGACGCCGTAAAAATAATTAGCTTTTCAAATGGTTTGAAATGTAAGTAGTCCTGATTGTGGCCTTTCAGAAAATGACAAACACATTTTTGATAAACATATTAGTTCTCGAGATATTCAATTTCTTAAGAAAATCGTAACTTCTTACCATAGTAAAGCTTACTAAAAATTGAACTGACGCCGTAAAAATAATTAGCTTTTCAAATGGTTTGGAATGTAAGTAGTCCTGATTGTGGCCTTTCAGAAAATGACAAACACATTTTTGATAAACATATTAGTTCTCGAGATATTCAATTTCTTAAGAGAATCCTAACTTCTTACCATAGTAAAGCTTACTAAAAATTGAACTGACGCCGTAAAAATAATTAGCTTTTCAAATGGTTTGAAATGTAAGTAGTCCTGATTGTGGCCTTTCAGAAAATGACAAACACATTTTTGATAAACATATTAGTTCTCGAGATATTCAATTTATTAAGAAAATCCTAACTTCTTACCATAGTAAAGCTTACTAAAAATTGAACTGACGCCGTAAAAAGAATTAGCTTTTCAAATGGTTTGAAATGTAAGTAGTCCTGATTGTGGCCTTTCAGAAAATGACAAACACATTTTTGATAAACATATTAGTTCTCGAGATATTCAATTTCTTAAGAAAATCCTAACTTCTTACTATAGTAACGCTTACTAAAAATTGACTTGACGCCGTAAAAATAATTAGCTTTTCAAATGGTTTGGAATGTAAGTAGTCCTGATTGTGGCCTTTCAGAAAATGACAAACACATTTTTGATAAACATATTAGTTCTCGAGATATTCAATTGCTTAAGAAAATCCTAACTTCTTACTATAGTAACGCTTACTAAAAATTGACTTGACGCCGTAAAAATAATTAGCTTTTCAAATGGTTTGGAATATAAGTAGTCCTGATTGTGGCCTTTCAGAAAATGACAAACACATTTTTGATAAACATATTAGTTCTCGAGATATTCAATTTATTAAGAAAATCCTAACTTCTTACCATAGTAAAGCTTACTAAAAATTGAACTGACGCCGTAAAAATAATTAGCTTTTCAAATGGTTTGGAATGTAAGTAGTCCTGATTGTGGCCTTTCAGAAAATGACAAACACATTTTTGATAAACATATTAGTTCTCGAGATATTCAATTTCTTAAGAAAATCCTAACTTCTTACTATAGTAACGCTTACTAAAACTTGACTTGACGCCGTAAAAATAATTAGCTTTTCAAATGGTTTAGAATGTAAGTAGTCCTGATTGTGGCCTTTCAGAAAATGACAAACACATTTTTGATAAACATATTAGTTCTCGAGATATTCAATTTCTTAAGAAAATCCTAACTTCTTACTATAGTAACGCTTACTAAAAATTGACTTGACGCCGTAAAAATAATTAGCTTTTCAAATGGTTTGGAATGTAAGTAGTCCTGATTGTGACCTTTCAGAAAATGACAAACACATTTTTGATAAACATATTAGTTCTCGAGATATTCAATTTCTTAAGAGAATCCTAACTTCTTACCATAGTAAAGCTTACTAAAAATTGAACTGACGCCGTAAAAATAATTAGCTTTTCAAATGGTTTGGAATGTAAGTAGTCCTGATTGTGGCCTTTCAGAAAATGACAAACACATTTTTGATAAACATATTAGTTCTCGAGATATTCAATTTCTTAAGAGAATCCTAACTTCTTACCATAGTAAAGCTTACTAAAAATTGAACTGACGCCGTAAAAATAATTAGCTTTTCAAATGGTTTGGAATATAAGTAGTCCTGATTGTGGCCTTTCAGAAAATGACAAACACATTTTTGATAAACATATTAGTTCTCGAGATATTCAATTTCTTAAGAGAATCCTAACTTCTTACCATAGTAAAGCTTACTAAAAATTGAACTGACGCCGTAAAAATAATTAGCTTTTCAAATGGTTTGGAATATAAGTAGTCCTGATTGTGGCCTTTCAGAAAATGACAAACACATTTTTGATAAACATATTAGTTCTCGAGATATTCAATTTCTTAAGAAAATCCTAACTTCTTACTATAGTAACGCTTACTAAAAATTGACTTGACGCCGTAAAAATAATTAGCTTTTCAAATGGTTTGGAATGTAAGTAGTCCTGATTGTGGCCTTTCAGAAAATGACAAACACATTTTTGATAAACATATTAGTTCTCGAGATATTCAATTTATTAAGAAAATCCTAACTTCTTACCATAGTAAAGCTTACTAAAAATTGAACTGACGCCGTAAAAAGAATTAGCTTTTCAAATGGTTTGAAATGTAAGTAGTCCTGATTGTGGCCTTTCAGAAAATGACAAACACATTTTTGATAAACATATTAGTTCTCGAGATATTCAATTTCTTAAGAAAATCGTAACTTCTTACCATAGTAAAGCTTACTAAAAATTGAACTGACGCCGTAAAAATAATTAGCTTTTCAAATGGTTTGGAATGTAAGTAGTCCTGATTGTGGCCTTTCAGAAAATGACAAACACATTTTTGATAAACATATTAGTTCTCGAGATATTCAATTTCTTAAGAAAATCCTAACTTCTTACTATAGTAACGCTTACTAAAAATTGACTTGACGCCGTAAAAATAATTAGCTTTTCAAATGGTTTGGAATGTAAGTAGTCCTGATTGTGGCCTTTCAGAAAATGACAAACACATTTTTGATAAACATATTAGTTCTCGAGATATTCAATTGCTTAAGAAAATCCTAACTTCTTACTATAGTAACGCTTACTAAAAATTGACTTGACGCCGTAAAAATAATTAGCTTTTCAAATGGTTTGGAATGTAAGTAGTCCTGATTGTGGCCTTTCAGAAAATGACAAACACATTTTTGATAAACATATTAGTTCTCGAAATATTCAAATTCTTAAGAAAATCCTAACTTCTTACTATAGTAACGCTTACTAAAAATTGACTTGACGCCGTAAAAATAATTAGCTTTTCAAATGGTTTGGAATGTAAGTAGTCCTGATTGTGGCCTTTCAGAAAATGACAAACACATTTTTGATAAACATATTAGTTCTCGAGATATTCAATTTCTTAAGAGAATCCTAACTTCTTACTATAGTAACGCTTACTAAAAATTGAATTGACGCCGTAAAAATAATTAGCTTTTCGAATAGTTTGGAATGTAAGTAGTCCTGATTGTGGCCTTTCAGAAAATGACAAACACATTTTTGATAAACATATTAGTTCTCGAGATATTCAATTTCTTAAGAGAATCCTAACTTCTTACCATAGTAAAGCTTACTAAAAATTGAACTGACGCCGTAAAAATAATTAGCTTTTCAAATGGTTTGGAATGTAAGTAGTCCTGATTGTGACCTTTCAGAAAATGACAAACACATTTTTGATAAACATATTAGTTCTCGAGATATTCAATTTCTTAAGAGAATCCTAACTTCTTACCATAGTAAAGCTTACTAAAAATTGAACTGACGCCGTAAAAATAATTAGCTTTTCAAATGGTTTGGAATGTAAGTAGTCCTGATTGTGGCCTTTCAGAAAATGACACACTTATTTGATTCTTTAGCAATATTTTGTTATTTTTGTATATTTTTTAATGAACATTTAAACAAACATTTATGGTATATTTTTGAGTATTTATTATGGCAATAATTTATTCTCCTAAATGTCATTGTTTTCCTATATTTACCAATACATTCAAAGGTTTATGATATTTTATTTGGTTAAGATTATTTTAGTTCTAACTTCAAGCGTGTATACAGGCGTGTGAAGTTAGACCTACAGTAATCCTAAATGTAGTTCTACTCTAGTTAGGTCTAACTTCACATGCATTTTGTGAATTGATCTGATAAATTGTTCCCGTTATATGTCTATAGACAACCACATCGTTTTTGATTTAATTTATTTGGTTCTTCCGATTAGATTTACACCACGTGAAGTTTTTTAAAATGATGTTCATTCAACGATTTCTATAAAAGTATATTCCAATCCCATAATGTGACCGGAGGAAATTTTATGTCAGTTTAGTTTTGCCAGCGATGGAAAACTAATTCGGCCGAATATCAGTCACATACTGATAAGAGTGATACCAGAACTGATAAACTTATCTAATATAAAATTTACGATTAACAATTGAAGAACTGTTCGATTACAGTTTGCCATCGCAGACTACAAAGAGGCCAAGAGAGATCATGAAATTAACAACAAGAATTTCCTATCTGCAGATAGAGAGAAGACAACATTCACAAGAAGCAACAGAATATATGCAATAGATGCAGACGGTTTTGTAGATCGCATAAGGTTCTCCAGATATATAAAACCTTTATTAGACCGTGTATAGAATATTGCTGTCAGGTTTGGGATGGAGCATATGACATTGCTCTCCGTTCAGCGACGTGCCATCATAATAATAAAAAACTCCAGATTTACGAACGATCTCCGCAGAACTATGCGTGTTCTATAGATAATAAATGTTAATGTTCTGCAGAATTAAAGGAGAAAATACCACCACACCACGCCAGGACGGGTAATACGAGGAACGGTAAATGCGAATTGATTTACGGTGAAGCTGCTGAAAGCTCGAACTGAAGATGCAAAGCGCGAATTTATTCATCGAACATCTAGGAAGCGGAATTCGTTGTCCGGTTACAGTTACAAAGACCTAGGACAGTCTAAAAGTCCACCCTGCAACCAATTAAAGCTAATCTTAAAAAAAAATATGTAGCTATTCAGGCTATTCAGTAATCTAGTAATTGCAGCGCAATCATTCCAACGGCTCATGCATGCCATATTATCAAATTTTAATTTTGTTTTGTTTATTTGGACAGTTTAGTCGCATCCAATTCAAGGGAAGAACACATTTCACACTTACGCTTGATTTTTCAAAGATTATATCCGAGGTTGGGCTAATTATTAACATCGATAAATGCGTTTTTGCGAAACCTGAAGTATTGTTCTTAGGACATTTAGTGACCCGTAACGGAATTTTGCCATCACCAGAGCGTGTTAAAGTTAGTGCATAATTAGAACGTCCGATCACTTTTCAGCAGCAGAAACGCTTTTTGGGAATAATACATTTTTACAGACGATATATTCCAGCTGCTGCTCGAGATCAAATAGTATTAAACGACTTCCTGAAAGGTTATCGCAAAAACAGCAAAATGCCGGTAAATTAGTCAGAAACGGCCATCAAATCGTTTGAAGTGTGTAAATCGAAACTATGCGAAGTTACAATCTTAGCGCATCCGGTAAGTACAGCGCGTTTGTCCATCATGGTAGATGCATCAGACGAGGCGGTAGGCGCGGTAATTCAACAGCTATTTGAAAAAGAGTAGCAATCTTTAGTTTTTTTTCTATTCGTTTTACCCCAGCGCTACAAAGATATAGTTCATACGACAGAGAACTGTGATCAGCGTATTTGGGGATTCGACATTTTAAGTATCTGCTCGAAGGTAGAGAATCCACCTTGTTTACAGACCACAAGCCCCTAATTTTTGCCTTTAAACAAAATCCGGATAAAGCATCACCCAAGCAACGGCGATAATTGGATTTCATAGGGCAGTTTACCATTGATCTGCAGCATGTGTCAGGTAGCGATAATGTAGTAGCAGACACACTTTCACGAATCGAGCGGTTGAGATAATCGAAAGTGTGGATTACTCAGCGATTCGCGTTACGTATGCTTTATATAATAGAATGTATGAATTATTTGAGGAAATAAATTGTTACTTATAAGTGTATCATTATAATTAATTATTGCAACAACGAAAAAAAAGGAAATTATTATGGGAAAGGTGGGTGAACGAAAAGTAAAGGTGGAAGAATGACAGAAAAAGAAGGACTGGAAAGCAGATAAGACATTATAAAAATATCATTGAATATAGATAATAATGAATAAAAATTAATAAAATAATATAGAAAAAACAGTCTTATACTAATTAAAATTATTGGTGATCAGAGATAATATAAAAAAAACTATTGGTGATGTGAAGGTTAAATTAAGATTCATACATCAAAGAAATAAAAAAGTTTGAAGTGTAATGTAAAAGCCGAACAAATCAAAAGACAAAAGTAAAAAAACACGTGAAATATTGAAATGATGACTATAATAAAATTAATAATTATAGTGACACTCAAATTAATAATAATAGATATTCTACAAACTAATAATAATAAATAAAATAAAATTAATAATAATCGGCAATATCATATTTTTTGTCATACATAAATTATCGATAATCCGCATTTTGTTAAGTTTTTATATTTTTAAATTAATTAAGTTTATTTCATTATATAACACTAATTTTTTTATTTATTAATTTGGGTTGAGGGTAGTATTACGTGTTAGTTAATAAAATCATAAAAGCATAAAAACTCATTTCTTCTTGTATATATTCTATATATATATTTTTTAAAGTAATATATCTGTTTGATATAAAACTGAGCGGGTACTAGGATGGAATTAAAGTAAGTATATAAACTTGTAAGTAGCGTGGGGTGTTGATGTAGCTTTTAATTTTCTTGTCTAACTATTTTTTTTCTCTTTCTGATTTTTCTTTCTTGTTCCTAAATAATTAAGTTACCAAATTTTTCTCCTTTCTGCGGTCTTACAAGAATTATTCAGCATTTTAGAACTCTCCACACCCCAACCGTGAGCTCTAGCCGGCCACAGATAACCGCCTAAAATCGCCGCATAATTATTCTGTTAACATGACGCATAGTCAAGTTACAAACATTATCAGGAGTTGCTAGAAGTATTCAAAGCTAATAAAACATTATTGAAATTCGAGCGATTTCCTGTACAATTTAATTCAGACAAGATGTTATATTGCGACATAACCACCGGCAAACCTAGCCCTTATATCCCAGATTAGTTTCGCAAGCTAGTTTTTGACTCGTTTCGTAATTTGGCTCATCCGGGTATCAAAGCATGAGTAACTTCGCACCTACTTCGGAGCGATTCTCTGAAGTACATCTCGATTTAATAGGTCCACTGCCAATATCAGAAAACAATCGTTACTGTATTACCTTAATTGATAGACATACGCGTTGGCCGGAAGCAATACCAGATATTACGGCGGCTACTGTCGCTTTCGCAATCTATTCCACTTGGATCGCACGCTTTGGAGTTCCATCCTTTATTTTCACCTTATTATTACCTTAATTGATAGACATACGCGTTGGCCGGAAGCAATACCGATACCAGATATTACGGCGGCTACTGTCGCTTTCGCAATCTATTCCACTTGGATCGCACGCTTTGGAGTTCCATCCTTTATTTTCACGGATCAAGGGTCACAGTTTGAGTCGCAATTGTTTTCATAACTATCGATACTGTAAGAATTCGAGCATAGGCGCACAACGGGATATAACCCCAAGGGCATGATAGAGACTAGAGAGATCGCATCGGACGCTTAAAGCCGTTTTTATGTGTCAGGATAGGGCAGATTGGTCTATCATATTATCGTCGATTCTCCTAGGGCTGAGAACAGCATTTCGTGACGAATAGCAAGCATCGTCGGCAGAATTAGTATACGGAAAGTCATTAAGAGTTCCGGGTCAGTTTTTAGAGCCCACTAAACAAATAGTTCCACAGACAGATTTCGTCAAACATCTTAAACAACATTTTAGCGAATTCAGTCATATTCCAGCGACACGACATTTACAAACTAAAGTTTTCGTTAGTAAAGAAATAGAAAATTGCTCACATGTATTCTTGAGAACAGACTGGCTCCGTAAGTCACTTCAACCACCTTATACAGGTTACACCTTATTTGGTATAAAATTTGAATTCAAATTATTCAGTATATACGCAGATCTAGAAGAGTAAGGGCAAATTTCTTTTTACCAAAAACATCTGCTAATCTTTTACATTTTAAATTAATAAAATTTTATAATTATATTATTATAATTTGAATAAATAAAATTATAAAAAGTTCATTGAATATGTTTAAGTTCATTTACACCCGTTAAATGCAAAATAAAATATAAGGGGATCTGTAGAGACATATTCCCCAGCACACAATCCCCAGCACACAATCCCCTATAAGCTTCCAATTGAATTTTTTTCGTGGTAAATTTCACTTTACAAGTTAAAAAGCTATTTGTTACTGACTCCAATCACTATTCTTATATAAACGGTTAACTGATTGACAGAGTAACATTTTTTCAAAATTTTGAAATTCTTAGCTCCCGTTTATTACTCATCTTACTATATAACTATACTGAATGCCTAAAAATTCTTTTCAGCTAGTATTTATGCATATGCAATTTCTCGAAGTATGCGATTAAATTCAATCATTCAATATCCATGAACTAGAATTTTTTCATTTACAGGAATGTCTAGTCGGTAAGGAATTTAAAGAATTTTTAAACTTGATTTAAGTTCTGAGAAATCAAAAAAACAATATACTGTTTCCGTCACGGGTGCTATCTCTGTAACAGTCGAATAAATAAACAGAAAATCAACATGAACGTAGTAAACGATGCGCAACTATGAAACCTGCAACCGGTGAAAGTTCAAAAATTTAGGAAAAGAGGAAAGTACTCGTACGATTTGTTGAAAGAAGGTCTGTCAAGAACTTCATTACATGAACAACATTAAGCGATGTTCAAAGTCCATTGTTATGGGAATGAAGGCTACCATATAGCAATTGAATAGTCAAAATACGTTGGGCGAATTATGAACCATCCAACAAAGTTTATCATACACAGGGACACAAGTTTACGATTAATTGGATAAAGAAACTCTTACGTCAAGATTAATGTTTGTTGTAGCCAACAAAAAACAACCATACAGTCATGTAAAGTTATGTCATTTAAATAATATGATGAAGGTCTTAGTTTGACGAAGGACAGTTAGTCTGGTTTTAAAATCTGGAATGAGAGAGTTTATCACCCGAGTTTTAACATTTATGAGTTCAAAATAACGAAAATTGTCGATGTAGTCTACCTTATTCAAAGGTGAGTTCGAGGTAAACAAAACGATTGTAAACAAAACGAAAAACAACAATAATTAATGAAGAGCTTTCCAAAGCTTCACGATTTTATTTTCCGCATTTAAGTGTTCTTGGCTAATTTAATGACTGTTTTTTATTTGATTTTCCCAACAAGTATTAAACAAAGTATACGAGTGTATATGGAAAATAGCGGTGGAATCGTATGTAAAGGGGTTTCCAATAAGAAGTTTCGTTTTGAATAGCCTGCTATTTGAACAGCTGTCTTCTTTCGACATTTGACAAATAAAAACTACGAGATTACTAAACATGATACGATACACGCTTGAACAATGCATTGAAATTGTTAATTCACTACAAAAATGGTGAAAATTTTGCAAAACCAAAGCAGTTTTTGGCCGTCGTGAAGCACTTTCTCTGCCAATAATAGCGATACTGGTGAAAAAATTTGAGCTGTTGGGACAATGCTGTGAATATTTAAAACCGTGTGACTCGCTCAAGAACAACTGAGAATATTACTGCTATAGCCCGTAGTGTTGAAGAAAATCCAGGGGCCCTATTTCTGTATACGATACGAATGTTCATTCGATACGAAAATTCAATTCGATACGAAAATGAAATGGTATTTCTGTATACGAACGTACAATAGCTTTTAATTTTTGCAGTGTAGTGATAGGGAAATTTATTTTTTTGAAATTTCCTTTAACATAACGGAGTGTATTTGTGATTAATGTCACTTTTTGACATTTAGTTTCGGTAAATAAATCAATCACGGCGGGATGTTATTTTACGTTTTTATATTAATAATAATAATATATTTTAATATAATAATAATATTTTATATTATAAATAAAATTTTATTCCATTTAAGTCATTTTTTAATATGGAATTTGAAACCAGACCGTCTATACTTTCTTCCAAAGGGCTGAATTTCTAACTGGCGGTCCGTTTGTATTTAACCGACTGGTTATTTCAGCCCATAATGATGTTGATGATACTCGGGCGTCCACTGTTGCGTTATAACCTCTAGCTAAAGCGGAATGAATACAACCAATAGCTCGTATTGTTCAGCCGTTGTTATTTTTGCCTTAAATTTTATATTGGTATGCCAATTAAAAAAAACCATAGTACAAAAACATTTACAAATTTCATTAATTGATGGAAGTGCCTCCATTTTATTTTGTATCTCCTATTTTAGTTGCATAAAGTGTCTACTATATATATAGGCATGGTCATCCTACACTAAAGGGAAAGTACATCATGATTTACTAAGTTGTTTAGCTTATACTATAACATTGTTCTCTTCCATGCCATCGCTGGTACTCTTACTTTCATTTTTCCTTGTGAGTTCCAGTCCTATGATATCCTCCTTATATCACTTGGTGATTTCTTCAATGTATGGTCAATACATTTTCACTTTCACCTCTTTATTTCGGTTTCTATATCTTTCTGATTTGTTCGTCTATTCAGTTCAATATTAGTAAAGCTGTTAGGCCAGAAACATTTCAGCATTCATCGAGCTGTAGTTAACTTTCTACCTTTGTAGGTATAGTCAAATTTATTTACATCAATTTGTACATTGTTGATGTGCTATGTTGTGGTTATATTTGTATTGAGTCTCACCGTCTTTGTTTTTCTGGTGTTTATCTTGAAACGTAGGTAAATCTGAAAGTTGTGGTATTTTTGCTGCATGTTTAGTGTTTACTGAGCAGGCACATATGTCATATGCATATCCCAGATCATTGAATTTACCTGTAATCTCCATTGTATGCCACTAGGAGACGTGATGGCAATTGAAACTCATTACATTATCCATTAAGATCAGGAACAGCATTGATGAGAGTATACCCATTCTTGCCTTACATTGCGTTCCTATTTATCATTTTATTTGACCGTTCGAAATGATATCACAAAATAATTCATATTAATCCTATTAATAATAAATTACTTATATATTTCAATTTAATAATTTTTATTTTGCTTCCTTTCGATAACTAAATACACAACGAACATATAGTCGGTCATGATCGTATAAAAACTGTACGAATTCGTATTCCACAATAAGGGAAATTTTTCATCGTATCGTAGCACTCGAATTCGTTTTAGAAATTATACGTTTTCGTATTCAAAAATTCCAATTACACGTATTCGTACAATTCGTATTCAGAAATAGGGGCCCAGGTTTGTCGATTTTTGGAATTAGACATTCCACAAACGACATTGTAACGTATTTTACATAAAGACTTAGATCTTAAGGCTTTTAAAGTTCATTAAACACAAAAACTCAAGCCGGTCGACTACGATATACGTCGACTGCCATAAATGATTTCAATTTTCATCGAAAATAATCTCAGATTCTACGTTAATAGGCAGAATTGTCGCATTTCAGAAAATCCTCATTCTCCATCCTCAACGTGTCACTGTTTGGTATAATTTTAGGGATGGCGGTGTGATTGGACCTTAGTTTTTGGAAGTGCAACTGTTACGTTGAATAGATTGCGGAATTGAAAGATATTGATGTGGACGACGTTTATTTACAGTAGGACGATGCTACGTGCCACACAAGCAGAAAACAATCTGAATTTTCCAAGAAAAGTTTCCTGACCGTGTTATTTCTCGAAGAAGTGATTACAATTGGACACCAAGATCATGTGGTTTACCACCTTCAGACTTTTTCTTTGGGGCCCAGCGAAAGATAAGATCAATGCTTCACAATCGATCCAAGACCTTAAAAGATGGAATTCGTGAAGTTAACGAGGACATACAACCGCAAATGTTAATGGCATACCTTCCTCTTTACTAATAAGCATTCATTGAATTCGCTTTCAAAATGCTTGTTTTCTTAAATATTAAAATGAAACGTTTTATTGCTAAACCCTTTATATAAATATGTACAATACGTTTTTTATCATACGATTTTCGATTTTTCACCAGACAAACAAATTGGGTTTACACTCATATAATGATATAGTTTTAATTCGGCAAAACTGATTTTAAAAACACCAACTAGTTTTTACATGATTGATAGGAGGATTCTCAGTATCGACTCAATAAAAATTGTATCAATCGAATTTTGAATTGTTATAGATTTATACTTTTCCGAAAATTTTTAAAACAATGTCGTTGTTAATGGTACACATTAAATTTTTTATGGCATCCAAGGCGACAGTAACATTAAATTGTCGAATGTCTCACTATTCAATTTTTGAAAGAATTTTTAATTACTGCGATCATACATGCGATCATATGATCTATAAAAATTCAGTTAATTGATGAAACAACTGGTTTGATCACAACTGGCTTTGCTAACATTATCTTACCTGTAAATGTCCCATCTCCTGCTAAATTAGCTCAGAGAACTATTGTGCAATAGATGTTTGGTTTCAAATAAACGATTTTATTTTACCAAGGTTAATTTATAAGATTGACGATAAACCACATTCAAGTTAGCAGTTCCGCAAAGAAGTTAAAGGTCGGAAACTAGTATTTATTACGATACGGTACGTTGACCCGTACCGTATCAATAATCTGACTCCAACGGTTACGATCACGAGCTAATTGCACTCTACGCCGTGGAGTCATCTTCGTTTTCCGAAACGCGCCTCTCCCTTTGAAACGGTCTAACTTTCGATGGACGATTTTTCTTTAATATCTACATGATCGTGGTGTATTGCTAATGGTGTATCTCTAACTAATAAACTTATAAATGATCTCTGCAGTCAGTACGTGGTGGTTTCAAATAGAGCTTGTGATATATATGGAACATTAAGTAACTCAGAAAATTGTCCACGCCATGTATCGAGTACCGCATTAACGTTAAGTTGACTGAGACCTTAAGGTATGGTGCAATTCGGTGTTTCTTTTAAAGAAACTACGCGGATTGCGCTCTTTGCTAAGTTGTTGTTTTCTTAACACTTTGGACTGCTTCCATTCGAACTTTTTCTGTCAACAAATTTGGTTAGTTACCCTCCTAGCCAGAACTGCTTTATTTCTCCTTGCGATTGTTAATTGAGTTTACGCTTCATTATGGCTTCATAACGCTATATTCTGTTGCTCAGCAACAATACGATACTCATCATCAAATCAATCATTTTGGGCCTAGTTTTCAATATTTCCTTAACAATGTTCACTTCATCTGACTGGTAGTTAGATCGCAAAATGCTATTGCTGACAAGATCGTGGCGTTTCTTCATTTATTAGATCTTCGCAGAAGAATCGCGTTGTATATTTCCCTGTCCTGCTTGACTTGTACGAAAATTTCCATCGTAGCTTTGCTGTGACCTGGGTGGTCATTTTGTGGTGCTTTATCACATTTAGTGATAAAAAGTATGATAAAACGAAATTGTCGTAGCTTACTGCCGGTGAATCATGAATGAACAACTTCACGTCGTATTTTAAAATGGGTGAAAAAGACAACAATATCTTCTATTTCGCTTTATCAGTTAACATTTTATACTGTTTGTCATATTTCTTGTTAAAATTGTTTGCAATCTCATTAATTAAGTTGTATTGATATACTTACCACATTATAAACTTTTTATCACTACCTATTTAACCACTTCATATAAAAAATGATATAATTACTTTTGGGGTTATGTAGAAACGTCAATTTATCACTCTAAAATATTAATTTCTCCTTAAAATTCATTATTTCCCCTTTTAGATTCATTGCACAGGGTTGTGTTTGTAGACTTATTTAATATTTTTTATATCACGAAAAAATTCTACAACCGTGATATAAAAGTATGATAAAGCACCACAAAATGACCACCCAGATAATTATGTCATCCTTTTATGTCATTTCGATTCGAATAAAATCAATTCTGTTTTGATTCATGAGGTGTAGCTTGGATGAGACGATAGCGGTCCTCGTTACTGCTACATTTTGCGTTACTCTAAACAAATGGTTTTTTCTCTAATCTTCCAGCATTATAACACCGTTGATCCACTGTGATCGTTGAATTCTACCAGATTCGTAACATAGATAATGGATAAAATATTTCTTGGATGCTATAGACTTCATCAGTACTGCACATCATTCCATTTTGGGAAGTTTGAATACTAACAATAGAGAAATGCCTCTTTTGACTACTTGACTATATATGATGTCGCAACTCTTAACAATGTTGCGAGTCAACATCTATTAATTCAATCGGAGGTGATTTATATTAGTGTGTACTCGATGACCCTTAGTGACCTAATATTTTATTGGAGGGTAACTAGTAGCGGATTTGTTGTCCTGGAATCTAATTCCTCGGGTATTGCTCTATACTGGAAATTAGACATTGCTACAACCACTGACAACGCTTTACACAGTGCCATCTTTTGAAACAAAAAAGGAATCGAAGATATTTAATGTTAAAATTTATATTTCGCTAGATCTGTCGACGCGTCTTAACACTCATTTAAAGAAGGAACATTACTCATGAAAATTTAAGTAGAATAAAAAATTACATTATTTTAAAAGATAAAAAGTTTAATTACTGCGAAAAAATTAATTTGAAGAAGATTACAACTTGGTGAAAAGAAAAGCTTAACGATGAAAAGTAACAACAAACAAGAGACATGCTAACATTCAAACACTAATCGATGGTTTTTATATCTAGTGGTGAAACTGTACAGTTGATTTAATATACAAGCATATCATAGTCGAACAACTGAGAGATTATTAAATCTATGCCAGATCCATTATTAATATTAAAATTATCTATCTATAGGGTGTCTCAATAACGAGTTCAGATTTGACATATCTGCTATTTTGGCTCTGGCAACACTAATATCATTCTTTCTTTGACAGAAACTTAGTAAATTACATATCGGAAATGTTAGAGATTAACTTCCACAACAAAGACATTTTGGACAAGGGGAATTTGCATCTTAATGGGTTCGTAAACAAATAAAATTGTCATGGGGATCGCATTATTGTCACAATATTGGGCCATATTTCTTCGAAGATGAGGCCGGTGCGCCCGTTACGGTCGACGGAATCAACTACCGCCACATGTTAATATCTTTTTGTGGTCAGTAAAAATATTGACCAATTAGACCACCTTTGGTTCCAGTAAGATGTTCTGCCATACGACACATTAGGCGTTACAATAGTGAAATTCTGTCATAAATTCGATGGCCGCGTTATCAGTCGAAATTGTGAAGTGGTCGGCAAGGACCTGTGATTTGACGACTTTGAATTTTTATTTGTGGGATGACGTGAAAAATAAGTAATACACGGGCAATCCACAAACTAAGTATTGGCTTTCAATTTTGAAGCAACCATTGCCGGAATAGATTCGCATATAACACAAAATGTGCTCAAAAATTAGACCGACCGAATGAAGTGCACCAAGGCTGCCATTTGAATGAAATCATTTTCTATAGATAACCATGAGGAGACACCCTTTATATACAGATACAGAAGGTTTTTCTAAAGTTTGGGATTTTCCTAAACTTGATCCCATGGCTTCTGGGAGTTAGTAATAAGTGCAAACCTGGAATTTAAGACACAAAAACATTTATTTCATTTATTTATCCAGGTAATTAAATTTAATAGCCTGACTTAAGATGTAACAGGTGTATTTTTGTACGAACGTATTTATCTATAGATGAACTACATAATAGCGTATGGTTCATTTTCACTATGAGCTTATCTCAAAATCAACATAACAGTTATGTAATATAAAGATTGTCAAATTTCAATAAAAACAATTTTATTGAAAGTTGACACTACATTTCTAATATAGCTAACAAGTATATTCATTGTTAAGCGCCAGCCTGCGAGCACGAATGTGGCTAGCTCTTCTTGGTTTACTAAAGACCTTCGGGCTCGGTGTAACAATTGGGCGGTTATGCTGTTTTTCCACGTGTCACGTTTCTATATTGTTCCACCAATGCTCGTTCCACAATGCCTCGCGATGGCGAACCAGCATCGCGATCACTCGCGTTCCACTTGCCGATTCCTCTCCACGTGACTCTTAGCACGAACACCTTCAACTCGTTTTATATATTTTTGGTTACGTAGACTTTGCTTTTTATATTTACAATCCGCTCATACAGTAAATTATAGAGGTTGCCCAATATAGTTAGAGCTGAAGCGAAGAATAAATCCTCAGCAGCGAGCAGAGCAACGAATGCTTAAACTTGAATTATCCATGAGAAATTAAACTCATCCGGAAGTTGTTTAGTTCATCAACATCCAATGCGAGAAACTAAATGCTACCAAAAATAGTAACGTGCACCCTCGAATTTCATACGCTAGCATTCTTAAAGGATCCACTGCAAGAGTACAAACCAGTGAAGAAGGAAACATCTCTTCAGCTTTAACCAAGCTCACCGATATGATGCAAAGTTTCATGGTAATGATGGAGAGAACCATGGATTTAATGATGCAGAATATGAATATTCTGATGCAGATCAATTTGGAATGCAAACGGCCTAGCAACCCACAAAGCTGAGGTTCAAGCATTTTTCTTCGAGCACAATATTGACATAATGTTAATATCAGAAACACGCTTTACAAATAAGAACTATTTCAAAATTAATGGGTATTCAATTTATGATACTAAGCATCTGGATAATAAAGCATATGGTGGCACAGCCAAAGAAGTTTAAAACACTATGAACTAATTAAATATGACACAAAACATATCCAATCAACGAGTATCTGCCTGCAGGAATGGTCTGGTTCTGGTAACTGTGTAATAGCGGCAGTGTATTGCTCTCCTGTTATGTAATAAATTCCTCGTGGGAGGTGACTACAACGCTAAGCATACTAACTGGGGGTCAAGACTAACATCACCGAAAGGCAGACAGCTTAATGAAGCGATAGAGGAACATATTTTGAATTACTACTTATCGGGTGGTCAACCTACCTACTGGCCATCAGTTAAAAATAAAATCCCTGATCTAATTGACTTTTGCGTAATGAACGGCATTTCATGCACGAATATTAAAGCAACCAATTGCTACGATTTATTATCTGATCATTCACCGGTAATGATAATACTGAGTGCAACTGTGTTAAAGGCAGAATCACTGAAACGTCTCACAAACAAGCGAACTAAATGGGATCAATTTAAGAGGTTAGTCGAAAAAAGTTGTTTCTTAGATATTCTGCTTTGCACGCCAGCTGATATTGATGAGGCTGCAGAGAAGTTCAAAAATGTTTTGGAAAGATCAGCAGAAAAAGCTACACCCGCCATCAATATTCCTGAGAAAGTTAACAAACTGCCGCGAGATATGCCGCGGTTCAAGAAAAGCAAATAATTCGAAGGCACTGGCAACAATCTAAATCTCCTTTATTGAAGGGGAAACTAAATCGGGCTATTAAGACACTACGATTCCCACTGAGGGAAGAACAAAACCAGAGGCTGTCCAGAATTATTTAAGTAAACTCTCTGCAATTGAGAGAACAGATTACTCCTTGTGGAATGCAAACAATAGATTGAAAAGGCCAATTAATTCAAATCCACCAATTAGTCTAACAAGTGGCGATTGGGCAAGAAGCGATGAAGAAAAAGCCATAGCTTTCGCTGCTCATCTGAAAGAAGTATTCCCATTTCATAAAGAAACAAATCAATTCGTGCTACCTGAGCAAGAGGATGATTGTTCGTCGTTTAAGCCGATCAAGCTTAAGTGGAAAGAATACAATCAAAGACTATATAAGCCTGAAAAAAGCGCCGGGACATGATCTTGTTACCGGAAGAATGATAAGAGAACTGCCCGATAAATGCTTAAAACTAATAACATTTATCTTCAATGCGATCATACAAACTGGTTACATTTCCCAATATCAACTAATAAGTATGCTTCCAACAATCTCGAAGTTTTTTGAAAAAATTTTGCTATCTAAACTTAAACCAGTACTAGAAAAGCGGCAAGGTATACCAGACCATCAATTTGGATTCCGAAGCCTACATGGAACCATTGAGCAAGTACAAAGGATGTAAAAACCATCAAAAACTCCTTCGAGGAAAAAGAATACTCTTCTGCTGTCTTTCTGGATGTAGCACAAGCATTTGATAAAGTTTGGCATGACGGGTTAATATATAAAATTAAAGACCTCCTGCCAAAGAATTTTCATTTAGTTCTGAGAAACTATCTTCTTCAAAGACAATGTATCGTTAAACAAAATAGTACAACCATTGGATAAAATGACATTAGCGCCGGTGTTCCACAAGGCAGCGTCCTTGGACCAATGTTGTACTTGTTACATACAGCCGATCTCCCTATTGCCAACAAAGTAATAATATCAACATTTGCAGATGATACAGCCATCTTGACGACACACAAAAACCTTCACACTGCCTCAAGATAATTGCAAAGTCATTAGTCCAAAATCGAGGAATGGCTAAGGAACTGGCGAATAAAAGTGAATGAAATAAAATCAACTCATATCATATTTACTTTGAATAGTCTCAACAAACAAAGGTTTAATACTTAGGTTTACATCTTGACCAACGGCTTACATGAAAAAATCATATAGAAGCGAAGCGCAACCAAATCAAAATCACTTTTTCTAAAATTTATTGGTTGATAGGAAGAAAATCAAAATTATCTTTACATAATAAAGCTTGATGTACCAAGCGATCATTCAGTTGTGGGGATCCACCAGAGCTTCAAACAGAGAACTCCTGCAACGAACACAACCGAAAATACTTCGCAGTATCACGAATGATCCATGGTATATTCGAAACAGCAACATCCACGAGGACCTTGGTATTAAAACCATTAAAGATACCATCAGAGAATATAGTTAGAAATATTTCTCTAGAATAAAGTCTAAAATAAAATACTAGAATAAAGCCATTGGCAGCATTATAAAAAAAATCCGGTAAACAACAAGCGTCACTTTTATTTATTTTATCTATCTTTATTTATATACTTAGTCTATTGCTTTCTTAATTTATTTAATCCACTTTATTGCTTTCGGTACTTATTTCATTTTCTAACACCTTGTCCAATCCGCTTTTACTTGAACCGAAAACCAAAAAGCTCTTTCCGCCATCTTCAGGAACGCCATTCAGCTACGGTTCATTCTTTTGATGTTACACGTTTGGCAGTATGTTTGACATTGTTCTGACAATCTTTAGTATTTATTGTAAACCCGTCTCGTATGTGTTGTCGTTCAGCCAATGTACTTCCCGTATGTTCCATGTTATATTATGTATGTGGATACGAGTGTTTTGTGTTTATCTTAGTAGGTTAGTGTTTCGTATTCGAGTGTCTACCAATGTTTCGTATCCAGTGTATTTTGTTTGCATCAATGTTTTTGCCGCAAATTTTTTCGTCATTTTACTATTTCAGTTTGTGGTTGGCTGTGTCGTTCTTAGACAGTCCAGCGCGTTTTTATTTTAGCACCCGTTTCAAGATTAAGTGTACTTTAGATTCCACACGAATTAAAGTGTAAGAATTTGATATGATTATGAGTTAGGTCCAAAATATATATGTTATAAAAAAATATGTCAATGCTTAAGTAAAACAACTACTAAGATAAGAAGTACATCAGCACCAGCAACTCAGATAGCATCTAGCTGTTTCATTTAAACTTGTTTTAATTTAAAAGAAAACGCAATAAAAAAAATCAATTGAGGTAAAACATGTTTTTTAATTTATCTTTCAAAATGAAAACCTTATTCCATTCATTTTCCTCTGGGAAATTTTTTTTTCATTTTCTGTAAATAAAAAATTAAGTAAACATCCAGAACATTCGGTATTTTTTTTCACAACGTAGAACTCGTAAATTTGTTATAGAATGTTATGTTTTTACTTTAAAAGATTGACGGAAGTTGCGGTAATGAACTTTTATTTAATAAATCCCAATCCACTGCACCCCCCACCAAACAAGTTCAATAACTCTGATCCACTCCTTCTGTTTTATGATTATCTTTCGATTTCTGGTGCAAGAGTCGTGGAGCTTATTCTCTTATTCATTTAGAGGACTCGTCAGTTACATTCAGGCGGTTCTAAATTGATTGTTAGCTATAAATTTTAGCCTTTATATTCATAGTAATTCGAATGGTGTGTTATAAGACATAGTATTTATATGTTGTATGCGTGTAATAATTTCGTTTGATATTATTTTATGGAATGATAATCAGCCATTTGATTCTTGTAGACCTTTGAATAATATATATGACAACGATGATCCAACGAAGTAGAATTGAACTGTCAAAGAATTGAATTTTTTTCAGTGTCATTTAGAATTTTACGGGGCTCAGTATACTTGTCTAATTATACGAACCACAGCATCCCAAATACTTTTTTTCAACACATTCCACAATTATGGCATATCACCAGGAAATACTTATTGCAATAATTCAATGTTTCAAACATGTTGTGAAAAAACTCTATAGTAAAATTTGGTGACAAGTGATAAACACACCCTATGCTTCTGGAGATTTTTTAACTTTTGAGGGGTGTGAATTTTAGCATGTAATGTGCAAACGACAGAATATTAAAATAGATCTTCGAAGCTATGCTGGTTTTGTAACCATGGAAGGGAGCTCTAATTTAGAGCGTATCTGTTTCAGAAACCTACACCTAGGCCAATAAGGAGTGTATTTTTTGTTTTGTTTTCTTCAGAATTCGACTAACGACCGAAAGATAGATCGTACACGGCCTAAAAACGGAATCAACAGGTCTGAGCGAGCTGTTATATACTCTTAGTTCTTACTTTAAGCATAATGTGTAACTTAAATCTTAACGAACTTTATGTATCTTCTTATGCATTATTGGATAGGATATACTGTATATTCAATTACATCTATAAGTGTATTAGTATTATAAGAATAATGTAAATAATATTTTTGGATAGATCGAATACAATTGAGAGAGTTGCATTCGAGTGATCGTTTGATCAACACCTTGTTAATAATAATTATAATATAATAAATAAATTGTATTTTATATTAATAACAATAATAGTATTTTTGTAAAGTGTGGTTATTAGCAATAATATGGTTGGTTGACCTTAAAGGTAACTCGTATAGAGCAGTAGCATAACATATTGGTGGCAGCGGAGGGATTTAAAATATTTTTGTTTACCACGCTTATATCAACACCCGTATCCAAGAGGAAATAAGCTATAGGATGTTTTAAAAATTCAGCGTTTAATTTAACATATAACGAATTTGAATTTTCAAAATTCGTATTATTTAAAGAAGTGACGATCTTGGTTTGGTTATCAATTATGTTATTATTATAAATAGAAAATGTATGCATCGAACATGGTTTCAAACATCTTTCACTCGAACATACATGTTCTTTGAGGCATATTCGAGTCTCTCGAAGTTTTCCGACTGAGTCTTGTTTGGACAGCTGGATTGGGTTGGTGTTTGGGACAGAATTTTGGAACGAGCATTGTCGCTTAATTTTTTCTTACGGCATTCACTAATGTGATGACCAGAAAATTTGCAATACGCACAAATTAAAGAAATTGGTTTTGTGTGCATTTTATTTACGTTGGTATTTACATGGCGAAAACTGTTATCAGATTGTTGATTATATTGGGTTGGATATCGTGTTAAGGAATAACATTTCTGATCTGTATGCCCTAATTTGTTGCACAACTGACATTTAGCTAAATTTAATTTGGAACTACTCGAATTGTTTTCAACTTTTTCTTTTTCCACATATGTTGACTCTTTTTCTACGGCCTTGGAAATGGCTTCCTTCAATTTAGTGAAACGACAGGCTTTTATAATTACCTTAAGGGGGTCTTTTAATCCGTCTTGAAATGACTTTAAAGCTGTCGATGAATTTAAATTTTGAATGTATTTAGTAGCTTCCTTTCCCTCACGAGAAATGCAAGCATCATTCAATTTTGACAACAGTGTTTCAATTCGGGTTGCATAATTTCGAACATTTTCCGATTTATTTTGTTTACATTTAACTAATTCTACTTGTAGAAACTCGATTGATTGCTTTTCAGCAAAATTTTCGTTCAAATCTTTTTTTAAATCGGCCCATGGGTCATAATCATGATATTTAACTAGGTCATAAGCATTTCCCGATAATTTGGATTTGATTAGATTTAGAAACATTTTAATTTCGTTTTCATCTTCTAGAGGATCGTGAACCACTTCACAACATGAAATAAACTTATGTAACTCGCAAGAATTGCCATTAAATTCAGGAACGATACGAAGCATTGATTTAATATCTAAACCCATTGTAAATTTTTGTTCGCATTCGTCTTTCGGACTAGAACGTCGTTTTTTTAATTTACGCGGCATAAGCAAGATTATATCATATGAACGGTTTAAAATTTGTATCTACTCGTAAACAATACATATGTTTAATTAAGCTAGCTACTAATTTTATTATGAGTAAATCGCATATACCAGATTGAAATTTTTAGAATTTGTGCAGTAAAATGAATAGTGGTACTTACCAATTGTATGTGGAACTGCAAGGTCGATGCCAAGTTGTTATGTATTGCCGAAACAATTTCGTTGCAGTTTATTAAATTTCCCGTAATATCTTTATTTTAACCGATCAAGTTGAGATATGAATAAGAATTTCATGAATTGGACTCTCGATGGTTTAATGTTCTGCTTGAACTATGCATAAACGAATTCGAATGTACGCACGATAATATAGTAGTTGAATTGATACTATATGCGTGATGTTGAATTATGCGTAATGTTAAACGAAATGATGGCAATTATATTGACTTGCGATGACCATGTGGTTGTGCAGCTGATGAAAATTGTAGTCCCGTTTACTATAACAGTAATCTCCTAAGTATATATGAACCACATGTAAGTTTTAGGTGGACCAATGTCTTTTGGTAGTCGAAGTTGAACAATCTGTTATACTTCTTTATTTGCACAATAACAGAATTTATTAAATTTTTGATTTTTCGAAATTTTTGTAAATTATCACTTTTTCATCACAAACGACTTTAACTTGTTATAGCATTTATAAAGTGTTATAGATTAGTGCTTAGGCAGATTATAAATTATATGGTAATTCAGGTTACCTTATGTACGGTAAATCACAGTATTATATAACTTTATAAAATAAATTCTACTATTTAGTATCCGCTGCCACCAATATGTTATGCTACTGCTCTATACGAGTTACCTTTAAGGTCAACCAACCATATTATTGCGAATAACCACACTTCACAAAAATACTATTATTGTTATTAATATAAAATACAATTTATTTATTATATTATAATTATTATTAACAAGGTGTTGATCAAACGATCACTCGAATGCAACTCTCTCAATTGTATTCGATCTATCCAAAAATATTATTTACATTATTCTTATAATACTAATACACTTATAGATGTAATTGAATATACAGAATATCCTATCCAATAATGCATAAGAAGATACATAAAGTTCGTTAAGATATAAGTTACACATTATGCTTAAAGTAAGAACTAAGAGTATATAACAGAGCCATATGTATCTACACTAGTTATAAACGTGACTTGAACAGAACTAAAGACGGTTCGGGCAAAATTTCCTGCACCATCCCATTGTTAATGCAATGTTTGATTCATACAAATAAATTTGAAACATTCAAAATCGTTTTCCTGCTTGCTGCAATCGTATCACATCAGTCGATGTTGTTGTAATGGAAAAAGATATTTAATAGAAGTGATTTCTAATAATATATATTAATATATATATATATATATATATATATATATATATATATATATATATATATATATATATATATATATATATATATATATATATATATATATTTATATTTATATATATACATATATATATAATGTGTAAGATCATGACATGACTGGTGGAATATATCAGAAAACAATCGATATTGAGACACCTTTTTCATAAAATAGTCGATATGCTTATGCAGTATGTGCTTGAATATAATAATGTTATAATATCCGAAGATGGATTCAAGAGATTTTCTTCGAATGTTGCATAAGAATGTGTGAAATATATAACGGTTTGAATACTTGCTACTCCCCTAAAACGTCTCTTTTTATCAAAAGTTTCAAGGGAATATTAGAATAGAAAAGACGATTGAGAGAGCTAGACTGAACCAAGTGAAATCGAGTGTTTGTTTAAACGTTTGATGAATTTGATGAAAGGCAACGCATATAAGAGACTATAGAGCTATAGAGCGGCTATAGAGCATATCGTGATGCACAGCAAATACAATTTTTGAATCACTACTAAATTACAAAGTACATGAAACAGATATACAAGTATTGCATATACTAAAGAGGTTCTACAATATAATATTGTTTTTCCATGGGCATGTAAAATTACTAAAAACTTGTATTGCCTCAGCGAAATTGATTCGTTTATGGTGATCATCCGATTTATTATTACACCTTATTCATGGATCCTAAGAAACTAATAATGTGATGTTGAGCTAGCCCATATAGGCAAAGTGTGCAGAAACTGCTATATCTTTATGTGTTTAGTTTAGCGAATATTATTGTATTAGTTGCAAGCCCTACAAATTGTTAGTTGGACTCGTTTACTAAAGATATACTGCCGAATATGAAACTATTTATGTTTCTGTTAAAACATGATAGATTTATGAAGGTACGATTGATCGGTTGCTACAGTATCCTGGTATAACTTGGAATTCTAATAAATGTACATATTTCACCCAAATCAGGTACCATCGACAAGTTATAAAAGTTGACCTACGTTTAACGTGATATAGTTTTCGACACATTCTCTTATTTGGAAGGAGTTGTTTTTTCATATTAATGTTTAGTACACTACTGTTTAGTATACGCCTGTTTTGTGACAAACTGTAAATTTCTTCTTTTGTGTAGAAGAGGTGCTTACTCGTTGTATCTTCAATGTGCATTGGAATAATTAGCGTATCATCGTTACATGTTATAGGTACCAATTATTCCACCAGAGTTATATTTTTAGAAAGGCCGATAGTGCCTCCAAAGTTTTTTTAAAAAACGACTGCACCATTCGATTGCTCCATTTCTATATTTTTTCCATAATATATTAATCTACTAATGATTCAAATTCATAGGTAAGCCTACACGATCCGAAGAGTGCCAGTTTTTCGGATATACCGTTTGATACTGAGATAGTATTTATCAAAATTTGGTTCGTTAGAAAATCTAATTTATGTATACAAACTGCCATATGAACTCCATATTAGAGTCGATTTTTCATACTTAAGAGTGCAACTTGTGCACAAAGTACACCAGCTGCACCCTTAAATATTCCTACATTCCACACAAACTTTTGATTACATTTAATAGCTATGAAGTGGCTTCTGGAAAAAGACTAGGATGTTTTTGTCAGATATAAATCATTTCAATATTCACATTTCAAGAGTCACTTTCAATATTCAATAACTACTTTACTAAATAAACTTTATATATCTCATTTGGACTCTTATTCCGTTTTAGTGTATGTACCAAATTGCGTTCTCTCGATTCATTTCATACTGTCAAATAGATTTATATCTTGTTAAGCACTTTTAGTAAATTTTGTTTCGCTTCAATTCTCAATAAATGAAGCATCCCTTTTATTCTTTTTCCTATACATCGATTTCGTCCTATAGGGTTGTCGATATTGAGCTTTCCAAAACTATAATAACTCATTCCATTCAGGATGTTTCAATGGAATGAGTCTCTAAAATTTCATATATCCCTTAAATTTCAACAACATACCCAAAACCTTTTACTCTCTCTTTCATTGATTTCTGACACATGCCTTATAAACGTTTACTTTTGACCTTGCGTTACTGAAAGATGTGTGAAAAGTATTCGTGAGAACAGGTGCATCAGTGTAGAGAATATTGATTGAAGTTGGATTCTACTAAACGGCCATTTTACTAAACAAGAAGCAATCAAGCAGACCAAATTTGACAAGAATTCACTGAAACAATTCTTGCGAGTAAGATAATGGGTGAAATCATTTTGAAAGCTTAAACTTTACGTCATAGGGACTAATATTTTTAAAAAATTGGCAAGGATCAAAATGTATAGAATTTTTTTTAGTCTATAGGTTACAATAGCCTTTTTGACTAATTCTTATAATGAAAATATATTATTGTTCAGTTTAAGTCAGTATTTTCCAAATATGAAAATTATAAAGAAATATTTTGTTAAGTATTTACTGCGAACCTCTTACTTTGAGCTTTTGTTTTAGAACCATCATCTAAATTTTGTAGACATCATACGAAAAAACGCTGCTTTTAAAAAATGATGTTATGGACTCCAGAAGAACCGGGTACTTTTCTTTAAGATCAAGTAATCTGTCAAAATCTAATATAGATTCAGTTTGAACAATTTTTTGCTTTTTATTCAAAGCAATGGAATTAAACTTGAAATTTGCACACAGAAAGGCCAATTGTGCTTCAATCGATTGTGCTATGCTTTCTATACGTCTTATAATGGTTTGGCGGGACAAAATTATTTTAGAATTATCTCTGCTACTATTTATAAGCATTCTTTAACAAATTCACCTTTAACTAGTGGCTTTCACCTTTTAGCAATTAAACTAGCTACCACATAGCTTGTTTGATTAATAAATCAGATTGCAAAATAAATTTTCTAAATTGTTGCTGTTGAGGTTTCCTTTTAATTCTTATAATTTTTGTTTTCGACATTCTCCTTTAAATTTTGTGAACTTCATTCATTCTTCAAACTTTATATCATTCTCACGGTTAACCAAATTAACAAGCAAAAAGAAATTGTGTTCCAAAGCATTCGTTGGGCTGACCACCTACAATGTTCACCAATTGGGTTTGACTGGTTCGTAAGGTCTCAGTTGAAGTGCGGTAGGGCCGTTTACCGCCTTTAAGCCATAGATTATTTATGTAATGACGGCAAGATAACAATAAATTGTTTTGTTTAATTTGGTAACTACTTTAAATTGCTTAGAACTGAAGAGTCAGCAACACAATAAAATTTGAAAGTTTAATGCAATTGCATCATTATAAAGAGTAACTTATTAATAAAGAGTTTTTTTTCCATTTGGGATTCTCGTTGGGATTCCTGCGTAGTAACTGTCATGTTCATACGACATTTTTGTTCAGTATTTATTGACATTTCACCATGAATAGACTTACGCGAGAGCAAATTGTGGATTTTATTTAAAAATTCATTATTCAGAGAAAAATCATTTCGTGCTCTTCGACCATTTTATGGTATACATAATTGTCCTATTCGCGAAACTATTCGCGAAACAATCAGTAATTTTGAATCATTCTTTCATTATTGGATTTTCATCACCTGACTAGAGAGTGCGTAGAAGTCGATCTAATGTTGATATTTCTGCTGTAGCTAAAAGTTCACGTCAATATCGCAATCAGTCAATTAGTCGCCGTTCTCAAGGTATGAGTCATATATGGCACAATGTGTCGTATTTTAAAGAGAGATCTTGGTTTTGAGGTAAGCAAAATTTAACTTGTTCAATTATTAAAAACGATTGACCTTGCTTTCCGTCATCGATTTGGTTTATGGGCGGTGGAACAGCTCCAAATTGATCCCTTTTTTTTATCGATAAATGGTGTTCAGCGATGCATCTCACTTTTGGCTGAATTGTCGTATTTCGGCTGATAAATAAAGTCCGAAGATATTCAAGAGCTTCCAATGCATCCTAAAAAATGCACTGTTCGGTGCGGTTTATGGGTGGTATTTCTTTAAAACTTTGAAGGGCACCGTGTAAACATCATTGGCGCAACCTACAGAAAATAGATTAACTAAGAGCCGATTGCGCACAACATTTAAAAGAAATCATTTTGAAAGATAAAATGTCATTAACCGAACTTACATCACAAATTCAATTTTTAATTATTAAATTGATTTTAATGTGTTTATTTTCAAAACATACTTCCAGAAGCTTTTTTGGAACCACCCGTCATAAGAAAACTTTTTGTAAAAGGATAAAAAGAAAAATTAACAAAACACATAGAATATGTATATATATATATATATATATATATATATATATATATATATATATATATATATACATATATACTTTATATTATATATAGACATATATTATATATATACATATATTATATATATATATATATATATATATATATATATATATATATATATATATATATATATATACACACATATATATATATATATATATATATATATATATATATATATATATATATATATATATATATATATTATGTATTTATATCAGAGTTTTTTTTATATTATACGAAGTCTCGTACAAATTAAGTTATTTACATTACATAATAATGTATGTATTTAATTAGTCGGAGCAATCACATGATTATTCCCAGTTTCGTGTAACTCACCCTCAGATTTCTCGTCACATGAGGTCTACCAACCTCCTGGTCGCGACAAGTCCAGTGGTTTGGTTCTTTGCAGTCTTCTTGTTTGAGTGCGGAAGTCAGCATACAGCGTATGTTCAGATTTTCATGCTGGTGCAGGCGTTGTAGGTCTTTTGTTGAATGATACTTAGTATCACCCGCGTGAAACTCGGTCTTTAGATCTCAATAAAGGTTGCTGTTTCGAATGTCCCAAGGTGTGATGATCATGCTCGAATCATGTCGGTCTCCGTAAGAGCCAATCCATTTTGCAAAATTTTAAGTTTCGTTCATTTCAGTTTCTTTGGCCAATTACATTTTAGGTTAGTAGCTTTCTGTTATTTACTAGTGGAGTCATTGATGTTATTGATATCGACATTGTTGCTTCTGTAATTAGTACATCTCTAGTACATAAGAGATAAATTATTGGTCCATGAACATCCCCTTCTAGTACTCGTGCTGTTATTATTTTTAATTGGGAGTATTCATTCTCATATCTTAGTCGGAAGTGCCTCTCTGATATGTATGATTTTAAAATTTGAAAAAATTACTCCGCAATACCTTGTCAAGCATCAGTAATTGGAAGTACTTTTTTAATCGGAGAATGTTTTACTGTAAATCCAAACTTATGTGAGGAGATAAGATTTCTTTTTCCGATTATTGATTTTAATCTTTTAAGAAGAACCTTTTCGTTTTGATAATAATATAGTAGCAGAGAAATTGGCCAATATGAAGCTTTATCATTCGGAAGTTTTTTTGGCTTAAGTATCAGTTACTTCTGCAACTTTCCATTGTCTTGGTACATATCTTTGTTTCTAATGGTTTTAGAAATGAAACCGAAAAAGGAGTGGGCTGCATTTAAAACAAATGCGGGCCGCGGGTTAGACGTCTTTGAAAGTTTACGTCAACAAAAACATATTTTTAAAAAGTCGAGCATTATTATATTAGAAATATATACAAAGATAAGCTCAACGAGACCAATTTATTATTTCCTTACACCAAAAATCTTTAATTTATTTTTCTTATACAAGTATTTCCCATCAAAATATTCAATATGGTTGGCAAATAAAGAAAATCAAATGGAAAACATACACTTGCATGTGGTGGAATTATATTTATACGAAGAAAATTGCTTTCATATTTTCATTTGTGAATATTAAGTGGAAAAGAAAAATCATGTTTGTGCCTTTTCTGTGTAAAAATATGTGCGCGCCAACCCATAGAAACTGAGTGGTGGTATACATACATATATATGTTATCCACAACGATTATGGATTTATTGCTACGTTAGATCGAATTCAAATGAAAGCAAAAAGCAATAAATCTTTTTGAGCTTTTTTGTGCGTTATTTGCCCGATAAAACAAAAATTAAAGATTTTCCTTTACAATTTTCAATATTTTGTTTTTGTAACAATATATACGACTTCGACGATATACATACATACATATGTATATACATATATCCATTTCTTAATGTTTTTAATATTGTAAGGGTACCAAAACATAAAATGTGTATTTATATATTATCATATATAGTTGGTTTAATATTTCAACATGTTGACATGTCATTGATAAATTTAGTTAGAATATCTAATACAATCAGTAAGATTGGGTATTATTACCATCATCTATCATCATCATTATTATTATTTTTATGAAGCTTAACCAAAAACTAAAACAAAAACCTAGATCTAAGATAACTGTATATACCTTCTTATATAAAATACTAAAGTTGCTCGAAAAAGGTAACTAAATCGAAATTATAATCAAGGAAAAGGGTAATCAACAAACTTAGATAAATATAATCCAGCATCATTTGCTCGTATCGTGATGCCGATCTAAATAAGATAATTATAGTTAAACACGGTTTGTCACTTTAGATATAACTGTAATTTAAAATAAATTTCTACACTAATTTCTACAGAGCCTGTGCTACGACTATGTTACAGTTTGTATTCTGATTATTGACAACTCAGAAGAAGATCAAAATTCAAGACCAGAACTTGGTCAAACTCTCGACTTTATTTATTTTACAAAATAAATTCTATAAATTGTGAATAATTACCCGCTTGCCCTACAAGCTGAGTAACTAACCTTGTGAACACTTCTCTTATTTCACTATTTACTCAAGATTAGCCGCTTGAAACTGGTGGGAGCTATGGCACTGGCTTTAGTTCATTTTAACCTTTGTATTCTGGTCGAAACAATACTGTTCCTATATACAAATCCCATTGATTCGCGACTTTTCATCTCATCACTACTTCTCAAGGGTGATCGCTTGAATTTGAACAGCATAAAAGTAACTGTCATATATTATTTTGAGAAGAATTACTCCTCTAGACGAGGAAATTACCGTGGCCTGCCAAGGTGAATTCCGTTCATGATTCTTTCGCTGGATGATTCTCTCGGAGTACATCAGGAATTCCAAGCTTTCAAGCAAGCCTATGATTCGATCATTTGAGACAGACTATTCCCGATATTTTTTAATCCTTTGTTGGAATACATCCTTGGTAAAAGTGAAACAACTCACGACAATATCTTATTTTGAACCCAATTATTATTATTCTTATTATTTGAACCCAATCAACATTTTGTATATGCAGTTATTATCTGTATAATTAGATCAAATGGCAACGGAGTGAAAGAGATACGAAAGAGATACTTGATCCACTGGAACAGTTTTCAGCTTCCATTGGTCTCAAAATCAACGAGTCTAAAACGAAATAACTAATCGCGGTATATATATATATATATATATATATATATATATATATATATATATATATATATATATATATATATATATATATATATGTGTATATATATATATATATATATATATATATATATATATATATATATATGTTAAAATGTTAAAAATGTCAACAAAACTAAAAAAATCGGATACCGCCAAAACAACATGTATCACAAGCTGTGTTTGAATACCCTCAAATACAGACCGCGGAGATGTTCATTGAGGATCCATCCTATGAGGAATTCACAATGGCCATGCAGAAATTAAAGAAAAATCGTTCACCAGGAGTTGATTGCATTAATTCAGAGCTCTTGATATTCGGAGGGCTAACTTTGTGGAACTGTCTTTTCGACCTTGTTGGATTGGTATGGCGAAATGAAGTTATGCCCGAAGAATGGAAAGTGGCCGCGTTATGCCCAATTTTCAAGAAGGGTGATCGCTTGAAATGTGAGAATTATCGCGGTATAGCTCTCCTTTGCACAGCATATAAGTTACTGTCATACATTATCTTGGGAAGAATTACTCCTCTAGCGGAGGAAATTGTCGGTGACTACCAAGGAGGATTCCGTCCAAATCGGTCAGTCACTGATCAAGTTTTTTCGCTGCGGATGATTCTTTCCAAGTACTACGAAACATCTCGCGATGTACACCAGGTATTCCTAGATTTCAAGCAAGCCTATGACTCGATCAATCGAGAGAGATTATGGTATGCGCTTGAATATTTAGGAATACCGAAAAAATATGTACATTTGTGTAAAATGACAGTAACGCAGTCACAATGCTGTGTCAAAGTTGAGAACAGGCTATCGAGAACTTTTGCAATCAATTCCGGTGTTCGACAAGGAGATGCGCTGTCCCCGATACTTTTTAATCTCATGTTGGAATACATCCTTCGTAAAAGTGAAACACCTCAGGACAACATCTTATTCCGACAATCCAATCAACTTCTTGCTTATGCAGATGATATCTGTGTGATTGGATTAAATGGCAACGGAGTGAAAGAGATACTTGATCCACTGGAACAGTGTTCAGCTTCTGTTGGTCTCAAAATCAACGAGTCAAAAACCAAATATCTAATCTCGGGTTTTAGAGACCAAGACGCAATTGATTTCAGTAGTGGTAACCACACGTTTGAAGGAGTGATGAGATTCAAGTATCTTGGATCTCTCATCACTCACGATAATAGTGTGGGAGAGGATATCAAGGTCCGCCTTGCCGCTGGCAATCGGGCTTTGTACCCTCTACGTCCGCTGCTGAAATCTAAATATCTTGCAAATACGGATAAGCTGAAACTGTACAGAGTGTTGATCCGACCCGTTGTCATGTATGGATGTGAGAGTTGGACCTTGACGGATGAGTACGAAAGATGGCTTCTAACATTCGAGAGAAGAATCATGCGTGTGATATATGGTCCAAAACGCGACGTCGATGGCACTTACCGAGTTCTTTTCAATCACGAGATCAGGAATTTAATGCAAATTCCTGATATCGTGCATGAAATTAAAGGACAGCGAGTACGCTGGCTCGGACACGTTCTGCGTGCTGATCCGAACCGAATGATACAGCGAACCTTTAAGGGAGAACCGCCTTTCGGTAGGCGAAGAGGTCGCTGTCGGCGACGATGGCTCCACGGCGTAGAGAGCGATCTGGCATCTTCAAACTGCCTACAACGGTTTGAAGAGCTGGCTCGTGATCGAAACCGATGGAGTCAGATTGTTGACACGGTACGGGCCAATAATGGCCTGTAAAAACCGTAAAAAAAAAAAAAAAAAAAAAAAAAAAAAAAAAAAAAAAAAAAAAAAAAAATATATATATATATATATATATATATATATATATACCGCGTAGTTAACCACTCAACCCTTCACCATTATGTGTTTTAGTGCATTGGATAATAGGTTTATTCGTTATAATATATATTTAATCTGTATGTGTATGTGGGTTGAACCGTCGGCCTTTAGTGGCATTGAGTTCTGGAATTATTTCCGCCTAATTATTCATTATTATTATATATTAACCCAGTTTAGTTCACTGAAATCACTTGAAAAGCACCAAGAGCTGATCTCATACTGCATAGTCGATGAAAACTGCAGGAAGTAAAACTAAAAAATGTACGGAGGCATATGGCTGCGAGTAATGAAGATGGATATAGTTAGATCACACTTGTTATTGCCCTCTATATTACCATAACATTCTTATCTATATCGATTTGTTTACTTGCTGATTGCTTTAGACTGCTCTCAAAGTAAGTAAATCAAATCGTTTTACTTGCAAAAGGTAACTTTCGATAATCGTCTTTCGCAGTTTTCAACCACTGACACTGCCAGATGACTGCACACTACTAAACAAACAAAATATTACATTTAGATATTTTTAGTATCTTATTAATGGTTAACCTTGAAATGATAAGGAATGTATGATTGTGGAAATAATTTTGATGAATAATACGGTTGCCAAACCCTATTCAGTATTCATGATTTTGCGATGCATACTTATAAAACATTTTTGTTGTATTACAATAAAAAAGCCAGGATAAGTACCGCAGCTTGCGGTAATGTAAACGTGGAAGATTGTATCAGGAGTTGGGGTCACACTATGAAAGAAATGATCAGTTTGACTTATGAGCACTGAGTAGCTTGAACTCAAAATTACTAAGCACAAGAGGTTTCTTTGATTTTATCGACCATGTGTAACAACTTGCGAGGCATGAGTGGACAACAAGGTAACCTTGTGGTCGAAGTAATTCCGTTTGTCACCGAATTTCGAATTTCTACTATTTAGAGCTTTGGCGTGGTCATGTTATAGTCGGCTCAAGCTCAGGGATTGGGGTGGGGTTGGCCAAAGTTAAATAGCAGCTTGCTAGACCACATTTTATTTTGTACGACAACTTGACGAATGTGAAGATTAAAAAGCTCACCGACACATGGATACGTTACCTACCTTTACCTCCTCATAATTCACTTAATCCATCATATTTGACTATAATAATATGTACGATAAATAAAAAAAATAGTAAATGTAATTTTAAAATATGAAAACAATTATTAAAGCACAACAACAAAAAAAGTTTAAGTTTTGTTTTTGTTTTTAAGTCCGCATCCTAGAACAAGGAAACGAAATTCATCAATATTGATAGGCGTAGATAACTTTTCTGAATTTCTACTTACTAAAGCTTTTACTGCTGATGAAGTAATGCGATTTCTAGAAGACCAAATATTCCTGATGTTCGGGGTACCTGAGATATTGGTTACTGATATTGGGCCACAATTCAGCTCACATCTAGTTAAATTACTTTGTAATAAATATGGATTGAATGACGTGTTATTCTCCACATTATGTTGTGTTTGGACAACACCCTGTTTTATACGGATCAGTCTACACACTACTTAAGGAATCCTATGCAGTCACAGGCAATGCTTTTTCATCATAAGAAAAACCTGAAATTCTACATAATACTTATCTAAAGATACAACAACGACTTGCTCAAGCAGCTGAAAAAAATCCACGGTCTAATTTACGTTATCGACACCCAACTCTTTCACTTGGTCAGAAAATGTTTGTAAGAAACTTTGGTCAAAGTAAAGCCGCTGAGTAAAGCTTGCCGGTTGTAGCTTAATGGTTAAGAGAGTTTCTCATCACTCCGCGGTCGCGAGTTCGATTCTCGCCGTTGACCAAAACATTGACATGCAACCGGATGACATAAAAAAACGAGTTTGTGTGTAAAAACATTCGTTGGGCTGACCACCTACAATGTGCACCAATGGCAGTCATCAAAGTCTTAGAATGGTTAAATTCAGAACACTACACCAATACGTGGCTCATTTTAAAGTCTTTTAGCACTTTGATGCCTCTTTGAAAAGGTTCCGATCAAACGAATGATTGTCTTTAGGGTTTCCAAATGATTATCCGAATATCGAATACTTACGCATAAAATAATTCGGATAATCTGAATATCCGGATAATAACAAAAATTATACTGTAATTATACTCGATAACTTTACGAATTCCATCTTTAGGGTCTTGATCGATTGTGGAGCATTAGCAAAAAGCTTATCTTCAACGTGGCCCCAAAGAAAGATTAAATGTGATAATTTACAAAATCTCAGTGGCCAATTACGATAACTTCGAGAAATAACTAGATCTGGAAACTTTTTTTGCAAAATCGTCATTGTTTTGTAGCTTGCATGGCACGTTCGCGCCGTATTGCTGAAAATAATATCGTCCACATCAATATCTTCCAATTCTGGCCATAAAAAAACATTAATAATACATAGCTCGGTAGCGAAATTCATTTATCGTAACAGGTGCACCAGCATCTTTTTGAGAAAGTAACGTCAAATACCACCGCCAGCCCAAAACCGCACCAAACAGTGACACGTTGAGGATGGAGAGGCTTTTCAACAACCATTGGATTTTCTGAGCCCCAAATGAGACCATTCTGCTTACTAACGTATAGCCTATACGATGTAAAAAAGCGCATTTCATTACTGAATATGATTTTTCCATGTAAATCCGGATCATTCGGATTGAAGCATTTGAAGGAACCAATGTGCAAAGGTACGACGCTTATGGTTGACCGGCTTAAGATCCATTGAATAGTCCACTTGAATAGTCTTAAGACCTAAGTCTTTATGCAAAATACATGAAATTTTCGAAGATTAAACAAACGTTTATTACAATTCCAAAGATCGACGATAAATCAACAAACCTGGGTTTGCTTCAGCACTTTAGACTACAGCAGCAATATTCTCAGTTGTCCTTGAGCGACGCACTCGGTTTCGATTTTTCTGATCACTTACTTTTCCAACAGCTCACATTTTTCCACCAGTTTCCATATTGCTACCCGAGAAAATGCTTCACGACATCCAAAAAGTGCTTTAGTTTTGCGAACTGTGACGATGCTTCAAAAGCGACACTGAATTTTTACTTGGTTCCTTTACAGCTGTTTCGATGGGCATATCAAGCATCTGTTTTAAAATGGATTCTCTCCGTTATTTTGGATTGACCCAATTCATCTATAGTTCTATTTACTATCGTATTTTGATATGAAACATCAGCAATGATTTACTCTCTTGTTCATTAACATATCTTTGTACATTATTATTTTTTACCGAAGAGAATTCAATCAGTATAATAATTTTCCTGAGATTTTCTCTTCTTGTTGGAAGATTGTGCTAGCATCTTCAAAACTATTTACATTCATAAAATTTAAAATATTTTCTAAGTAAAAGTAAATGTAAAAACAAAATACATCCGAATAATTATGTTAAAATATACGAATATTCGAATAGTCAAAATTGGCCGAATAATCGAAGATTGGATATCCGGATTGGAAACCCTAATTGTCTTGCACCACATGAGTGATCTTATTTATGATTTCCAGTTCTTTATTCAGTTAATGCAGTCCCAAACAGCCTAGATGTTCAATTTAAGTGCTTTAAAGCTGCTTGGCTGATCTTTAAAATAAAGATTTTTGGAATATTACGGACTTAGCTCAAATCAGGACTTAGCTTATCACATATCTCTATCACATGCATTTCTGCTTTAAACACAGTGGCATTCATCCCCAGATATTGAGAAATGACCAAGCCACGTTCAGAGTTTTAATTCTGTTTTTGACCAGTCCGTATGCGATACCATAGATGTCTAATACAATTAAGAGTTAAGACTCTCTTCATTTCCACTCACTTTGGTCGGAAAATATCACATTACAATGCTTATAGTATTTTATTTTGATCGGCATAAAGTCAGAAAACATCCCAGTAGGTCTTGAACTTCCACCAAAATTTTAAGATGAACCACTCAATATCCGTTT
Organism: Tipula lateralis; assembly: GCA_963932295.1. Classification (NCBI taxonomy): domain Eukaryota; kingdom Metazoa; phylum Arthropoda; class Insecta; order Diptera; family Tipulidae; genus Tipula; species Tipula lateralis. The sequence goes on from OZ010737.1 coordinate 70,510,902, forward strand.
ACTCAGTCATCTCAGGCATTGGCCAGTATATCAAGTATATCAGTATATCAGGTAATTGTATGTCTGATAACAGTTATTTATGTTAATAAGATCATCAGTGGTGTCAATCTACAAGTACTAACATAAGGCTTGAAATAGGCTTCGAAAGTACTTGTCACTTTATTATAGACAATAGTAGTATGATGCTTCCAAGTCAGGCTCTTAAGCATGTAATGAATTATTTTGAAGTATTTTGCTGTGTGGCATCACATTCTGCTGCACTACTGTACCAATGGAATCATAAGAGGTGTTATCAAAAGATTGATCTTAGAAAATAAACTCCTTAAGAATTTATTTTGTATAATGCTGCAGGAAACCAGGAAGGAGGACTAAACAAATAATATGGTGTTAAAGTATTTCACGATTACTTAGTAAAGACACAAGTCAACATACACCCACGGAAGTGGATTCGAATGGTAACGAAAGCAAAACCCATAAAGTAACGCAAACCAAAATTGAAAGTAAACCAATTCTTAGAAATCATTATTTCCAGTGTAATTAGAAGATTATTATAGGAAATTGAAAACCAAAATAAAAATAACCACAATTAAATTTAATGTTACCCACAAAAAATAAATTACAAAAATAAAATTAAAAAATTAAGACATAAATATTTTGGTGCTGTGTTCGTTGTTCCTCTCTCGCCTAATAAAACAAAATTAAATTATCTAATTAAATCCCTTAATCAAGGTATATAAATTTTCATTTTCGCAAACCACCATAAAATTTTAATTTTCATTCATGTTGGATTTTGACTACAAACACATATACGAGTATAAACATGTAAATACCGCGAACATGTATTGCGAGTAGCCGAATGAGTATTTAGCTCGAATCCTTAATGGAAAATAAAATGAAGTAGTATAGGGCATAATCGTGTATCCAAATCAAACAAACCTTAAATCCGTAATTAAAAAGTAAAATAAAATACAAGGAAAGCGGAAATTTTCCAACAAAACTGAAAATAACAAACAAATTAACCAAAAACCATTAAAACCAATTAGTGCTCTATGTATGTGTGCTACTGTGTTTATGTATAGACGCGTTAATTTTATTCGAATAATTTTCCGTTTTATATAAATTTCATTTTCGGACACAACAACAACATTAACACAAATAATAGCCTACAAATTATTAGTATTTTTTTTATTGAGGAGGCTTTTTTGGAAGTGGAAAACACGAAAAACCAAATAAATGGAAAATAACAAGAATCTATTCTACAACAAGATTAATGATTAAGTTAAATTATCCGCATCAACCAAATAAATAAAAGATAACCGAAATAACAACCGAGGGACGACTTATTATTATAGGAGATGACGACGACGACGATGACAACGACATACCAAATCATTATGTAGATTGAAATTAGTTAATGTTGTGGGAACGAGTTTAGCGAACGTTTAAATTATGCAGCTGTGCCACAATGGAGTAATTTGGTAAATTTGTAAGTAAACAACAATGTAAATTTATAATTTTGAAAAATTAATTTTTTTTTTTTGTATTTTGATTGGGTCGCGGTAAATTAAAGCGTTAACCGCGTATAAATTTTGTAAACAAATCATTCATGGTAAATAGCAAAATAGATTTAGTGGAAAAAAGTAGTTTGTAAATTAGTCACTATGGCTACTCTTAATTCAGTTAACCCAACCGAAGTGCTATGTGACTGAAACCATTGTGAAATTTGTAATTAGCTGGACTTGCATATGTCTTCTTGGACAAATGTTTGAAAATGAAGGGTCATCCAAAAAACGCGCCTACATGTTTCTTTTAAATAAAACAAACTATTTGCAATTTTTTCAAGCTGTTTTTTTTATTAAAAGTATGATCCATTACAATTATACGTGGAATAGAATATCATTCAAGTGTCCACCACGACTGCGTCTGCAGGCATCAATCCGAATATCGAAATGTTCAATGACTTTCCGACATGTTGCTGGTGTTATTTCACGAATTGCAACTTGAATGTTGTTCTTTAGATCATTAATTGTTTGTGGCTTGTTAGCATACACTCGACTTTTCAAAAAACCCCACAAAAAAAATCTAATGGTGTTAGATCACATAACCTTGGAGGCCAATTGAAATCTGAATTTCGTGAAATTACACGTTGAGGAAATTTTGATTGCAAAAACGTAATGTTTGGTCGAGTTGTGTGACATGTAGCACCGTCTTGCTGGAAATAGACGTCAGACACATCAATATGACTCAACTTTTTGGTCTTCCACTTTTTGGTTTATCAGTAACACAACCAGTTTCATCGAATTTTTTCACTAATCTTTGAATTGAAGATTGATTTGGCCGATTATTTACACCAAAAAATCACGAATTTTGCGATGGGTATTTTTCAAAGAACGCCCATTTTCATAATAAGTTTTAATGATGTAAACGCGTTGTTGCAATGTGTACCTGTCCATGGTTAAAACTGTACTACCTTCTAATAAAACAAAATGGCTTATGTCATTTGAAAAGATGTCACGTGTAAAAATTATATACTGCGGACATCTAGGCGTCACATTTGGATGACCCTTTAGTTCCAAACGACCAATTTAAGGTCAGTGCACTGAATAATAATGTTTGGAAAGTGAATGCAGTTAATCTAACAAAGTATTAATGCAATTACTACTCAAAATACCGAATGGTTCATGTATGAAAACAAAACAGAGCAATAAATCAAAGGCATGGCCAGAGAGCTACATCATACATGCCCAACTGAAGAAATAATTAAGGAACTTAGTCAGAAAGGATTCAAATTCATAAATGTTGTATAAACATTCTAAAGAAAAACGTTACTAAAAACTCAAAATCGTTTTTACCCTTTTCATGCTAACATTTGACAACACTGAGAGCATTGATAAGGTAAATGGAATCAAAGCAATCCTTAATATGAAAGTCAAAATTGAGACATTAAAAATGAACAGCAGTTGATTGACACAATGTCACAACAGTCAGGCATATAACCACACACGAAAATACTGAAATAGGGAGCTTAGATGCGTAAAGTAGGCTGGGAAACATCCGTCAAAATAATGCAACAAAAGTAGAAGCAAACCAGTGAAATGTATACACTATGGGAAGCACCACCCTGCAAATTACAGAAGCTGTGAGGTAGCCAAACAGCTGCAAGGAATGAGAAACAATAAAAGAAATAAAACCGAAACTCTTAATTCTCAACCTATAATGCCAACCTATCCAAATCAAATCCTTCTAAATAGTAAGAAAGTAAGAGAAGGCACGACATATGCCCAAATGGATAGCCAAAAGGAAAATATCAAGAAAGCACCCAGTTAGGAAAATCATGTCCTGCAAGAAGTACTGCAGGAGCTAACCACTATAAATTCTCATCTGCCGGCGCAAGATCATAGACTAGAATCTATGAGTGAGCTACTTTAACAACAAGAACAAAGACTAGGAACTATTCAAAATACATCGATGGCAAAATAAATAAATTACGCAAGGTAAAACAGGAGAAATCATTGACAACCTTAATTCTTGACACACTTAAGAATTGCTACCTGGAATGAAAATGGTTAAACACAAAAAATTGATATATGGTATGCCTAATCTCAGAAAGTCACTCTTCTAGAATCTCGTATTTCAAAATACGTGGATACCAGTGCTATCAAGCTCTGCATCCAGCAAAAAGAGCTAGACGCGGGATTACTTAGTAGTCAAAAATGAAGAATGACTATCAACGTAAGTTTAAGACAGTAAGTTCCACGGCAATAAGGAAAGCAAACTCTCCAAGACTAACAAATAACAAAACAAACTGGGAATACCTTCGAAAACTAGTCAAAGTAAGCGTCAATCTACAGGTGCCGATCTCGAACGGTTATATGATGGAACTTTCATTCAAAGCAAAATTTCATTGAAAGTATACAGAAAGCGGCATGGAGAAGTACTTCCATCCAGCAAGGTATATTACAGAAAAGTATAAGTCACCCAGTTGAAGTGAGAGATTTGGTTAACGAAAAAAGACGAACTCGCAAGACTTGACAGAGAACTAGAGTCTCTGAAGATAAAACAATCCTAATCTGTTTGTGCAACAAACTTAAACTGCTTATAAAAGAGATTAACAATGAGTGAGTAGCTAGCTTTTTAATAACCTGACAGGTAAGTTTGACACAAACTAAACGTTGTTGAAGGCCACTAAAGGTCTTTAAGAACCTTAACTACAAGTGCCATCCATAAAAATGGTTGATGGAACCTATTCCCGCAATGGTAAACAAACAGCTGATCTGTTTGCCGAACACCTGGACATTACCTTCAAACCATCAACTGGGCAGACAGAGAATGAATGTTTAACACCGGTAAGCATAAAAGACGAGGTACTTGTTCTACCAGTCACTGGGAAGCATTCAAACAAGAAGTAAAAAAATTTAAAGATAATAAAGCTCCTGGATACGACCTGATAACAGCGAAAATAATAAAAGCACTACCATAAAAAGCACTACGGAAATTACAGCTCATAATCAATGCTGTCTTTAATAAAACAATGTTATGGTCCGAGTCAGTGGAAAGTAGCGGAAATCATAATAATTCCTAAGCCTAAAAAGCCATTAAATGACAAAACAGCATACAGGCCAAGCTCTTTATTATTTTCAAAAGATTAATTTCAAGAGACTAAAGCCAATTATAGAGAATAGAAAACTTATACCACCACATCAATTTGGGTTTCGAGAAGACCACGCAACAATAGAACAGGTACATAGCATCACTGATACGATAGAAGAGGCGCTGGAAGAGAAGAAGGTATGTTCAGCAGTATTCCTAGACGTAGCTCAAGCATTTGATAAGGTTTGGCACCATGGTCTGGAATTTAATCTTCAACAAGATCCAACAAAACAATATTTTGAATTGCTAAAGTCTTACATAAATGACCGTTACTTTCTGGTGAGAAAGGAAGAATAGTACTCATCAGTGTTGGCTTGTCGACCGTGTAACAATTCTGCGGAGATTTTTCACTAGCAGTCGGAATCGAACGAAATGTAAACAAAATGGTAAGTAGCGCCTTGTCTCTTTGTAACCCATCTATCACTAGTTTCTTGATCAACATTTTAAACGTACGAACATACCGATCAGCTTCCCCATTCGATGATGGATGTAAAGGGGTGAATTTGAGATGTTCGATGCCGTTTCAGGTACCATACGTATGGAACTCTTCTGACACAGATGATGTTCCATTATCACTCACTTAAACATTAGGCAATCCTTCCGCGGTAAAGATGGCTTGTAATGTTAAAATAGTGCTCAAACTTGCGATTAAACTCATTCGTACACGTAGGGCTATTTTGAACGATAATCTACACACCTTAAATTGCACCCACACACCTTGAAGTGGTCCTGAGATAACAACTCGTAATAACTCCGCCTGTAACAATATTATAACACGATCAGAGCTTAATGGGTTTTTCTCACCTGATAGGTAACTATCGTTTCCCATTGTTTTGGTAAAAAGTTAGGCCATCCTGTCTTAATGAATTGAGACACTATGCACAGTTGCCAATCTCTTTTTGTCTCGCTGAGTGTAATTTCAAAGTCTATGGGAATATTACAAATTTCCTTATCACACGCCTTTTCGATTTGCAAACATGTCTTCTTTTTATCAAAATTCCGATCTGGACCAATTGATAGAGGAGATAGTCTGCATTGCAATGTTTTGATGTTGCGGCCTGTAACGGATTGTTTAGTTATAATCCATTAACGTGATTGCCCATCATGGCAGTCTCTGGATACTTATAGCGGGAAAACATTTTCGGGATTTAAAAGGCTTTCTAACGGTTTATGATTCGTTGAAAGCTCAAAATGGCACCCGGAGAGGTTCTGACACTCAAAAATAATAAACAAAGTTTCTCTCTCTTCAGTTTCAATGGGATTTCTTCACTGTTAGAACACCGGTGAGACATCACAGCTGCCACATGCTGTATAAGATAGCAGAAAATTTTCAGCAGAAAAAATTATTTTTAAACTCACTACCAGGGGCACTACTATCGCTAAAGAGCATTTCTTCTGCTGTCATTTTTGTATAGCCAACAGAATTTTTCTGCCCATACATAAAAATCAGTTTTTTCACTGTGAGCTATGGATGGGGGGAATAATCCAACCAATATTTAATCGATGGAGAATATTCACATAAACTTGCTTCAGTGCTTTTCGCGATTAACTTTTATGAATCACTTTGAAGTCTCCACAAAGTCGAACAGATAAATCTGATTTTGTAACGGCGACGATCGGAACTAGCCATTGACTTTATTGCACTGACTTCAATACTACCTATCACCGTCTAACCGCTCGATTTTGGTTTTCATTGCTGTCATTTGTGAATATGGAACTATCGGCTTTCAAAAAATTATGAAACTGCGCCCTTAAGAATAAAAATTTACTATACGATTGGCACATACCTTTAACGAGATCTCTTTAATACATACTTCATCCAAAATGTTTCGAGAAAGTTTTAACTAAGGGCAGTTTAGAAGAATACCTGAAGCTTGGATATCAATGACATGTTGCATTAATTTACAACGAGCAAATCAGTTCAAGAACAATAATTATGTTTATCAAGTTCTCCCATGCATCATATCTTCTTTCACAAATAGATGGTGCTAGTGATAAATGCAGTTCAGATTTATATCAGAATTTGTGTTTTGTTCATAGCGTAGACAGTTTTTAACGATAACCCGTTGTAATACCAGAACATACCGGAACGCAAAATTATAAACAGCATTTGCGGAAATCTTTACTTTTAGCTTCAACTTTTCAAAAATAAAGTTAAAGCACGTCATTTGCTTGGTAAGGCTAACGTCAAACATGCAACATGAAAAATTACCTGTGAAGATTGGTTTAACCGCTTCAGGGCAATTTCGGCATTAAGGATAAAAAGCTGCAAACGTTTTTAGATGAAGATGATACCCAAAATTAAGAACAACTTCCAGAAGCATTAAACATGATGACGCTGGATTCTGAGTTGACTGAGAGGCAGATGAAAAGTGAAAGAGCCATTTCCGAAATTTTGCTTTCACGGTATGAAAGAAAGAACTTTCTGAAGAAAGTGTAAGTTGGTTGGATGAATGGTTTCAGTCCACAGACGCGTCGTTTCATTGTGGTGGTATTCATGTATGGCCGCATGAAAATGGCGAGGACAATATATTGAGTAAACCATTTTTTATATTTCTATTGTAAATTTCCAATTTTTATTTAGTTGCGAAGCAGTTAGTTTGAAAACTTCTCAATTCAACTTTCATTGGAAAGTCGGGTGAACACAACTTTTTATAATTTTGATGTACACTCGTTTCAATTTATATTAACAAATTACATTAAAAACTTCACACCGGTCGACTTTCATCATGTGCGAAACTGCTACAGGCTCAAATAATCGAAAACACATAGTCTAGAACTACTAGAATGGGGAGATATGCCCAAATGCAATATTACAAACTTCACAAATTATTTAATCGATAAGGTAGAAAGATGGGATGAGGAGGAGGTATAAGTATTAGTTCAGGGTGTTGATATGGGGGGGTTAGTAATAAACAGTAAATATTTATTATTGTATGATATTAAAATTGAAAATTTTTGATGTCACAAACAATATATTTTTGCATTTTTATGATTTCGATTTAATTTTTTTTTTGACGTTTTGAGGCAAATGAATAAATAATTTAATAATTTATTCTCTACAGTTGTTTTATTATGTAAATGCTACACATATGTACGTAACACATATATATGTAAATAGAGAATAGTTTTCGATAATAACTGGAACCGCATGATAGAATTTTATGAGTTAGCTTTGTTGTTAGCGCTATGTTGTATAAAAAATAATGTCAAATCAATATAGTTTTTTGCCCTATTGTTCTGTCGCAGTAATTTACACGGGTTATATGATTTATTATTTAAATTTATTTTTGTGATATTTTGATTTCATGTATATAGGGGTGAAATAAATTATTTTCTCTAACAGTTGAATCTGATAAGTTTTAATCTGCGTTCGAGACCAGTCATCAAGTCAATAACATTACCTTTTCGATTAGTGAATGGCCAAAGTCGATGAAAACTTTTATATTATAAGAACATCAATTGACAGATGATTATTAAGATTCGTGCCAAAAACAAGAAGAACAACCACTTAGACGTAACTCAACTTCGTTTAAAATGATTGGGAACGAATCCGATGAAGTTGTATTATTATGCAATTATATAGCCCCTGATAATAAGAACTGGATCCATTATAATAATTCAAAGAAGTCATGGGAACCACCTGGCTATTTTCAACATTGACATGGAAAACTTCATGATATATTGGTATGAATTTGGTGAGATTAACTTGGTGTCGTGTATTATGAATTATTAAATATGAACGAAACAATTACTGGGGCTCTTTACCGAATACGATGAGATTATCCGATCACTCAAGGAAAAACGCTTCCACTACTACACCACAAGACACGGCAACATTATTCTCTTGCATGCATACGAATGCATTACGAACCGGTCATTTTTTTTCGGATTTTACAGGCCAATATTTCCCCGTACCTTGTCAACAATCTGACTCCATCACGATCCAGATCGTCATACTGTTGCAAGCAGTTGGAAGAAGCCAGATCGCTTTCTACGCCGTGGAGCCATCGTCGCCGACAGCGACCTCTTCGCCTGCCGAAAAGCGGTTCTCCCTTTGAAAACTGTTCCAGTGGATCAAGTATCTCTTTCACTCCGTTGCCATTTAATCCGATCACAAAGATATCATCTGCATAAGCAAGAAGTTGATTGGATTGTCGGAATAAGATATTGTTCTGAGGTGTTTCACTTTTACGAAGGATGTATTCCAACATGAGATTAAAAAGTATCGGGGACAGCGCATCTCCTTGTCGAACATCAGAAATAATTGCAAAAATTCACGATAGCCTGTTCTCAACTTTGACACAGCATTGTGACTGCATTACTGTCATTTTAAACAGATGAACATATTTTTTTGGTATTCCTAAATATTCAAGCGCATACCATAGCCTCTCTCGATTGATCAAGTCATAGCCTTGTTTGAAATCTAGGAATACCTGGTATACATCGCGAGATGTTTCATAGTACTTGGAAAGAATCATCCGTAGCGAAAAAACTTGATCAGTGACTGACCGATTTGGACGGAATCCTCCTTGGTAGTCACCGACAATTTCCTCCGCTAGAGGAGAAATTCTTCCCAAGATAATGTATGACAGTAACTTATATGCTGTGCAAAGGAGAGCTATACCGCGAAAATTCTAGCATTTCAAGCGATCACCCTTCTTGAAAATTGGGCATAACGCGGCCACTTTCCATTCTTCGGGCATAAATTCATTTCGCCATACCAATCGAACAAGGTCGAAAAGACAGTTCCACAAAGTTAGTCCTCCGAATATCAAGAGCTCTGAATTAAAGCAATCAACTCCTGGTGAACGATTTTTCTCTAATCTCTGCATGGCCATTATGAATTTCTCATAGGATGGATCCTCAATGAACAACCAACAAAATGGGTATTCAAATACAGTTTGTGATATATGTGGAACATTAAGTAGATCAGAGAAATGTTCACACCATGTATCGAGTACCGCATCGACGTTGACACAGAGGTTTCCATCCTGGTCCCGAAAGGCAGTTGACCGAGATCTTAAGGTATGGTGCAATTCGGCGATTCCTTTAAAGAAACCACGCGAATTGTGCTCATTGCTGAGTTGTTGTACTTTTAAGACCTTAGCCTTCCACCATTCGCGCTTCTTCTGTCTACATATGCGTTTAGCTGTCCTCCTAGCAAGAACTGCCTTGTTTTTCCTTGCAATTGTAAACCGAGTTTGCGCTTCATTGTGGGCTATATTGCGTTGCTAAACAGCAAGACAACACTCCTCATCAAACCAATCATTTTTGGGCTTAGTTTTCACTATACCAAAAGTATGCTGGGCAGCATCGACAACCGAGGTTTTCAATACATCCCAAACACTGTTCACATCATCAGATTGGTAATTGGATCGTAAAATGCTATTGCTGACAAGATCTTAATATTTGATATACGAACCGGTCATAATAACCTACTCAATTAAGAAGCTTTATTTCACCAGTTGTATTCATTAGAAATTGCCTCGTCTGACTACCCATAGCCTCGAGAGATAAAAAGGTCTTCCAATGTTATATTCGTACGCTGCTATAGAAAGATAACATTAGTTTACAACAATGGAAGGTTATGTTTTATTTGAAACATAGAGAGTTTTCCAATCAGACATTTCATTTTAATATTTAATAATAATGGTATGTTTTAAGAGAAATCATTCAATATTTATTTCATTGTGAAAAGGAAGTTATGCTATTAACATTTGAAAACGATATCAGCCAAATTGCTGCAACGGCTACGCTTACAGCACCATATTCTTTTTATGAAACTTTCAATGACCAATTCGCACATTTGCGACTGTATGTCCTCGATAACTTCACGAATTATATCTTTAAGATCTTGAATAGATTGTGGAGCATTGGCATAGATCTTATCTTTCACGTGGCCCGAAAGAAAAAGTCTAAAGGTGTTAAATCACAAGATCTCGTTGGAAAATTGTTATAAAAAATCATTAATCAGAGTTCGATATCGCAATCAATTCGCCGTAACACTTGCACCAGGCTTATTTTCAGAAACGGATGGTACAATCACATTGCAAGCACAAAAACCGCACCAATCAGTGACACATTGAGAATGGGAAGGCTTTTCAACAGTCATTCTTCGATTTTCTGAACCTCAAATACTACAAATCTGCTTTAAACGTGCCTCCGAGATGAAAATCGATCACATCACTGATTTGTTTTTTCGTTGAAAAGTCGAATCATTTTGATACATTTGATGGACCCAATCAGCGAAGATACGACGTTTATGTTGATCGAACGGCTTGAGTTATTGTGTTTACTGAATTTTAAAAGCCTTAAGATCGAAATATTTAGCAGATTACGCTGTAATGTCGTTTGTGGAATGTCTTATTCCAAAGATCCACGAACAATCAAACCTGGAGTTCAATATTCCACCAGTTTCACTATTGCTGGCCGCGGAAGTGCTTCAACAATTTCAATGCGTTGTTGAAGCATGTATCGTACCATTATTTGTAATGACGTAGATTTTAATTGTCAAAAGTTGATAGCTTCCAAATTGACAGCTGTCCAAATAGCAGGCTATCCAAAATGAACTTCTTATTAGAAAACACATTATATGTATGTAACATGTATGGTTTGCTCGAATATTATATCTTGATAATAAATAAGATATACCGGCATCATTTTACTTCGTTCAGGATTCTACCTCGTTCGATTTTCAGAGATTTACATCTCTCACCATAAGGACGAAGAAAACATTCGCCCATCACATTTTACGACGGTCAAACGCAATAATTTCCCAGATATAGAATATTAAGATGGAATTTTTAATGAATGAACACGAAAACAAAAATTTTCTAGCCAATATGCTGATACGCTAACAAGGTTGGTATGTGACTCTTACACATTATGTAAAGGGAAATTTTTTTTTAAATGCTCAGCGTGAATTAAACAACGAAAATATTTGGCACCTGTGGTGTTTAAGAATAAAACGTAGATTCCAGGTTTAATATTGCAGCACTGCGGGACCCCGAATGTGCTTTTTACCGAATTGGTTAAACAATTATTTATTTTAACAAACTACTTGCATTTCATAAGGAAAGATCGGAATTATTTTAATCGTGGTTGCTTGAGTCAAATACGTTGTAAAATTCAGTATAAGTGCCATCAAGTTAAGGATTAGTCTCAATCACTTCTATCGCACTTTAAGAAAATTCCATAACTGCAGACCAAAATAAATGTAGTCACAAACAATTAATTCGAATAATTTTGGAATTGCACACCATATGTACATACTATAATAGTAAGAGACATAATTCGTAATACCAGATTAGAAGATAGGATCATTGTGAGGATTTCTAAACAATTTTTAACTCTGAAACAATTTCAGAATAAATGATTCACTATTTGTTGATCATAGTAACCATGAATATGACAAGGAACACTTACGCCTGCTATAAAACAAAAAAAAATCATAGTAGCCATCGGTAGAATCATTTCATTTTCGCCAAAAAATGTTGAGTTGTATCATTTACGGTTATACTACTCTGAGGCTACATCTTTCGATACTTAAACACTTTAAATAATTGTGTGTTCCCAACGTTTCAAGAAGCAGCTAAGACACGTGGCCTTGTTAATGTAAGCATAACTATACTGTATTATTGCAAGCCATGTTCAACCTCTAAATGATTTTAAGAAAAATCTTCTAGAAGAGTTTATTCATCAAGGTATGACTTAAAATTAAGCTTAAGCTTATCGCGTATTTCAATTAAAAAGGCAGTGTAAGCAAGCAGGATTTGATTTATTCTTACTTTTACCGCTTCCTAATGCATCATAAATCTTAAATCAAAACATAATTTATTCTCCTATTATAACCACAACTGAAACTATAATCTGTGGGTCTTACTCAACAATGATCATAATGAGGAAGCGTCAATGATATTTTTGTCTTTACATAATCAAATTGCTCAAAAGTGTTTTTATTTAGATGGACCAGGTGGAAGTGGAAACACATTTTTAAACCGAGCTTTAATTCAAAAGCATGAAGAAAATAAAAATGTATTATGTGTTGCATGGACAGGATTGGCAGCAACTATTTTATCCAAAGGTATTCATTTTCCTTGCCTCTCAAAGTCTCAATATGACTGCCGTAAAATTTTCACTGCTTCAGGCAGTGTATGTTGCTTCACAGTGTCAAGTGCTATGCTTCAGGCATAGCACTTGAAACTGTGAAATTAAAAAGGTGGAAATTTAATGGCCTTATGAGCTCCTAGGATATTTTCGGAAAATGCTGTTAGAAGAGAAAATCATGCGTCAACTATAAATGCTATGCTGTTAAAAAGTCCCATTTGTGGCATCACTTCAAAGTATTAAGCTTAAGTACAAACATGACAGCAATAAGTCATTTATATTTCAGCAGTTGACTTTAAAACGTTGACTATGAGAATAATTTTGACACTATTCCAATTTCTTCAGGTTATATTTCCGATGATCCTATTACAGATATGCTTGGTTCATTTACTACAAATGATTTTGCATGTATATCAAAACGAGCAGTATCCAAAAAATAAGCATGTTCGATTAATTCTGTGGTCAAAAGGCAAAACAGCTTATTTCACTTTAAAACCATTTTCAAGACAGCGAAAATACTATTTTAATAAAAATTGTTTTCCGTTTTGAATTAATGTACAATACTGAAATAAGCTGTTTGCACACAGTTAATAATTTCGAGCTAGAAAAATTGCTTATTTTTTAAAGATTATTGTTTTGTAAAAATATAAAAAATGCCTTAAGTCGAGATAGGCTGTTTTGCCTTTTGACCACAGAATTAATGATATTATTCTTCAAAAAATTATTTCAAATGAAATATGTTATGCAATCGATTCAGTTAAGACCGATGGCGGCTTTGATGATGAAAACATGCAAGTTAATTTTCCAGTGGAATATCTTAGCTCAATAAATCCATCAGGATTACCACCATATTACCTTAAATTAAAAAAGGGTTGTAAAATTATGTTGCTGCGAAATCTTGGAATAAAAGATGGATTATGCAATGGAACACGTTAGTGGTTCTTGATTTAAGCGCCAACTGTTTAACAGTAGAAATAATTACCGGATCACGTCCAGGGACCAATACCTTTTATTCCTCTTCATACAATCACAATAAATAAATCGCAAGCGTTATTGTTACGTTATCTGGAATGATGCAGTAAAAACTCGCGGATGGTACACACCTGATGATATCATGTAAATTAAGTTCCCAAGAATCAGTACATATCGTCGACATTAGTTGTAGGTTAACGATTGCCACAAACCACTCACTAATTAATAATATTACACAAAGAATTTCATATTGTGAAATTGAGAATTGAGATCCATCAGCATTTTCAATTCCATGTCTAATGCTTTACAAACTAGATCTACTCCCATCAACGGCCACCAAGTTTCAATAGTATACATAACAATGTAAAGATTCATTTATAATGTGTTTATGTTAATTCTAAATTGTATTGTTTGGTTAATTGCTTGAGCATGAATAAATAAATATTTTGAAAATTTGGCGCCGATCAATAATCTGTTTAAATTTAAAAGGTGCGACTCCATCTAATTCACACTCTTTTATTCATGATAACCACCCTCAACCGTCTTTGGAACAAGAAAAGACTGTATATTATCCACCCATAAGAATTGTTTCTTTATTTTTGATTAAAAAATACAAATTTTATAATTAATATTTTGTTGTTAATTTCGTATTTAAAAAAATTCGTGTACCAATAAGCCATAGTAAGATTATTACTAATTGATATTATTATGATAGAATATGAAACCATTTAAGAAAATTAATTTGTAAAATTTTGTTCATGAAAACACGAAAGTGAAATTTATAATTACCGATACATAATACCAAAATTAATTATATAACCCTTTTACGTAAAGAAAATATATAAGAAATAATTATGGACTGAGTAAAAAAATTAATGAAAAAGCTTAATATCATAATAAGATATGCAGAGTGATTACAGCAGTATACAAATCAATGATAGTCCAAAAATGAATGATTCTTATATAATTCTTGTGAAAAATAATACGCCTTGATTGAAAGAATTCTGAATTTATCTAATAGGGTTGATAAAAGATTTGTCTTATCGTCAGGGCCGCAATTACGGAAAGGCACGCTAGGCACGTGCCTAGGGCCCGTAAATTTTAGGGGCCCGGCCTCGGATGTTTAATTTAATTTTTTAATATTTTTTGCAAATTTCTTTATATACCAACAATTTGTATTTGTTCACGTTTCATATCCACAACATGATAAATTTTATAATTACAAATTTTGGTTAGGTGACTTTATTCGCCCTACTAAAAAGTTTTCCTGTTCATTGGTGAAAGTTGTTGAGTGGTAGGAGTTAAAAATAAAATCTAGTACTACAATTTATGTAAATCTATATCATAGTCTTGTTGAAATGTTGAATGAACAACTTATCGGTGAATTACCGAATACATATTTTTTTTCCTCTTTGGTGTTTATTTTGGTGTGTAGTGTTCATAAAATTTCTAAATAAAATCCAAGTTTTATTATAATTTATAACTATACAGGGCCTGTTAATTTGTACAGTGTTTCGAAAATCATTGGTTCTACTGTGAATTTAGATATTAATTTTAAATTAGTTGTAATTGTATCCATTTGCCATAAATATAATACAACACATGTTAATTAATAAAACTGTAAAGCAGGTAGGTTATATAGGTTAATATATCAAGACGTTTCCTGGATTATTTTTTAAACATTTACTTCACAATTTGACGCCCGTTATTAATATTATTTTCAATTTATTTATTTTTTTTTTGTTTTTTGACTTCTTTCTGAGTAGAATAGAATGTCATCGTATAAACATTTAAGCGGAAACGCAAAACGAAAATTAAAGGAAAGCCGCGATCGGCTGGAGAAAAAAATGAAAAACTCACTATCGGCATATGTCATTAAAACAAAAGAAGTGGATGTTATTCCATCGCAAATATTAGACAAAAATCAAGACAGTTTAACTGAAAATGTGGCAGAAGTTAATTGTGATTTGTTGCTTGAAACTGAATTGGTAGCCGAATCACAATCTAATAATGAACATTTAGTGGAAAACTAAGATGAGTTTTCACCCGATATTGCTCGATGGCCGGAAACTATAACAACAGCAATGCAGGATTATTTTATTAAAATCAAACCATCACCTGTTTTTGGGGACCTTAATTCATCTAAATTGGAGTGTGTCGAAGGAACGAGCCAAATAAACAGGAGTTTAAATATAAGTGCATTTACTCGCATCAACAAGAATGGCGAAAAATTTAAACGTGATTGGTTTGTGTATACACAGACTAATCAAAAAGCATACTGCTATGTATGCAAACTTTTCTCTAGAAAGAAAAGCAACATGACACAAGGCACATGTGATTGGAAAAACATTATACAGAAGCTATCGGAACATGAGAACTCATCGGAACATATGTCATCTATACGTTCTTTAGTTTCGAGGTCGAAGGAAGTGGGTCGCGTTGATTCATCTCTAATTAGAAATATTGACAGTGAACGACAATACTGGAGAGAAGTTTTAAAAAGAGTCGTGGCAACTATAAAATTCCTGGCATCCAATGCACTTGCTTTTCGCGGTAAAAATCAAAAATTCAATAAAGAGGACAGCGGAAACTACATAGGGGCGTTAAAGTTTTTATCAGAATTTGATCCATTTCTTCGAACACATATTGATAAACATGCCAACCTAGGAACGGGTCACACAAATTACTTGTCATCGACCATTTGTGATGAATTTATTAAATTAATGGGTGATAGGATCAGACAGGATATAATTAAAGAAATAATTGAAGCCAAATTTTTTTCTTTAATTATCGATTCCACACCAGACATTAGCCACATTGATCAGCTCACAGTAGTCATAAGGTATATCTTTCGAAGTGTAGTACATGAACGATTTCTATCTTTCATTCCTATACATTCACATTCTGGTAAAAACTTAGAGAATGTTATATTAAATTATTTAGAAAATCTAGGAATAGATATTAAGAACTGCCGTGGACAAGGCTATGATAACGCTTCCAATATGTCAGGTCGATATAATGGTCTGCAAAATCTGATTAAGCAACATAGTGCTTCAGCAGAATTTATTCCGTGTGCTAGTCATTCGTTAAATTTAATTGGTGTTGCTGCTGCTGAAAGTTCATTAGAAATAACTGAATTTTTTAATACAATTCAACAACTGTATGTTTTCTTTTCGGTGTCTACTAGCCGATGGAATGTTTTAGAAAAATTATTTAAGAACAAACACTTGTCAGTAAAACCACTTTCTAATACCAGATGGTCCGCACGAGCCGATGCTATCAAAGCTTTAAGTGAAAATTTTATTCAATATAAAGAAGCATTACAAATATTTGCTTTAGATTTCCTACAGAAATCAATAGTAAGAGTAGAAATTCTTCATAAAATGTGCGAGTTTGAATTTGTATTATTGATGTACATATGGGATACTATTTTGTTCCGAATTAATGCAGTAAGCCGTTCATTACAAACGAATTCTGGTTCATTATCAACCGCTATAACTTTATTTACATCACTAGCTGAATTTATTCAGAAACAACGTAATAATTTCGATGAATTTGAAGCCAAAGCTGCAAAAATAGCGCCAAAAGAGTACAAAAATGAAAAAAATAGAAAACGTAATAGAAAGTTGTTCTTTGATGAAAATTTAAATAATAATGTCGTACTTGAAGGCAGAGAATATTTCAAAGTAAATACTTTTTATATATTATGTGATAAATTAATTTTTGATATTAATCGCAGAAGTAATGTATATAAAAATATTTACAATAAATTCACACTTATGTTCGACTATAGTGAACAAAATTTTAAAGAGGAAATAAAGCATATTTCTGATACCTACGTTGATGATAAAAATATTCAAGAACTCGAAGGAGAACTTCAACATTTTAATTTAATTGCAAAATCAGAAAATTTAAATTCTGCTAATGAAAAATTAGAGTTTTTGCACAATCAGAAAATTGTATCTTCATTTCCGAATGTGGAAATAATTTTAAGGCTTTATTTAACTTTACCAATTAGCAACGCAGAGGGTGAACGTTCTTTTTCTGTACTTAAAATTATTAAAAATTATTTGCGAAGTACCATCCGAGGTGAAAAGCTGAATGATTTAGCTATTTTATATATTGAAAAAGATAAATTAAATATAATAAACTACGAAGATATGATCAATGAATTTACAGAGTCGAAAATAAGAAAACGCGTTTAAACTATTACGTAATTTACTATATAATTCTACAATAAATGTTCAAAATTAATTATGTATTTTCTTAAATTTTATTTTTAATATTACGGAATGGGCCCGGATTTCATGGTGTGCCTAGGGCCCGATCAAGTCTTAATGCGGCCCTGCTTATCGTAGCTATAAAAATCAGTCTATGACTCAAAATAAGTCAGGTTTGGCTGGCTATTGGACAATGCCCTCAAATTTTGCAAACAAGAGATTTTGAAAATTATTTCAAAATTGGTAGTGTACATTTACGAGGGGTGTAACAAAAGCTCACTTAGTTGACCAAAAAAAAATCGTCAACGTTTTTTCTCAATCTACTCTACATAATCCTATTCCTAAGTAATTTCAATGCTTTTATTATTTTATAGATTCACTTCTGAAAACCTACTTTATAATATTTCTTGGATGTATATTGGTCGTATATATTGGATATCAGATATATAAATTTGTGGTAGTGATGTAAAAAGTGCCAATACTCTTTTTTCCAAATTTTTTAAAACTTTTTGTTCGCAGTCTTCGATATACCGTTTTAAAGTAATCGTCTATCCAGGAGAATGGCAGCCATAATTTTTGATCGTGTGAAGTAAACTGACGACATTACTTTTGAGGCGTAACATTTACAGGTGGGTTTGCTCCTGTTGGACTCCGTACCATAGACTATTTGGCTTCCAGATCGTACTTATATAATCAAGATTCGTCACCATTAATGATTTGACAAAAACGGCTAGAATGCCCATTTTCAAATTTATTTAGGAAAAATTTAGCAAAATTCTCTCGAGCTTCTTTTTGCGCCTAATTTAAAATTCGTGGAACCGATCGACCAGATTTTTTAGTGTATTCCTTCATTTTCTAGTGATGATTAATTCGTATTCGCGATACCGCCATGGCAGTCAAGGCCAATTCGTCAGTAATAACCTCTTGTTGCAATTATAGATCATCGTCTAAAGTCACAGTCACGTCATCAATGGAAGATTTTGGTTGATCTTCTCGTAGTTCGGCGTCTACAGAAAAATGTCCTTTTTGGAATTGGAGATAGAATCGTTCGGTGGTGTATTTAGTCTGATGCATCCTCAGCTATTTTGGAATTTTAGGTTTTGAAAAAAATTCAAGAATGTGAATTAGTGGGACGACCATGTTGGAGTCTTGAAAACATGTCATTCTACAAACCTAACCCCACAAAGGATCTTAGTAAAGCTAAGACGGGCTACGGTCAATCCAAACTTTTGAACTTTTGACATTTTCATATCTATATTCTTCTCTAGTCGTATTTATCTATCTATACCGCTTCCAGACAAAAACCTATTGGGACTGGACAGCGATCTACAGAAGGGTATAATCCTAGCTGACCCTACTTTTGACACTCCTGGCCCTATTGACCTTTTTAATAGGAGCTGATGTATATGGAGAAATTATGTTGGAAGGAATAAAGAGGGATTTATACCATAAGTGTATAGCTCAAAGGTCAGAATTAGGATGGATCATATCTGGTCGCCTAACTCAAAACGACAGCACACCAATCACTCGATTATACAATCACGTTTCGTTAGCGGAACGAAACTTAACAACTGACGAAATCGAATGTGAAGAGCACTATAAATAACACATAAACGTTTAGAAAATGGACAATATGAGGTTCTGATTCCATTTAACAACAACAAATTCAAAGAAGTAAGAATATGAGAGTCTAAAGGAAAGGCAGCAGCTAGTTTGCTCCAGATGGAAAAGAGTTCAAATATGCTTCAATTTGAGCTAAAAGTGTTGAGAGTTCTTCAAAGGTTAATGTATGAGTTCCAATCACTTTGCGGAGGTGTTGTTTTGTTGACTTGACTCCGGCTTTCCATAATCCTCCGAAGTGGGGACTTATCGGGGGAACGAAATGCCACTCAGTTCCAATCTGAGCTATCTTACTTGTAATCGCGGCTTGCTGCTGTTTGGCTTTTCTTGGAAGTTGTTTGTCTGCTCCTACGAAGTTTGTCCCACAATTACTAAATATACTCAGGCATATCCCTCTTCTCGATATGAATCGACGGTATGCAGCTAGAAAGGAATCTATTGATAGGTCACTCACAAGTTCGAGATGAATTGCTGTTTAACAAATAAGATACCAGTAACCTGTTGTTGTTGAAGCGGTTTTGCAGAATCTCCCAAGCTGTATCGTAGTTGTCTCCAGTGGGTTCCAAATGGTTTAATAATTTTCCAGCTGATCCTCCCACGTGACTTTTAAGGTAATAATACAATTAACAACATTGTTGGAAGAAGAACAGGGTGAAGTGAAGCCACTGGAAATTCATCAACCACCAGTAGAAATCCCACATTTTCATGGAGACTACATGAAATGGGTAGGTTTTTCAGACACGTTCAAAAACGGTTAGTTCATAACAAAAACAAGCTAACCAAGTCACACAAAATAAACTTCCTTAAAAGTCACGTGGGAGGATCAACTGGAAAATTATTAAACTATTTGGAACCCACTGGAGACAACTACGATACAGCTTGAGAGATTCTGGAAAACCGCTTCAACAACAAGAGGTTACTGGTATCTAATCTGTTAAACACTTTATTGAATCAACACACCAGTAACACAGAATCCGCTGCTGCAATTAAAAGTCTACAAGATACAACAATTGAGTGCCTATACGCCATCAGGAATACAAGAATTAGAATTGAAACATGAAATCCTTTCATAATATTCATGTTATTGAAAAAATTAGACAACGAATCACGACGACTATACGAAAGCTCTTTAGAAAACCCAAGAAAATTTCAAGAAACAAGCCAATTTTTGAAATTCCTAGAAAAACGCTTCCAATCTTTGGAAACAATGGGTAACAACAAGTCAATACCAACTCAACAAGTGAAAATTCAACCACAACCACTTAAACATGCGTTCATAACCAAATTATATTTGCATATGTTGTCAGAAAGACCACAGAATCGATTCATGCCCACGTTTCAAAGATCTAAGCATCTCCGAAAGGAATCAGATGGTTATGCTGCATAATCTGTGCAGAAATTGTCTCAGCCAAAACCATACGACAGCCAGTTGTGCCAGTAAAATAAAATGTTTTACCTGCAAAGGAAGACACCACACATTTCTTCACGTCAAGAATCAGAGTCCAGAGATGCATATTGTGAAGCTAAATGTACCAACATTCGATAAAAATTGTGGCCAGGTACTTTTAGCAACAGCCTTGGTAAACGTACAGAACATTTACGGCAATTGCAACATATTACGGGCACTAATCGATCCAGGCTCACAGGCTACTTTCGTCACAGAACAAGCAGCACAACAACTAGGCCTCCCGAGAACAAGGGTTCTAACTGAAGTATAAAAGTGCCACACAATTTGAATAAAACAGAATAAAAGATAAAACCACGATAATAGACCCCACCCGAGGCAATCTACTTAATTATTAGTAATACAAGATTAAAGGCGATCTTTGATCTTGAATTATACAACGGGTTTAAATTATGAATTTATAGAGACAAATTTGAAGCTAAGGAAAATCTAAAAATCTAATCTATTCCACAGGTGTAAGTCAATCTAAGGATGATAATTTGTACAATAACTTTAATACTTTGATGAGGTTTAGCCCAAATAGTGCAGATCAACTAAAACCTCAAGGTCTTGTCACAAAATGGGATTTTGGGAGATGGTTACAAGACTTATGAAGTGAAATTTATTGAAGCGCCAAATCGATTTAAAACTCAGACAGCTTAAAATCGAATTGTAGAGATATAAAACTAGAGGGTTTTTATTGAAGATTTAGATGATTTAAATTTAGAAAACTATAGAAGAAAATGCATATACTACAAAAGTAGTTTTTTACGTGGATTGGGAGCGAATAAATCCATGGAAAGCAGCCGAGCAGTTCTTCTTTGTGCACCATACAAACCACTAACTCACATTCGTTTAGGAAAAATAACTCCTCCATTGGATATAATAATCGACGACTACTATAGAGGATTACGTCAAAATCGAGTTTGGTCGGTGGTGCAGACCTTTGTGAAGTTAGCCCAGAATTTCATCCCCGAAAATGAAAAAAATTGCATGTGGTAATACAGTTAGTAAAAGAATACTATCACGACATTACAATTCGATTATACATACTTTTAAAAATGTTAGATAAACAAACCAAATAAACAAATGTAACTAAACCATATCAATAACCAATCTATTATATGATAAAAAATTATGTGAAATATAAAATATACAGTTCGTTAAAAATAAAATCCTAACATTATTTATCATCTATCTTACATGTACAATCAAATATAAAATGTCCAAACGAAGGAAAATTTACTATACTGATAGTTTTTATATAACCAGCCCAGAAAAATTAACTATCATGATAGCTTTCATATACCTACTCAGCCTAAAAAGATTACTAAAACAATAAAAAAATAATCATTTGATTATTAATCATTTGCTATAGTCCCTCAAACATAGAAAACATTCGTTGAATGGACCAACTGATTATTGATTTGAGTTAAGAAAGGTTTGAACAAGTAATGTAATTTTTCCAGAATTTTTCTATGATGGGTTCTTGCGATATAGTCCCTCAAACATAGAATCATTCGTGGAGTTGTAGACATTAAATGACATCACATGGGTCGGTTTAGGGTCTTCCACGCGACCCGTGCCAACAAATTACCAGGCTGGAGGTACATTTAACAAAGCCCAGTCGCAAACGGAGCCCTTTGGATACCTTGAGACCTCCAGTTGTAAGTAGTCTCACCTGCGTAAACGGATCTCTGCGCAGGTCAGCCAAATATCTCTCCGAGACTCTCCAAAGGCTGGAAACCAAAAGAGAGAGCACAAACGGTTAAGATGGGGCTCCCTCAAAGCCGGGGACGAGTGGAACTCCAGAGAAATCAAGCGCTGCTGAAGGAAGTTTGACTTATGTCCACCAGTCGAAGCAGCGCTACCGGAATAGACGGTCGGTGTTTTGGATTTTGCACAGGTGGGCTGCAACTCCTGAAGGGCATCTCACGGCTGAGCAAAAATAATCCGTGGCATGGACCAAGGAAGCGACAACTAAGAGAGGGACCATGTGTCAAAAAGACAGTGGTCCCAGGATGAGCTAGAGCCCGTCGACAGGAAACGGGTCAAACTGCAAGCGGAAAAGAAAACTCTACAAGGTCTTGCCTTCTAACAAGGCCTAACCAAAATCCTTTAGTGACATTGTGAAGGAACGTGTGTTGCTAGCCGTCATAGACAGAAGTCATGAAGAAGGGAGCATCACCATGGGAAAATGGAGTTTGGTGAACAATGCACTAATTTCCGTTTTCCTAAAAATCCTGAGAGAAAATCCAGGACCTGCTCCATCGCATGCCGTGTCAAATCGACTTCATTGAAATCGACTTCATTTTCGGGTCGGTTAGTCTCAAAGTATAAAAACAGGGCGAGGCTGAAACCCGAGAGGCCGACAGTCCGTCCAAAACTGGGAGGGAGTTGCACAAGGAGGAGAGACAGCCCGACCACTGAAGCTTTCGGAGGTGATCACATATACCAGCTCAAACCTTTCTTAACTCAAATCAATAATCAGCTGGTCCGTCCAACGAATTGTTTCTATGTTTGAGGGACTATATCGCCAGAACCCATCATAGAAAAATTCTGGAAAAATTACATATACTTGTTCAAACCTTTAAACCTATAATTTTGACGGTTTCCAAATAAGTATTCATACATACAGAAATATGTATCTTGTTAATTGCAATATGAATACTGTTTGTGTTAATTTTGGTGTATACACAATACTGATATTATATGTTTTATACAGTCACTATAGCAATTAATCAAAGTTGTTAACTTATCGTGACAGTCATTTTTTGGGCTGAGGTTATCTAAGCTATCATGAGAGATAATTTTTCTGGGCTGAGTATATGAAAACTATCATGATAGTTGATTTTTTCGGGGCTGACAGTAAAAAGTGTCATGATAGTTGAGATTAGTGTTGCCATCGCTTTTTTCTGGGATGAATTCTGGGCTAACTTCACATACATGTGGTGCAGTCATGTCAGAAACATGAAACCCAGATTCGTTAGTTTTCGGACATGAGATTAAGAATCCGTTGGAACGCGTGGCTCTACTAAATGATGAATTTAAATTATGTATTATGAATTCCTAAACTATGCATTGCTGAAGTAGAGATGATCTCAGAAATTAGTGAGGTTTCTCATTAGATAAAAAGTCTGTGTTAAACTTTCAACTAGTTGATTAGCCAACCTGTCAATTGTTTGTGTTCGTACGCTCATTTATGTAAACCAACCGCAAGATGAAGACTCATTTTACAAAAATTTGGATAGTCAGATGTATATCTGAGCACGAAAACAGATTGGGCAACCCAATATGTTTATGCTAGGGCAACCGAAACTTCAAAAATAATGATGTACTTTCCGATAGCTCTTAGCCTTGAAAATATAAGATTTTGTCACCAATAGTATTTTGCGATCTAGTTAACAGTCTGATGAAGCGAACTCCATAATGAAGCATAAACTTAGTTGACAAACGCAAGAAAACATAACGCTGTCCAGCTATTCGGGCGGAACGGATTTGTAAACAGCAAAAGCATGTTAGATGGCTGAAATTTTTAAGAATTCAAACTACTCAGCCCAATTAGTATGGTTTCATTAAAGAAGTCACCGGATTACAAACAAAAACCTTAGAGTTCGGTCAACTACCATTTGCGATACTGCAACATGAAAATCTATGTATCAATATCGATGCAATACTCGATACATGTGCCACAAGCTGTAGTTACCTCTAATATAAACCGTAGAATATCCTTTATTCCATATGCAGATGATATCTATATGATTAAATGATGGACAAAGTGAACGCTTCCGTTCGTCTCGAAATAAATGAGAGACCAAGACGCAATTGATTTTTTGAAGTGCTAACCACCCGTTTGAAGGAATAATGATATTCAAGTAAACAGGCAACTGCCGCTGGCAACTCAGCTTTATATCTTCTACGCACACTTTCTGAAATCGTATATCTTGCAAATGTGGATAATTTTGACCCGTTGTCATATATAGATGTGAGGGTTGAACCTCCACGGATGTGTACTGGCTTCTACCTTTCCGAGAGAAGAATCATGTGATATAATATATGATTCAAAACGCGACTTTGATTTGTAATACAGTGCGTACAATGGAAGGACAGTGAATACAGTGGCTTGGACACGTTCTGCGTGTTTGATCAAGGGTGAATAGTGGAGTGATATTTTAAGGAGGAAGCGCTTTTAGGCAGGCGAAGAGATTGTTTTCGATTTCTATGGCTTTATGGTTTAGAGAGTGATCTGGCTGTTTACAACACTAGGAAAAACTTCTAACGATAAAGTCGATGAAATTGTTGCCACAATACGGTGACCTGTAAAACTGTTTTTTTTTTATTAATATTATGAAAAATCTGGTAATATAATCACAGGAATATCTAGAGCACATACAGCACATTTTACGTGACATTAAGTCCTTCGCACCTGCCAAGATCTAACTCTTGTTCAATACCGATAAAACCACAAATTATTCCAAACCATTACTTAACGTCTTAATAAATTTATTTCTTTATATGTGTAGCAAAGTTTGACTTTGACTGCATATTCATGCTTCCATAACAAAATCGTGTATAACTCATAAAAATTGCAAATACAATTTATGGGAATACTGAGTTGCAGATACAAACGTACGTACGTTTGCATAAAAATTGTATTAATAAAAATTTTTTATTCAAAACCGACGAGAAATAGTTTAAAATTTATTGCAATTAGTCTGATTCGAAAACCGCGTTCTTATCAAATTTACATGGTCTAGCTGGATTTTTATTACTCCTATCCTGTATTTTGTATAATATGCTTAACTGCTGATGGTCTCTATGCGCTAAATTTAATTCTACCTTTTCGGTGTTTTACTCTAGTTTTTTTTTTTTGGAAATTTATTATGAGGTTTTTTGTGTATATACACTCCAAGCAACACCCAGTATATACAAAAAAAAATTGTGTGGATTTTCATGTTTTTTTAAATTATGATACAGTTCATAAATATGATTTCGTTGTTGTTGTTTCACTAACTTTTATGTAAGGCTATATAGCGTTTTTATATTTCCATAACAAAATATCCACGCAACAGTGGTATAATATTTCAAGCTTTTATTTTGTATACTACTCGTATGTGGATTATTCTAGTTAATACATTTTTCCGACCAATTTCATCACTCATATATGTATATATGTGCATAAGTATGTATTAACAAATATTACAGCAGTCAGTCTGCTGATTTCATTTTATAAACTTTTTAAATCGATCGACCTGTTGAGCACAACAAGTAATTTGCCAGCCAAGAAACTATACAATAGTATAGCCATGCAATGTGCTCAAAGAACAGTATTTAGTTTACCGATTAGTCTATATGTGTTGAAATAAACGTTATGAATTCTATTTCTAATTATTCAACAGCATTGCATGCACACTGAAAACTTTATTTCGCACAAAAACTACTTTAAAAGTTTACTGATAAAATCAGAGAAATAAAATGTAATTTTCATTTCTACTTGGCAGTTGTAACAAACTATACATACATTTAACTTACTCGCCTATTTACTAAAGAGTGATCCAATAGGAGTTATTTTATTTCTAATTATTACCATATGAGGGTCCCTCATATGGTACATTGCAGGGTATTTTGAAGAAAAATCTTGGTTTGAAGGCATAAATAATACAACTTGTTCAAGAGTTGAAGCCGGTTGACTCTTCTTTTGCATCGTCGATTTGGTTTATGGGCCATTGGTACAGCTCCAAATTGATCCGTTTTTTTTCCTATCGAAAACTAATATTCAGCGATGAAGGCAATACTTTTAGCTGGATACGTAAAAAAAACAAAATTGTCGTATATTTGAACTGATGAACAGCCTGAACAGCTTTAAGAGCTTTCGATGCATCCTGAAAATGACATGGTTTGGTGTTGTTTATGGGCAAGAGGCATAACCTGTAAATCTTTAAAATGCGCAAACTGCAGAGCAATGATCAATAAATGTTCATTGCCAAAAATTCCAGATATTGGTGTAGCCGGCTTGTGGTTTCAACAGGATGGTGCAACGTGCCACATAGCAGCACTCAACCATCGATTTATTGAAAGAAAATCTTAATGAGAACATCATAACAAGTCAGGGACCCGCTAATTGGCTTCAAAGATCTTGTGATCTGACACCGTTAGATAATTTTTTATGGAGGCATCTGAAACCACTTTTTTACCATTTGTTGTTTTTTACGGATGCGGGTCGTCAGCCCAGCGATCCAACCAGAGTAAGTCCTACGAAAAGCTTTGGAAATTGTACGAAACATATATGCCCCCACCCACAGAGCCTAACGTCAGCAATCAAAAAAACGGTTACTTTCAAAACAACAAGGACTTTCCACATAAGTAGGCGAAAACCAGATTGAGGATTAGCACGTGGAACGTGTAGTCACTTAAAAAACCTGGCGCCCATCACAATAGTAACGATTAGAACTTACAGCACTTCAAGAAACTCGATTATCTAAAAGTGGAGACTATGTGACCCAAGGCTATACATTGTTACACAGTGGAGATGACCTCGGAAATCTTGGAGTTAGATTTCTCATCAACCCCAGGATAAACACTTATTTTACAATAATTTTAATAATCTGAAGGGCTCTATACCGCAACACGATATCAGATTGGTGATTGGTGATTTTAATGCTAGAGCTGCTAGAGATCCGACCGACTTATGCGATAAAATAGGTCCGTACTTCCGATACGAACTGCGATGGAAAATAGGGAAAGAAAGATGTAATTTAGCGATCAATCATGATCTCGAAGTGGTAAGTGCATTCTTTCGTCATAAACACATCCAGTTGGAAACATGGACACATACACGTAAAACATACCAAAGCCAAATTGACCATATGTTGATTTCCAAAGAGCAGGCTCGGGTTGTTCAAGACGTGAGAGCTTATCGATCGTCAACAAATTCGTTGGCAGTGATCATTATCTGGTCACAATTAATGGAATATTGACAGAAATGTTAGAAAAAGTTCTGGAAAACTGGACTCATAGAACGGATAATCTACGTTCCATTCTCAGACAACATTTAAAAGAAATTGTTTTCAAACATCATAATCAAAACTTACGTTAAGTTAGGTTAGGTTGTTGTGGCTGCTATCGCACACTTAGACCGGTGATAGAGTGAAACCACATTCTATTTACGGCTATAGGTTCGAGTTTTTCGAAGAACCATCTGCGCATTGCATAGCTCCATGTCAGGCTATAGTACTGACATGGAAGATGGGTCGGCCCATGGACTCTAAACATGACAGGGGATCCAGATATGTTCATTTTACACCACCGATCGCACCACCCAAACGATCGAAGGGGAAAAACTCATTTTGCATCTTACCCCGAATCGGGATTTGAACCCAGTACCTCCCGCTCCAACTGCCGCAGCTTTAACCACTGCGTCACCAGGGCGGTAAAATTTTATTATTGTAACTTATGTTACAAATACAATTTTTGATTATTAAATTGATTGTAATGCGTTGTCTTTTAAAAAAGCTTTCGGAAGCTCTTATTGGATCACCCTTTGTTTAATCGCGTTAAATACTTTTCAACATACTATATCGAGTCTACAATAGTTTGATTTTGAACTTAAAGTATAAATCATTCACATCAGAGTTTGTATAGACGTACATATTTACCCCTATGTCTTGTTAAATGAAGGTTCGTCTACATAGTCAGAGCTATAATAATATAAAGTGAAAAAGCAAATCAACTTCGAAGCATACTTTTAAACAATCATAAAAGTATTATGCAAAAATACCGTAACAAGAGATCCTTAACAGGAAATCGCAATAATTAATATTATAAACCTTCAGGAAATCAGTTAGATGGTAGCATAAATAGCATAAATCGATGAAAATATAAAATACTTCTTATAAAAGTAACCGTCAAGATTTACTCCTTCTTCTTTAAGATGTCAAAATTAGTTGTTGTTGCACTCGGATGTGGATTACGCGCAAAGATGTGTGGAACATTGAGTGACCCTTAGAATTGAAATATCTCTCTAATCAGTTGCATCTACTCACGTGATAAAAGCAGTTGCTGAATAAAGGCAATCTATTAAAAACGTTCACGGGTGACACGAGATACTAGAGGCCCAAGAAACAGAAGTTACTGTTTGCTAATCGCCAGACTTGAATTCCAAACTCATCTAAGATGGCATAGAGGACTTTTTACGAGACTTCAAAAATGATGGTACTCTTTCAAAGGATGACAGTATCTTTAAATCAGACAGATGACAGTAGAACCTATCTTTTAACCCGAAGGTGTCGGTCAACTTATTTAAGGGAAATACTTATAGCAGCAAAGTAAAGAAAAGATTCTTCCATATCTGGTTTGTAGATTAAGACCCATCTATACCTTTAATTACATCTTTGGTAAGTGCAGAAGGGCGAATGTATCTAAGATAAAATGACGCCATGACATAGGTCGTCTTGACACCTAATCCAAAACATATAGCATTAGTCTCCCCTATATATAATTGAAAGATGATAGTGCTTTTAATGGCAATGATCGAGCTTTCCAGTCAGTTTGAATAGTTTCGCGTTTTATCTTTATTTACTAACGGGAATCAAACTAGACAAAGTTTAGGGGAAATTGTCTGTTAACTTATCGAATTCAATTCCAGAAATCATCAATAAAGTATGAAAATACTGGAGAGACTGAATATATAAAAGCTCAATGTCAATCTTGGTCCAAGAACTTATATTTGTGCTATAAACATGTCGTATAAGATACAGATTAATAGGACTTATAGTTAAGATTTTAGTATTTTGATTTCAGAGATTGTATAAGACGATTTCGAGCTGTCCCAAACGTATATCCTTGTATCGTTAAGATGTTAAGAAGAGTCTGTTTCTAAAGTTATGCTAGATCAGAAACTTACATAACTTACTATGATCAAACTTATATTCACATATGCCTCATTATTACGTTGACCGAAGATTGAAGAGAATAAGTGAGCCAACCTTACTAAATAGAGTGCTTATAGGTCTCAATACTGCTATGAAGGCTCTTTAATGATTGCTTCCGTCTCACAAGCGTTTTAGTTCAGTATTTTTCCACCGGAAAGAGTGATTTTGAGAAGGGTGCTCATTAGATAAGCGATTTCTGGTATGGTATTCCATAAATCGCACTAGGAAAAATCTAACAAAGTGAGAGTCAGTTCCTTGTTTTCCATACTACACCGAATATCATAGCTGATATTCAATAACAATGCAGTATATGTATAATGGAACTTTCTAAGCCCAGATTGAAAGATGTTAAGTAAAATAGTATAAATGATTCAGTTCCAATTTGGTTTTTTACTACTATCACAGAGTACATACAGAGAACCAGAGTCAAGTATACTTTGTTGTGTACTGTTCAAAAATCAAAAAAAATTTAGGGGAATAAATGTATAGTCAACGGTGCAACTATACATTTTATAGTCTTCTCATTTCTTCTTTTATATAAAATATGAATTCAAGCAGCCGATATAAAATAAAGTAATGATTATGAATGTGTGCAAAGTATTTGATAAAATTGAAATAGGTTTATTTGGTAGTGGTTTATTTGTAGCCTACTAGTTTAAGTTTCAAAATAGTTTATACCATACAGTACTGTGTGAAAACTTGTATTGAAATGCGAAAATTTTCTACAGAAAATAGATGTTCCGAGTGGCGTGGTTTTTTTAACTGTAAGCAAAATATTCCAAAATATTTCTAACAAAAATTTACACTTGAAAACGGGGACATACGAGTATTCTACGTAAAATATGCCGTAGCCAAATGTATCATAAATTGATTTTAAAAGACGGGCAATAAAATTGAAATATCTCACAAATGCAGATAACCTAAGGTCTGTGTATGAATTTGATAGTTAAAGCAGTCTGCGATGAATTTAAGAAATGGTTTCTTATATTCGAGAGAATCATAACTGAGTTCTATTCACTGACTGGATCAGAAACTTCTGATATTGCGCTTAAATTTGAAACAAACCGTTCTGCATGGTGATTCGAACAAAATTGTACGGCAATCTTTAATAGAAGATACAATGGCTACACATTTCCTGGTTGTTAACTAGAGCTTATGAAGAGTTGGCCCAAGAATACAACCGATAGTCAGATTGTTGACACGATACGGCTTTTATTGCGTGTAGTGAAGTTAATTTGGAGAAATCATACACAGGAAATATTTGTAATGGGCATCATACACATGAGAAGGTGGTGAATTTCCTTTAACACGGATCTCTTTTCATCCTTGCTAATGGTGGAAATATAATTTAATAAATACAAAAGTTTATATTTTTTAGTTTTATGTATTTAAAATTTTTAATTTCGTTTATACTGCGGATGGTGGTGTTTTAACAATTAACGCTTATTTGATTTCAGAAATTCATTATAACTGACGATTAACAGTTCTTTCATATCAGCACTAAAATAAAAAAAGAAACCAACATTTGTATGTGATCAATACACTCGACATATTCTTCAACCAAAATCGGATGTAATGCTTTTATTTTTGACATACACTAATCAACCATATTTTGGGGAAATTTAGAATAAAGGCATTCATTTTGGTAGCTAATTTCAAAAATTTCCACAATCGTCCTAGCAATATATTCATAAAAGATAGCGGGGGCCTTTAAAGCTCCAAAACTACTAACATTCTTTTTAAAAAAAAAATTTGATAAAGAAACGTCTCCGTTACTGAAATGTCAGATACTTTTTCATTTTTTAACAATAAATGTGTGCATTTCTCGCAACTTATTGTTCTATAGCTTGCAAAATAAAGATTGCGTTTCCCTTTAATTCGGGAATATTTGTTGATCTGAGAGTAGTCTCTATTTGATCTGCCCCATTATCTTCACCAATTCGGGGTGTTGTTAGACTCTCTTTATAATCATTTCGAATAATACTCCAATTTATTGTTAAATTTTCACTTTCATCATTAATACAGTTTGAATACGGTATTTTAAAAGTATTTTCTTGGTTATAATATTGGTAAAATGAATGCTAATGGCTGGCTTGTTGGTGTATAATTATATCCACCTTTACCTCGAGAATATAAAAAGAAAATTCCAATGCGTCTTGACTTGTTTTTCCGTGAGCAAATAATCGATTCCAAAACTTTCATCTAAATATTCTATTAATATTAATTGAGAATTAATGGTTAATTTAATTCAAAACATTTCAAAATTTTGAAATTATTTTCTTTCGGTGAAATTAGTTATAAATTTTTTAAATAAATTATCGATTCTTGTAAATATTTCTATATATTATTGCCTTTTCGAAGAGGCTGTTCATAGGGATTCTCCATAGAGAAATTTCGGCAATTGATACAGTCGAATATATAACTAAACCTTTCGACTAAATTGGCTGTTGGTATCGCATTTTTGAGGTAAGGTCCAAACGTTTCCGGTGAAACCTGTAAAACGAAAATCAATCTTAGATTATCTGCATTTGTGAGATATTTCAATTCTATTGCCCGTCTTTTAAAATCATTTATGGTACATTTGGCTACGACATATTTTACGTAGAATACTCATTTCAAGTGGAAATTTTTGTTCGAAATATTTTGGAATATTTTGCTTACAGTAAAAAAAACCACGCCACTCGGAACATCTATTTTCTGTAGAAAATTTTCGCATTTCAATACAAGTTTTCATACAGTACTGTATGGTATAAACTATTTTGAAACTTAAACTAGTAGGCTACAAATAAATCACTACCAAATAAACCTATTTCAATTTTATCAAATACTTTGCACACATTCATAATCATTACTTTATTTTATATCGGCTGCTTGAATTCATATTTTATATAAAAGAAGAAATGAGAAGACTATAAAATGTATAGTTGCACCGTTGACTATACATTTATTCCCCTAAAATTAACACAACAAAGTATTCTTGACTCTGGTTCTCTGTATGTTCTCTGTGCTACTATCTTAAAAGCTTTGGTAATAGAACTTCCAATATACAAGCAAGTCTAAACTGTAATTACTCAATAGAATCGCTAATTATTGATATTGAATTTTACTGAGTTGCCATTGCTCGGGAAAGAAAGAGGAGGTTAAGAATAAACTAACAATGTATAATAAGTATTTGGAGACTGCATGAATAATTCGTTTCATCAATTTTAAACTAACTCTATCAAGAGTCAAGACCAGAAGATTCCAACTGAATTTTCCGAGTAGCAAACTGTAACTCCTCAAAGGAAATATTTGAAAATGAAAATGGATTAGAACACATTTGAAGTTAGACCTAACCTAATCCTAACCAACAAAAAAAATAGAAAATTTGTATTTATGGGTTAAAGTTGTACAACAAACCGAAATATTGAATTTGAAAATAACAAAATACCAACATCAATAATAAATATTTAATTATAAATAAAATTATAATACATCGTCAATTCAATTTTTAGCAAGCTTTACTATCGTAAGAAGTAGGATTTTCTTAAGAAATATGAATATCTCGAGAACTAATATGTTTATGGTCGACGTGTGTAATTTTTTGAAAAAACTCGGTCAGGACTATTGACATTCCAAACCATTTGAAAAGCTTATTAGTTTTACGTCGTCAATTCAATTTTAAGTAAGCTTTACCACTACTATACAATTTCTTAAGGTAAACATATTAATTCTCAAAATATTGAATTTCTTAAGAAAATCCTAACTTCTTACGATAATCCTAACAGCTTACTAAAAATTTAATTGACGATGTAAAAGGTATTAGTTTTTAAAATGGCTTGAAAATTAATAGACCTGAACTTTCAGATAGTCATAACTGCTTACAAGTCATGTTTTAACATATTCAAGATTGGTAGTACCATAAAGTTAAATTTTTTGCAAAAATATTTAATATTTTTTTGTAATTTTTTTATGAACATTTAAACAAATATTTATATTTCTCAGAAACTATCTAAATGGCCATTGTTAATTCTCCTAAATATTATTGTTTTCCTATATGGTGTGATTATTTCAGCTTTCAAACGTGCGTTTACAGGCTTGCGAAGTTACACTTAAAATTAGTTCTACTCTAGTTAGGTCTAACTTGACATGCATGGATTAGAACACTTTTCTGACATCAACTTTGAAATCAATAATATCATTATTTCTAAACCTGCTAAGACCTAGAATTCGAATCTTGGGCGGAAGAGGTTTGTAAGCTGAATACTATATGTGTCTACCAAATAACATTGTACCGTCACTCTAATTACGGAATTAATTCAATAAAAAGATTACATCTCTCTGCACGTTATCTTCCTAACAACAATTAGCCATTTCGGATTCAAATTCTTGAACCTAAAAACAAAAAAAAAATCAAATATCGATATTTATCGCAAATCTTTTCAATCTCTTATAATAAACACCATAGCAATCATTATTACTCCATCAAGTCACCAGACATCTTATATAAAATTTTAAAATAAATTTGTACCCTTCAATGGCGTCTAAAGAACACACAAACCCCAAATAAAAGATTTTTATAAAACTCATAAAAATATATCTCGATGTTGTTGTTATTTCGATAAATTTGTTCATCTTAATTTATCAAAAACAATACAAAATGTTTTTTTGTTAACCAAAGTTTTTCCTTTTGTTTATAATTTATATTCGTTTGTTTGTAAGAAATGAAATAAAGGCGAATAGAAGACATTTAGGGGAGAATTTTGTTGTGTAGTGTGGATAGCATAAGAAGAAAAAACTAAAACTTTTTCAAATGAAAATCATAAAAGTCGAGAATAAAATATTTGTTTTTCTTTTGTTTGACTATTTTGTAAAATGACCTAGATCTTGTTTTTTGTATAACATTTCTTTGTATTATATGTTTTTTAATAAATAGAATTTATGTATTTGATTGGCATGATGGGCTATAGATAGAACAGGATATCAAATAATGGTTGAGATTAAGCTTTAAAGACCGACTGTCTCGTGTATACCCGAACATCATACAAAGTATTTAATTTCGTATGAAAACTGCAGACCAAAAACATAAACTTACTGGTGCATAGGGAAAACATAAGTAAAATTTATTTTTTTTTAAACGTAGACTAAATATTTTTAAAAATTCATTCAATACCAAAAATCTACCAACGTTGTAATAATATTTTAATATTAAAGATACATATATCCCTAATATGTATATAGAGAAACAGCAATGTACATAGATACGTAATGTATAATAAAAGAGCGCATAATGTTCTAAATTTCATGATCGTAACATAATATATATAAACCCCTTAGAGAGAGTAATGAAATCATGACCTAAGAAATTGATGTTGTATATAGACGAAAAATCCATAGCCGGGATACAGTACTTTTGTTTCATTTATACAGCATAAAAATTATCTACGTACATATACATGTATTTGAACATAATTGAATCTGTACTCACATCATAATATTTTAGTATCATACGCCACAATAAACGTAAAACCGACACCAAAATTATATCAATCTGAAATTTAACGACGAATATTTTAAAGCATTTTACAATTTTTTATATTTTGTACTGCTTAGCACCTAGACAGTTTTATAATAAAATTTTAAGATTATGTTCCCGAAGACGATGTCATCAGAATTCTATGTCTTTAATATATGCATGAACATGAATAGCTTGAATTAATTTTTTTTTTTTGGTTTATCGTATATTTTGGAATTTTATTGTTCCAGTTACCTTTCATAAACCGCATAATTATGGTTTAGATTCGGGTGATGAATTAAAAATTATTCTCACAAGCCGCGATTATCTTAAAAATATAATGGGAAGCTTCTCTATATATTTAAATTTATGCAGCACGAGTTTTCTATGCCAACACTGTTATCTAAACATGTGTAAGATAGTTAAACTGTAATGATTTATTAATACAATTTCAAAAGTGTGAAACTGTCGATAATTGTACAATCAAGCTATGTAAAGGGAGTTTTTTTAGAAGTTCACAACTTTGAGTTGGCAACACTGTTTTA
Source organism: Tipula lateralis (assembly GCA_963932295.1). NCBI lineage: Eukaryota > Metazoa > Arthropoda > Insecta > Diptera > Tipulidae > Tipula > Tipula lateralis. Next base: position 70,546,886 of record OZ010737.1, read on the forward strand.
TTTGACAACCCATTTAACAGCTGATAGTCGCTTTTGTTTAGTTTGGTTTAATATTTCACTATGGATAGAAGAACATCAATGTTAGGTTAGGTTATCGTGGCTGCTATCGCCCACTTAGACCGGCGATTGGTCCATTGTGATACCACTCTATGTACGGCTATAGGTCTGAGTTTTTCGAAGAACCATCTGCGCATTGCATAGCTCCATGTCAGCCTATAGTACTGACATGGACGATGTGTCGGCCTATGGATTCTAAACACGACAGGGGATCCAGATATGTTCATTTTACACCACCGATCGCACCGCCCAAACAATCGAATGTGAAAACCCCATTTTGCATCTTGCCCGACTCGGGATTCGAACCCGGTACCTCCCGATCCAACTGCCGCAGCTTTAAACACTGCGCCACCTAGGCGGTTAGACTAACATCAAAGCAACGCTTGAAAATTTTTTTAATTTTTTATCAAAATAATGGTTCGTCAAACTTATAGTGCACTTCGTCCATTTTATGACGAACGTAATCGTCCTTCAAAGCGGCTAATTCGAATAACAATAGATCATTTTCGGGCCACATTTACTCTTAATGATAAGTTCATCTAGCACTGAAGAAGTTGTAGCCGCTGTACAGCAAAACATTGATGAAGATCCATACAATCCGTTACCGTTCTCAGCAACTGAGATTGTGTCCTTCCACTTAATGGAAGATTTTACGAAAGAATCTAAAGTGAAAGTTATCCACAAGCCTTTGCCGAAACACCATTATATCCACAGAAAATTACCGTTTTGAGCGCTTTATGGGCTGGCCCTGGTGGAGCCATTGATCCTTATGTCGTCAAAAACAATGATGGTCAGAATATTTCTTTCAATGGTGAGAGGTATAGGGACATGATTAGAAATTTTTTCGTACCTCGATTAATTGATATTTATCTTGCTGACATGTGGTTAAATAAATGAGTAAATGTAGCGCGCGCTACAATTAATGAAAGAATAATTACGCGTAATGGTAAAATTAATTAGTCATCAAGATCGTGTGATTTAACCCCATTGGATTATTTTCTTGTAAAATCACTCATCTACGTCGATAAACCAGACATTTGAACGCCTGGAAATCAACATTGGCGAAATACGGCCCGAAATGGTGCGAAAAGTTTGTGAAAATTAGTTTTCCAGATTGCGCCTTGTACGCGCCAGCCGTGACGGCCACAGGATCGAAGTCATAAAATTGTCTAACCAATAGAGCCCGTTTCACTTATATTAAAAATATATTTCTTTGTTTTATTATGATTACGGATGTAAGAATCTCTTTATCGATCACCTTGTATCTGTCTCAATAGAAATACTTGCGGAGTAGAAACATTAGATGTTTCATATTAGTTAGACTGAATCAACCGTATCGACAAAAATTGATCAGTGGGTGATTCACTTGGAAATAATAATCCTGTCTGTCTACGATATTTTTCTCCAGCAGAAGATGATTTTTGCAAATATAGATGAGAAAATATAGCATGGTCTTCCATCCCAACCCTATACAATTACATAATTCCATATGACCACCAATGTGGCATCGTGCTTGAATAAATCCGTTTATTGTAAATTAAAGCTTTGACAAGTATAACCTTGAAGATATAGTTTCCACTTTTATGTTATCGATTTGAAATTCGGTTATAGTTTGACGGTATATGCTAAGTACGTGGCTATACCGCTTTATATATACGTTTTCGGACTTATTCTGACAAGATGTTCATCATTTTTAAATATCTCCAAAAAAAATTGCGACCGTTGTATATAGGTAATAGGCAAGCAAACAAGGTAGCTAATTTATATGTTTTTCATGTTTGAACTTCTGATCCATTGATTTGGGTATTTAAAATTACGATATTGTTTTAATTACAATCTTCTATATAGGTTTTAGCCAGATTGGCATTTCTAACGCATCTGGCTGAAACTTATTTTTGTTTCCACATGATGGTTGGTATTTATCAGTTAATCTTTACCATATTCTACACCATTCATTTAAACAGTTTCAGAACCACTTCCAATTTTTTTAAAACCATTTTCCGAATAAAATTAGGAATTTTCAATTTACACATATACAAGGAAGTAGCAAAAGTAAAAAAAATATTTTCGTATTTATTCTTTACCTTCGTTTCTTATCATCTCTACATAGCCACCATTGATTTCAAAGCATTAAGCCTAGAAATCCACTTTTCCAAAATGACTTCAAAATCTTGCTTGGTAAGCTTATCAATTTCAGCATTAACCGCATCAATTATCTCCACGTTTGTGTTAAAGAGCTTTCCCCTCATATTTGTTTTAGTTTTTGGGAATAACCGGAAATCACAAGATGCTATAAAGATGATATCGCAATAAAGTTACTCCTTATTTCAGAAATTTGTGCTGGCACGTTGTAATATGTAAAAAGGAGCCCCGCAAATTCTAAAAATTTTTGAAAACTTTTGGTAAGCAGTCTCGTTATATCTCATTTTGCAGTTACCGTTTGGCCTCTTTCCAGGGAAAAGCACCTACAGTTATTGATCGGTTTTTTGATGCTTATCTTTTACGAGTGGGTTTCTTGTTGGGCTCCATCCCATGAATGAGTGTTTGGTTTCCGGATCGTAGTTATACAACCAAGATTCGTCACCAGTAACGTTTACTTAAGTTGCTAGAGTGACCATTTTCCAAATTATTTAGGAAAAATTTAACATAATACTATCGAGCCTTTTTTTCAGCCTCATTTAAAATTCGTGGAACCTATCGAGCAGATTTCTTCAGATGATTATTTAATATAAGCGATAAAACTCAAGGCCAATCTACCAGCAATAATTTGTGTGCCAATCGTAATTTTTGTTTCGGATCTTCGTCAACTTTGGAATTGTAGGAAATACTAGTTGTAAACCCCTGAAGTAAAAACAAGTATATAACATTTTATTGTATTAATAAAATAATCAGATTTATTATATTTGATTGTAAAAAACGAAATGTAAAATTTAACAGAAAAGATGATAAAAAAGTCTGTTCTGTTGTGTACCTCAAATATTAAATCCTAAATAATTAATTAATAAAACTATAACCAATATAACTTTAAAAGTGTCTTTTTAAATCGAAAACCAGCCTTGATCCGTAAGGCACACAACGGTGGTGGCAGCGGAGAGATTAGTTTTTAAACAGTTTTCTAAAAAAAAATCTGTTGCACTTTTTCCTCATATCATATATGTGATACAAAAGCTGTTGTCAATCCAGCACATAAGATTACGATATGGTATACATGTTATAAATTCAAAAATAGTGAGTGATCGCAATTAATATTTTTATTAACACGTGTTAGCAAAACTAAACTCTTAAGTAAAGTACCGTGTCTTAAACTTGACAACAGTTCTGTGATAAATAACAGTGGTTAGATACGTAAAGTCTAAAGTCGTACGTATGAATAAACTTTGTAATAGTACTTTAAATACACAAATGACAAAACCTTAATTATAAAATTCTTATTGAATTGTTCTAAAATAAAACATAGTGCCAAATTAATGTTAAGTGCATTATTATGTACGTATAGACATACACGTATATATACTAAAATACATAATAACGTTTGAATTATGAACTATGCGGTAAAATCCTTCAAAATCTTATTAAAAAAAATAATGATAAAAACTTTATAAATATAGTTAAAAGCTGAAAATTGATAAATTAAAATAAAGTTAATTTATATGAATTAAATATATATTGCTGATAAAAAAAAAATTTCTGTCAAAATGAAATTATGAAATGTGCAAAATTTCCTACAACATGCCAAGGTCACAACATCAAACGGATAATCTCATAAAATGCATGGATTACGGAATATGCCTACAAGCACGAGATTCTCCTTACTGTGTTAAATTGGTAATTATTTTATTAAAATTAAAAAACAAAAAACACATTAACCCTAATTAAAAAAAAAGTTAAGTTGATGTGGCTGCTATCGCACACTTAGACCAAATTTGATCCGTTGTGATACCACTCTATACGGCTATAGGTCCGAGTCTTTCCGTAGAGCCATCTGCGCATTGCATAGCTCCATGTCAGTCCTATAGTACTGACATGGAAGATGGGTCGGCCCAAGGATTCTAAACACGACAGAGGATCCAGATTATGTTTATTTTTCACCACCAATCGCACCGCCCAAACGATCGAAGGTGGAAAACCCATTTTGCATCCTGCCTCGAATCGGATTCAAACCCGGTACCTCCCGCTCCAACTGCCGCAGCTTTAACCACTGCGCCACCTGGGCGGTTATAACCCTAATTATACATTATTCAAATTCAAATTTATTTTATAAATGTAAGGGATCATTAAACTCTTGAAACATAAATAAATAAAATTTTGAATTAACTAAAAATTAAAATAAGAAAATTGATAAAGATAAATCAAAAATTTGAATTAGAATTCGATAAATTAAATAATTTTTTTTTCAATTATATATTATATTATATATTCTTAAATTTTGACTAGTATTTAAGCATGCGCTCATTTTTAAAAACTAGTTTAAGATTTATAATTTTTATATTTAGCCAATAAGTTTCTTTCCTAAATAACATTAGAAATTTTATATTCCTCAACAGCAAGTTATCTGGAATACTTAATAAATGTTATATCTAAGGGTCATCTCAACCTACAATATATTTAAAGATGTTTCCCTACTCCCCAATCTATTAAAATTTAAATCGGATGCAATTTATCAGCATTTCATATACAATATGTTCTAATAAACTTTTAAAATAAATTAATAGTTTTGTAGTCATGCTAACCTGTATCCATTATTTTTATTTCCGTTAATTTTTGGTCAACGGCGAGAATCGAACTAGAGACCGCGGGGTTGTGAGAAAGTTTCTTAACCATTAAAAATTATTTCTATTAAAGTAATTTTTTATAGAAATAATAATACAAGGCTTTAGAATAGTATCTTTATTGGGAGAACGAAATCAGGAGCAATATAAATCGGTTAAGTTAAAAAACACAATCAATTATAACCAAAAAATAATTTAAGAAAATCAGATTAACTCTTAATGTATCTTAACATATCTTAAATCGAACCTTTAATTTCTTTTACCATTAATACTACATATAAATCGCTAAGTAAATCTCTTATTAAAGTTTTAACCAGAAACTTGTGGTGTCGGATTTCTATATAAACAAATTTATCAATTTGGTAATTATTTTTAGCCTTTTTTGAAAATTTACGTAAAATTACGATGATTTTGCTTATTTTTTATATAGAAACGTCAAAATACGATCAATCGAAAGGAAATACGTCGACTAGATATCAGTCAGATTTTGTTTGGTGCGTTCGAATAAATCCGATTCGATTTTGTTGTTTAGTCACAAATAACTACTACAGATAGCCAAATTATATGGAGAAATCATGTATATTAGACTGAAATAAGGGGAAATAATTGTACCCTGGATGAAAAGGCTAAAACTATGTTTGAGTTTTATTTTCTCTTTCATTCCTTTGCCATTGATATTACGATAAATAAAATGCACTCAAATCTATAAAACTAAGTTCAAATACATACATGAAATCAAATAAATGTTTCATGCCGCTGCGATTAGTTTCAATCAGGACAGTAAATGACCATCATATTTTATACAAAATTTAAATACAAACATTTATTAATCGTAATATCAATGCTAAAGGAATGAAAGAGACAATAAAATCCAATTATAGCCTTTTCATCCAGGGTACAATTATTTCCCCTTATTTCAGTCTAGTATACATGATTTCTCCATATAATTTGGCTATCTGTAGTAGTTATTTGTGGTTTAGTTTCATAATATCCGTTAACGGCAAAATCCGACTCGGATTTATTCCATAATAGACCCCCAGGAGAAATCATCGTTGAAAATATAAATACATAGTCGCTTTCCAATCGACAAACCGCTAGTAGTTTGGTTCTTATCTTTGCTTAATTAACCATAGTAAATTTTGCAAAGACAAATACTGAACTACTAACGGTTCACTAGCGACTACTAGAGGTTGCTCGATTGAAAAGCAACTAATATCTATTTTAGATTTACATCAAGAGCTAATTATGGAATGGGCTAGTTGAGATCAACCTAAAACCAGGGGAATATGAATAAAATTAAACGTACATACGCAAAAGTTTCATAGGGGATACTGTGCAATATTGCATCTATATGCAGTATGCGAATGTACTAATACATATTGTAAATTAGTTTGAAGAGAGATACAATATTCCGACTATGTTGTACTGTAATAACGCTCAATTACACCTTGATTGGTTTGCGTTTTCAAAAATCGAAAACGGTAATAAATGTGTATAAGAAAGAGACATCGACATAAAATACATTTACATTATATGGTATATGTATTTATAAAAAGAGAACAAAAATACGAGTTTAATAATGGTACTCACCTGAAATTGCAGTTATTTTACTATTTATATTATTAAACCATTCATTATTATTTATTTTATTTAATTTTACTAAAACTAAGAAAATCATAAATATAGAAACACCAATTTAAACCAAACACCGAGCGGAAAAAAACACGTCCGCTCTGTGGAACAATCAACACTGCACTCCAAGTCCAGGATATTGTTAGAAAATATGATTTAATCTGAGATTTATTTAACTATATGAGTGAGAGAATTGAAAAATGCATAATCTCCTCACTATTATCAAGAGCTAAGCGTTAAAAATAACATTGGTCAAGTAAAGGTTGTGTCATTTGGAAGAGAAAATTTTTATAACAATCTGATTCTAGTTTAATTCCGAATGGCTTTGTGGCTGATTGACTGAACTCATTATAACTTGTCGAAGTGCAGAATTCAATTTATAATGTTTGAAGTGATGAAGTGTGGAGATGGTTTTGTTAAATCGACCACATAAAATGAATGAAACTTGATTGTAAATGAAGTGGCCCATGAAAGAGGCATGCTTATTCCCAAAACAGATTGAATAGATAACACAAAATCATAGAATTGTAGGTAAAAAAAAAATAATAATAATCTATGGCTTAGAGGCCGTAAACAGCCCTTACCGCGTCTCAAATGAGACCTTATGAACCATTTTAACGATTGATGCACATTGTAGGTGGTCAGCCCAACGAATGGTTTTACACACAATCGCGTTTTATGTCATCCGGTTGCATGTTAATTTTCTGGTCAACGGCGGGCATCGAACTTGAGACCGCGGCGTGATGAGAAACTCTCTTAACCATTAAGCTACACCCGGCGAATTGTAGGTACAGTCATGATAATTCGCCTACAGATTCACCCAAGTTGCATAACCAAGAACTAAGATAATGAAGAAATCCCAATAGTTATAACCTCGGAGGCTATTATGAAAAACTCGATATCGGATCCGAAAGTGGATTTTGCTATTATGAAACTAAAAAGGCAAAACGAAATCGGATTTTTCGAAAATCGAATGTCAAAATTCGACTGTTATGAAGTAGACGAATTTCATTTTGTATTATCGAATTTATGTGTTTTGAATATTCTACAGTTTCAGGAGCAAGATTTCACCTTACAAGACTTTTGTAAATTAAACCACAACAACAAAATAAAATTTACACCCCGATTCCCTTAGTCGTGTCACTTGTAGCGACAGACAAATATTGGTATTCCCTTAATCGATTTGTTCGTCAATTATTAATTGAAGTGACCATCTTTTTATTTTAACAGTCGTTTGAAAAATTTCTGGAAAATTTCAGTTGATATATTCAGTTGAAATTATTAGTATTCCTTGAGTAATTCAGCGATTGACGTTCGTTGCATCAGGTCACTTTAATGGACTAGCAGAATACAAATTTATAGATGAAGTGGCACGACAACTGTCGCGGCGAATTAAGTGACACAACTATGGCAATCGGGGTGTTAGCAACTTTAAGTGAACTGCAAAACACATTATTGCTAACATCATGCTTACGTTTGACAAATTCGATCAAATAATTTCATAAAATGGAAATTCGGACGGATCTGATTTTTCGATATCGGAAAAAACCCGATATGGGACTATTTCATAATAGAACCCAGGTGAAAACTTGGCAGAGATGATGCCTGCACTTAATGCCTGAATAAACAAGACATTATTTCAATACTCTTTTTATGATTGTCACCTCATCTCACTCGTCATAGTGACGTGATTGTCACTTAAGTCATATTTTGGTATCATGATTCTCGCATTTTTAATTGGTGCGTTATCTACTATATTTTGAGGATTTAATGTTAAGAGATGTTATCTTTTTGTTTTCTCTCATGCATACATGACGCTATGTGACATAATCTCACTCACCGTGACAATCATAACAACAAAATTTACAAATCAGTGGCGTTGCGTCGTAACGTGAGATTCATAATAGGGGTATAAAGCCTAGGAATAAGATTTGTATTGCCCTTTATAAACTTACCATTTGCTTTGTATTAAAACTTTCAAAGCTCTGCAATTTTCCGCTATTAAAATGAAAATTATTTTTTATAAATTGTTTTAAATTCATTCCAATAAACTTTATTGAACTATTTTCTTACAAATGATTACTCATTAAAAAGCAAATTTATATTATTTGTAGGCTTAAATTACAATATTTCAAATCAAACTATATTTTTATTGTTTGGGGGATGAAAAAAAAAGAAACAAACTATAACGTTGAGATAATCATGATATATTAAATAAAATTAAACAGCCTCAGCAAATCCAACGCGATCGTTTCCGGCGTCGAATTCTGTGTAGTAACGTCCAATGAAAACATCACCTAAAATCCATAGTGGTCCATTTGGTGGTGGAATATCAAGACCCATGAATCCAGAAAGGCACAAAGTTTTACCCATTTGTGATATCTAAAGAAAATTTGTAAATTTATACTCTACTTATTTACTATATATAACACTACTTACTCTTAATATATAATCTTTTCCTTCTAATACGAATGGTTTGCCACCAAATGTGAACACAATTTTTGGTAGACTTGGTATTTCATTACAATTAACCATATATTGTCCATTAATAATTGGTGTACCTCCAATAGCTTTATTTAATTCAATAACTTCGGAGCGTGGTCCAGCAATCAAGCTGGTTCCAGTATCGGCTATAGCTTGGCAACCACCGTTGCAGAATTGTTTACCATTAATTACCACACTATCCATTTGAATTTGCCAATACTTCTTGCGTGTGACTGGTACATAGGTAAAATCACCTTTATATTTCTTTGGATCTGAACCGCCAAACATAATTTCACCACCTTCTGGAGCGCTTGGATCGCGATTTAAATAAAATGAAAATATTGGTGCTGGAATCAAACCTTGATTGTACATATTGTAGAATGGTGGAACAACACCATCGACCGCAATTGATTTATATCCCAATCCCAAAATGCCATCGAATTTAGCTGCAACAAATACTAGACCAGGCTCGCTGATTGCTTCGGCAAATGTCTGTTTAACAATTTGTAGTCCACCAATGCCAAGCGTATCCGTGGACAAAAATCCAGATAAACTTCCTGTTCCGTAACGAATAGCGAATTCAGTACCATTAGCCTGATAAGTTGTTGACTTGGTACTATCGTATTTATTATGTATCACTTAAGATAAATAATTAAACGAGGTGAGAAAAATAATAAAAAATTATTATCACTTTCATAATGACCGGAGATTATCAAAAGCAGAATTATACTTACAGCAAGCAATATTTGTATAATGACATTTTTTCGATGGAACCCATAAATTTGATGATCCAGTATCAAATATTACCTTAAAGCTTTGTGGCGGTGTTCCTAATGTAATAGCACCAAAATATTGGGCATCTAGATAATTTGATAATGGTTCGGGCACAGGACCTTTATAACCACCATCATATCTCAGTCTTAGTTGTTCAAATTCAGTTCCAACTTCAGTAAGAGATCGTCGTACTGAATCCATTTTATATAGTGGGATACTATAAGAAATAAATAAAAACAATATTTGTGTGATGAGTATCCAAAAGAAAACTGCAGCTTAAAATACTAACTTTGCAGCTTATCTTAATAGTACTTAAGCTAATGTGTAGGTTGAATAATATATTTGTTAGTTTTCTATATTCGATTGATTGGCTTGCCAACGTGCTCCAACAAGTATTAGAAAGACAATAGCCATAGCTCGTTTTGAATTTAAGTGACTGAATATTGATTCTTACAAATATAAAGCTAGCTCAAAATTCAAGCAAGATTTAAATTTTCCAGAAATAATAAAAATAGAGGCTACATGCAAGATCAATGTTTTACAAATTATAAAGCTACATTTTAATATTTGGATGGAATCGTAATTTAAGTTGAACTGAGAAGAAATTAATAATAAAATTTAATTTTGATTCATTCATTATCTTTAGCACTGACTTAACACTGGTCAGTGCCAAAGATAAGTCGTTCAACACAAAACATCGAAGAAGTTCGCGAGTGTGTTCCTAAGTGTTCAGGATTATAAATTTGGTATGTGAAAAATTATATAATTCGAGAAGCTGTGTTGTATGACATGGTAGCATCCTTATACAGTATTTATCGGTTTTTACAAGTCATTATTGGCCTGTACCCAAACAACTTATAATACTATAAGGGAAATCGTATTAATTTTTATAGTAAATACCAACGACAGCATGATTTCGTTAAATATGAGTTTCGGAGAAGATTTCTAGATGGCATACCAAAACGTTTTAACGAAAACAATAGATGGCACGCGAAGTAATTTTTTAAAGAAATGACATATTTTAAAAAAAACACATTTTGTTTTGTTTATTTATTATTTATAAATATAAGCCCATTTACTTCAAAAATTTCCAATTTCGATTTTAAAATTAAATTTTTTTTTTAGATTTTAAATTTTGGTTTCGTTAATAATTTATTGAATATAAAAAACTGCAGCTAAAAAATATAAACATGACGCGATTTCTCTTATAGTTATTATAAGTTATTTGCATGTACCGTTTCAACAACCACTGCATCTGTTTCGATCACGAGCCAGCTCTTCAATTGTTGAAAATAATTAAAAGATGATAAATCTTGACGTGGAGCTCGTTATTACAAACAACTTGGGATGTGCCATCAACGTCGCGTTTTTGGGCCTAGATCCTATGCATAATTCGTCTCTCGAATGTAAGAAGCCAACTTACATACTCATTCGTCAAGGTCCAACTCTCACATCCATACATGACGACGGGTCTGATCAACACTCTGTACAATTTCTGCTTATCCGAATTTGCAAAATATTTTGATTTCAGAAATGCGAAATTTTCATTTCAGAAATGCTTACAAAATTCAATTAACTTAAGTTATGAGCACATATCACACAACAAGAGCACACATACGTCATTTAATACAAGAGTAAATAGTTTTACGCGTCCAAAGCCGTTGAAAATCTCACTTTGTGCTTTAAAGCTTAAATTGGGCGCTGATCAAAACAAAATTTAGTGGTTATGTGCTAGCAAATAATACGACACTTTTTAGATGTATTTCATAGATATTTCAGCGCATACATATACTGTGTCGATTATCTAAACATAGGTTTGTCTGAAGTTCAGAAGGCCGTAGTGGTCATCGCGAGATATTAAAAGATTAGGAAAGAATTCTCAGGAAGAACAGAGGGAAAAGTATTAACATTCTTATTCATCAGTGTCGCTAGTAAGAAACGACTGTTTTATTTAATCAAGTTAAATCACATAGATTGTGTATTGATCTTATTAGTAGAAAAACTATTATAATTTCCAATGGATTTTTCTTCATAAGAAAGTTATAGAACGTTTTATGTTTAATATAGCATGTCTAATTATTATGTAGTTGAAACCGATAATGTGGTTTATGACAAGGCTCAATCAAATCGACCACTATACAACAAGTATACGTCTTAATATTCAACTAATCTAACCGGTCACGCTTTATATTAACATAATAAATCAAGATCTACTCGTATGTATATAATCAAGAACCATTTACAACAGCACCCAAAAACAATACAACTAATGACGAGCATCTTAAACTGTCGAGAAGGTAGTTAAAAAGCTTTAAAAACTTTTAATATTGAAAAGATAAAATCTTTGTAGAACAAGAATTGCAACCTAGTTAAACGAAACCAGCTTAATTCCAAATTAAACTCAACAAGCTTCATACCAAATAAAACAAATCGTGATTACTTCAACTAGGTATTTACCTGCTTAGATGGTTACTAGGTACTAGTCTTTACATCACATAACCGAATGGAAAATATGTATACAATAAGGCCAGTTGCACATTTCAGCTAAGCTAAGAGAGAAAAATAGTTCTCGTTAGCATAGTTTCATAGCTCGCCTAGTTCCTACCACTGTACACTTCAGCTATAACATCGCTCATACAAACATTTATGAGTAAATAAAATGCTACGAGTTATCTGTCAAAATATTGTATATAAAAATACAATTCGAGCTAAGTTAGTCTGCAGCGCTCAAAACAGAAAAACGTAGCTCGCATAGTTTAGCTCAAGTGTGCAACGTTCCATATAAAACTCTTTATTTATAACTAAGAGCTACGAACATAGCTCACATCGCTTAGCTTAGCTAAAATGTGCAACGGGCCTAACTGAGCTAGCATAGAAATATTAACAGTTATAGGTTACTGTGAATTTATCTTAGCCTCAAATTACAACTGTAAGAATACAAAATAACCGACCAAATGGCGCAGTGGTTAAAGCTGGTACCGAATTCTTCGGGATATTCACCATCTGATTATGCTCGGTGGTATGAATGAACACATCTATGACCCTCTGTTAGAGTGCAGAAATCATGGGCAAACCCATCTCCATGTCAGCAGCCATGGAGCTGTGCAATGTGCAGATGTTTCTACGTAAATCGGACCTATAGCCGTACGTCCTTGATTTGGCTGTAATCGCGTAAGGTAGGACGTAAATAAGCGCACCGCAAAAGAATTGGAAGTGCCTTTAGCCCCAAAACAGATTGGAAAAATAAAAAACAAACAAACGAGCTAATAATAGCAATACAAAATAACCCAAAGAGGAAAATATAACTTCGAATATCACTAAGATGTAGACACTGTATGTCCTTTGATTGAGGCAAAATATTATAACAAAAGAACGCTCGTGGATGGGGTTGAAAAAACGATAAAGTACACGAAATTAAAAACTGTACGATTTGTAAACAATTTCAATGAGTCGAGCATCTTTGTAGTATGTTTTTAAATAAGCCATATCAAAAGGTATACGTATATTGACTTATTTGGTTCATATACCATCGGTCATCAAATGAAAAACAACGCTATTTATTGTATTTATTAGAATGTTACTAAATTTGTTTATTTAAAAATTATACCAAAAGCAACAAATATAGTGAAATGTTAAGATGTCTAGTTGATAAATTTGTAGCGTAGGACTAGCATCTATCCCAAATGGCGAGTGATCAGAGTCCCTCAAACTAATTATAAAATAATGAGTTAAATCTAGTTCATTGAACTACTTATCTATAGAATCAACTATGATTAAACAATTCATTGAATGCAGATTACACTTCAACTTAGTAGTGCTGAAACTGAGCGGAAGTTGAAAATTATTGGTACGAACTACGATAAACAATACTGAGATAATTAATTATTTCAAATACTGTGTAAAAAAGTCTTTAATTAGAAAATGTAACGCTGGCTAATTTTGGATGATTTCATGGTTTTTCATATTTGAAATAATTATCAAAAAAGGGAATTTTTAACATGTCACAATTTGTATCACTTTATATACAAAATTATCTTCTTAGTATGTACACAAACAAAATACAGAAACAAAATTGTAAATAACCTGATATGTAATCAAATATTATTTTGAGTTTTGCCCATATAATCAAAACAAAAGATAAGAAATCAATACCCGAAGACTTTATACATTTTAATGTAAACGAAGAAAGAAACCATAGAAGTTAGCCAAAACAGTTTCGAATGTCGATGCAGGCCAAGATTATTTTGATGAGTCATTACAAAATATTTACTTTGAATAGTTGCCAATTGCAAAATAATCAATACATAATAATAACTATTTATCTATATATGAACAATATAATAAGTTTTCTATTAACTAAAATATTTATAACAAATAAATCAATTACATGAACTAATTACGTTTTACTGTAAAGATAAAATGAAGGACACATTTTTGTTTGTGTACAAAGATTTTGGACTTACCTAGTTAATTGCCCATTTATTATCGTAAATAACGAAAATATCAGCAAAAATCTTATTTTATGAAACATTTTTGTATTTATATAATATTAATTTGTATTAAATTTTAACTAAACAACCAATTATTAAATTATTCACAGTGTTTTCAATGAAATGCCGACAGAATATGATGAAGACACAATAAAATTACGAAATGTCAAAATCAGCGGAGTCATTATTTTGTTTTTTTCGGAGTGTTTTGTACTAAACAAGTAAAATAATAATTTTTAGTACTTCATTTTTCAGAGATGGATTCTAATACTATCGACAAAAATTATTTGCTAGTGTAAATGCAGTGTGAAGCTAGCTGTAAACCGTTTATATATTTTATTCAATTTATTTATTGGAAAAGTAATTGATTTTATTATTTTGCTGGATTTTTTTACGCCAATTATCATAAGATGTTTAATCTTCATTATCCATACGTTTTGTTTTATTAAATTGTATTTAATGACGTCACTCCTCAGATCGAGAATGTCATAGCGAACAAACAATGATTCTAAGGGTCATAAACTACGTGACAATCTTTATGGAGGGAGCAGATATAAGCTGACGTGACGATGTGTGTTGTTGGAGGAAGGGGAATTATAAAATTTTCCAACACTAGCTGAGTATATTGTTCCAGAAAAATCTGAACTACAGGCAGATCAACTAATATTTAAAGATCAGCATTGGTGCGATGTTCATGTTCGATCGAGTCAATATTTGACACTGGTTGTAAATTGTTTAAGCAAACAAAAATATTCTTCCTTAGGTTTCGTTCAAAATTTTTTCATAATTGTGCAATTGGTTTACATCCGATAAGATAGAGAGTTACATTCTCAACCTCTGTCGACCTCATAACAACGAGCCTGCTCGTTATGTCCTCATAAGACCCAGGCGCATGACAAATTATATATTATATAGCCGTTTTATATAGCCGTTATAAGCCCAATATTTTATATAGCGTTTGTTTATTTAAACCAAACAATGGAAATAATTAAATGAAAAATAGATTATATTTCTTTCATAAATTAATGTTACTATAAGCAAATTCATAACAAAGCAAGTTCTCACACATTGCTTCTAAATTCAATCTTGTTTTATTTACATATTTTTTTGTTTTATTTTACTGCCACTGGCTTTTATTCTTGAATATTTCTTACATAGGACTAACAAGATGTAATTATATCTTTAAGGCTCACACAAACTCATATAATAAGACGTAACCTATGTTAGTTTTTAATATTGATGTGCAGTCGGTCAACTCTGAATTACCTAGCTAGATCCATGCTTTTAGTTTCCTATTTTTTGGCCTATTTAATAGTTCGCTGGCTAATTCGTTGGGTGACAAAATAGTTTTTGCTGTACTAATGAATTGTATCGTTTATAGTAACGATGAGTAAATCACGACGTAGGTTTGCATTGTTTGAAGTATTCGTGACTGCATGCTTTCCAGTTTTATTATGTGTGCTTCCAACGCGGAGCTCCCCCAGCTGAATACCATATGTCCAGGTGGGCTTAAGTATCATTTAGTACCGCAAGTCCTTACAGCCTAGACTTAACTTTGATTTGTTGACGTTTAGCTCAATGAGTTTTTTCCGCGTCAGTCTTCTATCTAAATGTAGTCCAAGATATTTAACACTTTCGTGTTGTGGGAGAGTGATTTTATTTAGCGGTAGCTGCTCTAATTCTATGTTGTGGTACCTTATCGAAAGCTTGGGCTATATCTAGAAACGTACAGAGTAGTAATTTTTTTGTTCAATTGAGTTCCTGATTTTTCGTTTTTCCTTTTATCAGATCATGCCCGGGTGCCTTTAAATTCAGCCAAACCTACGAGACGTACGGCTATCAATTAGTTTTAACGTACGTAAGTTCATTCTCACATTGCATTATTCCATGTCGCATCCAAAAGAACTACACTTTATTACAAAGTGGTATAGATGATTTCATCCACGCCACCTATATAAAAGACGAAGAAAAGCTTCCTTGGAACCCTCTCATGACTCGAACCGGTATCTATAAACTGCTCCTAATGATGTAGGCATTATCCAAAAACCCACGTGGTCGGTTTCAAATTATGGCTTACAATCTCTAGATATGGGAATTTGAATAGTTTTAACGTTTAGAGGGACGATAACCTTATTTGTTATCATGGCTTGCCCGATTCTGTGAAGATTTAATAGAACTTTTGATTTCGATTTACGGGTTTTTAAAAATATTATGTCTTGTATACATTAGAACGCGACATCAAGTCTCGAGGTCCTTGTCAATGATTGGTTCTGAAATAGGTTGTGATGGCTTAGTTTGGACAAAGTTAAAATATTTTAGTAATAATTTGAAGCTTAAAAATAGAAAAATCACTTCTCAAGCCTATAAAGTGCATATGGTAATATTAAGTCAAGAATGATTAATGAAATCTGATCATGACATCAATCGACTTTCTCGTGACAGTCAAGGATGGAACATTTCTGTTTTTGACATATTTAGCGATACCATTCTAATCGAATAATGGAATTAAAGATGATTTTCATCCCAATGTTCGTTTATCAACCGGTTGCTCATTTTTATTGAAACGTTATGTAGTTGGTGGTAGGTTAGATGTGTATAGCTTGCTGATGCACAAATGGGTCAGTCGATTGTGATATCTTTGTGATATCCTTGCTCCTCACTATCGATAATTGAAAAGTAGTTCATCGTGTAAATACACCAGTGCCATTTTCGTGAAATAAAAGAAAGCAAACTATAGTCTGTTTCTTTTTATTGCTTCAGAGAAGTTATTAGTTAGCACATACATCCTTCTATCATATAACTTTTCATACGAGCCTTCTATCATATAATCTCTCCTTTGAACTGAGATTAATATTTTAGGCAGTCCCAAGCTTAGCTTATGCCTTCTTGTCTTACTTATGTAATTGCTTATGTAAGTAATTTGCCAACCTCTGTAACTCTTTTTAGAAGGACTAGCTTATGCGCAGTGAAAGACCTTCTTTTGAGGAACAAATATTTTGGATGTCAAACTGCAATCCTATATCTTGCTGTGAGATCGATATACCTTATAGACCTGATGGAAACCTTACACTACTCTTGACGTTCATCAATATCGACTGCAATATGTTTTAACCACTTCATAAAACTATTTCCTTCTATTAATATTTCAATTTTGTACAATTTTCAGTAGTCAGGCAGACGAACGGCCAGGTCGCATACTTTAAACAACATAATTGGTTATAAAATAGATATAAAGTATTTAGTCACAATTTGTCAGTTTCTTTCTTAGAGAATCAGAAGCGAGTGTCCAGAAAAAATTTCCACTGCTAGATTTAGATTTGTGACACAAGTAGTACATGCCTTAGCCTTTCGTTATATACAACCAGTGTATATAATATACCAAGTGTTTCTTTTAAACTTAGACGATCAAATATCTCGAAAAATAGCCAATCTACGGAAAAAATGTCCATAATCAAAATTTAATCATACCGCGGTGGAAATACATAAGTGCAAAAAAATAGTCCCCCGCTTTGTAGGTGAAGCCATAGAAAGCCATAGTTTTTATAGCAGATTGTACGACTAAAACTACATATGTTTTGAATGAAATATTTTGTTCGGTTCATGAAAGATGGCGTTGTAATCGACGAAATTCAATATTTTCAATTTCTTCTTCTTAGAACACATGCATTCGATTCTGCAATACGTTTGAAATAAAAAACATCACGTTTTCATTGAAAATACTCGAAATTCGTCATCAAAACAATTTATTAATGTAAATGGCAGGTGAATAAAATAATTTTAGCTTAAAATAAGTGTTCAAAATGATGGCCTGCGACTTCAATGCACTTAATGATACGCATTTCAAATGATTGTACACAACTGAGAAGTGTGTTTGGTTGAATTTCAGCACACGCATTTCTGATTCGGTCAATCATGTTCTCACGTGTTGTTGGTTCTTGTTTGTAAACTTTGTCTTTGAGATAGCTTCACAAACAGAAATCTGGCGCAGTAAGTTCTGGTGATCTGGTGGGTCAATTTATCGGACCAACTCTACCGATCCATCGGCCATTGAAATCACGATCAAGTATTTCACGTGCCACCACCGAATTGTGTGCAGGACAACCATCATGGTGAAACCACATGTTCCGTCTCACTTCTAAGCTCAAATTTTCAAGTAATATTGGCAGTTCATTTTCCAAAAAATTTCGGTACATTTGATCATTCAAATTGCCTTCAATAATGTGGAGGCCTATGAGTTTGTTGCCAATTATTCCACACCATACGTTGACAGTCCAAGAACGCTAATGTTCAACTTGACGAAGCCAGTGCGGATTTATAACACTCCAATAATGCATGTTATGTCGATTAACCGTTCCATGGTTTGCAAAAGACGATTCATCAGCGAACATTACGCAACGAAAAGAATAGGGGTTTTGTTGTATTTGTTCACGTGCCTATTGACAAAAGGTTACCCGATTTTGGAAATCAGCGCCATGAAGATCTTGGTGTAAAGACACATGATATGAATGATACTTGTGCCGTTTTAAATTTCTTCAGACACTGGTGAGGGACAGTCCGGAATCGTGAACTATTCCTCGTGTACTAACATGAGGATTATGAGCCACTGCGGCCAATACAGCAATTTCATTATTTTCTCCAGTGACTGTTGCTCTACGGGTTCTCTTTTTCGGTTGAACATTTCCATCAGTAATAAATTGAATGAATAAGTGAATTAAGCCAATCCGGAAAACGTTGAGCGTAAATAGCAACAGCATTTTCAAGATTTCTGCCAGCTTCTCCATAAACCAGGACCATTTCAATTTTCTCTGCCACAGTTAAACGCTCCATTCTAAAGAATTTTATCGTTTATTTTGCAATTACGTCAAACATGAAGATTAAGAAATAACACAAACGTTGAATGTGATTTACAAAACTGAATAAATTGTTTTGATGACAAATTTTATTTCAAACGTATTGCAGAATTGAATGCGTGTGTTCTAAGAAGAAGAAATTGAAAAAATTGAATTTTGTCGATTACAACGCCATGAACCGAACAAAATATTTCATTCAAAACATGCGTAGTTTTAGTGCGTAGAGTGGCTTTTTTTCGAGATATTTGATCGTCTCAGTTTAAAAGAAACACCAGGTATGTGACAGATGGCTTGTTCTCTATAGATAATTTGCACAAACGGGATAGCAGTCAGTTAAAACATCTCTATCAGTATCGCAATTTTTTGATTTCACACACGATATAGGATTTCGTATTAAATCCTTGACCTCGTAATTGAAAAAAACTCGGTATGTGCCGACTCGAATATCCGAAGTCATATCTCCCACTTTCACACATGACAACGGTGTTATTCTCTATATATATCAACTTAAGATATGTGAAAAGTGGTCGCAGAGGAACCAAGCTCGATTATCAGCGACAAGGCATGCCACAAGCAACCCACACTAGTACCATGAATAATGAGATGCAATATACTTAAATATACTTCTCTTTCGTTTCAACTGCAGGATATTCTAAACTGTGTGAATAACTTAGGGAGCATGTTTGATGCAATGCAAGAGGCACATATGAAGTTAGATGCTAGAGTTACTACAACCGAGACGAACATCAAAGACCTCCAACATGAAAATATCATGTTAAAATCAAAATCTAATACATCTGAAAAATGCGAAGGTCAAAATTGGAAAATGATTTGGAAACTATGAAATTAAAAGAAATCAAGAACAACATCATAATAACCGGAATTCCAAATAACTCTTTTCCTCCACAACAACTTGTTGATAACATCCTCGGCATACTAGAGTTGAGTACGCATAAAAATAAAATAAATGAAGCACAAACAATACTAGTTGATACATCCAATAAGAAAAATAAAAGCACAACGGTAATAAATAATCTGCAAGACAAACATCGAGCAATTTTTCTTAAAATGGTTTTTACTGAAGAAGCCGCTAAGATCACCGTACTCGCAAAACTTAAACAAAGAAGAAAACTGTTTGCAAATGAAGTTGGATTTAGTGTTGAAGATAACAAACAACTATATGCCATAGAAGAGTTAACAACATATAAGGCCAAACTTTTTCGTGAGGCACTCAACTTTAAAAAAACCAACAACTTTAAATTTGTATGGGCTAAATCCAATAAAATTTTTCTTAAAAGAGATGAAAACACTGATGTCATCATCATCAACAATATTGCAGATTTGGAACGTTTATCAACACTGGAACACACTCGATAGAAGAAGTTACAACACATCAACAAATCATTTCAATAAAACGCAAGTTATTAGATTTTTATATTTTGTTTGTTATATTTATTTGTTTGTTTTTTTATTTGTTGGTGGTCTTAAATTTTTTAATGTATTTTGGTCCGATTTGTTGTTGGAAATGGGTAAATATCAATTACTTTCACGGAAATTAATTTGACAGATGAAGTGGAACGATGGAAAAATAGTAATAGATATTTTACGAGTATTTACAATATACCATTAAACAAAAATTGTGTAGAGTTTGCTAGT
Organism: Tipula lateralis; assembly: GCA_963932295.1. NCBI lineage: Eukaryota > Metazoa > Arthropoda > Insecta > Diptera > Tipulidae > Tipula > Tipula lateralis. The sequence goes on from OZ010737.1 coordinate 70,567,598, forward strand.
GTAGTGTATGTTAATGTACGAAGCTTACGAAATAAATTATCTGAGGTTGAATCACTATTAAATAATCTGCATTTGGGGGTAGATATTGTTGTGCTGACTGAGACTTGGCTTAGTAATTCTAACAAACAATTTTAAAACATAAATGGTTACAAATCATATCATTCTGTTAGATCTGATGGTTATGGGGGTTGCTGCATCTTTGTTAAAGATGAATGGAACACAGCTTTGCTACACGAAGAAGAATATAATAAGTGCAATTTCTTAATGGTTCATATTAGGAATTTAAATATAAATATATGTGCTGTATATCGTTCACCAAAATGCAGCGTTGAAATATTTTTGCAAAAGTTTGAAATGATTGTTTCAGAATTTACTAAATGTGTCATAATCGGAGATTTCAACATTAATATATTAAACTTAGATAACGAAATATTAAAATATAAAGAAATAATTACGAGTCATGGCTATGTTTTACTAAATAAAACTGATATAGAATACGCGACCAGAGTTAGTAACACGGTTGCAACAATTATTGATCATATTGCCACAGACCTTAATTCTATAAAATATGAGTTTTATTTAGATGACACATCAATATCAGATCATAAGCTAATCTGTTTTAGATTTCAGAAAGAGAAAACATTAGATTTGCCAGATATAAACATTTTAAAGCATGTTGTAAATTATGATTTAATTGATAGGGATCCCATATGGAATTAAATTGGCCGACTATGTAATTTTGAATCCTTGATATATGAACTTAGTCAACTAGTTAAAACCAATACTTTTGAAATTCATTCAAAAAAGAAAAAAAAGTATGTTAAACCTTGGATGACTGAAGATATATTTAATCATATTAGATTAAGAGAAAATTTTTATAAATTAAAAAAGAAGCATTCAAATTCAGAATATTGTGCCTTAAAATATGAATTGTATTGTAAATTAGTTAAAAAAAAGATAATATCGGCTAAACGTAAATATTTTTTTGATTTATTTGAAAATAATATAAGTAAACCTTTTATGTTATGGAAAAGTTTTAATCAATTCAAATTAAATAGGCCGCTGCAAAGTAAGATTATCGAAATAAACGATAATGACAGTCTTGTGAGAAACGAATCAAAAACTGCCAACTTATTTAATAAATACTTCGTTAACAATGTTTCCGATTTATTTAAAAATATGCCATATCCAAATCTATCAGAATTCAATTACATTCAATATAATACAACTCACCCTTTTTGTTTAAAAAATGTTACAGAGGAAGAACTTAATAAGGTAGTTAAAAACTTAAATTCAAAAGCCGCTACTGGATACGATTGCATATCAAGTAAATTTATTAAAAGATATTCTAATAGATTAACAAGAATATTATCTCGACTGATTAATATCAATGTGAGTAGTCAAACTTTTCCCGAATGCCTAAAGTGTGTCAAAGTACTTCCAATTTATAAAAGTGGGTCCAACTTAGAGATTCAAAACTATAGACCGATTTCAATTCCCAACTCACTGAATAAAATATTCGAGAACATAATTAATTCAAGATTAGAACAATTTTTAGATGCTAATAATATAATATCATCGCGCCAATTTGGGTTCACAAAAAATTCCAATATACTACTGCAGCTTGTTTACACCTTACAAATAATATAAGTTTAAAAATAGATAAGAAAAAATTTGAATCTGTATTATTTTTGGACTTGAGCAAAGCTTTTGATGCGATGAATCATAAACTATTGTTATTGAAATTAAAAAAAATTAAATATAGCTGACGAATACATACATTTTTTTGAAAGTTACCTGCACAAAAGAAAACAGTTTGTAGAAATCAATGGAAAGTGAAGTTGTATAGAAACCGTAAGCTTAGGTGTACCTCAGGGCTCTATATTAGGACCAACGCTCTTCAATATTTTTATTAATGACTTGATGATGATAGCTCTTTATGGAAGTGTACAGATGTATGCTGACGATATTGCGATAGTTGTATGCAAAGTGATATGCAACGTGACTTAAATATGTTGAATGAATGGTTCAATCGCAATTTGATGCTGCTCAACGTTAAAAAAACTAAGCTTCTCATTTTTGAAATCAAAAATTTAAATGATGATGTTTTACTGCAAAATGAACTAATTTATAATGGAGAAATAGTGGAAAGAGTAAGATCTTATAAATATCTAGGTCTTATTATAGACTCAAAGTTGAAATGGAATCTGCATGTGGAATTTATAAAGAAAAAAATTATTCCATATATTTATATTTTAAATAAATCTAGAACCACTTTACCACGAAAACTACTGACTAACATATATTATGCATACATATATAGCCATATAATATATCTAAATCCGATTTGGAGTGGAACAACCAAGACAAAACTGGAAGAACTTCTCATTTTACAAAAAAGAGCATTGAAATTTGAATTAAACGTACCAAAAAGGACACCATCTTCAATTGTATTTGCTGATTTTGTACCTTTACATACGATAATTGAAAACGAATTGATTACATTAACTCACAAAGTAGTTCACAATTTAATAAAGCACAGTTTCGATATAATTAGAACAAGTGATATACATAACTATAATGTAAGACGCCGTTCGTTTCTCCGTGGCCCACAGCTTACCACAACTGTTTCTACAAATAATGTGATTTACCGTGGATTGTTATTGTACAATGAATTACCAACCCATATTAGATATGAAAAAAGTGCATTAACATTTAAAAAATTAGCATTGCAACATAGTATAAATAAAAATAAAAATACAAATTAAAAAGAAATCTACATATCTAAATACTTTGATCAAATTTACTATTTAACCATCAAACCCACCCGTTTTCCTTAAGCTGTTATATATTACCCTTATGTATATATATATATATGTATGTATGTATATGTATATATATGTGTATATATATGCATATATATGCATATGTATGTATGTGTGTATGTATATGTATATGTATGTATATGTATGTATATATGTATATATGTATGTATGTGTATGTATATATATATATATGTATATATATATATATATATATATATATATATATATATATATATATATATGTATATATGTATATACATGTATATGTATATAGATTATTATTTTAATATGGCGTCACATAAATTAAATTAATTAGAAAACTATGATGCTTCGCACAACGATTCTTATAGAATCAAAGTAAAGTTTGCTTATATTATAAATGAAAAATTGTATAAAGTAAATTCAAAAGAAATAAATATAATAAATAAATAAAGAAAAAAAAAAAAATCTTATCAAATCTTTAAACGTTTGGTTACCGCACTACTGAAATCAATTCAACACATGAAGTTGATTTGAGTCTCAGAAAATTATGTTGGTTTGACGTGTTTTTGGTATTACGAAATATTTGGAACATAAGGTTAGTCAGAAAAACATTCACTCCATGTATAGAATACTGCATCGATGATTTTTAACCTTATCCCCAACCTCGGTCAAAGGTTTTGAGGTATGGTGTAATCCAATGACTTCTTTTGGAATTCAATGAATTCTCTTATGACTTAAGTTTTCTGCCATTCACGCTTCTACTGTCTACAAATTCGTTTAGCAGTTCTGTGATTAGATTTGCTTTTAAACTCCTCATCAAACCAATTATTTTTGGGCCTTGTTTTTACTACATCGAGAGTCTGTTGAGTGGCATCAGTGTCAAATACCGAGATGTTTTATACTTACAGACTTTACTTGATCCGACTGGTAACTAGAACACAAATGCTAACAAGATCTTGGTATTTTGTTTGCGCTTTTTCATTTTTAAAACTTTCCCAGAAGAATCGTATTCCATATTTTATTCTGGTTTCTCTGACTTGTACGACAACTTCCATCGTATAACGGTTACGGAGATTGCTTACTAATTTATTTGAAGGTCAAATACTATCTTACGTCTTGAAATATTTGAGCCGCCATTTTGCAATCAACAAATGGTCAATTGGTGTTGGGGGTGTTTTGCATAAATCATGTTTCTATTTCGTGGATTGCAGATCTATATGTTATTGCATCAGTCGGTCTCTTTTCTGTATTTTCTATATCATTAAAATAATTAAGAACACATGGTCTACACATCGAGTTCTAGTAGAACAACGTGTTTCAGGCGATACTCATTTATACATGTGATATGGCTGTCCAACACGTCAGGTTTTCGAAATTAGTAAACCTCCCACGTTTCAATCACTAAGCGGAAGTTCTTTGTTATGTTGACGATATTTGTTATTTTTTGTTTTTTGAAATTTTAAGCAGTTTGGGTTTTACAAACCGGTCTGCTCAGCAATCTTACCTATACATATAGGTTAGTTGTGTGTTTGAATCCGTATATTAAAGTATAACCCGCCATTATTTTGAAAATGACTGATAATTCAACCACGTGTTGTGCATTTCTAATAAAAATGTCTACAGAGTTTGATTAAAGTACATATCTACTTCAACACATTAAATTTCTGTTAGACGTTCATAAACCAAGATGAATTAAAGTTATTATCCCATATAAACCTCAAATACTACTCAATCTAAACCAAATTATTACATTATTAATCAAGACTAATTTAACCACGATAGATTCACATATCATTTTTATAAATTATACAATTCAACATAATATTTTTTTTTTTTTTGAAGTAGAACCGAATCTCTTTTGAAATAAGTAGATCCTGTATACGTACGAGTACAGCGTAAGGAAACACAACATTTTTATTTTTACGGCTGTTTGCTTTCACTCATAAAATTAACACGTACGCATTATTACTTAGCTTTTATGTGACATATTCACATTTTCTTTTTTTTTCCAACATCATACATATATAGCTGTTGTATATAATATATAATACATGTGTATGTGCGTACGTCACATCCATATATGTGTAAATATTTTGATTTTTGTTCAGTAGGAAAACTCTACAACAAGTAGAATAAAACAGTGTTAAGTGAATTCGTTTTTTTTTCTCTCGAAAAGAAAATTTAAAGATTTCCTTTCCTAAGTACATTCATTTAGATTTTGTGCTGTGATAATTATATATGGTGAATGTAATTTACTAAGTAGCGTGCAAAATTACGAAACGAGTTAATTTTGTGGTTTAAAATCCTATTTTATAAATAATTTATTATCATATAACAACATATATAGGATTTATTATGCTTTGTTATACAAATATCATCTCATACATATATTTACGAAATATAACCAAAATAATAAGCATGTGTTAAGAAAATAATATGTTCAACATGATATACATACATATATATACATATACTCGTATGAAGATACTCGAAGAAGCAGTATAGGGACATGTATATGTATGCCATACAAGTATGTACATATATGCTAATATATCAATAAGCGCAAAATTTTTTAATTAAAAATATTTTACATATTATGCGAGCTATACATCTTGTACGAGTATATAGCATATAGGTTAACTCATCACTCAAAAATATGTATATGCTCTTAAGTAGTATATAATACATTTCGGTTTAAAAAATTTAATCTCCAACAAGTGAAGAAAACATAATGGGAAAGAAAAACGAAAATTGTAAGAAACAAAATATGTATTTAAAACACTTGAAAAGCTTTCAACAGCTTAAAATTCTGAAGGAAATAAAAATGCAACAATAACACGACAACGTGAAAAATCAGTTTGAAAAATTAATGTATTATGTTTATATGTATAGGTAACGGGAGAAATAATCATGATCATTTTTAATTACTAATTAATTCAATTATTTTAATTAATAAAAAATAATTATTAAAGCGTAAATCATTGTTCCACTACCTATGTACTGTAATAATTAATTTTCAAGTCAAAGCAGATTCAAATTGGATTAAAATTTTTATGTGTTTTGTAAATCTGTTGTATTGTACGTGGGGCAAGAGAGAGTGCCGGTGAACGACTGTTGTCAAACATTTTTAAACGATTTTATAGGCTTCTACCGTGGCCGTGTCAGAATTGGTTTTAATCGAAATCAATGAAGTTCCGTTACGAATATGAGAAAAACTGTGAGAAAAGCCAACTTTTAATGTGGTATGTGGATATGATGCGAGATTGATGATAGGTAACTTTATAATGCTAGAGTTCGCCGAAATTTAAACCGACTTATGTTAAGTAAAAATATAGATTCGTTGCTGGTAGTTAGTGGACATGATATCAATTCAAAATCAGATGAGATCGAGAACGACACTCGTGGTTCTAAGGAACCATCAATATAAATCTGGTGTTGTCGTTTTGCTGGTAGTTAGTGGACATGATATCAATTTGATTTCACATGAGATCGTGTTTAACTCTTATAAGTTTTGGGAAAGATTAAAAACAATTATACTTTTGGATATATTTAATTTGTTTCCACACAGACTTTGATCTGGATTGAAAATCTCATTGATTATGATTTGTAAGTTTTTTTTTATAAAAGGTACAAACTTGTTCAATCTTGAGTACTTATTTCCCGATTTTGAACAAATACACAATTTTCTGGGATGATTTTTAAAAATTTTGGGATGGGATGAAATTAGTATTACCTGATGAACATTTTATTTTTTTCTGAGATCAGATCCTGGGATAACTTCACACACTTCACATAAGGGAGGACAGCACGATTCTCCTGTGAAAGTCTGATAAAGAGAAGAAATCCAACGAAAATACTTAAAATTACTAGTGTAATGAATTGAAGTCTGAGATATATAGGCAACCTCAATCATAGATGTCGCCTATATCGGTATAGAAAAAATCAAGCCATAAAACGCGATTGATTTGAAATGATTTTCATCTTGATTTTATGCAACGAAAATTAATAAACTCAATTTACATCTGCAAGGCAAAATAAAGTTGTTCTTGATGTCCTCCTACCAAACGGAATTGTAGACAAAAACTGAGTGTATGGTCGAAGGTTAATGTCTTAAGAGTACAAATACTTAGCACCAGAATGCACCAGGATCTAAACAATAACAATAAAAATGTATTAGGATTGGTAGAAGAGTATAAAATCGGACGATTTAACATATCGACGGTCAATGCATAACCGTGTATCTACAAAAATCGTCAAAATGAGTTTATAATGATTTCATAGAGAAATTATTCGGTTGTTGAGGGTTTTGACAGCAAAAAAGGCGCTAAAATGATTTTTAATTCATAACTATTCGATTTTGTGTCTGCATTATCGTGTATCTGCAGACTTTTAAGGTTCGTGCTAGATGTGAGGTAAGTTCTAACTTAAATACTTTACTAATTATGAAATGTTTTATTTTAAATTGCGGGTTTTTGTGTAATTAAATAGTTTATTTATTAGAAAATATAATATTGTTTGTAAAAATTATTATATTTTAATTAAAAAACCCGATTTTAAAATGATTTGTAGATAAACGAAAATGAATAATCAATATTCAATTTATCTACATATGTAGATACACGTTAATGAGTGCTATATGAAGTAGATAAACGAAAATAATTTTTCAAATTGTTTAGTTTTTTTTGCAGATAAACAAAGTTGGCCTAAAATTAAAATAAAATAATTTCACGCCTAAATTTAAAGCATTATTATGGGAGATCGACGAAAGCTTCTAGTTAAATTAGCTTTGGAAAAATTACAAGCGCGACAACAAAAACAACCCACATCCACAGAACAATTTTCTCAAGCGGTTAATATAACGCCAGCTATATCCGTTGGCATTGATCCTATATCGCCTAAAGTTGTGCCAGAAAATAACGTTTTACATCTCAAACAGTTTTGTCAATCGAAAATTTGGCGCAATACGATACATCAGCAAATGAATTGCCAACAAACGATGTACAATTGTTTAATTTAAATTACGCAGTGATCATATATGAAAATGAAATACCGTTGGGAACAAATATTTCCCTGGCACAATCGCAGGCCGCTGACTCACCAAGAATGAAGCCGTTGTACGTGTTTGCAACTTCAAATAAAACGGATCATGTACCAAATAAAAATCACGAAAATTTAAATATTTCGAAGGCATGTGATGACATGCAACCTGATAGCACTTCTGAAAATTCAAATTATCTTTCCGAAGAATCAGATGCATCGAAGATATTGATCTCTAGTCTAATGGAGGCAGCCGAGCATGATAACGAAGACTCATTTAACACGAATTCAAAACAAAAAAATAAAAAAAGACTAGCACAGCAAGTAAATCGAATGCTCGGGAAAAAATACCTTGGATTCCGAAAAGTACCAACTTATGATAAAATTGTACAAATTCAAGATGTGCAAAAGGAAAGCCGCCAGATTGGGCCCAAATGTACAATACAAACTTGCAGAAAATTTGCTAATTTTATGGATCATTGCGGAGCTGTAAGCGAGATCGACCGAGTAAAAATGTTTCGTCATTTTTGGAAGTTAAACTGGCAGGATAAGAAAATTTACATTTGTATTTTGGTACAAGAAAGAAAAACAGAAAGAGCAACCACCAATGAACCAAGTTCAAGACGTAGATTTTAGTTGAAATACAAAATTAATATAAACGATTCACATAATATTCAAGTATGCAAGAAAATGTTCTTATCTACTTTCGGTATAAAGCAAAGCGTTGTTTCGAAATGTGTTCGTGAATCACAATATGGTATTATAACCCAGTCTAAGAAGACGATTTCAACAAGGAAAAATACTGAGAATCACCAATTTATGTGTGAATTTTTAGATTCGCTCAATAAGTTACCCAGTCATTATTGCAGGAAAGAGACAAATAAGCTCTATCTTGAGCAAAAGTTTGAAACCAAATCGTCTCTTTATACTGAATATTCAAGTCATTGCATTTCTTCTGGGAAGAATCGAATGTCTAGAACAAAATTTCTTGCAGAGTTTGCCAATAAAAATTTAGCTTTGTTTTCACCTTTAAAATATCGATGCGATACTTGTGTACAACACGAAAGGGGGAATTTGTCAGACGAAGCTTATCAAATTCATATTGCAGAAATAAATCGAACACAACAAGAAAAAGAAAAGGACAACGATCATGCAATGAATTGGTTGTGCCACCTAATATACATATATGGACCTGCAGGCGGTAAAAATCTGTCCAATGCTAAATTCCAGCAGCACCTACTTTAAAACCAAACTTGCTTGTCACAATTTTACGATCTACAATAAAGTAACAAGAGATGTAGTATGTAATTGGTTTGACGAAACTACAGCTGATTTACAAGAATCGGTTTTTGCTTCGCTTTTAATAAACTATTTGAAAAATAATTTTTTTAAAGACAATGACAGACTACCTATCATTATTTATTCGGATGGCTGTACGTATCAGAATAGAATTGCTATGGTTTCAAACGCCCTTTTAACACTCGCCATTGAATACAACACGACCATTATTCTAAAATATTTGGTTAAAGGCCACACACATATGGAGTGTGACAGCGTACACGCTGATATAGCAAAAACTAAAGAAACAAATAATTGAAATCCCAAATGATTATCATCATGTTACCGTCGAAGCGAGGCAAAAACCATTTCCATACAAAGTTTTTGTGCCGGATTTTAGCTTTTTCCAAGATTTTTCAGTATTTTAACTGTATCCTTCCATTCGCCCGGGCCGTCATAACGTTGTGACTAATTTGTCCACAAGGTATAATTGCTTACAAAAATTATTTTGACAACGAATTTATAGAATTACCAACGCGGCCTAAAAAGCAAGTTATTAAAACAACTGCTGATTTTAGCTAATTATTTTTTAGCCAGAAAAATATATCGAAAAGAAAGTTTATGGATTTGCAAAGCATGAAGATATTCATCAAACCTTTTGGCCTTTTTATGGGACTGAATAATTACCAAAACCTGATTTACTTTTATTTATTGTTAACTATTGAATTGATATTTATTTATTTTTTTTGTATAGTTTATACTTATTGTTAAGAAAAATTGTGATGCATTTAATGCATAAATATCTATGAAATATATTTTTAGTTTGTAAAACTATAGTATTTAATTTTAATATTTTCAATTTGAATTAAGAAATTACACTAATTAATTACACCAAAATTCAAAGTTTTCCTTATGGATTTTGTAGATACACGAAAATGAGTTTCAAAATTCTAGGTTTTGAAACTCATTTTTCACTGTTTTATTTGTAAATACCAAATAATTTTAAAATATTAATTAATTAATTTGTTTTAATTGGTCTCATTTACACAAAAATCTTAAAATTTTTTTTTTCAACCTAATTTTATTTAAATAAAACGTTTTTTACATCTCCTGTAAATTGGCGAAAATGTAGATACACGTCGATATACAATTTTTTCAACCAAAAATAAAATTCATAAAAAAAGGTAAACAATTGTAACATGTAAAAACAAAATAACAGTGTACCGACCAAAAGGCACAGTGGTTAAAGCTCCGGTACTGAAAAAAGGGGAAAAAAAGATAAGGACAGAATGAATGAACATATGACTCTATATACAGTCGTAGGTCCTCGATTTGGCTATACGTAATGGCGTAAAACAGGACGTAAATTAGCAAAGCATAAAGCGTTGCTTTGAACTCCCCAAACAAAATGCAAAGAGGAAGGCAGACAGAAACATAAAATTAAAAGTGCCAAAATCAATTTTCACATTAACAACCGAAATTTATACCCATTAGACACATTCGGATACAAAGTTTACATCGATTACAAAACAAATTGTGGTCCAAGTTAATAGATCAATCAAAACCATCGCTAGGTTGCAAGAACGAAATTAAAGACTTTGGTATGCTAGGTCCTGAATATGCTAAATTACTCTTTTCGAACTCATCTAATGGATTGCTGCATCATTCGGTTCGGATTAGCATATACACTGTGACTGAGCCTCGCAGTACTTGCTGTAATTTTATTTAATACACAATATCAGGAATTATAAAGAAATTAATGAATAGAACTGACACTCATCGTCATAATTTATATTAAATGAAATTTTTATTTAATTTAAAATACAGAGCTAGTAGCTTTCCCAAAGTTAGGTAAATCCGGCCCAAGCTATAACATAAGTACAAAATAACAGTACAAAAATTCCGAGTTGGTGACTGTAACTTCAAAAGTGTTAATTTCAATTTTTGGTTGTAATTATCAACCCAGTAGACAAGCGATTCATAGTCTAGTGAAAAAATGTTTGTCTGAAGATTGCTGTCGTTAATGTGTCTGTCGGCAACGAACCAAAATAGTGTATTCCACAGCGTTTTGAAGAATTGGGTACCACACTTTGGCCTATTTTGCAAAAAGATCTTCGCTTGCACCTTTAGAACCTGCAGTTAGTATAAGAACTAAATCCACTCGATCATATGAAGCGATGTACGATCTCGGATTGGGCTTAGCGATTGCATTTTCGAATTTTGAAATTCGAGAATTTCGAAATTCGTTCTTATAAATATAATTTCGAATTCCGAAATATTCATAACGAATTCCGAATTGTTTTGACTATGTGTTACCAAAATCGCTATACTCCATGCAAAATGTTGCAGTACTGGAAAATGGAGCACAGTTTTGCTGCTTAACTTAATGAATGGACATCATCAAGATACCGATGCTGTTTGAATGTGAATGCCCGTTCGAAGGAAAATTTCTGGAACTTAGGACCAGTTTCCGTCGAAGGAATACTACTGAATTGGAGCATATAAAACAGAAAATGTTAGTGGAGAAAATTCAGAAAGTGACAACGAGGAATCAAAGGATTAGGAGTACGTAGACGAAGATTGCTGTGGCTTGATTGTATAAATTGATAATGAAACTGAATAAGAGCATGTTGTGGTAATTGAAAAATTTTGCTTTAGTTTGATCATCAGAAATTGAGAAATTTTGATTGTAAACCAATACCAATGTTTGAGAAAATCAGATGGTATTTTTCAAATTAATGTTAAAAAAAAATCACTTATTATGGACACTAAGAGTAGAACTAAATGGAATAGCTTAGTCCAAATGCTTGAAAGATTTAATCAACTAAAAAGCTGTGTTAGAAAAGCTTTTATTGACATCTCATCTGATATTTTTACTACAGATATTGAAATAACATTATTTCTGTACTTCTCCCAGTGAAACTTACTGTTGACACCCTCTGTCGAGAGGACGCAAATCTTTTTTCTGCTGATGCGGTACTATCTTTTATGCTTGAGAACTTCGGATATGATGAACTCTCACTCAAATTGAAACACGCTTTAAAAGAACGAATAAGCCAAAAACGCACAAATGTATCAGGTTCTCTTCAGTATTTTCATAATGGTGGAATAAGTGAAACTGATGCCTGTTTCACCAGACCATTTAAAAATATAATAGTCAAAGTTATTGAAAACTTTTCACAAAGATTGATATTCATCACAAGTATGGAAAATTCGTCAGAATCTGACGAGTTAGAATAAGTATTTTGAATCACGAATCACAACGCGCAGTCCCAGTCATTAAAGCAAAAGATGGAGGAACAACTATCTAAATATTTCGAAATTCGATCGAATTCCGGGAATGCTTGAATGCGAATTTCGAATTCCGTTTTTTTATTTTCGTCAAAATTTGCAATCCCTATGGGCTCTGGAAGAAGTTACCAACTTCATCATAAAAACATATTCAGTGATGCTCATTTTTGACTAAACGGCTTCAACAAACAGAATATGATTTATTAGTCATGTCAACACCCTCGTATGCTTCAAGAAACACCACTTTATTACAGTCAATGGATATCGCTATAGAGACATGTTGCACGTTATTTCTTTGGTCAATTGCATGATCTAGACATATGTGGTTTCATCAAAACGGTTCGACATACCAAACATCGAGTCTAAAAATGGACTTAATGAAATGTGAATTCGATGAACATGTTATATCCAGAAATGGTCCTCTTTTTTTTATTAGGCTAAGTTAAATCATTGGTCTATGTCAACAAATCGGCGTTATTTATTAAAGAATTACCAATTGCAAACGTGCTCTTGATGGATATATTGATATGCTGCTACCGCACATTTAGAACGAGTACGGTTCGCTGTGATACCAGAGGGTCTTGAATGTACGGCTATAGGTCCGATTTACATAGAATTATCTACGAATTGTATAGCTCCATCTCAGCCTATAGTACTGACATGGACGATGGGATGGTCTTTGGATTCTAAACTCAACAGGAGGTCCAGATGTCTTCATTCACATCACTGAATGCACCACCCAAACGATCGATGGTTAAAAATCCCTTTTTGCAACCTGCCCCTATGGGATTCGAGCCCGCTACCTCCCGCTTCATTTATTGCAGCTTTAACCACTGGGCGATATGTCGATAGTAAAATGTTCGAGATATTTCAAATGGTTTGAGTTAAAACAAGTTGTCAAGTCTTTATTGGAGAACCCTTTACAATAAAATCGCATAGTCACTATATAGTTAAAAATAAAATTTTCACTAGCAGATGTTCAAGATCGTTAGACATTTTGTAAACCTCTTACAAATTGTTTTGTATGAAATGACGTTTTACCAAACTCCGTTTTACCTTCTTATGCTTACCAAACGGCTGAGAATTGGTTTTTGTTTCACCGTAAACCTATGCGCAACAACCGTTCGTATTTTGACCTCCGAGCAAGAATACAACCTAAGTGCGGAGTTAGGTTAAACCTCTGTAATTAGATGGTCTACTCGGGTCATTGATCAAGTGACAGAAATTCAATATTATATTCCTGGTGAACGGAACGTATCGATCCGCTGCAGATTTGCTTCGGAATGAATCGGCCAATTATATCGGTTAGAAGAAGATGAACATTAAATTGAGATGCTGATAATAAAGAGCTGTTTGACCTGTTACGGTACTCAAAGCAAGTCAACTATATCAACAAGAACAGCGCATTAATGTGTTGGAGGCAACTGTGGATGAACTTCATTAAGTCCAGATCGAATCGAATCTAAATAATCTTCAGATTACCAAATGAATCAATTGCACCGCTGGAAGTGTTTGATAATATTTTTGAATTATTGAACTGCCAAGAATCGATAGAAGATGTACAAAAATTGGAGTTCATGAAACAAAAAATGTATCATAATGCACCGGCGAACAAAGTGGATACCAAACTATTAGTCACGTTTAAGAACAAGGAAGGCAAATATAACGTGCAAGAGAGGAAAAAGAGAAGATTGGTGCACACAAGCCAGGTGGGTTTCAATTTACCGGATGATAAGCAAATTTATTTTAGAGATCAATTTACCTACTTTAGGCTTAAGTTGTATAGAGAAACTCGTAAAGTAAATAAAATAATTAACTACAAGTTCCTCTGGATTAATAAACTCATATCGGTACACAAGATTAATTTAGAGGCACTTAAATAAAAGTCAAGAAGTTCACTCTAAGCCACTACCATATAAATACAATTTATTTAAAATTAATATTATCTACTTAGGTTTCATTTTTTTATTAATTATTTACATTATTGGTTTTGGAACTGCATTCAAACGATTTCATTGCATATCGGATTCAAATTGTCAATTAACAGCAGTTTATCCAGAATAGGTTTACTTTGTTTCATAAAAAGCAAACTCTTAAAAATAATCAAACAACTAAAATTAGCTTATGTACTTACATATATAAATTTACACATTTATCTCGTTCCGTTCAACAAGCAGCAGCCGTGTTTTTTCTATCAGTACTTCCAGAATAGATCTAGTCTACTAAAACCAAGCAAACAATTAATACCCCTATTATGAATGTCACAGAACCTCACTTGTCACCGTGACGTGTATTGTCACTCGAGTCATATTTTGGTATTATGATTGTTGCTTTATTTTGAGTGAGTGACGAACGCATCATGAAGCGTTATTTTCTATATTTTGTTGTTTTTAAGTTGGTAACTTTTATTTTTGGTTTTTAATTCGATATGTTTGACGTTTGGTGGTGTGTCAAAATAATAAATTTCAAGTTTTAAAAAGTAAATTAATTTAAAGTTTTGTAGTTCAGTTTATTTTAATAATTAAATTTTTCAAAAATTCGAATATTGAGCGATATCTGGATTTTATCTACATTTTTCAACAAATTTTGGATACTGACTGCCTTTTGTAATTTAGCAAACTGACTGCTGTTTTAGAAAATTATTATTAAAAAAGAAAGTTATTATTTATAAATCGAAAATTATTATTTTAATAAATCACAAAAAGAAAATTATTATTTTAATTTAAATAAAAACAAACAAAAATTAAAAACGTATTATAAATTAGTCAACAAAAAATTCTCACTTGCTGTCACCGACAAATTATAAGTGAGGCTAAGTGACAAAATCCTTGCTCACCGTGACATTCATAATACCAAATGTCATTTCAAAGACGTCGCGTCACTCGGTGACGCCTAAGTGACATTCATAATAGGGGTATAAAATTGACAGACGTATCTATAATATAACCTTGAAAATGTATGTGTACAAAATAATACTTACTTATTATTTCGATGAGTGATGGAAATGAATTTGACAATCAACTGTGCTGTTATAAGCAGCCATTTCATGGTCAGTAATAATGTCATTACTAGTAATGCCATTATTTTTTAACACTACACGATCATTCCAAAGCATCGGTATTTTCATCATTACTTAGCGGATAACAGAAATAATATGTTACGTAGTTTTTTTTGTAAAAGTCTTTCAAGTTGATGAAAATTTTTCTATTCTTCAACATATAAAGGGGAAAACAATTCTGAATTTATTTAAGAAAATTAAAAGATATCGAAAGAGCAAGATCCTCTGGAATGATGTAAAAAAATAATGATGGAATCCCTACACGATCAATATTAATGACATTATTTGCATCATTCTTCGGTAATGATGGAGCAAAATCAGAAAATCTAGATTTTCATCCTTACCGAACATCATTCATCATTACTTTGCATTACACGATCAGTATTAATGCCATTATCAAAAAGTAATGACATTATTACTGATCATGTAATGGGTGCTATACGATTAAACATACAGTTGAACCGGATCAAAACAAAATTGTGGTAACGTAGATTTCAGAATTTAATACTTAAATGTGCAGAGCATGCGAAATAAATTGTATAATATAGAAGAACACATAAATAACATACAGTGTAGTCTCGATATTATTGTATTGACGGAAATTTGGATTACGAAGGAGGAAAATAAGTTTTTTAATTTAAATGAATTTAATAGTTTTTATGCAAATAGATTTGGTGGCTATGGTGGTACGGTGATCTTTGTTCTTTGTCAAGCGCTCAGTGTTGAGTTCACTGACAGAAATGTAACCATTATTTCAATATACCGATCACAACGTAATCCGGTTAACACTTTTTTCTGTATGTTAGATAAATACTTGAAGTCATACCATCGTATTTATCGGTGATTTTAATATTAATTTGTTGGACCTATATGATAATTTTGTGACACAATATGTAACTTTAGTAAATTCCTATGGTCACGTTTTTCTAAATAAAATTACTCAAGAGCATGCGACACGAAATAGTATTGGAATTGATCAAATGATAACGGACCTGCTAACATATTCATATGATATGAACACCTCAGATATGTCACTTTCTGATCATAAGCAGATATTTCTGCAAGTCTCAAAAACATGTATTGCCCGGCAAGAAAATATTTCTAAATTTGGTCTCTAAGTCTATAAAAACATTTTTAATAATCATCTTTGGATTTAAATATCAATTACCATAATTGTAGAGGATTTTGCTTCTTATAATATCAAATATATACATACACAGTGAGAAGAAAAGCAATGATGCTGCATGGATGAACAATGAAATATAAATTGGTTGAAAAATAAATTTAAAAATGATTCTTTCTTAGCCGAGAAACATAAACAACTTAGTTCGTTGGTTGCAGCAAAAATTAAGGAAATAAAGCGGGATACAAATTTTACATATATAAGCAAAATCATCGACAAAATATCTTCAATAAAGTAAATTATAATCATCCAGTTTCTGTTATTAAAGTAGGTGATCATCTCATCACACGTGAGCAAAAAATGGCTGAAAATTTTAATAACTACTTTGAGAATGTCACCAAAGATATTAATAGTGGATTTAAACCACCTAACGTTGCAGAGTTTGCTTATATAAACTATAATATTATCCATAGTTTTCAGTTCTGGCGTACAACAGAGTTGGAAATAATAACTGTAGTCTCAAGCTTGAACTCAAATACTGCTACTAGCGTAGACAATATTTCTACAAAATTTCTTAAACATACCATAATTTATATTAGCCCGTTACTGATACAATTCATCAATGTCGCGTTTAATACTGGAATTTTTCCAGATTGTTGTAAAACAGCAAAAATAACACCAATATACAAGTCCGGAGATCAAACGGATATGTCTAATTATAGATAACAGTACTAGCTCAAAAAAAAATTCTGAGTCTAGCAGTACCACAGGGCCCAATCTTGGGTCCGGTATTATTTAACTTATATATAAATGATATTTACCTTGAGAAACTAGTAGATCATTTACAATTATATGCAGATGACTGTGTGGTTATGTAGGCGGTAGAAACTCTTGAAGTACTAATCTCACAGATGGAACGCGATTTGCTGACACCATATAAAAGGTTGGTTTCATCTAAATCATCTAACACTAAATCATGACAAAACGAAGTACTTGCTATTTGAAAATAGGAAACTAGATGAAGACGTCTTAAATAACTATACCTCATTACTTACAATTCTTTCGTAATTGAAAGAGCTACTAAGCAAACTTATTTGGGGTTGGTGATTAATAGCAAACTTAATTTCCGTTGGAAATCATTCAGTTTCCGTTGGATTATAGAATGCACAAGTTTAAGGCAGCTATCAACCTTTACTTGAAGGACCGCGCGTTGGGTGCAGGAGCTCTGACAGTTACAAGGAGCTAGGACTGTCTAAAAGTCCGCCCTGCACCCAATTAAAGCTTAATATATAAAAAAAAAAAAATAATTGGTCGAGTCACATTAACAAAATTAAGAAAACTATATTACCATATATTTTCGCTTTCAATCGAGTAAGGCACGTTCTGCCTGAAAATTCCTTAGTGCTTTTATACTTTGCCTACATCCAGTCGCGTTTAGTTTATCTTAACTCGATTTGGATTAGTTGCGCGGTGTATAAAGTGTACGAATTGGAGATTCTGCAAAAAAGCGTATTAGAGTATATAATTGATGCACCAATCAGATAATCGACTAAGCAGCTCTTTGAACAATTTCAATCGCTTAACTTTTTAATTCTTCTAACATTCGAGAGAAGAAACATGCGGGTGATATATGGCCCAAAACGCGACGATGATGGCACATACCGAGTTCCTTTAATGCAAATTCCTGATATCGTGCATGAAATCAAAGAACAGCGAGTACGCTGGCTCGGTCACGTTCTGCGTGCTGATCCGAAACGAATGATACAGCGATCTTTGAAGGGAGAACCGCCTTTCAGTAGGCGAAGAGGGCGCTGTCGGCGACGATGGCTCCACGGCGTAGAGATCGATCTGGCATCTTCTGGTTGCTTGCAACAATATGAAGAGCTGGCTCGTGGCCTAAGCCGTAAAAGCCGACAAAAAAAACTTAATTGATCGAGAGCTCTTAATATTGGTCTATAAAGGACAGCGACCCCAGGAATTTGCATTAAATTCCCGATTTCGTGATTGATCGGTATGTGCCATCAACGTCGCGTTTTGGGCCATATATCACACGCTTTCGTATTCATCCGTCAAGGTCCAACTCTCACATCCATACATGACAACGGGTCTGATCAACACTCTGTACAGCTTTAGCTTATCCTAATGAAATAATAAATTGCGCAAATTAAATTAAGTTAAGAATATTGTGAAGTTGCGTTATAACCCTTAGGGTTTGAGCAACTGTTATATGATAAATTTATGTGTCTATGGAAGAAGTTTAGTTTTAATTTTTTTTTAAAATGTACTTAAAAATATGAAATCAAATTTATAAATAAAGAAAAAAAATTGCCAATTAACGCTTAACCGATATCTGGTTTCACACTATGGCAACACTGTCCACACTGCCAATTATGTTGCTCTATCTTCGAAAGTCACAGACATGTGTTATGCTAATCATGAAGATTGGTTAAATAGAGGCCTAATTGGATTCACATAATGGGAGTAAACGAACTGAAAGTCGAATGAAACGAACTAAAAGTTGCCGAACTTCATTAACATCTTTTTTGTTTTACTGGAATAGACCACGATTCTTTATTTGTGGATTCGCTGAGAAAAAAACATTAAACCAATCAAGAAGGCTACCCAAACTGAGATGATTGATATAAGGACTAAAATTGGGGCTGAAACCATAGAACAATAAAGCGATATACTATTGTGTCATTGTGCCATATCTTTATTACTTCAGCGATGTTTTTGATTGTTTTTTGCTAGAGCTTTCAGCGAACTTTAAGAACATCAGTTTTCATAGCACATACAAATATTATATCAAACTTTAAATTGACATACATAAGAACAAGAATAGTAACCAAACAGTCACGATACATAATTTATCTTTGAAAGAAAATGCCAACATGCACACGTAATTACTTTCATTTCATTAGCATAAACAATTTCTTGACAGTTAATGTTATATATTATGTTGGAATAAATTTATATCGTACAGCCTATACATGAGACATGATGATTCTTAAATTTTAAACTTAAATTTGAAAAATAAGAAAAACAAAAGAAAATTCTAATTTCATTTTATGTTAGGATTGAAAAAAAAAAATGGAAATTTGGGTTAGCATACACTCACAAAAAATAATATGTATTTTCAGAACAACAACAAACGACAGAAGGAGTATAGAGATAATTTTGATAAAATCATCAATATTAGATTGAAATTTCGATTTTTTTTTGTTTTGTTTAGTTTTAGTTTAAATTGTCTCCAAATATAAGATAATAAGATTTCGATAGAGGATTGTAATTTTCCTAAATTACTATTGCTTTGGATATTGACTGTTGAACTTTATCGACCTACTTATTTAAATTTAATATAATAATACTTAAGCTCATATCTTAAACCAATCTGGAGATCTCAGTTCATTGGAGGGGATAAGACACATTGCTCTATATACACGGTGGTTTTCGAAAATTATTGTCTGCTCACCACATCTGTTCAAATGTGTTATACATTCGCTAATTATTTCGTTCGCGCTGTTCGCGCTAATTAATAACATCGCAGTGTCGTCGGGGCATGCACAACACGTAAAAAATAATTAAATAATACTTTAACAATTAAATTTATTAAATAAAGTAAATAAACATAATTAAAATTACATAGAATAACCGATGAAAAAGATGTTGTTGATTAAAATGATTGTTGTATAACAACAACAACAGCATCGACGGAAAATGTTAATTTTTAAAGCAAAATTGTCTCGTTTAAATTTTTTTTTTTTTTTTTTTTTTTTAATTATAAATTTAGTATGTATTGTGCTTTCGTTTTGATGTTTTTCCTGGCATTTTCCCCAAAACGTAACAAAAAAAAATTGGTATTCATTTAATGTTGGTTGTGTACACACAGCACAACAAAACATATCGTTTTGTTAGCATAAATTTTTTATGCTTTTTAATATTTTTGTGATGGTGCTTTTGTACATATACAACAATAATTTTTTTTTTTTTTTTAAATATCAGAACGAAAGATTGAAGATAAAATGGTTTTAAGGGTATATGCAGATTCAATATCAGTAAAAATTTAAATATGATAAGGTAATTTTTATGCTTAATGAATAAATAAAATAACAGTTTTGCATCTTTGTTTATGGAATATAAAAATATTTTATTTATTACAAAAAAAAAATACCATCGATGGTCTTAGGAATTCAATTTGATAACTTAAAGTTAATTCTTTTGTGTACGATTTGAGCATACTGATTGTTTTGCGTGCTTCAAATAACAAGTTATTACTTATCATAAGAATACAGCATTCTTAAGTATTGTCTATCTACTATATAGGTTCTGGTTTAAATTAGCCGCCCGTTCTCGTTTTGGGAATAATGGTTAATCGTATAATGTTTAACTTAATGATTCGTTCTCTCGCCTGTCTATTTGTACTTTTGTCACGATTAAAGATTTTATGGAATTGTTTTGTTTGATTGTTTTTAATTCTTATCGGTTATAGTACCGTATATTAACCCCTAACTCTTTGGCACCTTTCTTACAAATATATAAATATATTGGTTTGATGCGACAAATTTTATTGATGTACAGCTACATTTTGTGTGTGGACAACCTAGTGACTATAAAAGGTGGAATGAATATTCTTAAAGTGGTTTGTTTTATTAGAAAGAGTACACGTTGTGTTATTAAGTATGCAACATAATTTTATTCAATTATATGGGATCCTATCTCATTAATGTCAACTTTGATTTGATCTTTCGAGTTTTGGATAGTCTCTGAATGTTAGCGTTACACTGATGAACGGTTACCCCAAAAAAATAAATTAGCTTCGTTGAAACGTTCCACAGCCAAATTATCGAAATGGTAACGTTACAAATGGTGATTATGCTTCAGGCTCTGCACTTGAAGTTCAATTTATACATTCTCAGCAACAGCTGCAATCAGGACTCTTTTATCTATTGGGCTATTAGGGCTTAAACCTGGGCGCCAACAATTTGGGGGCATAAAAATTTAAATTCTGATAACTTACCTAAAACGTGTAAAACATTAAGTTAGTATATATAATATAGCATAACAAACTAATAGAGCGCAAATAACATTCCAAGAGGTAAGATACAATATGTATATAGCATTTGAGTTTAGGGTTTTAGGGCACCCATACTTGTTAAGACGGCCTCTAGGATCTCTAGGATCGCCTATACACCCGATTTCTAGGATCGGCAATACAGACTTTTTGTTTCAATTTATTTGCTGATTTTTTTAACATCGTAGAACATAATGTGGTCTTCAAAATTGGTTATATGTTACAACATACCACGTTTAATGATTTGGCAATTTGAAAACCTACTAGACAAGTTTGAGCCTTCACTCAAACTATCCAAACTTTCAGTTTTAATCATCGCTTGATTTTAAATTTTGGTATATTTTTCAATTCTTATTGGAAAAAAATAAATTTAACAGTGTAATTTTTTGTTATTATTTTTAGCACAAACTTCACACTCATGGAAATTAAAGAACATATGGTATACCCCTTCTGCGAGGTGTCAGTTCATTTATCATTTCAGGTCATGCTACCCATAATTTGTTCTATGTTGCTTTTGGCTTTAAAAAACGGTTCTGATAAGTAAATTTAACTCAGGCACACCTTTCAAATAGACGGTCATTCGAGTATTTATCGTCTATTTACTAGCATATGGATGTTATATTGTTACATCTATGGTAAAAGATAAAAGCGCCCAGTTCATATAAAGGTAAGCTTTTTAATAATTCTATCGATTTTTTTATGTCTGATTGATAATCTTGACATCATATCTGAACAACATGGCATTACGTTACATTTCTTTATATTGAGGGGTAATTGACTAGCATCTCACCACTCACTTATTCTATTAACGTCATTTTGTAATAAAATTGAGTCGTTCGGGTTAGAGATAGTTTTGAAAATTTTATGAGGAAATTGGCCAATAATAAAACCGATGAATTAGTTATTATACATTTATATTTTATTTCGTTGATGAGTACCAACGCTGGATTGGAATTAAAATTTGACCCAAATTCATCGATTAGTTTATTTGTTGTAGTCGTTTGAAGTAAGAAACTTTTGTGTTTTCTTGAAAAATGGAAAAAACCGAATTTCTTGCAGTGATTAAACACTATTATTTGAAACGGCGAAAGAGACAAAAGAAAATCTCGATCAACATTACGGTGAGTTTGCTCCGTCAGATTACATGGTAAAATATTGGATTGCTGAATTTAAACGCGGCCGAAGAAGCACTGCAACAATACCATCCACAGGAAGGCCAAAAGAGGTGGTTACTGAAGAAAATCCTCGATATCGTTATGAATGATCGCCGAGTTAAGTTACATGAGATTGTTGAAATGGTAAACATACGAGTATCATATGAACGTGTGTTCAACATTTTGCATGAACATTTGTCCCAATCGAAACAATGGGTGGAAGTGCTCCGAAAAAGGAAAAGGCAGTGAAATCGGCTGGCAATGTAATGGCCACTATATTTTGGGATGCACTAGGAATATTGCTAATCGATTATCTTGAAAAAAGATCCACATTCACAAAAAAGTATTATTGTGCATTATTGGATCAATTGGTTGATACAATCAAGGAAAAACGACCACATTTAAAGAACAAAAAAAGTGCTCTTTCTTCAAGACAACGCACGGGTTCACACAGCATTAGATACGATGCTAAATTTACGTGAAATACACTTCGAATTGATTGATCATCCACCTTGTAGTCCAGATTTAGCTCCTAGTAACTTTTTCCTGTTCCCAAACTTGAAAAAATGGGTCGCAGGACAAAGATTCATCTCAAACGAAGAAGTGATTACCAAAACTAGCGCGTATTTTGAGGGGTTTTCTTAATCGTCGAGACTATGTTGAGAAATAAATGGTTTATGGCAAAAAAAATTTTGTTTTCCTACTTATGTAGCTTCATTTTCAATCCGCCTTCGAACAAACCGTAGATCGAACAAAAAGCTTTAAATAAATTTAAAGTTAAAATTTTAAAGGAATGACGGTTAAAGGCACTTTATAGTAGCTGATTCAATTAAAAGCCTTGCTGAACTCGGCACCTGATCACATGCACCTTCAGTTACGTATCATAAACTCTTGTTGGCGCAGTTGATGATGAGGAATGAGAGTTTTAAATCTTTTGCATACAACCATCTCAAATAACTTTGTTATCATTGATGTGGTTATCATATTTCTGTAATAGAAGTAGAGTTCATTTTCTGAACCGCAACCGTCTCCAATACGGTCTAGTTCCGAAAGATTCTTCTAAAGGCGCTATGTTGCTTTATCACTATCAGTTTCTAATTGGCTCTTATTAATTTTAATGTGAGTCGTGTTTTTTTATTTTATTAGGACATCGTTATACCATGGACGGTTGTTGTTTGGTTGTCATTTTTAGGTCCACTGTTCATTCGAAGCCATTTAAGAGTTTGCTATAGAATGTTAAAACTGTTTTCTGGCCAAGTGGTATTGTAGGTAATATTATTTATTTGCCATTAACAGAGACTAACAAAATACCATTCATCATCTCAGTTTTATTGCTTTAATGGTGGTAGATCATGGGATTGTAGTTTTATGGCATGAGCTTATGTCTGTTGGCGAAGCGAGGTATGTTATGTGATTCAGTTGTAGATACTCAGAAGTTTTTATTTTTTAGGATTTCTTGTTTTTAGGTTTCAAGATCTTCTATGCTCTTGTAATATTTTGATGATTGTTCTCGCAGTGTATTTTATGCTCGCAGGTGTGTGACACACATAAATAAAAGGTATTCAGTTGTCTTTTCAACTGAATCTTCAACCCAATCCTTCCAGAACATTTATCTCTTCAACTCCTGCGCTATTTTTGTAATTATTTAATTAATTTTGTATCTCCATTTACATGCATGCAAAATTCATGGTTAAGATTTACTAATCCAGTTATATTCCTGTGAAATTTTCTGATGTTCTGTGGCCTCAATAGTATACCTTAATAGTATATTAAATCCTCGTTTTACGAGTCTTTAAACGCCCTGGTACTTGATACTTCTGTTTCAAGAATTATTGAAAGAATCACTGTAAAAATTATTTACGAGCATCCACTTTGAAAACCAGAATGGCTTTATCTTTCTTCGGCTTATTATAAAGATTTTGGCGTTGACGTAATTTCTATATAGATGTAAAATTATAACACAACCATTACATGGTTGTGTTACAATTTTGAGCTAAATATAGTGACAATTAGGAATTCCAAATTTCAGTCAAAAATCGATTATCGATAGTTCGATAATTTTTTTTAAATTATCGGTTTTATCGATAATTTTCAAATTTTTGTTAAAAATAATATACCCTCATCTGCAATAACGCTGTTTGATACGAGTTACTAGTTCATCCATAAATGTCTCATTTAGAAATTGTTTTTGTTCGAATAAACGATCGTCATCGAGCATAATAAATAAAAGATCAAAAAATTATCAATAATTTTAAACTGTAGTTTTGACCAATTTATCGATAATGGAATCCCTAGTGACAGTGACTTTACTACTAGTCAGTCAATCAGTTCTGCACTTTAATAGAGGTTCCTTGGTGTGTTTATTTACACCAAGATGATGAATTATTTCTTCGTTACTTTCGGTGATATTGAGATATGTAATGATTGGTTTCAGACATCGATCTTGTCCATAATTTTTAAAGACATTTGGTTTAATGTCTTCGTGAGACGATAGAAAAATCCGATAGAATTTCCAGTGGCGTAACGAAATCGATTATTTCCAAGTACTACGAAACATCTCGCGATGTACACCAGTAATTCCTAGATTTCAAAGAAGCCTATAACTTGATCAATCGAGAGAGGCTACGGTATGCGCTTGGATATTTAGTTATACCAACCAACTACGAGGACATGGCTGTTCAACACATTTGCAATTACTTTTGGTGTTCGACAAGGAGTTGCGCGCTGTCCCCGATACTTTTTAATCTCAAGTTGAAATATATCCTTCGTAAAAGTGCAACACCTCAGGAAAAATATCGTATTCCGACAATCTAATCAACTTTTTGTATATGCAATGCAGATGATTTCTGTTTGAGTAAATTAAATGGCAATGGAGTGACAGAGATACTTGATCCACTGGCACAGTGTTCTGTTTCCGTTGGTCTCAAAATCAAAACGTCCAAAACCAAGTATCTGATCTCAGGTTTTAGAGACCAAGACGCAATTGATTTAAGTACTCCACTAGTTTGAAGTAGTGGTGAAATTTCAGTGTCTTGAAATTCTCTCCTTTACCTCCACTTCTAAAATCAAAATATCTTGCCAACACGGATAAGCAGAAATTGTATAATGTGGTGATCAGACCCGTTGTCATGTATGGATGTGAGAGTTGAATTGTACCTTGACGGATGCGTACGAAAGATGGCTTCTAACATTCGAGATAAGAATCATGCGTGTGATATATTACTCAAAACACGACGTTGATGGCACATACCGAGTTCTGTTCAATCGAGATCAGGAATTTAATGCAAATTCACGATATCGTGGCTCGTTCACGTTTCGTGCTGATCCAAACTAAAGGATACAGCAATCTTTGAAGGGAAAGTCGCTTTTCGATAGGCAGGAAGGTCGCTATCTGGCATCTTCTGATTGCTTGCAACAGTATGAAGATCTGGCTCGTGATCGAAACCGGTGGGGTCATATTGTTGACTCGGTACCGCAAAAAAACGAAGTCGAATGATTTTAATACATCATAATGGTTTACCCTTAATCTATGTATTTACTTTCAAGGAAAGCTTAAACCGTTTAGAATGATATTCAAATGATGATATTCTGTACATATCTGTAACATTTAATTAATCACCATATACTATATTCTAAGCTGTTACATCTTTGTGAATCACATTGTTATATGTGATTCCCAAAGAATAAGGCAACAAGCACGATTATAATTTAAAAGCCAATCAACTAAAATTGGTTCTAATTAGTTGTAATGGATCTCAAGACGATAACGATAGTAAATCAGTTTAACTCGACGCTTCCACTATTTCTATATATAGACGTAGACAAAACTAAAAATGTTCAACTTACTAAAAGCTTTCCATTAAATTTCACTTAATAAATTTATTATCCATTGTTGTAGATATGTAACTGTTATATAAAAAGAAACGCTATTTTTAAAGGACGAGACACAGCAGAAAAAAAAATCGTTAAGTTTCCACTATAAAATGAAAATGTATGTACATAAAATATGTGAAACCAACAAAGACGAGTGGATAAAAAATTAAATAAGGAATTTCAACAATTTTACCCATTTCTTGTTTATACATATTGTGTGTCTTGTATAATACGAGTACATACACTACACATATATATGGTATTTGCTTTTGTACAGTGTGCGGTTGATAATATTTTGAATCAAATGATAATACCTTAAAGTTATTATCAAGGATTTGATATAAGAAAAATGGAAAATTAAAGATCAGTCGAATATTGTTTATCTTTTTAGATACATAACTGTGTTGTGGCATTACATCAACGTACTTGAAAGACTTATCGGTACAGTACCAAAGAAAGTACTGTACCATAAGGTATATGATATCTGCATTTTATTAGACATTCCGCTGCATTTGAAACTTAATGATGTTATGTACTGCAGATTATGTTATTGTTTATTAAGCTGTATACGAACTTGGTTTTTGTTATACGAGTATGTATGCATATGATACCTTGAAGTATGGCATAGCTGTCTATTGATGAAATTCTAAGAAGAACTTCAACATAATCAAAGCTTTCTATGTAAGATGCATGTAACCACACTAGGAATCAATTTTTACATTTTTTATGTAAATTATGTAAAAAACTCTGTAAATTACAGTAAACGTCAATTACATGTAAAAAACGTATACAGCACTATTTGCAGTGCCATCTGTTGGGTTGTACAAGTTTTTGGATCTCATGAGGGTGGCCAAATTTTTTCAGCAAATAATGCACAAAGTTCAGATTACAATTCTATTTGATATTATGAGTATGTGCTTCATTTGAGCAGTATTCAACAAATCTTGAAACAATTTGTAAAATGTTGTCGATATTCGGTTCGGCCATAATAATAATAGTTTGGCACCAAAATAATAGCCATAGGCATAATATATTAACATGGAGAAAAATTCGTATGTATTTTGCAAAATGTGTTAGTTTTCTTATCCACGTTATTAGTTGGAAAGGGGATTTATTCAACTTAACCCGACCAAATTAAAGTGATTATAGTCGTAAACAATTTTACACAGTTAATTATTTCACAATTTTTATTCGTAAAAAAGTAAGAAGATTTTTTTTACAGATGGTGCTTTATTAACAATAAGATTTGTTAAGAGATGCCGCATCATTTTTTTTTACATAAAAACGTAATAGAATGTCAAAAATGTAAAAATGTTTACACTTAGAATGTAAAAAAACAATTTGCATAATTATAAGTTTTTTACATGTAAAAAATTGTATAAATTACATCGTGTAATTTACACGCCCAACTGTGCATGTAACTATTTATTTATTTTTTATTTTTTTATTATTGAAACTAGTCTTTCCAGATCCGTCGCCGGATGTAGCTTAATGGTTAAGAGAGTTTCTGCAACCGGATGACATAAAAACGTGATTGTGTGTAAAACCATTCGTTGAGCTGACCACATACAATTAGCACCACTCGTTAAAATGGTTCGTAAGGTCTCAGTTGAGACGCGGTAAGGGCCGTTTACGGCATCTAAGCCATAGATTATAAATATAAAAGTCTTTTCAGACTAACCATCAATTTACATCTGAATTCTTACAAACTAAAATATAATGTGGTCACTGTTGATCCAGCGATGCACAGTGGCTGATCGTTGGTAGGTAGCTGCTCACATACTAACGAGCTCGAAGGTATTGGTTCTTTTAAGTCTTCTAACCAAATCTTCAGTATCCAGTAGCCGAGAGGCTTCCGCATTGACATGTTCCATTAGTATTGAATCATGCTTCGATGCAAATCGTTTTATTTCGAGTTTTATATCTGGAATCTCCAAATCACGATGGAAATCAATATTACGAATGTACCAGAGTACATTGCCTATACTTGGAAGTACCTTATTCTGGAAGTTTTGTATAAGTTTAATGTTGGTATTTTTAGTACAGCCCCAAAGCTGAATGTCAAATAGCCAGATCGGCCTTAGCACCTAATTGTAAATCAGTATTTTGTTGCATGTGCTTAATTTTGACCTTCGCCCAATTACCCAGTACAATTGTCTATATTTAAGCTCAAGATTTTTCTTTTCTTCTTCACATGCTCTTTCCATTTAAGCTTAACATCCAGTGTCATACCCAAGTATTTAGTACAGTCTTAGTTCGGTACCAATGATTAAGTTTGATTTTCCATCACTTGGTCCAATGCCGAATTTTATCACTTACACATTGAAGTTTATTCACCGCTTCTTCCACAGTTTGCTCTGTTGATAGTATCGCGGTGTCGTCAGCAAACGTTGGTATGCTTACGTGGTCGGACTGTGGTATATCACTTGTATATAGTAGGTAAAGGACTGGACCTAGAACGCTGCCTTGGGGATCACCTGCTCTTATCTCTCTCAGTTCAGAATACTCATCTTCTTGTCTTACTCTAAAAAGCCATTCAGATAAATATGATCTCAAAAGATCAATATATGGTCCCGAAAGCATAGCATTAAGTTTATGTATTAAACCCTCGTGCCATACCTTACCGAAAGCTGCTGCCACATCCAGAAATAGGGTCGAACAAATTTGTATTTCTTCTAACGCCTTTTCTATAATGTCTGTTATTCTGTGAACCTGATCAATTATAGAATGTTTGCATCTGAAGCCAAATTGGTGACCCGGTATTAGGTCTCTACTTTCTAAATATTATTGGCTTAATTCTCTTCAAGAGTAGTCTCTCCATTAGCTTTGAAATGATAGGGAGCAGTGATTTCGGACGATACGATTTAGCTTCATTAGGCGGTTTACCTGGTTTCGGTAACATAATAACCTAAGCAACTTTTCAGGCCGAAGGAACATGTCTTAATCTAATAACAGCATTAAACAAGTGAGTTAGTTTAGCGATAGCTTTCTTTGGTAGTTATGCTTTAAAATTTCTCCCATTATAAGGTCATATCCAGGTGCCTTGGTCGACTTCAGATTGAATTGCATTTCACTGGTAACTTCTTTCTGGGTTGTTATAGGAATTCCACCCTCGATTATGATATCCGATTCAATCTTATTCGGTTTAAAATTATCAGCCAAATGGTTAGCAAGTTCTTCAGCTTTTGCTTTGTTATCCCTAGCTCACGAGCCATGACTACGCTTAATAGGAGGGATTTGCGTAATTGGGGTTTTTATACTTCGTTGCCATCCATAATGAGTAGTTCATATCTTCATCAGCGGTCAATTTTCCCAGATGCAAAGAAAACTTTTCATTTAGCTTCTGAATTTCTCGCTTAAGCTGTTGTGATTTATTATTTAGAATCGTCTTATCAGATGGACTCCTTGTTTGTTGCCATTTTCTCCTGGCTTTTCGTTTTTCTCAGACAAGATTCCGAATTTCTCTTCGGGTAACTTTTACCAATGGTTTTGGATACTGTTCCATTGATATTATTCCAAGCGGTAATCTGAATGATATCGGTGAAATTTTCTACCTCTTCTTCTAGGTCCTGAATAGGTTTTAGTCGTGTTTGTAAGTTAATCTTGTTTTCTATTTCAGATCTGAAGCTCGCCCAATCAGTTGTTTTATTGGCAAGAGTTGGTCTCGTTTCCTTTCTAATTATCTTGTCGCTTAAGGAAAGTATCACTGCAGAGTGATCAGAGTCCATATCTGAATTATCCTCTACTTCAATAAAATTTGATGAAACTTGTTTTGATATAATCCAGTAGATCAGGAGTTTTACCTGCATCCGTGGGCCAATATGTTGGCTTGCCGCAGTGGAATGGACGTTACATCCCATTGCTACTATTGCAGTTTTAAGTTCGTTACCTTTGGTTGTTGTAAGCCTAGGGCCAAAGTCAACATGCTTTGCATTAAAATCACCCCCTAGTATAAATCTACCATCGAACTGTTGTAGGATATTCAAATAGTTCGGTTTCTTCAGGTTATATCTAGGTGGACAATACACTGATCCTATCTGAAGGCGTTGCTTGGTAGATGTAATTTCTGCTATGGTAAGCTGGGTTTCGGGTAATTGATAATGCTGGCATTCACGGTGTTTAATATAGTTTTTATTATAACAGCAGTG
The DNA here is from genome assembly GCA_963932295.1 of Tipula lateralis. Classification (NCBI taxonomy): domain Eukaryota; kingdom Metazoa; phylum Arthropoda; class Insecta; order Diptera; family Tipulidae; genus Tipula; species Tipula lateralis. The sequence continues at coordinate 70,598,438 of OZ010737.1, forward strand.
CCACCTCTTGATTGGTTATCCGGATGAATTGTTTCATAAAGTTGGTAACCGTGAATTTTAAGGTAAGATTGCCTGGTGGAGTGGGTCTCAGATATCAGACACCCATCGATATTTTGCATTTTTAAAAACGCTTGTAGTTCATGCGTTTTATTTTTAATATCGTTAGCATTCCAAGTAGCATTTCTCAGGTTTTCTTGGTATATCATTTTGAGAGAGTTGATAAGTATAATAAAGCAGAATTTCTCTGCTCCAACCTTTGTAACCTTTCAGAAAGGTTGTTTATGGCATTCATAACGTTATGCATCATTTCCATCATAGTATTCAAACGAGTAGAGTTCAAAGCTGGTCCGGAACTGACCTTTCCTGTCTCAGCTACTTGCGCATATGATAAACCACCTCTTACATGATGACTAAACGATTCTGATGGTTGATTTTTTTGTAAATTTGTTGGTTTACTTAGATTATTTCTTCTTTTTGAAGTTCTCTCGCTACCAGGCATCCTCGGTAATTTTCAGGATGGGCTTGTGCACAGTTTGTACACTTTGCTGCAGTATTCTTGAGTTTCTCACAAGAAATAGTTAAATGCTTCTCAGCACATTTAACACATATAGGTTCGTGTTGGCAGAACTTTTGAGTATGGCCATATCGCTGACAACGTTTACATTGCGGAATTGTACGGTTACTTCTAACCATTTCAGTTTTTACACCCATATGGCACATATGTTTTATTTCATAAATTTTTTGAGTATCTTCTTTGTTATCGAAGGTCAGCATAAATAACGGAAATGGAATTCTTAGTTCTTCATTCCCTTGCTTAGTCTTTTTAATTTTGTTGACGACATCAAGGATTTTAAAACCTCTTTCATTCAATTCTCAATTGGTGCAAATTTCTAACCATAACCCTTATCGGTCGTGTATGTTTATTTTCATAAGAATGCCACTGTTTCTGCGAACCGTTTAGATATTCTATTATAGATTTCTGTAATTTGTCTCGATCACATTTATTTTAAGTTGCTTATTGTTCATCAATTTGGCTTGGAAATTGATGCTGTTATCCTGTAATGACTTGTTTATGTCGGAGTAATTTATCGGAGTAGTCACATTGCTAGGTACTACAGGAGGTGTTCACCTTTTTTAGGTTCTTTAATTTTTTGAAAAGTAGTACAATACTTTGCTGATGAGATGTTTTTTCGGGCTGAGTTTTGGTTTTTTCAGTTGGATCTTTTTCAGTTTTGTCTGATTGACCTGCTTGATTACATTTTTCTGATATTCTCTTCCTTTTTTTGGATTTTGGTAGTAGCCATGCTGTTTCGTGTGTTCCATGCTGGTTCATTCCCTCTTCTTCGGTCGAATCAGGTATAGTAAAATCATTTTTTAGTGAGTGACTTTGATTTATCATCAAATTTAATTGATGGATTTCATTTCGTGCTTCTCTTAATTCAGCTTGTAATGATATTATTATTTTCTCATTTAAATCATTTCCTGATATTTGTTGGGAACTGCTGTTACTCATCTGTTGAGGCTCTTTTGTTATGGCTAAGTTTTCTACAGATAAACTTCGTGGTCTTATAGGAGATCTCATGATTAGTTTACCTATTTTAAATGGATTGTCGCTTGTGCTCATAAACTTGCCCGAGCCGACGGCGTTAGCATTTGTGTGTTGTAATGATGGACCCTTCACCGAACCCATGGGGTAAAACATCGATGAGGGTAAATTTTCCTGCATGGCCAGACTTTAAGTACTGCCGACCGATTTGGTGCAGACGCAGACCGAGTATAATGATCCAAGTTCTAGGTCATTATCATTAAATGTTCACACTTCACTATAAAACTTATATGCACTACACAATAGTTTTTTTACGAACACTGCACTTTTAGTTAAAGTAAAACAAAACAAAAAAAACTTTGTCGAGTTATTTGAGATGGTTAATGACTACACTTTTTATAATTGTAATTATTTAAAAAAAAATTATAGCTATCAAAAATACGTTTATTCACTTTGACAATATATCGAAATATGCATGTAACTATGAGTACCAAATCTTCGCCAAAATCCATAGAGTGATTTAAGAAATTTAATATAGCTTATTCTGACAATTTCTCAGTTGAAAACTGAATTGGTTATTATGTAAAAATTTAATCAAGGTAGCTGATCAATATTTATGTCTTAAACAATAAGCTTAAGGTGCTTACAACTTTTTAGTCAGTTGTATGAAGTTTCAAGCTGTTTTAAAAAAATAGATTCGACTTAAGCTTAAATTAAAAAAGGCATATTCTGGTTGCTTGTAACAATATGAAAGCTGGCTCGTGATCAAAACCGATAAAGTCAGTTGGTGACACGATATGGGCGAACAATGGCCTGTGGAAACCGACAGCAAAATAAACGTTAGAAAAAGCATGAGGTCACGTAATTAAAATTAAAGTTTGAGAAATTTTATTGTGAAGAAACTGAATTAAAATGTTTCGAATTTGAATTCCTTCAGTTGGTTATGGTTGATTTTTTATCTGTAGTCACTCTGTTTACTGTTGTAGATCATCGATAATAATTACTCTTAAATTGTGGTAGCGCAAGGGAGTGTACTACTATACGCGGATTATATATACTGATACTACTATATATTGATTACACTGCAAACTATATTTGTCTAAGCTGTGCACTAAGAATTCTACAAGAACATTTCTCGCGTGAGTCTCTTCAATGACAAAGCAAATATTAGCTGTCAAATCGGTTGTCAAACAAAACAGTAAACTCATTGAAGAGGTAAACTTCTAAAACAAAATACTCTTTATACAGGGTGTGCCATTTATTGTTTTGTTCGAAAGTACAATCGTACTGGTTACTTATAGAAAATGATTTCATTTAAATGGGAGCTGCGGCTGGCCTTGACGTACTCCATTCGGTAGTGTTAATTTCTGAACTTATTTTGGATTGTGTGTGGATCTATTTCGGCAATGGTTGCTTCAATATTGTCTTTCAAATGCTCTATTGTGGATTGTCCATATAATACTTGTCCTTCACGACGGCCCATCAATAAAAATCCAAGAGCGACAAATCCCAGCTCATTACCGGCCAATTCACATTACCTTTTCGATTGATAATGCGGCCATCGAATCTTTGACGCAATTTCACAATTGTAACATCTTGCTAGAATTAAAGGTTGTCCAAACCAACATCTTCACGATATGGATACCAAGAAGATGTTATCATGTGGTGGGAGTAGATTCCGTTGACCATTACGGTCACGTCGAACACATCTTCAAATAACTGCGGCTCAATAATGCCGCGACGCCGCAAGTCACACCAAACAGTAACCCGCAATGGATGCATTTGCTTCTCCACATATCCTTGTGGATTTTCTGATCCTCAAATGCGATAATTTTGTTTGTTTATACAAACCCACCCAGATGGAAATGCCTCTCGTTCGAAAAAATGTTTTTTTGAGCAAAATCCTCATCATTTTCGAGTTTGTCGCAGGACTTAAACAACGAATAACTATCGAAGCGGATGTTCATCCGGCTATTGCTGCACCAATTGACTTTTATAGAGACACAAACCATAAAATCATTACGCAGAATTCGTTGCATGGAAGATCGGCGAGATGTTCATTTCCGATGCACTATGACGAATTGATGTTCTCGGCCATTGACGTACATTTGTGGCACCACGGCGATATTTTCAGTACTTTATGCACAAACTTCTTAATACCATTGGGTGTGAGTCCCGTGTTTTTAACAAATTTTATGCGACGTTTTCTTACGATTTTCAATCAATTGTGGAAGTAAGTTTCCAAAAAATTGATATTAGTGTTGCCACAGCCTAAATAACCAACATGAAAATTCTGAACCGGTAATTGGGACACTTTATATAGGATAAGTTTTCTACGTTTATTTCCTCGGGTTTCATCTTTAGTCACAGTTTAGTGGTTGTGACTTTTCTCATACTAATCTATCCGGTCTTTAATCCACCCCAATTATAATTACTGTTATATTTCATCGATTAATTGATCGAAATCAATGAGACAAGATTGTTGACACAATACGGCCGAGCTTTCATAAGTTCCACCGTTAATTATATCAAATAAAGTTTTCGTTTAGTTAATTTATGACGTGACAAACGAATTGTTTTATTCCAAATATTTTCACCGCGTCGATAAGCAATTACGTTCGAATGAGTCTGTAAACATAACAAGATAAAAAATAACGAAGAAAAATCTTCAATATTTATTGTTAATTTTCTTATTTATAATTGATTGAGGAGGCCGCACACACATTACATTGGTGAAATCTTCAATATACAATATCTGAGCAAGACAGAAATTGCCAAGATCGTATAGGTGAAGTAAAAATATATTTTTATTTTATAATTAACCGTCTGTATCCAGTTATATTACAAAGTGTACAAGAGCAATTAAGGGTTCATTTAATTGATATTGATAGAGGCCACAGAGTAATATGTTACACTTTAATGGATTTTAGTGGTGTTGCGAGATATGCTCGTATGGATGAAAATAAATAATGGCTGTTTGTTACAATTTAATTAGTTTTGTATTTTAGTTCATAATTAGAACAAATATATGTACGTACATATATACATTTCAAATATATGTTTATTTAAAAGAAAAGACAAGTTTCGCGCATTGCCAAATTATGCTGTTGTTTGCATATTTTATGAATACAGAACATAAAAAATGTAGCAGGCAGCAAAAATATTTTTTTTGTATGATATAATTTTGATTTAACACGAAGATAAATGGAAATGCCCTATGACTAGAAAATCACGTATTTAGCATTAATTATATAAAAAAGAAATATGCAGTCGCGTCCCCATCGCGTTTGTCCTTAAAATTCAAAAAACACAATGGAATGAATAAAGATGAATAAAATTACATAATTTAAAATTTCGTTTGCAGCAGTCACAATTGTTTATAGTCTATGTACATACAAATTAGATTATAGTCACGGTGAAATGTAGTCCATAGGGTAAGATGAAGAGTGTCTCCTCTCCTTGTACCGTCGTATAATATATGATCGGAATTTTAAATATGTTATTTAATTGTATTTATATTGAGGTGTTGATAAGCATATCCAGCTGCGATAGCCATATTCAAAACCTTCGGGCAAAAGTTTGTAGCACTTTGTACACTACAAAAAGTAAATTTTTGAATGTACTCCATGTTTTCAGAATTTGATCCACGCATGGACTTCGGAGCGGTCGTTGCCGGCTAAGCATCAGGGGGCGTCGTGGGGTTTCCAAAGTATACGTGGATCGCTTGTAACCGCTGAAGGAGTTGGCTGAATACCTACCTACATTTAATTGCTATACCTACCGTTACCCTAACTCATCCTCAATCACGCTTAGCCTATTCTATGTGGCTCGTCCTCATAGCGGAATACAAAAAAAAAACAAATTAATCTCAGAAAATGCATATAACAAAATTTATTAGTTATTTTGCCGACTAATTAAGAAGATGCTTATTACAAGTAAATGATAATAATTTGAATAAGTTTACAAAGAGTAAAAAAAAAGAAAAAAAAATTAAACTAAGAATTTCGACTTCGCGAATTAAGAATTCAAATGAAAGAAAGAAACAAAAAATTTTGAAATTAAATCAATCTAAACTACGAAACCTAGGTGAACAGCTGTTCCTAAAATATCTATTTTATTCTTAAAATTTAGCCTACCCTCCACCAATATTTAACTATAATCAATTGTATATTTTTTTTTATATGAATGAAAATTAATGGAAAATTGTTACTTGTTTTGTAGTATTTGTGTGGCATGCGGATGAATGTTGATGTTTGTTGATTGTAGTATAGGTTAAATTAAACTGGTCTTATTATATTTAATAATTATATTTTGTGGTTATTATGTAATAGGATGTCTATTTTTTTTTATACAGTTCTATACACTTGTTGTTTGTTCATAATATTTAAGTTTTTATAACTAAGTATTTTTTTGTTTCACTTACATCCACTATAAGAATTCATGCCTTATAAGTAATCACTTTGTCCACCATTGTCCACCATACTCGTGTAACTTTTATTATAAATTTTCTTTTATTTCATTACTATTATTTCCTTAATTAAAAATCGCATTATCACACATTAGACTTTTAATTTATGTTCTTATGTTGTAAGACTAATTCATAACTATTAGGCTTCGACATTAAATAAAATTTCAATTTTTCGATAAAAAAAAAACGTGGATGGCAAAGAAAATATTTACAGATAAAACGCGTATAGCGGTAAACAGTTTATCACGGTGTTTTTTCTTTTTTTTTTTTTTTACACTTAATCAAATTAAAACTAAAGCGTGTTTTCCAAAAAGAAATGTTTCAATCATTTCAGTTTCCAATAGGAATGTTCTATATTTCCCCACTTATTAAGTTTTTCTTACAAAAAAAAAAATATTGTTTTTACACAAAGTTTAGATCAGACTTTAATTTAATTTAAGTTTTCGAATAAGTTTATTTTTTCTATAAAGGTACCGCACGTTTCAAAAACACTCTCTGTACTACTATCCCAATTTTTCATTGTCCGGCCAGTAATAAAAAAAATAATCGAAAAAAAAAACAAAATGCAAATACCATATCGACAATCAATCATTAGCAGCTGATCGATCGATCAAATTTACAGTACCGTGCAAAAATGTGGTAACGTTGTGACAGAGAAAGCTGAGCACTGTCACAAATCGTGGGGACGTCCCACACCCTGATAGGTCTCAAGCCGGGCTATATTAGTTATAATACGAGTTAAGATGATCCTATATATTTGTGGGCCTTTACGTTCGAATATCTTTAAGATGATAAGTTCCCATCGACTTTCCATTTAAGTCACGAAGCTTGTATGCAACGTTTCCAACTTTCTCCTCAACTAAAGCAGGTAAGAATCTAGCAGACAATTTTGCTGAGAACTTGTTGCTTGCATCACTTTGCGCAAAAGAGCGAACGAAAACAGATTGTCCTGGGACCAATGCTCGATTCCTACTACGTAAATTGTAATGCTTCGCAGAACGATCATATGCAATTTTGAGGTAATGTTTGATTTTATCCCGAATTGAATTTAGCCTGTCCGACTTAGACAAAACGAAATTTTCGTTTCTATCTGTTGGTGATAACAGTCTTCGAAGTTTATATTCGGATCCGTGTAATGACATATGCTGGCCGAATACAACATAGTGAGGGGAAAATTGTGTTGACCCGTGAATAACATTGCGAATAGCTGCCGCGATTTCCTGGATATGTACATCCCATTCATTGTGGTGTGTGTCACTCAGATAAGCTCGAATAGCCGATAGTATGGTACGGTTCACCCGCTCAGAGGCGTTGCTCTGCGGCGAGTACACGGGCATTCGTATATGCTCAATTCCATACTTTTTTAGTAAATCTTGAAACATGTTTGAGATGAATTGTTTCCCATTATCACTCATTATAAATTCGGGTGCAGAAAACAACAAAATAACATCTTTCTCAAGAAACGAGCAAATTGAGGTAGCTGATGCTTCTCTTAAAGGCTTTAAAATAACAAATTTCGAGTAATGATCGACAATTATAAGGATATAGGCATTTCCAGATTTAGAGCGTGGGTATGGCCCCATTAAATCAATGTACAGCCTTTGAAAAGGACGTTCAGAGTTAAATTGATGACCCATTTCGGGTCTCATATTATAATTTACTGGTTTAACCATTTTGCATATCTGGCAATTTCCAATAAATTGTTTAACATCCTGAACCATCGTTTGCCAATAAAACTGTCTGCGGATCCTATCTAATGTTTTCGACACGCCCATATGCGCAGACGATGGGGGAATATGGGCTTGTGAAATTAAAGATGGAATTAACTGAGATGGAATCACTAATTTCCAATCAGGTTCATCTCTATCATCATAACGTAATCCAGCTGACGGTGTATATAATAGCTTATTTCCCTTAACACGATAACTGCGACATTCCATTCCTAGTTTTAACACTTTGTCGATCTCGGCTTGATATTCTGGATCTGCGAACTCGGGCGCGTCTAAATTAATATGAAGTGGGCTTAAATTATCATTAAGCTGGCAATTAAGTTTCTTTTCGCTTAATGATGACACAACTCCCGATTCATCAACAAAAACTCGCGACAAGGCGTCGGGAACAACGTTAATAGAGCCTTTTCGATAACCAATTTCGAAATTAAAGGACTGCAGCTTCAAACTCCAACGAGCAAGCCGTCCTGACAAATCCTTTTGAGACATCAGCCAGCGTAGACTTGCATGGTCTGTATAGATGGTAAAATTATACCCTTCTATATAAGCACGAAATTTTTTGACGCTCAGTACCGCTGCGTAGCATTCCAGCTCTGTTATAGAATAATTTTTCTGAGCGGCATTCAGCTTCTGCGAGATGAATGAGATGGGCTGTTCCTCTCCTGCAGAGTTTAGCTGGAATAACACACTCCCTACTCCAGTGGTACTGGCGTCACATTGAATATAGAAGGGTTTCTCAAAATTAGGATTTGCCAGGACCGGGGCTGTCATCAGAGCATGTTTTAGTTTGATAAACGATTGGTTGGCTTCGTCGGACCATTTTAATTTGGTTCCTTTTTTCGTTAAATCTGTTAACGGGGCAGCGATGGTAGCAAAATTATTAATAAAACGTCTATACCAGGAGCACATCCCCATGAACCTTCTTACCTGTTTAGCTGTCTTAGGAACTGGATAATTTTCAATTGCTTTTAATTTTTCTGGGTCAGTTCGCAGACATCCATCGCCCACTAGGTACCCCAAATAACGCACCTCTTTGAGCATAAATCGGCTCTTTTCAATATTAATTGTTAAAGCAGCGTCTTTTAATAAACCAGCAACCTCTTTGAGTAGACCTACATGTTCATCCCAGGTAGCAGAGGTAATTAATAAATCGTCTAAATACACGAAAACGCGGTCATGGAGTCGATATGGAATCACACGGTGCATTAGGCGGCAGGTCTGTGGTGCATTGCACAATCCAAATGGCATGACCGTGAAGTGGTATAAAGGCCGTCCAGGTACCGTAAAAGCCGTCTTATCTCTGGATTGTGGGTCGAGAGGGATCTGCCAAAAGGCATCTTTTAGATCAATCGTGGATATATAGCGGGTTTGATCCAATCGGCCCAACAATCCATCGATAAGCGGCAATGGATATGCATCCTTTATGGTTACTTTATTCACTTCACGGGCATCCAGACACAGACGAACCTTACCATTTGCCTTATGCACCAGTGTGACCGGCGAACACCATGAACTCTGACTCTCTTCAATCACACCTAGGGATAACATGCGGTCTAACTCTTCATACATCAACTTTTGTTTTGCTGGTGAAACAGCATAAAATCGTTGCTTTATAGGTTTAGAGGAACCAACATCAATTGTATGGGATACCAAATTAGTTTTACCGAGACCCAACTCAATGCATGATGGAAATAGTTTTATAATATCATTAAGAACTTCTTGTTCGGCCGGTTCGAGATCGTGAAATTTTGAATCGTTGGTTTCGGAAGTAGAATTATTGCCAAAGGATGTTGTATGAAGCGACGATATATTTGGAGCAATTCCAAATAAATTCCAAAAATTTATTCCCAGATAGAGGGATTGCTCTAAGGATGGCACAATGTATAACTTCATTTCCTTTGTTTTATTATTAAACATAACTTGCGCATTTATATAACCGAACACTCGCTGGCCTTGCCCACTTGCCGTATTGACATAGCTTGGAAAGTTATGAAATCGTACCGACGGGTTATTCAGAAACTTTTCAGAACCAATCCCTAGCACGCTTATAGTCGCGCCACTATCCAAAAGGCCATGGTACTTATCTCCATTAATTGTTACCATCGCATAAGGGCGCTTATCATTCAAGTCGGTATTTATAATGGAGGAGATAATTTCCGATTTGTTATTTTTGCGTTTTCCCCAGTAAGAGCAACACCTTTGTCGGCGTTTTGCGGTGTATATATTATTTGTACTACCTGGTGTCTTAGTAGAAAGAAAGCAGTGGTTGTCATCGCGAGCGAAGGGTTGTACATTTTGATTTGGGACTTGACTTTTATAACTGTTATGACTAGTAATGTTAGTGGTAGTTTCTGTTGAAACTAAAGGATGAATTGAATCAGTAAACTTTATTTCAGATCGCCTGTCGCTCCAGGTTTCGTCATCAATCGAAAGACTGGATCGGTACTGACAACGGCCTCTTCTCGACCACGATTGGGGTGGGTGAGAGTTGGGGCAACGTGGTTCCCAGACCTCCACGTCCCCCTCTGCTCGTTTTCCTTACAGCGTGGACATTTAGGAGTTACAGTATCCTTCAAACCACATCGATAACAAAACCAGCGATTTAGTGGCACATTACAGTTGGTGAATGTATGGCCAATGTCGTCGCAATTATAGCAAATGACATTTGATTGCCCTACATCAGCTTGTGAATATCTGCTGGTGGATTTAATTGGCCGTTCTGAGAATTTGACATGCTTGGGTATAGGAGGGTTCACATTCGGGTGATTTATGGCCTCGATTTGAGGAACAACGTAATGGGGAATGTCATACATGTTTGAATGGTGAACACCATCTCTTGAAGGAACACAATATTGTTGGTTTTGAATCGCAGTTGTTTGGGTTACGCTTTCAATATCTGTCCCAGAATGATAGGTAACGGGATTTACACTTGGATTGTAATTGAATGTATCATTGTAATTGGCTTCGTATGTCAATTCGTTAACCATTCTTCTTGGGACCGAGTATTTTTCCGTCTCTTGATATTGAGGAATTTTTCTTAAAGCAACAAAGCTGTCTGGATCAATTTTAAGCTCGTTCCAAGTAGATTCCCAATTGACGCAACTGCTTATTAAATCAGCAATATTAGTAAACCGTCGGTCAGTTAATTGGTAACGTAAACCAGGTCGCATATTCTTTACCAGTATCTTAATAATTTGGTCATCAGTATACGGAACACTCAACTGTGCTGTGAGACTCCAGATTTGTTGATAAAATTCGAGAAACGTTTCTCGAGGTAATTGTTTTCGGGCTTCTATTTGCTTTTCAATATCGGAGTCAGGTAGCCTATGTTTAAACCGTTCTATGATACACCGTCGCAACTCTGGCCAAGTAGTTCGAGGGTTTTGTTGCCTGAAAACCCAATACCAGTGTGAAGCAATGCCTTTTAATACGAAACTAATTTCAGTTAGTAATCTTTCGTCTGGTAAGTTGATTGATGACGCCAAAGTTTCCAGTTGGAACAAGAACAAATGGATTGGAGTTCCGGTAGGAGATCCATCAAAAGATAAACCACTCCTTGACAGCCCTCGATATTCTGGGATGAATTTAGTTTGGTTTATCGTTGGGGGTACATACGGTGGAAAGTGTGGGATTTGCGGGTTATTCGGAATACCGCTTAAATGACCATGTGGTACGTAAAATGCATTATCAATCGGTGGGGGTTGAGGGTTTTGAAACGATGGAGTTGTTATTGGCTTTTGATAATTAACTTCAGGGTTTATTATTCTAGACGGATTAATAATTGGTAAATAGTTGGATAAGGGAACTTGTTGATAATTAAACGGTAAATTATCAGGCTTACCAGGATAAAGAAGGGCCTCATTTGGTAGCATATTCACCTTTGAGCCTACTATGCTTGCTGGACTTATGATATCCCCTTTATTATTATTATTATTATTACGGAGTTCATTACACTGAAGATTTAGAGCCACAATTTGTGCTGACAATTTATCAATTTGTTCCATCATTAACTTCATGGAATATGTAGCCGGTGTATCTTCAAATTGTACACCTTTAGAACTACAAGGTGGATGCTCTTTTGGGCCCTCAATAATTACAGCCCTAGCGTTTTCTAATGACTCGTCAAATTTATCCAAGTCGGTTAAGCATTCTTTGAGCCTGGCTAATAACACTTCACAGGTGTGGAGGACTGATTTAGCTTCCAAAGAATACGTAGGTGAACTTGTAGCGCGTCGCAATCTCTCCGTGACATGCATGAGTCTGGATTCGATTTTTCGCGCAGATTCCAACTGTTGATCCGAATCTAAATCTACTAACAAATCAATTTGGTTCTTTAACTCATATAATTTAGCACGACATGTTTCAATTTCAGTATCCGGCCTCTTCGAAGCTTTGCTATGCATTTTAGTCGGTTTGATCGATTTTTCAGCTTCCTCAGCTAGAATACGGTTCTGTAAAATTTCAACTGCATTTGCGTCTTCGATTGCAATATCGCGCAATTCGCACTCAATTTCTACTTCGCCACGATTAAGGTAAAAGCAATTCATTTTTTAATCGAAATTTTAACTGAACCAAAAATAAATATAGGAGGAAAGCTCTTATTGTGCGTTGGAATAATTTGTGAAACCAAACAAAATTTCCAAAGGTTATATTTATAGTATTTGTATCAAATTTACTGTCAAAATCTAAGAAATTATATAAAAACAATCTCAAATCATAAGACAAATGGAATGGTTTTATGAATATTGTATATATAAATTGAATTTACTTCCAACAAAGAAAATTATTCAAATATTTTTGTGCGATTGAGAAAAGTCGATAATAATAGATAATAATTAAAAAAAATAAGGTCACGCATTAACATGATGAGGATGAACGAGAATAAACGGTTAGTTCCAATGGTTCAATTAATTTATGTTCTTGTTATTAAAGTAGGTAATCAGCACTTTAGGAAAGGGAGGATTGAGGATAAAATTAGGAAATAAGACTGTTGACAAAAAAAAATTCCAATTGTAATAAATCAAAACACTAACTCAAACGACCAATGCCGGATCAAGCAACTTGATAAATTACAATTAAGCTACGATTTGAAAGTAACTAAATTAATTAATTAAAGTAACGATACCATTTCGGATCATAAAATTCAACTTCCACGAGGATAGTATGATCGAAATCGCGTTTAGGTAAATAATTTTAGCAAACTAGAAAACATACTACTAAGTCAACGCAAATAGCGGAAATAGATGGTTTCCAGTGAACTAAAACAAATTTACTTCTTATTTATATTGAAAAACAAAACATTTATCTGGGATCCAACTCTAAATCAACAAAATAGAAAAACAATTTTTTTTTACGTTATTAACTATTTTGGAACATAGAGAAAATACCGAATAAATTATCAAAATTATTTATACAGAAGAAAAAAAAATATATTACTGGATTAGGGAAACGGAAAAAAGAAGGAAGCCATTTTGCTCACCATTGGGCGCCACTGTAGCACTTTGTACACTACAAAAAGTAAATTTTTGAATGTACTCCATGTTTTCAGAATTTGATCCACGCATGGACTTCGGAGCGGTCGTTGCCGGCTAAGCATCAGGGGGCGTCGTGGGGTTTCCAAAGTATACGTGGATCGCTTGTAACCGCTGAAGGAGTTGGCTGAATACCTACCTACATTTAATTGCTATACCTACCGTTACCCTAACTCATCCTCAATCACGCTTAGCCTATTCTATGTGGCTCGTCCTCATAGCGGAATACAAAAAAAAAACAAATTAATCTCAGAAAATGCATATAACAAAATTTATTAGTTATTTTGCCGACTAATTAAGAAGATGCTTATTACAAGTAAATGATAATAATTTGAATAAGTTTACAAAGAGTAAAAAAAAAGAAAAAAAAATTAAACTAAGAATTTCGACTTCGCGAATTAAGAATTCAAATGAAAGAAAGAAACAAAAAATTTTGAAATTAAATCAATCTAAACTACGAAACCTAGGTGAACAGCTGTTCCTAAAATATCTATTTTATTCTTAAAATTTAGCCTACCCTCCACCAATATTTAACTATAATCAATTGTATATTTTTTTTTATATGAATGAAAATTAATGGAAAATTGTTACTTGTTTTGTAGTATTTGTGTGGCATGCGGATGAATGTTGATGTTTGTTGATTGTAGTATAGGTTAAATTAAACTGGTCTTATTATATTTAATAATTATATTTTGTGGTTATTATGTAATAGGATGTCTATTTTTTTTTATACAGTTCTATACACTTGTTGTTTGTTCATAATATTTAAGTTTTTATAACTAAGTATTTTTTTGTTTCACTTACATCCACTATAAGAATTCATGCCTTATAAGTAATCACTTTGTCCACCATTGTCCACCATACTCGTGTAACTTTTATTATAAATTTTCTTTTATTTCATTACTATTATTTCCTTAATTAAAAATCGCATTATCACACATTAGACTTTTAATTTATGTTCTTATGTTGTAAGACTAATTCATAACTATTAGGCTTCGACATTAAATAAAATTTCAATTTTTCGATAAAAAAAAAACGTGGATGGCAAAGAAAATATTTACAGATAAAACGCGTATAGCGGTAAACAGTTTATCACGGTGTTTTTTCTTTTTTTTTTTTTTTACACTTAATCAAATTAAAACTAAAGCGTGTTTTCCAAAAAGAAATGTTTCAATCATTTCAGTTTCCAATAGGAATGTTCTATATTTCCCCACTTATTAAGTTTTTCTTACAAAAAAAAAAATATTGTTTTTACACAAAGTTTAGATCAGACTTTAATTTAATTTAAGTTTTCGAATAAGTTTATTTTTTCTATAAAGGTACCGCACGTTTCAAAAACACTCTCTGTACTACTATCCCAATTTTTCATTGTCCGGCCAGTAATAAAAAAAATAATCGAAAAAAAAAACAAAATGCAAATACCATATCGACAATCAATCATTAGCAGCTGATCGATCGATCAAATTTACAGTACCGTGCAAAAATGTGGTAACGTTGTGACAGAGAAAGCTGAGCACTGTCACAAGTTTACTACCCGACATCCAAATTAGCCTAATTTCGTATATGATATAGTGGGTATCACAGTGGTACATTTAACATGTTCGAACATTTTTTACATTTTACATGTTAATAACGTAAATTACAAAAACTTCGTGTATTTTACAAAAATATGTAAATTATACTTAAGAAATAATAAAACTGAGTAACTAAGTTAGATAAATCGGTTTGGTCAGCTGGAACAAGACATATAGAAACTATATTTAGCATGAAGCGAAATAATTATTATAAATGGTCGATTACACAGACAATGTTTTGAAATTGACAGATTTGTAACAAAAAAGTTTTAGTATACTAATTATTTACTTTACAGTATGTGAAAAATGAGCGTATACATTTTACATACATTTTAAGCAGGAATGAAGAAAAACATTTACTTCCAAGCAGTATTTAGTCGATTATTTAAAGAATTATTTTAGCAGTAAGTTATATGTTTTATAATAATTTGGAACTAAAGGTAGAACTCCTTCATGTTTGATACGACAGTCATACATGATGGCCGATTGGTTTAAAATGCAATTACATAATATGTCTCTGATGTGACTCACCTGACACTACTAGTATTTAAAATAGAAAAAGGATTATCTTCTTTGACACCACTCATTAGGTCACAAATAGTTTAACCGAATAAGCCGCTCTGAATACGAACAGAACAATTATTTTATTACAAATAAAAATCAACAATTTGCAAGCTTTGCTCTGATGTAAGTCTATCCATAATAAAATGTCAAACCAAACTAAACAAAAAACCACTACCACTTCTTAATGGGTTGTCAAATAAAGATGCTATATAAGATAGCAGAAACTATCCAGCAGAAAAAATATTTTTTATACTATCCACCAGAGACACTAGAACAAAGAGCTGTGGCATGTAAAATAGAATTAAATTTAGCGCTTTGGAAGATTGTTACCAGTCTGATACATAGAATGTATTAAACCTCAAATTGATAGTTTCAGAGGACAATAACTCACCATTGAGTGCAATATAGATGGTTTGTTCACAGAGGTGTTATTAAACTCCACCATAGTTCTGAGACCTTGTTTTAAAACCTTCAGTCAACAGTTATGTGGCAAATGGGATGATTCACTATATGCTGCAAATTCAATATGCATTAGACAAATATACACCGGCTATAATTGTATATTCCGATAAGGAAGTTAGACAAACAAATTATATACAAAAGCTTAACCTGCAGTTGATTGCATTTATTCCAATCTCTTTAAACTGGGAGGATTATGTTATTTTATATGAAGTGTTGAAATATCTTCTGGTCAATTCAAAGATCAATCAGGGAACGTTGTCTTGAATTATTTTGAACATCTCATTACTATAGAACTATAATCCACTGTTCATTGTTCATGTTCACATTTTTTCAGTTCTTGTGGCGTTTACAAATACAATGAACAGTCACGCCACAATATTAAAGTCAACAAAAATAATCGAAAAAAGATTTCGATTTAAAATCTGTAATTCGCTAGCACTGTTGCAGCATAGTCTCACTATAAACAAAATGCAACATACATCAAGTCCGTTACCATATGACTAATGAGAAAGATTTGATATTTTCGATCACACAATAAATCAATGAGTTCATCAGATCGAAACCGGGCTAGGGACCGAACATATTAAAAATCACGCCTACGATGCCATACATTTCTAAAGACAAACGTCTTCAACGGCTGGTTGATTCAGCGCCGTATAGCTTTGTCAATCAATGCTACACCGGATTAGGGTGAAATTTTACAAAAAAAAATCATGCCTATAGTTAATATACCAAGGAGAGAGATATAGGAAAAGGAAGACTCTAAGACTACGACTACTTAACATGTTTTGTTTCATTCAATTTTTCTCTCATGCTACAAAATCCTAAATACTCGAAAAAAATGCAACGAAAACCAACACATGAGCATTAGGTGATATTTTTATCGTAATTACGATACAGTGAAAGTATGGGTATAGGTTTTCCAATATATAATTTCATTGGCTTTTCCTAATTCTTCTTGTTGACAATTAGATCTCTCTTCATTCAACTAATATAGAAACTCTCCACCGTAAATAATCTAATTCTCATCAATCGTTTTGCGAATAATGCTATTTTACTGGATAATCCTTTTTTTGTTAGAAATCCTTCACACAAATCGACTGTTTATAGTTTGTAAACGCAAGTCAAGAAAGTAAAATTAATAAGGTAACAAGTCTGTCACCTTTAAATAACATAAAGCCCATAGCAAAAGATTGAGGAATTGGATACTGCAAACTGGCTGTCTAGTATGGCGGTTATAGAGTTTACTGATGATTTTTCATTCACATATTTCCAAAATCTTAAAACATTTAACTTGTTTAAGCTGCAGAATATGGAGTGGAGTGAATGATCATTTTTACGAATCCCTGTTTGAGTGTACAACACATAAGCCGACTCATCTTCTAAGTCAGTACTATATGTGTAGATGATTTACGCAAACCTGTAACCGTAACTCTTCGATTTGATTTAGGTACAAGATAGAACGTTAAAAGACAACGAGTTGGTAGTCTTTGGACTTTGAACATATTTTGGACCCCTTAGCCCTATCAATTTTACATTATACTTTAGTACATTTTCTTTTTACCTTAAATTCAAATTTTTAAAAAATGCATTATTACTTCTATTATTTTGTTGAAGTCGCAATTTTTCGCTAACCTTGACTCGATTGATAACATACTCGTCGGTTAGTCGATTTTGACACATCGTCGATCTTTAAACGGTTTTAACTCTGGCTAAAGTACTAAAGTAGTAACGTTCCGTTGCTGCCACTGTTACTGGTATACAACAAAATATTCTTAGTATTATTATTAAATTTAGAAACAGGATTTCCAATTTAGGTTTCCGTATTGCATTGAGAAGCTTAATTGGTGGTAACGTAGTACCACCATCACCAAAATTGGCTACATAAACATCCTTCAAGAGCGTAATATTTTCACAGATGTTGTCGCTGATGTCGTTATAAATCTTCTGTAAATTTTTAATTTTTTGTAATAGATCTATTTTATCTAAATCTTAACAAAACATCAAATTTGCTATTAATTTCGTTTACAGCCTGTAATCTGGTATTTATCTTTTTAATAACACAGTCTAACAGAGGAAAAAAGATTTCGTTTTTAAATTTTTCTTCCTCATTTAGAGATTTACCATCATCAAGTGTGGTGCCATATTTAGCAGGCTTTCGAATTTTTCTAGTTGTTTCTAGTTGTTTTAAAATAAGGCTTCATGCCTTAACCTTCCGCAAAATTTTAGACTCTTCTAAAATTGGCTGATACAAACATATTTCTGATGTTTTTCAATCGACGCTGAGATTAAGAACTTCAACATTTATTGTCGAACATCTCGCTTGCAAAACAGTGCTTACAATATTTATTGCAGTTAAAATCTGAAACCAAATATTGCCCATCAAAATAGATTCAAAAGATTCCCTATATTTGTTAATTCCAATAAGATCTGATTTGTCTTCGATGTTAGGTTGGTTCTCTGTACTAAGTCGATAGCTTTCCTAATTTCTTCAGATTCATTAACAAATGGTTCAACTTTTTCGATTCAATCAGACCATCGAGTAGTTGACGTGGAATCTCTCATCTCGTTGGGCTTCTACTAAATATGTTGTATAAGTTTTGTATGGTTCCAAAAAAGATAATTGCATTATGGCAAGACTCTGCTGAATGAACTCCGCACAAATTCAAACTATGGCAAGCACAGGGAGAAAATAGGATGTTTGGATAATACTTGTATTATTACATCTGCTATTGTTTCTCCTGATTTCCCGTTGCAATTCGAGAATTATAAAAAGCGTTCCACTGTTTCATACTCATCGGTGTCGCTATTGATTGAAAATATCATAAAATAAATGTAGTTTGTTCCTTATGTGCCAAATCTGGAGTATAGCATCGACCATTAAGAATAATATTTAGAAGCTGATCTTTCGATCAAAATACGCTTCATAACCTATTGGGCAAAGCATTAAATAGATTCATTTTGGATATCGCTTGATAAATGATGAACCAGCAACCGGTTTTTATCAATTTGTGATTGCTTTACTTTCTTCAAGTGTTCGGCTAGCAAAGGGTCATAATGACTTACAAGTTCTTATATTTCTAAGAAATTTCCATTTCTGGGCTCATCAACTAATTTAATACTTCCCTTAAATCCACGTTCAGCAAGGAACAAAATCACGTCTAGTAATCGTTTTAATAGACATTTCCAAATTTTTGTTTGTATCATATATCACATTTTATGATTATTGCTGTTCTCGTATTCTGGTATTCGATTAAACAATTTTTCATATCCCTTTGATGCTTATTCCCAACCATTTGCAAGTGATAAGGTGGAACGGTGAGCAGCAGAATGTTTTCAGAATTATCTGCAAGGTAAACAGAACAATGCCTGTTTTGCATTACTCCATATCAACCAGCCCCGTGTAATCATTTCGTTATTATTTAAGCGTCGATTCAATACGTGCTCTGGAAAGGTATTACCGTCTTTATCTAGTGGTATATCATTTTTGGAAAAGGTTCTCGTTTTACTCTAACAAAATTTTCAACATCGAATTTGGATTCAATATTACCACTTTCGTTTTGGTTTAATGATGCTGATCCACCTTCAGAGCTTAAATGTTTTTGTGTCTCACCAGTAGAATTCGGATTTGTATCTTTAACTATTTCAGTTAACGACATAGTAATTTTAACAGTTTGTATTTCTAAAACATCAATTTGCTCATTAATTTTCTCTGCAGCAACGGGCTTAAAGAATTTCCTGGTTGAGTTAACGTAAATCCAAGACTATCGAGCGTTCTATTTCCAGCAGCTGCTTTCTTAGCTGGATTTATGAAGTACGATGTTTTTTCTGTAACGTTCAAGTTCTTCTGACAAATGGTTTATCCAGGTATATGATGAAGAGGCAAGCAATTTTCCTGTTGGAACGCCAAGATTCTGATATTTTAACTTATGGGCAATAAATTCAGTAAAATAGTCATCACTTTCTACTTCTGACAAATCGCGCTCCTTTTCTGGATTGTTTCGATTGTTGATGGGATTTCTTTGATATACAAAAAGTTATCGTTAAAGGTAAACAAGAAGTTTCCGGTATTGATGATGTTCAATAATCGAAAATATTTTCTTCTGGTTCTTCGATCTGATCTGCGATACAATTGTTTAATTTCTGATAAGTAGAAAATTTCGCAAACATAACATAAATTCAAGAGGCGTTGGATGATCATGAAACCCACCAATTGATCGCATGATTCCAAAAACAACTCTAATACGTCATGGTTTAAACGGTATGTCAGAAGGTAACTAATACCGTAATATATTTTTAGGTCTTCAAATAACTAAGGAAGAGAGCTACTGCTGACTTAAATCCTGTTGAAAGGGCAATAGTTTATTATTTTTTTCGACTCTCATATTATTCATTAAATGTTTAAATTCATTTAATATTGAATATTGAACAACAATTGCTAAGCCGTATGCTTTCATCCTTTCCCTAGAATCACTGGCGAAGTGCCTCGAATTAAATACGTCGAACTAATCGAAAACAACTGAGTAGCCAACTTAACCTTTTGGCGACCTGCATTTTTTACTGTAAGGTGTTGTTATGTTAATTTATGTGCAATATTAAGGTCATAATCAGATGTCTCTTGGAGTAGTGGTTGCTGTGTCAATAATAAAACCAGAATGTATAAAATGATTTCTAATTAGTTTTATTAGATGTGGAACATCTGCAAAAACGAAAACTTTTTTGCTATTAGCCGGATTTATGAAATATGGTGTTTTCTCTTTCCGCCCATATAAGTTACTAAGGCTACTTCATGGCATCATACAGACTCAAGTTTGTTTACTGTTGTCATTATCAGCCGTTTCGTCAATTGACAATCGTAACTATAAAATATTGGTTGTTTACAAATTTTGAAAATACCGCGTGCCATTATAACTTGTACATAATTTGATGGTGATAGAACAGAGTCATTTTTCTTATCATACTCGTACAGTCTTTTAATTTTCAATTCATCTGCTACGATCATGCATATCTTCTCATATTGCGTTAAATCGACGTTTTCGAGAAGTTTAAAAACTATACCAAGGAATCCTGGTTCGATTTTTATTTTACCGGTCCACCTTCGCATAGTTGATTCACCAGGTGATTTTGCTTTTTTAAGGAACCGATCCAGCAACATGTAAAGCAATAGCTTTTACAATACCATTTACTTCCCATTTGTATACCTTCTTTAAACCTTAGAATCTTATTTGTTTCCAGATTCTACAGGTTCAAATATATTTTCTAATGTAGGTAAATCCATGTTTTGAACTGACACAGCTACAGTTTCCGCACTACATGAAAATTATAAAATATGTACATTGACAAATTGGTGGTTTAAACACTTTGATGTGATTTGCTTACACTAATTCATTTATGACGGTTTTTCTATGTCTTATATCCATTCTCAATTGGCAACTGCTGCAAGGGGTATTGAGACTGTATTCTTCGTTTGATAAATGCAAACTTGGAACCGCCTCATCTTTAAATTTTCGAGCTGATTTTGGGCTAAACTCGAGCAACCTATGCTTTAAACTTTTCACGTAATCGTCACTCACAAAATGTTTGTCGCAGATACGTGCATTTTTTATGTTAACATTTTCGATACCTTGCACCGCTTCCATCATTCCTTTTTTATTGTTGACTATTGTTGCTATTGCAACCACTCACTGCACATAACACCATTATAAATATAATTATATATTATCACCAATCAAGACACAAGAAACACATCTATTTACCTAAAAAAACTTGTTTTATGATTTTCTGTCACCAGCTGACGTATTTATTTCAGAGAAAGAGATTGGTCATACCTATTAATTCTGTGTTTAGTTACTTAACATAACAAAATCATCAGATATAAAAACAAATAATAGTATTTTATTTACTTGGGGTTTCCCTTTTTATGAAAAAAAACAATATTCAAATAAAATCACTGAATTATAAAAAACAGAGGTATCACAAAACTACAACACAGAAAACTCACTAAGTCACTTTTTTTATAAATACATAAACGTCGTTTTTATTTTTACAGGTTATATCGTTTTCCACTTTGCTGCTTGATTCCATTAGAAAAATTGACCGTTAGTAAAAATTAAAATGGGACAATAATATATATTTTATAGTAGTGTAAGTGAAACAGAAAGCTATCTCAGTCAAACTTGACTGGAAAAATATTTGTGTTTGTCACTACCACTTGAATACTTTTGAATACTTTTTATTGAAGTCACACTCAGCCTTCTACATAAAATTTGTGTAACACAAGAAATTATTTTCGCACACAACCAATTTTATAGTCAAGGGTTAAGTAGTCCATATATTATTTTGGTAAAATCATAATTGAATTGAAATAAAAAACATTTAACTAGATGTAATATTTAATACAAAACTTTAATTCACAATTAAAAAACCTCCAAGGATGAATAATTGATTATGTTTTTGGTTATGGTCATATTTCTGCCATAATTGGCTATACATAAATAAATAAACAATAACGTTGTCTTTGTCTTTTAGTTGGAGTTTTCTAATTATTTTCTCTTTTCGTCTTTTTTGACTCTCAGTCAATTTTTCCAATGGAATAGAGATTTTATATGAGAAATAAGAAAGAAAAGGAAATAAAATATAATTTGAGTTCTTGGAAGCTTCGGTAAAATGTACCGCTTGTACCTCCTTCTTGTCGACTCTGCTAGATACTTGTTGTGTCCTGCATTTTCACCGATCTAATCGTTAACGATTAGATTAGCGTGAAACGCTTAAAGAAGAATGATATGAGTAAAACCGAACTACTAGCGGGTACTAGCGGTTGGTCGATTGGAAAGCGACTATTGTAACACGTATCTAAAAGAAGAACGATGGTTTTTGATAACAGTTGTAATCTAATCTATATTTATATAATTTATATAAATGTTCACCAAAATGAGTAATCTTTAATCCAGACTGTTACGATACTAACAATCGATACAATTTCTGTACATTATGGCTTCAAACGGGTAATTTTTTGGCAAAATGTCCAAATTTAAAAGAATAAATTTAAATATTTTATAATTTTAAAGTTAAATGCTTAATATGTACTGTAACGTATACAGACGCTACATACCAAGTTGAAGTAAAAAATATAAAGTGAAAAACTTTCATCATTTCCACAGAATAGCCAAAAGTAAAAAAATTTCTAATTTTAAAAACTTTTAATAATGTAGAATTGTACATTTTTCTTGTCTAAATTATTCTGGTCACAATATATTCTTGTGGCACATAAAATTATTATATATATTATTAATAAACCACAAGAATCTATATATAGAGAGTACTCGTATATGGATACAACTTTTTGTAACTCAAGCTATTATGGTTGGAGCTTTCGTCGGTATAGGAAAAAAATAATAAGTTTAATTATTGAAAAGCAGCATATGTTGGAAAATTAATTAAGTTTTATATACGAACTATATGATATAATTTATGGCATTATAAAGAGATATCAAACCACAGAAGCTGTAAAAGTATCAAAGACGTTTTAAACCGATGCAACCTTTGTTATATGGAGCACTTGAGCTTTTCCTCATTACAAAGTAGTATAAAGGAAAAAATCATATACATACTTGTATGCAGCAACATACAGCAATATATAAAAAAGCTTATTCTATTAAATACCATGAAAGATTTCATTTTATGCAAGAAATAAGTTTCCAGATGATGATACTTAGCAAACAGACATTCGTAAAAAACACAAATCATTTTCTGTTCCATACCATAACATGTACCATTCAAGTAACTCCGATATTTGTCATATACAGGTTTATATACAAAATGTCAAATATTTTACTTTATAATGAGATTTTCATTTTTGTTTTTCCTTTAACACAGCATTATCCAATAATCTAGAGACACATTGAATTGTGTTCTGGTTTTAATATACAAGATATATACACGCAACACATTTTATTATGGGTTTGTTGTTGTTTTTGTACTTTATGCGTTCACATAATATTTAAATAAGACTATATTATCATAATTTTGATGTGTGCGTATATATGTGCTATGCTTTCTTATATTAGAAGATTACAATTTAAGCCTTTATTAATATTATGTCTCAAAAATACCCTGCAGATCTAAAAATGAAAATGGAATTTTTGCTCGTTTTGCGTTACCCTCGTTTTATGTTGGTGTGCTAGCAATGTTTGAAAAATATGTGTTTTGACAATTTAACTGTAATATACATATTCTAATTTATTACGTTTCGCGATATTTTTTTTTCTATCTCATTTAAGAAATTTAAATCTTGAAAATTACGAATTTAAAGAAAGCATATATACAGATTCAAAAAATGTTTTACTGTTTCAGTTTGGGATATTGTAGTAAAGTAATTTACCGGGATGACTCAAAATCCTGAAATACTTATTCGGATCTAAACTGGTCATCTTAAATATGAGAAATAGACTAACCTGTTCCATATACTCAAGACATGAAGCAATAATATTGATCTTTTTTGGTTCACGAAGTTTAAGAGAAATTACGATGAGGTAAAACTCTCTCTCTCTCTCTCTTACCATCGCTTTATTTTCTCATGCTTCGAGAATGCCATCCGGAGTTCAGCAATCCAGAGTACTCTTTTATGTTGTATGTACTAGTATGTAGTAGGATGATTTTTATATGAACATCTTATAAATATCTGGTTCTGGTATCAATATGAGTAAAATATAAACTATTTCAGTGAAACATAACCTATATTATATTGTAATGTATTTATATGTGTATAATCTGTCAAATAGCTTTATCGACATTTTTCTGTGGGTCAAAACTGTCGCTTTGAATATGAAATATAATTATTTTTAGTTTTTATAGAATATTTTTTTTAATGCAAAAATTAAGCGGCCTTCCACTTAGCCGCGTAGTGGTAAAAAAGAACTAGAGAAGTTACGAGTAATTACAAGTATTAGCGGGTACTAGCGTATCATATGAGGGGGTGCGATAGAACAATTAGATGGTCGCCATTTTAATTATTATTTTAATTTCATGTTTTTATCAACAATGGAAGTAGCCTCAACAGTAAAAGTTCAAGCCCTGAATTATAATCGTCTCATATAAGAGTTTTTGGCCAATGACGGATGTTATAGGAAGGGTCAAGATGCGTTGGGATTTATTTATTGATACACATTTAATACTTTATGAGCAAACATTCAAATAATGATGATTTGAAATGTTAAATCACATTCTTGTTTTAGAACTATCAGGCATTCCACTATCTACTGAAGGCGATATTATTCACTATAGCTTACGAATCTATTCACTAGCTTACGATTTCCGTTTCAATGTTCCACTTTAAATACAGTTCTTCAAAAAGATTTTGGTGTTTCCCCACTTTCTGATTTTCATCGCTAAAGATCAAATTTCTAAAATTACAAACTTGTGTTTGTGTCCCACAATCTTTTTTTTCGGGTGTTTCACCGCCACGAGAAAAGAAAATATAGCGATGGTTAGTGATTTAACTCATCTAAGTTTGTGACTATCCCTCTTAAACATCCGGAGCCAAAAAATTAGAAATTTTTTATTGTTTCGTGTCTCAAGAATATGAAATGGTTGCTCTTGTTCCCACATTTAAGATGACCAGGTGAGATCCAAATAAGTATTCCAGGAGGGAAATCAACACAGGCTATAATTCTTGAGCAAGTACAGTAGTTTTCGCTTAAAACGACTTCGGGTATTACGACAATTTGGATATATTGCACTACAATTGTAAATATTTAAAAATTGCGACATTAAAGAATCAATAAAACCATTTAAGTTTGTACAGAGAGAAATAAAAATGTATATTGGTCCAATCCTAAAAACTAAGGCAGAAAAATTAGAAAGAATAATGAATAAGGAATTCAAATGTACAGAAAGTTGGATTTTTCGATCTCGAAAGCGACACAAAATTGTTTTAAGCAAAATTTCTGGCGAGTCAGC
The DNA here is from genome assembly GCA_963932295.1 of Tipula lateralis. Classification (NCBI taxonomy): domain Eukaryota; kingdom Metazoa; phylum Arthropoda; class Insecta; order Diptera; family Tipulidae; genus Tipula; species Tipula lateralis. Next base: position 70,624,270 of record OZ010737.1, read on the forward strand.
AGATGTTCAGCAAGGAGCACTTGATGAGTGGATAGCATCTGTGTGGCCAAAACTTCGAGTTGGATACATAGCAAGTGAAATTTAAAACATCAACGAAACCGGTTTGTTTGATAAAATGACACCAGAAAAAACATTTAAGTTCAGAGGTGAAAGTGTGTAGGCGACAAAATGTCTAAAGAGAGAATAACTTTGTTAGTAGGAGCTAACATGGCTGCGGTAGTGACAAAAAGATTGCTTGTTATAGCAAAAACTAGATCACCCAGGTGCTTTAAAAACATTAAAGCTTTACTTGTCGCATATAGAGGTAATAAAAATGCATGAATGACGTTCGAAATTTTCGACAATGGGACACCGATCTGATTAAAAATAAAAACAAGATTTTATTACTAATCGACAATTGTCTTTCACACTTTAAGTTAGCATTTTTGCCACCAAACACATCATCCGTTTTACAGCCGAAGGGTTAAAGCGTTATAAAAAGCCTTAAAGGCCATTACAGACGTACTCTCTTATTAAAATTTGTCAGAAATTTAGATAGCGGTCAAGACATTGTCGTAACAATACAGTAGTAACATTGATAGATGCGGTTGAAATGGCTGCTTTAGCGTGTAATCGGGTTAATAGCTAAACAATAGCTAACTGCTTTAAACATGCCGGATCATGCTTAAAGAGTAATCCTCACACCGACACTCATTTATACGACAAAGATGATGACATTTCACTTAATCAACTAACCCAATGGTATGCTTTCATAGGAGCATATGTCCAAGATAAAAAAAATTGGGATCATTTTTTGACCGATGAAGAAGTAACATTAGAAAATATTGTAGGCGAGGTGATTAGAATATCCATCAATGACACTAACAAGGAAAATGATGATAACACTGATAAAAGTACTGGGTTTATTCCTCCATTTATTCCGTTACTGGAACATGCGAAGCACTGTTATGTGCAATTCTTGCTCACTAAAAGTGTGCTTTGTACCGTCAGAAAATTGTAGCAGGAATATATACGGAACAAATGTATGAAGCAATCCACCATGTCTGATTATTTTACAAAAATACAACAAAGTCAACAATATTCCTCTTTTAATAAGGGAATTTCACTGTATTACTTACCAAAACAAAACCTGTGGTCTTGAAACGAGACGACATGCTAAGATTTTAATGTAGTACAGTTGTTTGTGCTTTGTTCTACGGGTAAGGAGAACGTGCTAGAATGATGGTAATATATTTATGTGAATTATACTCCAAACATCAAAGGTTTCTGAGAAGTACAAGATATCAGTTTTTCAAAAAGCTGATGGTTGGAAGATTTTTATTTTGACGATATTTTCTATACTTGGGTTGTGCACTTTCCCTTTTACACTTGATTCGATTAAATTGTAAATTATTTGGCTTTTTTGCTTAGGTATCGCAGGAGGCATTGGCTTTTTTTTATTGTTGCTGCGGACAATTTATACCATATCTATATGTGTAAACATTCAATTAGTGGTGGTTTGAAATGTTATTGAATCAAATTGCTCGTGAACTACATATTTCAACAGACAATGTAACTTTTTCTGTTGAAATGTTCCACTATAAAAACCTTTCTTATTCCTTCTTTCAGTTGACCTGTACAAGCACCAAGCTTCTGTTTTATCGATTTTCAAGCTTTGTTGAAAAATCCTCTTGTCTGTTTCATCGCTTTCTGATTTAGTCACTGAAAATCAAAGTGACTGGTATAGGTAGATGGAATTTCTATAATTTCCTAATTTGTGTCCTAAACTCTCTTATTTCAGAGGTGTAACCCTTTAGAGAAAAGAAAATATGGCGATGGTTAGAGAGAGAGTTACTTCATTAATTTTGAGACTATCCCTTTTAAACACCGTGATCCAAAAAAATGTCAATATTAATTGCTTCGAGTCTTGAGGATATGAAAAAGATTGGTATATTTCCCATATTTAAGATGACCAGATCAGCTCCAGATAAATATTGCAGGAGGAAGGTAAATACAGTCAAAAGTTCTTCAGGCGATACAGAGACTGTGGCCTTGAAACTAGAAGATATGCCTAGATATTTTAATGTATTGCAGTTGTTCATGCGTCGTTCTACGAGTAAGAAGGATTTTTTTGAATGCTGCTGATTTCTTTGTGTTTATTATACTCCCAACATATCAATCAACGTAAAGAAAAATTTATCCTGAACCGTTTTATCAATTTTATAACATGATTATGGTAATCCTACTCAGATCATAAAATGTTTTGAATCCAAGTGTTTATAACTTGGCTACATATGATTTACCAAGACCAACTTGTGGAAGTAGATCCTTTAGTCATGTATCATAGATTTGTTGGATTTTAGTATCAGGTTTTGGCACTCTAGTTCGTTTAGAATATCGAAAGGACCCTAAATAAAAATACTATACACTTTCCAGGCTTAGATAGTTCTTTGAATAGGATGCAGTGTAATTCAGTGCCCTCCCATATATGTAGTGCCGGAACCGCTTCGAAAGATCTATATTATAGTTCTGTCGATGGCACACTTTATGTTAAATCTGCAGCAACCCCCAACGCCAAAGTTTTCCCAGATGGATATGGTGTGAGTGTTTCAAAAAGCTGATGGGTGGAAACTTTTTAGTACGACTTTATTTGCTTTTTATATTTCAAAGTTTCTGTATCATGGTGCTGAGAATTTTTCGTCATTACATTGATCAGTACTCTTATCACCGGTAATAGAATTCAGCCTCGGTGCTTGTGATTAGTCCTTGGTTGTATTTTTACACTTTCCCTTTTTAAATTGATTCGTAAAGTCGGTTTAAATGACGAATTATTTGTCTTTTTAACTAAAAATAATTTTTGAATGTAAAAATGAAGCTTTGAACTACCTCGTGTAACTGCTTCTAACTACCTCGTGAAAAATAGTAAGAGCAGTTACGAGTAGTTAATTTTGTAAAGACAAAAACTGAACTCTAGCGGTTCACTAGCGGGTACTTGCGGTTGATCGATTGGAAAGCAACTAATATATTAGGACCGCGATAGAACAACTTAGATGGTCGCCATTTTAATTTTATGTTTTGAGTAACATTACAAGTAGGGTCAACAGAAAAAGTTCAAGCCCTGATTTATGTATAATCGGCAATGAGATACTGCGCAATATTCATAAATCTCATATAAGAGTTTTCGGTCACTTACGAACATTCACAATAAATATTATAGGACGGGACAGGACGCATTGGGGTTTATTTATTGCTACTATAGCGGACAATTTGAATACTACATGTATAATTATTCAATTACAGATGGTTTGAAATGTTCTATTGAATCAAATTCTCGTTTGAGAAGCAACGGGCTTTTCTATAGAATTCCGATAGTGAAATGCATATTTCCACGTTACGAGACTATCCACTTTCTTCCAGTCTCCATTTGATGTTCCACTATAAATACATTTCTTGTTCTCTCTTTGGCAAGATCCTCTAAACTACAAGTTTCTGTTTTGCCGATTTTCATGACTTTATTGATAATTTTTTGGTGTTTCCTCACTCTCTGAGTTTCACCACTTATTAGAGAAAAGAAAATTTAGCGATGAATGGAGAGAGGGTTACATCATCTAAGTTTGTAAATCTCTTTCTTAAAATTTCGTGAGTCATAAAATGTTAATATTAATTGCTTCATTCCTTGAGGATATGTAGAAGTTTCGTCATTAAAGATGATGATTGATCAGGTCAGATCCAAATAAGCATGCCAGGAGGAAGATAAACACAGGCTCAAGTACTTGAGCAGATTTTACCTATCAACTGAGAACCTGTGGTCTTGAAACAAGAAGACATGCTTAGATTTTAACATATTACATATTGGTGGTTTTCGAACTACAGGTCGTTTAAATTTTCTGGTTGCTTTCCATAACGAGTATTCCTTATTTATTTGTGGCCCTAGCCCGCTTAGGTAGTTGTCAAAGCAATCCTGTTTGAAGCGTTTGATAAGTCTATTGGCTTTGTTACTTACACGATTGAAAGTTGTCTTGTCATCGGGATTTCTGATGCCATATTTTCCTTGCCTTTCTTCTTTCTTTAATTTGTTCTCTGATTTCAGCCGGATATTTGACTTTGATCTCCGCTTTATCCTTTATTTCTGGAGTAGTTAGACTGGCGGCAAATTGAATGTATTCAATGAAATTGTTTGTTTGTTGTTCCAATTCGCCAATACTTTTAATACGAACTTTTAGCTCAATTATATCTTCCAATGTTTCTCTGAAAAGATGCCAATCCGTGAACCGATTAGTGAGATTTTGCTTTTTCTTGATGACTATAGCGTTTACTGATAACAGTGGATGAAATACCTGGATGAAATCCTTTTGTGATGATGAAATCAAGTAGATCTGGAATTGTTCCTGCATCCGTTGGCCAATACGTTGGCCTCCCTGGAGAAAAATTTTCACAGTTGTTTTCATGAATGGCATTGAACAAAGCATTCCCTTTACCAGGAGAAATTAGCCTGGAACCCCAATAGGATGTTTTATATTATGATCCCCTCCAATAATAAACCTTGGATCGAGTTTTTGATAAAGCTTTTGTTCGAGAAGTGTGTTTCTGAAATCAGCGAAATGTCTATGTTGTTTGTATGGAGGAATATTTCCAGCTCTTGGGCTCGTTGGATGAGCCCATTAGCGTTCCAAGATACAATGCGTAGGAACGAGTTAATCATTAGTGTGTATGCTGATTGTTTTGCTTTTCAGCTTTGGTACTCTCTCTGCTAAATGACCAAGTGACAGTTTTTCATAATGTCGAGTATTACTCGAAAAAGCGTCATTTGCAGGAACTTTTGATTTAATTCTTTCATTTGATTAAATCCGTAGCTTGGACACATCGATTAGGACAATCCGTATTTCACATCATTATAAGAACGATTCAAAATCAAGGAAATTGGATTCCATAAGAATACCATAGAGATTTTGAACCCAAAGAAAAATAAATCATAGGGATCTCACAAGGCTATGCTGCAACATCGACAAGGCAAATTTAAAAAAAAAACTCATGTTGTGTGTTTGATTTGTACACATCATATTATTTGATTTGTGTAAGGGATCAGCTTGGTATCGTGTATTACGAGTTCCTTTGTAATGAGACCATTTGTTAAGGTTTCTAAAGAGCACCAGGGAAAAAAATATTATCTTGTATGATAATATTCGTCAACTTATTGCTATATCGGTCAAAACCTAGTTGGTAACACTCAATTGTAAAGTTCTACCCCACTCGCCGTACACCAGATATTTACCCAAATAATAATTGTCGTTATCGTGTCGATATTTTCGACGACAAAAATTGGTATTATGAGTGTCGATTGTGATTCGGCCTTCGTTGTAAAATCGTCATTTTCTGTCGATGACATTTTAGTTGACGACTAGAGCTGATGTTGTTCAAATCTATTAAAAATTATGTTGTAAAATGTAAGTTAATAAATATATTTTGTAAACATTTGTTGATTTTATTAAAATGTATGTATATTACGATTATCAAAAAGAAATATATATTTACATATTTGTAAAAATAAATATGTCTAATTTCATTAGGTTAACAATTACCAACAAACAGCAATTTGAATGTTTAGTCAGTTTAATGAGATAAAATCCTGATATTCCTCGTGGCTACATTAAATCGGGAAAAGATTTTAAGACAGAGCAGAGTAGTTTGTGGGATCGGTTCGCAGAAGAACTTAACAGTTTGAGGCCTCCTATAGAAGAAACGCGAATAAATGGATTAAGGTTTATTATACCGGAATTCTGTATTTATATAATAGATGAATTAGATTATCTAATACCTTTAATCGTTATAGGTATGGAGTGACATGAAATTTAAAATTCGGAAGAAAACAACTCACAATAAATCGGAGATAAAAGAAATCGGAGCTAAAAGAACCGGTTGTTCACATTTACTGCTTTGGAGGAAACCGTAAGGTAATAGATTTGCTTCAGATTGATAAAGCATTCAATCCACTAGGTCGTGCATTTGGAAAAACAATAAATGTGACAGTTGCAGTAAATGTAGAGGCAAGAAGTACAACTTCACGAATATTCGGAAACACTACCTTATTGAACATTTTAACGCCAGAAGTTAACAAAGACAGACCATGCAGCAGTACACTTTTACAATCAAACAACAGTACTTCTCGACAAACAAGTAACAAAAACATGGAATGTCTAGAAAATATAAATACTACCGATATAGATGGAGAAACGAAATCGACTTCGCGAGTCACTCCTACAAAACGAAAACACATTAAGGATGCATCAGATTTGGAATGTAGAAATTTGAATCTTTTGAAAGAACATATAAAAATTCATTCCCAAATGTGTAAAAAGGTTATTTATATATGAAAGATACATTAAGTTTCATTAAAAAAGATATCACTTAAAAAAAAATTTGAGTTTTTAAAAGAAATTGAAAAAGAGAAGTTAAAATTGTATAAAGAGAAGTTAAAATGGAAAAAGAGAAGTTAAAATTGAAAAATCGAATTTAAAAGCTAGAGCTGAAAAATTGAAGCTAAAATTTCAAATTTTAGAACTACATCAAAAGCAGCTGGAAATTAACCAATCAACTTTAACTAACTAATACCAAATTAAAAACATTATAAACTACATATTTGATTATTAGATTGTGATTTAGAATTAGTCTAAATCACTACGACTGGATGTATGTGATAGAGTTATGTAACGCTGCACAAACGTTGATTATTTGCGTTGCTTTTTCTGGGGTGTAGTACAGTTGTCGAGCATTTCGAAGACACATAAATCGACCTTTTAATACGCCTATTGTCCTTTCGATGATATTACGGCCTTTAGAATGACTTATGTTGTACCGAATTTCTGCTGTATTTTTCTCTGGAGCACAGCTGGGTGTCATCAAATACGACTGTAAAGGATATCCAGCGTCACTTTATTTTTATATATATATATATATATATATATATATATATATATATATATATATATATATATATATATATATATATATATATATATATATATATATACATGTAACAACAAAAATAAATATTTGCTCATACATTCTTTGGAGATTTTCTTTCAGTCCAGAAAGATTCCATACCATAAAATCGTGAAAAGAGCCTGCATATTTACCGTTGGTAGCTCGTATAATAAAATAATGTTTTGCTTTCTTTTTTGCTTCATTTGTTTATTCAAATGAAATCCTTTTAAGGCAAACTTGTTCCTCCATAATTTTAAGCATTTCTTTCAACACTACTGATACAGTGGGTTGCCCCAAACCGATGTGGTAGTCGTTGGCAGTCTCCGACTGATATCCTCCTTCAGCTAAAAATCTTAAAGTTGCAGCCAATTTTAAGATGTTTGGAACCGACGATATACTCTTCATTACTTTCATTTTAGAGTTTACTTCTTCTAGTAAATCTCTAACTGAAAATTTTGATAGTCTGAACAACTTTACAAAACTGACAAATCGAAATTAAAATATTAATCTTAAAACTATAGGGTATACATATAAGAAATGTACATACTGAGTGTTGACTAATTTCAATGGAATAGACTGATCTCTCAACCTTTTTCTGCTTCTTGCAAGTTCAACTTTCGCGCAATATTTTTCTTCCTCACCAAAAAAAAACTCACTCGAAATCAATATATGTATTAAAATTTTATTAAATTAAATTTTTTTTTGAATATATATAATACAAATCTTGATACTTTGACATTTCAAACTTATTTACACTAAATAAAATTCACGATTGCTAATTTAGCTGAAAAATTCACAAACTCATATCATTATTCTAATATTGGTGTGGCAATACTAATATGTCGTTTCGTTATGAATTATTACATAATAAATGTGAAACGAGACGACAAATGAGAAACGAGACGACAACACCGAGTCGTGTCGATTGTAAAACGACACAAAAATTATAATTGGGGTGATTATCCCATGCCCATCTGATTATCAATTGTTGCGATCAATGACGCTTGTTGCACAGTACTTAGGTTGGTTTTGTAAAAATATGTTTATAGATTAACTTGTGAATGTTGGCAATATGTGTTGCTTTTATTGCTTACCACACCTGCATACAGCTCTAAACTCCTCTGGAGCATCATTAACTTTTGATTGTAAAGTGGAATATCCAGAAAACGACTTTATTCGACTCATGTCATCGAAAAAATGTAATGTGAAGTAAAAATCACTTGCTGCTATTTTAAACATAAATCAACGGCAGGCACTTTGCTTAAAACTGTCAAGTTGGGTTATAATAAAACCAAAAAAAAATAATAATAATAATAGCCATTTGAGATCACGAACAATCGGTAGAATTTATTACTTATTTTAATCAAACACAGCGTTACTATTATTCACTACTTTTCACATAATTAATGAACAAAACTTTAACATATAATTTTAATACCATTCTCTGCTACGAGTTAATTTTCGTGTATATACCGATACGAAATTTAATTTAAAATTTTCTTCACATAAATCATCAGCAAGTAGGTACATATACCAAATGAACAAACTCATTTTATAAAACAAAAACTTAAAATATTAAACTTTTCGCAACTATTCCACAAAAAAAGTTAATTTTTATAAAAAATTAATTTATAGAAAAATCTGTTATTAAAGACTTTATATTAGACAAACTTGGTTGTATATAAAACTGCACGTAAAGCTTTTTTGCAACCGTTCTCCTATTCAACAAAAGTTTAAATATTATTCAACATCTTAATTTTATTTGTTTTTTACTAATATACGATTTATGAATCTTTTAATTGTTGACTTTACAAATTATGTAAATAACAAAAATATTTACACATTGGTAATTGAGTATAGTTGAGAAAGAAAATTTATTTTTAATTTAATTAAAAAATTTGTTTTCTGTGAATTAATTATCAGGAAAATTTTCTCATTATTGGTTTTACTATGCTTTCGTTCTCGCGTTAGTTTGAGACGGATTTCTGTCAAGTCGATAAAAGCCAGAGCACTACCAGACTATAGTTTCAGATCTGGACGTACGATAAATTGGACGGCAGCATGGTTTAAATTTTTGAAGTAACCGCCCAGGTGGCGAAGTGGTTAAATCTGCGGCAGTTGGAGCGGAAGGTACCGGGTTCGAATCCCGATAGGGGCAGGATGCAAAACGAATTTTTCACCATGGGATTACGATCTGTGGTGTGATTGAACACAACTATGACCCCTGTTGGAAAGCAGCGCTCAAGGGCCAACCCATCTTCCATGCCAGCACTATAGGCTTACATGGAGCTATGAAATGTGCAGATGGCTAGGAAAATTGAACCTATAGCCGTAAGTCCTCGAATTGGCTGTAATGGCGTAAAAGTAAGGACGTAAATAAGCGAACCGCGAACAATTAGGGAGTGCCTTGAGCCCCAAAACAGATTAGAGATAAAAAAAAAATTTAAGTAAAATTGAATTCAATGAGGAATATATGAAGACAAGCAACCTTGTCACGAAGTTTTATGGTATACACATATTATGGTAATTAATAATCAAAACGACCTAGTCCGTACATTCAACTCTTAATAATATTAAATATATATTCTAAAAAATTACCAGCTTATTCCGGATGTCTCGTGTAACTAACCTCAATCGTCTCAAAAAGGTAACTTTGTATTGAACTCCCCTTTAATGAATCGATCAATTCTTGCTTCATGATACTATAGATATGACAACACTTTGTGCAATAAGCAGTACAAGAACATAAATACGGAAAAGCTTGCTGAGCTGGTCAAGCTTTTTCGTTTTACTACCTAAATGCGGAATCTGATACCAAAGCGAACTTGACTGATTTATAAAGATGACTTTGCAAATTCCTCTATTGTTAACGGTTTATCAAAGCTTTGTATTAAATTTATTAGCACACAGCACATTAACTTCACTTTCCCTATTTAACAATATGAGATCTAGACATATCAAAAACCACCTGTAGATGACAATGTTATAGTATATTAAGGACAAATAATTGTCGAGTTTGACATCTTTTCAAATCACCCAAATCGCTCTAATGTTACAAAAGTGGTCGAGTGGATAAAAGAACTCCACAGCAGTAATATAGAAGAAAATTTTAACTAATTTTATAAAATCATATATCAAGATATAGAAGTTTATGACCCTACCACTGCGGTAAAAATTGATAAATATTCACGACGCCAAACTGATCAATTCGAAGAACGGGAACGATAAATCCTACAAAGAAACATAAAAACGATCGATGGTGAACGCGCCTGCAATTTCAAATCTTCAGTCGGATATACATTTATAAACCCAACTTAAATTATTAATATTATTATACTAAGGTGTGTGTGTGTGTGTTGACAAATATTGAAATTGTAAACCGTATTTGTAGTACAGGTATCTCTCATAGATTTATATTCAACTACTTATGCATTTCGGTATTCGAATTTATTGCTATATTAAACCAGAAACAGTATAATTTTGTCCATAAATAGAATTAACCAGTCTTCGTTGGTGCGTACTACAATAATAACTTAAATTACTTAAAATAAATAATATTTCTACAACACAGTGTTTATAAATTAAATAGTACAATAAATATATATAGTGCAACGTTTACTACAAGCCATAAGGGCTCAACTACATCCCGAAAACGCTTGGGAATCATTCAGATGGTGAAGGTCGCTTTTCGTATCCTTCCCCTATCGGGATTCGAACCCGGTACCTCCCGCTCCACGCCGCAGCGTTTTAACCACTGCGCAACCTGAGTGGTTAAGAGGCTAGTATACCTAAATATGCCGTTTCAAAAATTATTTCGAGATTAAACACAAGGCTTATATAACTTGTAATAAGGACAAAAGTAAGAACAATTTATTGCACTTTTGAGATTTAATGAAGATAATCATATCCAATCATAACATATCCAACATGTTCGCTAGTTTTTTCAATCTGTCTTGAAACCAGAAGACATTGATAAGTATGAAAGTCTCCACCATGATAGATTAGGCAACCTGTCCATTGAGGTACCACATATTATCCTCGTGGCAGAGAAAGTAGTGTATTTGCTCTGTAATTTGGGGGTCCCGGGTTGGATTCCCGGTGGTGACACAAATCACGATTGGGTGTTTTTAATGAGTGAGTGAATGTGGGAAGAACCGTGGGCTCTAGTGGTACTGAGTTCTGGAATTTATTTTCGCCTTCTTTATTTTTTATTAACCACATATCACAACAGAAAACATAAACAAGGCTCTGAAAACATTAGATTACGGTTACGGTCCTGATCATATACCTAGTTTTTTTCTGTATTAGATTACACCAGCTTGATTGTTGAATTAGTCGCTGGGATTGGGTCAGTTGACTAAAAAAAATGGAAGATAATCAGAATAAACTCACTATTCAAAACTGAAGGATAGAAGTGATCTAACGTGATATAGAGGTATAACCCCGATTTCATCGACACCTTAGTTATTTGAACTTGTAATAAGCAAATAAACAAATAAGTGGTGCCTCGACATGTTTCACCGTACCAACATGGAAACATGCCAAAGAAATCAACATCTACGAACCTTATTGAATTTCACCAGCCGCACAATCAAAGTAATAGAAAGTCACAAGCACGTTGACGTGGTATATACTGACTTTGCCAATGCGTTTGACTCTTTTATACATTGTACAGCAGTAGAACGATTTTACTCAATTGGTTTCTCAAATAAGTTTGTTGCATGGTTAAAAGATTACTTAACCGACCACATACAATATATCAATATTGGAAACTGCAGGTCCAAGTCAATTCTAGCTACATCGGGATTTTCACAAGGTTACTGAAGTAATTTTACATTAAAATTTTTTAATGCTTGTTGACGACCTAAATATACACAGAACTGTCGAGAACTTAAGCGTTGTCGAGGAACTCCAAGAGGATATTGACAATTCAGCGAATTGCAGTGAGTTAAATAATCTTGACCTGAACATCAATAAGTGTAGGACTTTATCGAATGATAAATCCATTTTTTAAGACATTAGGAAATAAACAATATGCCGCTACAACGCGTGTCGGAGATCAAAGACCTGTGTCTTTCGAGGGAAATATGAGCAGTAACAAATACATAGAACAATGTGTTGCTATTGGAATATGCTGTAACCGTTTGGTGTCCGTTTTATGATGCAAACGTCTGCAAACTAGAGGGTATTCATTAAAACTTTATCCTTCACATAACTTGCAAAGCGGTTGGAAGTATGTCAACGAATTGCCAAACTATGAAAACCTGCAGAGTTTCAATGCTGGAAAATTTACAAATTAAAATACCCAGTAGACAATTAAGAAGAAATGAGTTCCTATAAGTTGATGCACATAGCAGCAACTAATGTTCTAACGGACTGATTAACATGATGTGTGAAAGCTCTAAACAAATAAATCATCTATTCGATTTTACTTCTAGCATAAGACGTAAGTTGAAGCTATATTTTCCTTCGTTCTGTTTTTAATAATTATTTATTACGTTTTTATGTGGCTGACTATTACGTCAATTTAAGTGTCAAGTCGACTTATTTATAAATAAGTAAAATAAAAGTGCCACCCTAATGCCAATAAATATATATCCAGATCTCAAAATCCTAATCAAATTTATAGGTGTCTTGCTGACGTTACGCTAGCAACACTGCTTTTACATAAGGAATTTGCACGACTAATAAAATCTCTAACTCCGTTGACTTTAAAAAGAAATTTATTTTCCAGCTGTACCGAAACACGCTTTATTTAAACATTCACAAAACATAACAAAAAACAAAATTATGGAGCAAACTGTTGAGACTACCAGTTGCAAGTAAATTGACTATCCACGAGCCAAAATCTTGAATCGCCAAACATTATTTGATGCGGTTACTTGACCCAAAAATGAAACTTATCCAGAGTATATCTCTTACATGTTTGCAGCCGTAGTAACGAGACATACCCGTAAATTTTGTTATTGTGAATCATTGGAACGCGGCCATAACCATGAAAATCTATAACATTATCTTCAAAATATTATTTTAAGATATCATAATAATTGAAAAAAGTGGACTTAGCCAACTTTTATCGGTTGCACAAATTGCACAATGAGTAGATTAATTTATAATATTTACAAACTAATTTGACTGTGATTAACCCAATCAAATATTTATCATACATATGCCAGACTATTCACCTCAAAAAAGAAGAGATAAGGTATTTTCAAGCCAGTGAGGAAGCTTATTTCAGAAAGAAACAAACAAAATTTCTGTACAGTGGATATGTCATTTTTTGACATATCCAGTTAAATTAGGCCACAATCAGGTTCTAGAATTACCACTATGTTTGATATTCAATAGATTTCTACAATTACGAAGGCATATAATCGATTCATGTTCAATGCCTTATTAGTAAAGAAACTTCAAACAAAGGTTGAACCAACACTTTGCTCCATTTTGATGGTTTAAGTTTTATTTTTATTGGTGTAGCTAAAGTCGGTAACGTCAATCTGATATTATTCATTTGTCTGGATATTAGAACAATAATAATTTAACATTTTATATTAAAATGTAAACAGAATGTCTTCAAGACCAGCGAAATTTCACAATTTTGTGTTCAAAACGTTTCAGTTAACACAATAAGTGAGACCCTTTCAATCAAGAAATTCCCAGCAATGAATTATTTCCTGTTCAGTGTATAGATGTGACCAGTACTTATCCGGTACTAATGCAAAATATCAAATGAATGGATGTAATTTATCCATCGATCAATTTCTAACAAGTTTCAATGAGAAACTTGTCTTAGTAATTGATTGAATCTACGACATAGAGTCCAACAGCCTTCCTCACCATTATCATAAATATTATATACTACATGCCGTGAAATGATCGTATAAACCAATAACAAAATTCTACCTCATAAGGTTTCTTCAAAAACCGTGTCTGTCTATCGAAGTACCATCCAACGAGTCAATAATGAGCCTAATTCGAGCCATATCACATCGTAGATATAAATGTGGAGAATTTTTATATAATTCGTTAAATTTATCAAATTTCCCCCATAGTACGATGGTAAGCTAATTATAATGAAAATGACAAAGTCAAATGTTATTCCTAGTATTCGAATGTTATATCCAAATCATGTCGACGATTGTAGCTTGATGGTTAAGAGAGTTTCTCATCACGCCGCGATCTTGAATTCGATTGTGGCATAGGATGTGTGACAAATTGCATCATCTTATTGAAACCAAACATTGTTCACATTAGTACCATAAAGAGCGGGTGCAAAAAAATTGGTTATCATGGTGCGATAGTCGTCTCCATTGACCGAAATGGTTGCGCCGTCCTCATTCGATTTTTTCAGGAGTACGCACTGTGCAAGCACGCTCACGCCTTGGCGTACCAACAATAAAACCAGTTTCACGAACTTTAACAATAAACTTGCGCATAACGGGCACTGTTGGCTACCAAATTTTGCACATTTTCGTGCAATTTCCGACCAACTGTCTTTGTTTTGGTAATAAATATCCAATAAATTCCAAAGTTGTCCAAGCGTAAATCGATTCATTTCGTTCAGTGGAGATAATATACTGAATTTTGAGACAGAATAGAATTACATTAGTTATTATAACCAAACCATTCACAGAGTCGAAGGTTATAGTTATAAAAATTATTATAATTGGTCTCGAGAATCGGGAAACGAGAAATCCCAAAAAATACCAGAAAATAATTCGCATGAAACGAGATTCCAGAAATATATAAATTTTTCAAGAATTTTCGAGATGAGATTTCTCGTAAGGAAACTCTACATATGAGTAATAGCTAACACGTTTGCTCAGTTTTTTCAATCGATGTGTAAGCCGAAAGACATCTATAAATAAGTTAAACCTTTTAAAGTGACTAAAATAGTTCTAAGGCAACAACTACAACAAACATCACACAAACCACAGAAGAAGTATCCAAATATCCATCCCGATTAAGTGCCAGTTTTATTACTATACAAAAGACTACAAACATTTCGAGACAACAAAAATTTCTGTTAGTTTTAAATCAAACGTTCAAACTATAGGAGTTTTGTCCCCAAAAATGGGAAAATGATCAAAGTCACATCAATCTAACATGGTTTTATGCCATAAAGGTCAACTGCAACCAACCTCACAGAGTTTACCAACGGCAAGATTACACTCATAAAAAATATCGAGCAAGTTAACGTAATATAACAGAATCTGCTAAATTGTTTGCCTTCAACAGCCATTGCATATGTTTTTGGGTTTTGCAGCCTTTGTGAACTGGTTAAAATAGTACTGAACCAAAATTGAAATCAAAAGAGGTCCAAAGAGAAAGAATCACCAAAGCAATGGTACTGGAGCAGCTGGTCGAGATCATCAACGATACTCTCAATCTGCAACATGATATTAACTTCTTAGTGTCATACAAATCTCAACATCAAAGAGTGTAAGATTTCCTTCTATAGAAAAATTAATAACGTTTCCAAATCTTCATCATCACATTGTAATCGTTAATAATGATGAACACATATATGACCTTTAGTTGAAGTTTAGAAATCATGGGCAGGCTCAACTTGAATGACAGTACTACAGGTTGGCGCGGAGTAATGCAATTTGGGGATGGACTACGAAACCCAAAAGTTCATATTCAGATTGTAGAGTTAAAACCAAACAATTTTTGGTTATAAAGGATTCTCCAATAACAGATTCTTGAAGTTTTTTTAAAACGCAATAAATATTCAGTATTTATAATATATATTCTAACGGCGTCAGATCACAAAATCTTGGAGGCCAATTCACGGGTCACTTTCTTGATAATGCAATTTTGTTTGTTGACGTATCTATTCAGCCAAAACTGAGCTTCATCGCTGAACACCATTTTTTGGTAAAAAAAAATCCCATAAGCCTAAACGGGGATGCAAAGGAAGCCGGGTTAAATTCTTGAACAAGCTGTATTATGCTTTCAAACCAAGACCTTTCTTGACTATAAACCACAATATGCCATATGAGAGATCCCGATTGCGGTCTTTACGTACACTTTCAGTTAATTCACATTAGAACGACTTGTACTTACTCTATATTTGGGTGATGATTATTTAATAATGAAACAGTGGTTCCAAATTTTTTGGTTTATTGTTTCGCGAATAGTGCATTCAGTTGGACGATTATGAACACCCTAAAATGGTCGAAGGGCACGAAAACATTTTATCACTGAACCCAGAATTTTGAAATAAATTTCCACAATTTGTAGGGTTGTTCTCTTTTGTAAGTTCTTTTTTATCTTTCCAATCTGTTTTGGGGCTCAAGGTACTTTCAACTTACGCCATTACATGTGTTCATTCACACCACCAATCGTCATCAGATGGTGAAATTCCCTTTTGCATACGATCCTATCGGGATTCGAACCCGGTACCTCAAGCTCCAACTCGCATGAGTCTATTCATAGTAAAATAACAATGAATACTGAAGACAAATGTCATATAAACATGACAGTTGCTACGTATGAATCCCAGTGAGAGTCACAAATGGAAGAAGAACAGTTGGATCACTCTTTGGTTAGTCAAACAAAATAAACAAACAATTGACACACTTGTTGCTCTAATGTATTCCATTACTATAATACAAAGTTATTGTCTCTCCCAATGAAACTTATAGTCAGATCTTAAATTCAATCTCCAACCAAGATAATTTTACTAATTAAACTGCAATAATCACTATAATTGTATCAGATGTTGAACACAAAGGTTAATCGAGTTCATTATAAACCAAAGTAATTAAAAATAAAGTCGACATTATGATCTCGTTCATGGCACCTTCTCTCGAGTTTAATAATAAAAACATATACATTCACATATTCTATACAATAATATAGCAACATAAAATATTTATGTAATAACTATGTATGTACTACTATACGTTAACACAAATTCCTTCCACAAAATTACTTATAGAAAAACAAAAGAAAAATTGTGTTTATTTTTATATCTGGTGCTGACATTAATTAAAAAAATATTATCTTTTACTGTTCGGTATTGTTCAAGTGCACAACAAAAGATTCTTTAAGCAAACTAACTTCTGTATGCAACTACTGTTTGATTTATCTATGTACATTATCGTATAGTACTCGTATTATAGTCTAATATAAAAGCTAAACATTTTTAGTTTTTAAAACTTTTGGTTTTATATAAATGAGTATCCAGAGCGTCTGGGGTATGCAAAACTGTTGCTTGTATAGTGAATATGTTGTGTATTATATACATTTTTGTGATATATTGAACGTAACTTTTACCTTTAAAATATGTTTAGTGAATTCTGTTGAAATACATACTCGTCATTATTATTACAATTAACGTAATTCGTAAACTTGAAAGTTCTAATATAAATAAATCGTGTAGTGTATATTGTTAAAGTACTCTAGCTGTAGTTTGACATTTGCTAAAAATTGATGTTAATTGCAGAATAGTTCAAACTTACTGGGACCGTTAAAGTGCACACAAAAGTTTTAAATAATTATCTATAATAATAAGAAGAGCAAGATTATGGGATACCTTAAAGCAGCTCGAATATGAAGCTTTTGGGCAACACTGTCTTGTCGAAGATTTTTATAAAAACTTAAAATTGTTCTATTGTTATTGTTAAAATAGTCCATGATACCTTCTGTTGGAATATGCGATTCAACAAAATATTTTTCATTGAGATTTAACAAATGGCTCCAGGAAGTACGCATAGTTTGTATTATCAAGACGCATGAAGTGTCTGTTCAAAAAATGCAAAGAGAGGTGCTTCAATTCTTGAATAATAAATATTCGAGGGTGGAATGAAAAGTCTGGTAGAATTACAACAGAAGGCGCCACAGTCGCAAATTTCAGATACCACCATCTGTCACTAGACCAAATTAAAATTTTCAGACACCTATTTCATTTAGTTCAGTTTTATAGACAACCCAAGTAATATTGGAATTTCTTTTTAGCTTTTATAGCATTATTTTGTCACTTTTTTGGTCACACTGACCAGTTTCTATGACTAAATAGTCAATAGCCTTTTAACATTATTCATATGTCAGGAAAACGTTTTTTTGACCAAAAAAAATGCTTATTTTCGGATATTACTAAAAAGTTTTTATACAAGCAATTGCAGAGAAGTCACTATGATAACCATTTGGCTTAATAGCAAATAAGTTACCATAAAAGGTAATATCCTATATTGTTGCTATTTTGCATTTATGTCGGCAAATTAACAAGAATAAAAATAACACAATAGGATAATAAAACATTGGTAAATACTTGGTTATTTTAGCACATTAGCTGTTTACAGAACATAATTTTTGACATCATTTGCAAGTTGTATTTTGTAATTTTTACTTTAAAAAAAATATAAATACTCTTCGACAACTACAGAAAATGCGCAGATGGTTCTACGAAAATCGGACCTATAGCCGTACGCCCTCGATTTGGCCGTTAAGGCGTAAAGTAGGACGTAAATAAGCGAACCGCGAAAGAGCTGGGAGAGCCTTGAGCCCCAAAAAAGATAGCATAGAATAATATATAAAAAAAAAACTACAGAAAAGTAAAAAAAATTGAAAATGCAACACGAAAAGAAGTTGAAGGTTGTCAAACAACGTTTGAGTCCCATTTTAATTATTTTATTATAATCAAATTCATATTTGAAATACATTTTTATTTTAGGGCTTAAAGTTCTCCAGAAAAACATGATAGTTTCCTCAACGGAAACTATACAGCCAATTTTTCCTTCGACGTTTGATTTACCTTCGAATTCAAACGTGCCTACTACTTCAAGTTCTTTATTGATCCTTAACACTCGTATTGACGTAGGGATGAACGACAATCCATTGAACGCAGAAATTTTAAATGAAAGTGAAACTGCTGTAACCAATGATGCTACTGAATTATTGGAATAATACAAATAGTGATTCTGAAGTAGATGTATTGCCTAATGATTACTTTATAAATGGCGTAAGAAAATGGGCAATTGAGAATAACGTTTCACACTCATCGGTGAAACAGTTATGCGGAATTTCTAATGAAAGCTATGATATATTAAAAAAATTGCCAGGATATTCATACGAAAGTTGATCTTTACTCCAACAATGAACTTCGAATTTCTGGAAATGAGTAATGGATTATACTGGCATAATGGCTTTGAAAAGTGTTTACAATCCTTTTTTCAAAACTTGGATACAAACTTGGATATCAGTTGTAACTTTAACATTGATGGAATACCTCTTTATAAAAGTTCCAAAGTTATATTTAAAATCCTTTGTGGACGAGCTGTCTTATAATTAACGGGTACTATAATTTAAATTCGATGTTTCATTTGTGATGGTCCGGCAAGAAGCATGATGAAAAGTGGGTTTGGATATTTCCCAATTCTAATTTATATTCGTTTCCTATACACAAATGATGCTGTTTGATCTGTAAATAAATATTAAAACTTTTTTTTTTTAGCTTTTAATGAACCACTTAACAAATTAATTTATCCACAAATTAGTGATATATAACTTATTGATCTTCTCGTTCATAAATATAATCTGGATCAAACGTAAGATTTCTTGAAACTTGGTGGGATGTAGAAGGTTGATTTATAGTTGATTGCATTGGTGGGACCATTGGATGCAAATCAGAGGATGCTGAACTCGCTGGTTTCAACGCAGCATTGGTCGTTATATTTTGGTCTGCCAACATTCCCTCAACACTAAATTCCATGCGACCTAATTAAAAGCAAATTAATCTCCATATAACAAGTTTATCTATTATAACAAGTTTATCTAATAATCTATTTAATATCGTTTATGTAGGTACCTTTGTGTAACGCATTTATGCTTCTCGGATGAGTACGAAACGTCTCCTCTTGAGATGTATTCATCACTTCCAATTGTTTCGCACATCCAATTGCTGAACAATAGTCACTAAATTTATCTTTTAATGTGGCTGAAACAGTTATCCAATGTGCTCCTTTCGAGAGTGGTGGTTTGTATTTTCGCCTTTTTCAGGATTTAAATTTAGCCAACGTAGGATTACATACAGTCTCATCCTTTTTCGAAAACCAGCTTAGTGGTCACTCGAAAATTTCTTGTTCGTCTGTTCCGCAATTATTTTCAACCACACAGAATAATGCCTAAAATCTAAACAGATCCCGTAATTTGCATTTTAAGACAAAAGTAAGAAATTCAGAAATATTTTACCAAATTAATGAAACATAAAAGCTTGTTAATATATAAAGAGAATTATTAACAAACAAATACAATGATTACAAATACAAATGATTCAGTGGTTTACTGATTCTCCTTGTGTAAGTTACCACACTAAAAATGGTTGAAAAAATCCATGATACCGTATTGCAAAAACGCAAAGTGAAAGTAGCTGAGATAGTAGGTATATCAGATGAATTTCTGTGCAATATACCAACTCGAACATAATTTAAAAAAACCATCGATGAAAAACTCTCATGTGTGACCAATTCAGAGGCCGGTTTGGCGATGTTCAAAACATGGAACCAAAGAACAGTCTAGGCAGTGCATTTATACTACGGAATCTGCGCTAAAGAAGGCTTAGTCGGTTTTATTGGGCGACAAGGTCTTGGCCACAGTTTTTTAGGATTCATGAGATAAAAGGAGATAATAGTCAACGGCGAATAGTACTATAACTTATTGAACTTTATCAACGTTTTGAAATAAAAACAACCGCATTTGGCCAAGAAAAACGGTCTCTTCCATTTAGATAATGCACTGGTGGACACGTGTGTAGTCGCCATGGCCAGAATTCATGAATTAAGCTTTGAATTGATGCCACATCCGCCATATTCTACAGGCTTCAATTTTCTGTTTCCGAACTTATAGAAATAGTTCGGTGGAAAGAGATTCTGCTCTAATGAGGAAATTATCGATGCAACAAACGCCTATTTTGAAGGGTTGGACAAATCGTATTATTCGAAAGGGATTGAAAAATTGGAAAAACGTTGGACTTAAACTGAACTCGAGCGACAACGACGACCGACATCGCCAGTTAAACTAAAAGACATAGGAAATATCGAATACAAACATACTTTTGAAGTTATGTTTGAAGCTAGTCGTTGATATTTTGAAGCCAGTCGTTGTCCCTCTTGTTCTATTATAACTTTTTCCTATTTCTTTATTTACAGGCGACATCGCTTAAAGGCGACTATTCGTTGAAAAATAAATTTTGGCCGTTAATATTATTCCTTGTTTCATGTTTACTTCTTACTCCGCCGTCGTACGACGAGGTCTGAGATTAAAAAAGGTTTGAAATAATGAAAGAAATTACAAGCTTAAATGTACTGAATAATATTCGGACAATTTGTGCCCAAATAGGAAACGTTGAGCGTTAAAAAAAAACTAAGCACAAATCAAAAGAAACTAAGCACGGTCGATTATGTTTTAACCCGGAGAAAATTTAACTAAACAACAGTTACTAAATAGTATAATCTGAATAGTATAATATGACAAGATTGATGGATTGTACATAATTTTCTAAGATGGATTGTGTCATATTTCAATACTTACGAAATATTCCAAGTGCGCCAGAACTTGGATTCTTAATATTTAAGCCTATATAGCAACTATATTTCCAGATATATAAAGTTTTATCGATCATACAGCGTAAACCGAATCAAACGATAAAGTGACTTAATTTCAAATAAACATGTGCAATCGTAGTAACGAAGCCGAGCCGTTTCCTCATGGTTTAAAAATCAGTTTCGATCAAGACGTTCGCACCATTATGGCGCGTCTGTAGCACAATTCTCCAAACACATATTTTTTGTGAAGATAGTCTACATTACGTTACTGTGGTCTACATTTCGTTGCTATGAGATTCGAACCTTTTGCCTCCCGCTCCAATTTACTAGTACCATCAGCCTTTAGTACTGATAAAGAAGATGGGATGGCCCAGGAATTCTGCACTCTTATAGGGGGTCATATTCGTTCACATATCGGGATACCAACAAATTTATAAAGCTTGACTGAATTTCTGTAATAGAATATTTGCATTGTTTAAATTTGCTCTCCTATTCCTACATTCAGCAACCTGCTCGTTTCCATTCACTGATTAAGTAGAGTAAATAAGTGTTGCACTGATGTGACTAAACTCAATTTATAAGAATGAGATGAAATTTTCAAGTCACTTGTATTCTATTCGTACACAAGGTATTTGCTAAACTGTGGCCCAGCGAATTCTATGTTTTAGAGACTAGTTAATTTTTCGCGATTAAACACTGTTCTCACGAAACCCAGTCCTCCAATACCTGGTTGGGTTATTTGCTATTTCTATCAAGATATGTGTTTAAGATAGAGACCATAGATGTACTGTGATTGGCACATATAACTAAACTACACTAAACTATTTAATGCATATTATTGAAATCTACTAATCAATATGTCTTGATTCGTTTATGTGAAGGTATATGATCTGCGCGGGCCACACTTTTCTTGATATCTCATTAATTATAGCTGCATAACATAACCTTCGGAAACATTTAAAATATGATAATAGGTTGAGGTTATTTCGGTCCAATTCCTCTAATCATTCGCGTTACAAAGACTACGTTCCCAACTATTAATAAGCCCTTGCTATCCGAAGGGATACATAGGAGAGAACCAGTTACTAGATGGTTCGATTGACCTTTCGCCTCGAACTGCTACGATTATCCATCAGGCCTGACTTCAAACCTGATCAGATTAAGAAGCCCATGAATTAAAAGCAATCATACAATATTTCGCGTAACCCCAAATATAAAATACGTGAATTATGCTTTTAGGCTGAAAAGACTAGGTTGTACGATTAGATTTATAATTTCTTGAGAAAATCAATTATAGAAACTTACATAATATGTAGTATATCAATAACACTTTAACTCTTCTTTTGCAAGTTCAAGTTCGTTGGGTTTAGTGGTTTCACGCCCTGTTCGACTTGCTATTCGGAGTTCTTTCCCTTATGGCTATCAATCATCGTGATAAAGTCAAATCAATCTCGTGGTTATACATATATAGTTTAAGATAGAGTGAAGCAACATGGTTCTGAAGAGCAATCTCCTTAAAACCAGATTATAGCCCATATGGGCGTTGCATCCTATGTAGGTAGATGGCTCCATTCAAGACTAACATAAAATCTTAATTTGAAAACATTGCTCCAAAATACACTTTTTATATATGACACGATTTAATTGTATTTTAATTGTTTTGTTATTTTATTCTCACAACAATAACAAAAGCTTTTATAAAAACTTATACAATAAAAATCAACAGAGCTTTAAGCTCAAACGGGAAAATCGTAGTATATGAAAATAAATGATGAATAGAAATGTTTTATTGTTTATAATAAATACGAACATAAACAAGGTTAAAACAAAAGAGTTGGAACATAACTAGCAGGTTCAAGCTGTTTTTATGATGGAAATGAATTTTAAAAGTTTTGTACTTCCTTTATTTGTTCGTAGTTGGATGGTAACAAGTAGTTATACTAATGCTAGACTGAAATGCACACTTGTCATGAGTGAGTTTTTTTTCTAAATTATTTACTTTTTGTACTATTTGTTGTTAAAACGTTTTTATGGTTAAATAATAAAAAGTTTAATGACAGAAGCACTATTGCCTTAATATGTTTGGCGTGTTACATAAATATAAACATAATGAATTTTATGATGTTAAATTTTTTATTATACAGCATGAATATCAGTGAAAATCTTATATAGAAAACAAACAGTTTAAGATTTAAGAGACATCACGATTCGAAATGCCGTTTATTTTGAAAAAAAAACATAACGTTCGTTTTATGCTTATTGGCACCACAAAGACATTCAAATATAAAATAAGTAATTACTTTCAAATTACTGTTCATAAAAATATCAAACGTAAAATCGATTAAATGGAGTAATATGAAATTATCTTGTGATTGCTAGCAACAGTTCAATATATATTTCTATCAAAATATAAATCTCTGCCGGTTTGCCATTGATCAGCACGCAGAACGAGATACCTCAAACTTATTTATGTCATATTAAATTCTACATATATATGTCAGACTGGCGTGTCTGGTTACGGACTAATAGGAGTTCTTAGCTAGTGGCAACATTTATTATTTTTCTTTTATTTTATTTTTTGTAAATAAATATATATATATATATATATATATATATATATATATATATATATATATATATATATATATATATATATATCAGCACAGGTGGTACACCGTAACTGGGTTCGTACTTCATCTTGATGCTATGACGTATTACTGTAGTGGTTTAAATATATATAAATATATATATATATATATATATATATATATATATATATATATATATATATATATATATATATATATATATATATATATATTACAAATGATATTTACAAATCATCTAGTAATTCAACTATCATGAGTTTATACACGGTTGGAGGGTTATAAACCATTGGTAAGTCCCAATACAAAATCACAACACCAGTCAATTTAACCATTCTAATTTTAATCTCTAAGTCTAACGGTTTTATCCTTTGTAGCCGTCTTAATGAGCGTCTATTCAATAACATGCAACGCGTTTCATCATTTTGGTGGTGAGCCAGGCATTTCACATGTTTCCTTGCATGTTTTTTATTTCTTCATTGGCGGTTTTCATTTTTAGATCCCTGTGAAAGTTGGCGATTTTAATGTACTACGGAGCATTCATCATGTTCCGTAGAACCTTATTTTGGAGTGTTTGTAACATGTTTACATTTGTCTTCTTAGTGCAACCCCATAGCTGGATACCATTAGTCCAAACTGGATTTAGGATTTGCCGGTATAAAAGCAGTTTGTTATGTAGTGTAAGATCAGATCTCCACCCTAAGAGCCAGTACATTTTTTTGTATTTAATGTTACTCTGCGATACTTTAGTCTTAACATGCTCTTTCCATTTAAGCTTAGCATCAAGGGTCATACCAAGATATTTAGCTGTGTTTCTGTTAGTAAAATTAATATGAACAGATTTTGATTCATTCAGTTTAATTCTCCATTTTTTCGTCCATTGACATTATGAATCAGTGGTTTTCTGCAGTTTATTTCTCGTCTCTTTTCCAACTGCGAGAATTGCAGAATCATCACCAAATGTTTCTATAGTTATATCGTCTATAACTGGCATATCTCTAGTATATAGATTATATAATATTGGCCTCAGCACACTTTCTGCTGATATTTTCTTTAACTATCTGAATCTTCATATTTAACACGAAAGTATCGATTGGCGATATACGACTTCAATGGCTGATAGAATTGTTTGGGAAGATCACGGTTCAATTTATATTGTAAGCCTTGATGCCATTCTTTATCAAAGGATTGGGCTACATAAAAAAACAGTCGAACAAACCTGCTTCCGCTCTAGCACTTCTTCGATTATGTTTGTAATTCTGTGCACCTGTTGAACAGTTGAGTGGATTTCTCTGAATCCAAATTGGTGGGATGGGATTAAATTTCTTTCTTCTATTATTTCTTGCAGTCTCTTGAGAAATTATTTTTCGAATAGCTTTGAAATCGTTGGGAACAAAAAATTGGTCTTTATGAGTTTTTATAGTTGGGTGGCTTAGGTATCATAATTACTTCGGCCACCTTCCATTGAGATGGGACATGTTTCAGTCTGAGTACAGCATTTATAATATGAAACAGCTTTTTTAATCTCTTTTTGGGTAGTACTTTAACAATCTGCCCCGTAATTAGATCATAACCGAGACTCTTCTTTGACCAGTAAGACTTTTTGAATATTTGTTTACTGATTCATTTTTAACTTCTCTAATTAAAATTTTTAGTTTATTGCAGGGGTAGTTAAGCAATTTTTTAGTTTGCGGGGATCGATTACTATGCCAGGTTTTTCTTGACTTTCTTTTTTCTTTGATTAGTTCCCTAATCTCGATAGGATAAATAGTACTTTTGCGTATTACATTTCTAGGTATTGGTGTATTTTCCCATGCAGCCTGTTGTATATTGTTTATGAGCAGCTCCAGCTCATGCTCCAGATGCTGAGATGTTTTTATAGGTACTGCTAGGTTTGTGTTGTCTTCAATCAATTACCGATAGTGGTCCCAATTAGTTTGATGATTTTTTAATCGTGCGCTGTATGGTCTTTTGATTTCTGTGGCATTAAAACTGGTGTATGATCAGATGAAAGATCATCACAATCTTCAATGAGTATATAATTGTTAGATATCTCTTTTGTCACATAAAAATCTATGAGATCCGGAATTTTGTATTATCTGTGGGCCAGTACATTGGTTTACCACCAGAATGGAACTCGCAGTTAAACGTTCATGCAGCCTTAAATAATTATTCTGACAGATCCTCCTCTCGCCTTTTCTGCTGGATCGATGGCATGATAACAAAGTAAACCTCGAATTTCTACGAAAGACTTTTTGGTAAAATGACTTGCCGAAACTAAACATGTCTATCCGAATTTAGAAATACGTCTTAGCGGCCCGTTAGTCCGTTAGCATTCCAGATTAGTGGCAACATAACAAATTACTTAGAACGTTGAATATACGAACACTTTTATTTTACTCAGAGTTATTAGACGGCTTTAATTTCATTATAATACAGAGCCAATCCTTTACAGTTGTATTTATATTTTTCGATAAATTCTTTAATCTTTATTCTATGTATTATGTCCCCAATCACGCAAACCTCTCGGCTAGGTATAATAAATCAAAAGTTCAAGAATTTGCTAATCATCTGGCCGATATTTTCAAACCGAATGAGACCGAATCGAAAATTATAATCGAAAATGGAAGCAACAATTATGAGGGAGAATTCTTCTAATAACCCCATAATTCAATCTGAAGTTAGCAAATGCACCTCGATATGACCGTTAAATAGAAGAAATTCTAAAGCAACTACCAAATTAAGCTCTTGTCCTGCTTCCTATCCCTGCTTCCTATCATTTTAAAGCTAATGGAGAGACTACTCCTGAGAAGAATGAAGCCAATAATAGAAAGTAGAGACCTTATACCGGATCACCAATTTGGGTTCAGATACAAACAAAATTGATCAGGTACAGATTTACAGATATTATTAAGGTATTTAGAGTCGCTCTCGTGGCAGGGAAGGTAGCGTACTTGCTCTGTCGTTCGGGGGTCTCGGGTTTGATTCCCGGGATGGTGATGATTCATCAATCACGATTGGGTGTTTTTAATCTGTATGTGTATGTGAGTTGAACCGTGGGCTCTAGTGGCATTGAGTTCTGGAATTATGTCCGCCTTCTTTAAAAAAAAAAAAAAAAAACAGGTGTTAGAAGAAATACAAATTTATTCGACCTTATTTCTGGATGTGGTACCTGCATTCGGTTAGGGTTGATACAATATAATGTTAATGTACAATTAATGTATAAACAAAAGGTTATGCTTCCGCGACCATGTTGATATTTTGCGATCATATTAACCTGAAAGACTTTTTAGAGTCAGACAAGAAAATGAGTATTCTGAACTGAGAGAAGTAAGGGCAGTTGACAATCAATGCAGCGTTCTGGGCCCCGTACCTAAATATACAAGTAATATACCGCAGCCCGACCACGAAAACATAGCAATGGTTGCTGACGACACCGCTTTACTAGCAAAAGGACCAAATGTGGAAGATACGGCAAATAAACTTCAATGTGCAAGTGATGAAATTCGCCAGTGGACCAAGTGATGGAAAATCAAACTTAATGAATTAAAATCTGTCTAACGACTGTACTAAATACTTGGGTATGACACTGGATGTTAAGCTTAAATGGAAAGAGCGTGTGAAGAAGAAAAGAAAAATCTTGATCTTAAATATAGACAATTGTCTATATACTAGCCAGGTTGGACGAAGGTCAAAATTAAGCTTATGCAACAAAATACTGATTGACAATCAGGTGCTAAGGCCGATCTGGCTATATGGCATTCAAATTTGGGGTTGTACTTAGAATACTAATATCAAACTTATACAAAACTTTCAGTACCTTCGAAATAGTGACTTGGATCGTGATTTGGAGATTCTCGACATAAAATACGAAATAAAATGATTTGCACCTAAAACCTATTTTTAGGTGCAAATCATTTTATAAAAAAGAACCAAACACTTCGAGCTAGTATGAGAGCAGCTATCTCCCAACGAACAGGTCCTGGTGCGTCGCTGGATCAACAGTGACCACATCATAGTTTAGTTTTTTGAATTCAGATGTAAATTGATGGTTAATCTGGAAAGATTAGTTTCAATATATAATAAAAACATATCTGTGTAGTGAAAAAATTGTGAAATGTGATTTTTATATTTGCGAATTTTTGTTGCATACATAATTTTGTATTATTGTATAACACTAGAGATAGACAGTCTGGCAAATCTTTTTAAAGTTTGATTCTTTTTCAGTAATATGTCTTTGAGGATTTGGAGATGGCTGAGTCTTCTGATTAACTTCCTAGATATCATGTTTAATATTTGTTCTATGGGTCAACGGATATTGAATGATCTAACAAAGGACATTGATGAATAAATTTATTTGTATCATCAGATTCCGCCGACTCTTTAATTTCAACCGACTCTTTAATTTCAGTTTCTAATCTCGTTGTCAATGATTTTATATTTTGTACTGATACTAAATTTACTATTTACTTCTTGAACACTCCTCGAACCAAATTTTAATAGGTAACGGATTGTAAGAAATAGTAGAACCTTCTATAGGTTGCAACAAAAATTTAACGGTTATAGTGGTACCAGCTCACTTTAATAGCAACTAGATTTCAGGCATTTGGAAAAACAGGTTCTCGATTATATTACATAGAAACTGAACCAGATAGTCCTTTGCCTCTTCACATAGTTAAAAAAACAATTGAAACGCTGTCCTGTTAAATCTTAAGCTGACGTGGTCAACACCGCTGCTTCCTGCTTGTCGTAAGGTGAAATACTTTGTCATAGGGTTTAACGCGAAACCAACCAATTACGCTCTTTCCATGAAAAAGGACAATTTGAAAATATTGGTTTATATACAAACTAGCCATGACCATTTCAAAAGTTATCTACATCGCATTTCACTTTCCAGTGATGCCAAGTGTAACGAACGCTTTGAGAAATGTTGAGGAAAACTGGCATATTATTAGCAGCTGTCCGGCTTACGATCGCATCAGATCTACTGCGTTCAGTTTCACGAATTTTCCAGGAATACTATCTTCTATGCCCTGGTTCAAATTGCTCCAATTTGGTAAAGATGCAGAATGCGTCTGTTCGGTTTAAGGCGCTGAGTGAGAAGCTTAGAAAAGTTCCAGGCAATTTTAATAATAATAATATGTCATAATTTAGATTGTTTGCCATTTTGTTATAGAAATGAAAGAATTTCTTGGAAAACAGGCGAAAGTTTATTTGAAAGTGGGAAATAATTTACGTTAAGTAGAAAAAATTATAAGTTGGTCAAATGACGATTAATGCTTATTTTACGACATTTGAATATGTTGTTGCAAAACAGCTGACCTCATTTGACGGTCACCGGGCAGCAATAAGTGAATGGTTTGTAAGGGAACACATTCAAGACATTCATTAAAATTTAACGATATGAAGGTTTTATCGACGTTTAAGAACTCTCAAGAACGTAATTCGTAAAACACGATATTCTCGGTCGAACGAGCAGTCAACTCAGTTTACACTATGAGCTCAGTCACACACTTCACTTGTATAAAATGCAGAACGATGCACGAAACAACAAATTGGTATATTTATTGGAATATTGAGTCAAATAACAACCAGTTGAATTTCCTCAAACAATTATCTTTTCTAAGAAATACCTTCGATTAATCTGTTAAAAATTAGAAGTGGCCATTAAGCGAATATTCATTTTGGTAAAAAAAATAAAGGATGTTTGTTGTGAGGTTCACAACTTTAAGTTGGCAACACTGCTTTATTTGACAACCCGTTTGAGGTACGCTTCCAAATTGGTGAAATTTTTCATCAATATAATGGTTCTGTTGGTCGTGCACTTCGTTCAATTTATAGCGTACATAATCGTCCTTGAGAGCGGCTATTACGAATAACAATAGAACGTTTTCGGGCCACATTTACTCTTAATGATAATGTGCATCCCGTGAGACGCCGAAGATTGCGCAATGAAGAAGCTGTACAGGAAAGGATTAAAAAAGACCAAAATCAATCAATTGGTCTCCATTCTCAGCAACTAGGATTGTGTCCTTCCATTTTATGGTAGATTTTTCGAAAGTCTCTTAGCTTGAAAGATTTCAAGATTCATCTTGTGTATGAATTAAAGACACACGACCATGGTATGTTCCGCCAATTCAGCGAATTGGCTGGACCACAAATTGATATTGATGTTGATTTTTCATTCAACGTTTTGTTCTCCCATCAAGCCCGTTTTTGGTTGCATGGGTACGTAAATAAGCAGAATTTTCACATTTGGAGTGAGGAAAATACACAAACTTTTGTCGAAACAGCATTATACATACACAGAAAGTTACTGTTTGGCGCGCTTTATGGGCTGACTGAGTTATTGGTCCATATGTGTTCAAAAACGATGATGTTCATGTTGTTACTGTCAATGGTGAGAGATATAGGGACACACTTAAAAAAATTTTCGTACATCGATTAGCTGGTAATAATCTTGATATGTTCCAACAGAACAAAGCCACATGCCTCACAGCGCGTGCTACAATTGATTTACTCAATGAAACTTTTGATGCAAGTATAATTTTGCGTAATGATCCAATTAATTGGCCACCATGATCGTGTGTTAGATGATTTCCTTTTGGGGTTATGTAAAGTCACTTGTCTACGTCTACAAAGCAAAGACAACTAGACACCTGGAAATCAACATTCGAAAAGTTACTGGCAAAATACGGCCGAAAATGCTGCAAAATTTTGTTGAAATAAGTGTTCCGATTGCGTCTTGTATGAGCCAGCCATAGTGGCCACATGATCGAAATCAGATTCTACATATTATGTGATATATGTGTGTTTAATTAACAAGGGGTTCCACAATTCCCCTTCTTATTGTTTTTATAATATTAAGGAGTAAGGAAAACAAGAAGTGAAAGTTAAATTAACTATAAAGACATTTTCCACAATATTTATTTTTCTCTCCACTGTATACAATAATCTGTTCCGTTATCCAACATAAGGAATCAAAAACCAAGTTGTTAAATAAGCTATATAGTCGTATATAAACATAATTCACATCAACAAAAAATAATGTTAAATTTAAAAGCTGTAAGACTGAAAAATGATTCAAGTTACCCAAAGCTCAATGAAACATCAAACAAAATAAAATAAAAATACAAAGCTCATATTTTTATTTTATCCTTTCCATACATATATATCTGCTACATATACTTTTCAAAGCACAGGATTTTTTTTTGATATCATTTGAAATTTTATTGATACGGTTTTCGTTTTTTTTATGTTGTATTAACATAAAAACTTACCTTTTTCGTACGTACCAAAAAAACGAAAAAAAAAGAAAAACTCGAAAAACATTAGGTAGAACACCATTAAAATCAGTAGCTTGGAACCATGATATAAAATATATATATATATTTTTTTTTGGTTCCTCTCTAAACATAAAATAAAAAATGTGTTTCGTATAGAGCATAAATTATAAATTAAATTTAATGTTACATTCGATTCAAAATTCCAACCCTATTACGAGTACAGTATATGCGTATATGTATATAAATATGTGTTTCTGTTCGAAGAAACGAAACAGAAATCGCATTTACCTTTCGAGTAAAAATTTTTCATCGTAACCAACCAGCTGTTTTGTATCAAAAAATCATTAATTTAATTTATTGATAATTATGCCGAGGTTCAATGGAAATGATTTGGTTTCCGCATTTTTCTTATATTTTAATGGAATATATTTACAGATATATGCGGATCGAAGAATAATGTGCATTAATGTTAAATAATTTGTGATAACCCTGTAGAACAAAGGTCGTTTATCTATGTTTGTTTCGATCTATGAAACACCAGATAAATGTTTGTGCTTTTATCCTAATCCAAAAGTATTGTTGTTGCCATAGTGAAATCGCGAACTTAGGTATCATTTGCACACTGCAAGCTAATATATGGAATAGAGATCTGGTTTTTGAGGTTTAAATTTCAGCAGATGATCTCAATATATATATATATATATATATATATATATATATATATATATATATATATATATATATATATATTTATATATATATATATATATATATATATATATATATATATATATATATATATATATATATATATATATATATACAGGGTGATCCGGTTTGGGATGCTAATCCGTTAAGGCGTGATTCCTTGGTTCATGCTGAGAAAAAATCGTATAAGGAGGGGGGTCCATTTTTGATATCCTTTGAGATACAGGGTGTTTAAAAAATTGGGTCCAAAAAAAAGATACACACAAATATTGAACTGTAACTTCCGAAATACTTATTCCGAAAGTCTTATTAAACTAAGCTGGTTGCTCTCGAATAAGTATTAATCGTATAGGCTACGTTTAAGGTTTAAGTAGCTATCTTGCATCTGCTGCCGTTTGAGAGCTTCAATGCTTTAAAGTAAAAAAATAATATTTTTTTTATAAAATTCAGTTTTTCTGAAAACTAACCGTTGTAATTTTTTTTTTACTTTATTTTAATCCGCCTTGATGTCTTCTACACTAAACATTTTATTAAACATTGTATTGGTTAAAAATACTACAAAAATTTATAAAAAGTGCTCAAAATGACCTTCTTGTGATTGAATACACGCTAATGTTCGTTTAAGTATAGCTTTGCTTATTTCAATTCTTGGTAATTCTTCCTTTATCTGTTCAGCTGCTGTGTATATTCATTGTATTAATTCTTCTTTTGTTCCAATTTCTTTAGAATAGACAAGCTCTTTCATCGATCCCCACACATAAAAATCTAACACAGTTAGGTCAGGGGATCTTGCAGGCCAATGAATTGGACCATTTCTTGCTATCCAATTATTTGGATATCTTTCGTTTAACCAATTTTTAACATTTATTCCGCAGTGACTAGGTGCACCATCATGTTGGTATGTATGAAAGAAACCACTTAATATAGGAACATCTTCAAGGAGAAGTGGTAAATCATTTTGTAAAAATTGCAAATATCGTTCACTGTTTAATGTGGATGGTAATATAAATGGTCCAATTAAAGTATCCCCAAGTACACCAGCCCATACATTTACGCTGAACCAATGCTGAAATGATGTTTGCTTTTTTGCATGAGGATTTTCAGCAGCCCACGTGTGCAAATTGTGAAAATTTGTAATACCATCTCTTGTAAAATGTGATTCATCTGTCCATAGGATACGTTTCACAAATCTATCGTTCTCAATATTTCTTTCCATTAACCAATTACAAAACTTCAACCTTTTATGGTAGTCTGTCGGCAAAAGTTCTTGAACAGGTGTATTATGGTATGGATGAAAATTTTCCTGGTGCAAAACTTGATGTATTTGTCGGAAAGAGACGTTCAATTGTGAAGCTAGTCTCCTTATGCTAATAGATGGATTTGCATTAACTCTATTAATTATTTCTTCATCCACATCTAACTCGCAGTCTTCGATGGATATTTGAAAATACTCTTGGATCAGGAACGCGTCGCATTGGAAATCTACGTTGGTATTCATCGCGAGGTCGTGATGCATTACCATCGCAAAATCCGTAAACAAAATGGATAGCAATATACTCCTCACCCGAAAACTGTGCCATTATACTAATTTACGTGACAAATTTAGAATGTTTAACTCACAACAGTGACACAAAACTAAGCAATTTCTCAAAACTATTGAACATGTTTAATTTTTGTTTGTTCAATAATTAAACAAAAGATTTGATCATCATAGCCTAATGTTTTACTGATAAAACATTTTTTTTACAATATTAACACTATAATATCTCCTAATTAGATTTAGAATACATATATAAGTAAAAAGATATAGCTCGTCGATACAAACAATGTATTAGGGGTTTGTAGAGAACATCAAGGCGGATTAAAATAAAGTAAACAAAAATTCAATTGCAACGGTTTTTTTGAGAAATACTGAATTTTATAAAGAAAAATATTTTTTTTTATTTTAAAGCATTATAGCTCTCAAACGGCACCAGATGCAAGATAGAACGTAGCCTATACA
The DNA here is from genome assembly GCA_963932295.1 of Tipula lateralis. Taxonomy (NCBI): domain Eukaryota; kingdom Metazoa; phylum Arthropoda; class Insecta; order Diptera; family Tipulidae; genus Tipula; species Tipula lateralis. The sequence continues at coordinate 70,658,381 of OZ010737.1, forward strand.
ATTACTAGTCTAATAAGACTAAGCTGGTTGCTCTCGAATAAGTATTTCGGAAGTTACAGTTCAATATTTTTGTGTATTTTTTTTTGGACCGAATTTTTTAAACACCCGGTATCTCAAAGGATATCAAAAATGGACCCCCCCCTCCCCATACGATTTTTTTCTCAGAATGAACTAAGGAATCACGCCTTAACGTATTAGCATCCCAAACCGGATCACCCTGTATATATATATATATATATATATATATATATATATATATATATAAATATATATATTATATATATATATATATATATATATATATATATATATATATATATATATATATATATATATATAGATATATAGATATATATATATATATATATATATATATATATATATTTATATATATATATATATATATATATATATATATATATATATATATATATATATATATATATATATATTAATATTCACACATTACATTATTTTTAAATTTATATGGATTTTTTCATAGCTAAATCATTCAACTTGGACGAGGTCCGAGGCAATCAAAATTATAAAAGATTATGATCAATATAAAGAGAGCTTCACTCAAGTAAAGCAACGTAAACTCGCTTAGGAAATGATAGGCACACATTTACAGGCGCTTGATGTAATGGTACGTATAACCCTTTGAAAACCATCCTGTATATAATTTGCTAATGTTTTTGTTATTTTCAGAAACTGGCTAAAGATTGTTTTTTAAAGTGGAACAATCTCTTACGAACATATAAAACAGCAAAGGACAATAAAAATAAAACTCGACGGGGGCCTATCCGGTTTGAATTTTTTGATATAATGGACACTATTTTGGGATTACGGAGGGGATGGATTCCATTTCGAGCCCTGATAATGATATTAACAGACCATTAACAGGGTGACAAAAGGCACCAAATCGAAGAAAGAGGAAAATGAATTCAAAAGAAGAATACTACAAACTAAACAGTGAAAGGCTTAGAGACAAATCGGATAACGAAAGGGAATTAATAAATATTGAAAAAGAAAAAGTTAACTTGTTGAAACAGTTAATTGAAAAAATGTAGTTATTTTTGTTACATGAAAAATATTTAAATGAAGTCTGAGAATGTGATATTGAATTAAAAATATATATTTATAAGTATTAAGATGATTTATTAATTATTATTAAAATAAATTTGCACATTAATTAGAATTTGGAAATAGCTGTAAAAATGCCTGCTGTCGTATACTGGTCCGAGTATTTCGAGAAATGTTCTCTGGCTCAAAATATTGTGGTTGGTCCCGCGTTTCGGTTATTAACTCCTCTACTTCGTCATTGTCTCTGCTACACAAATTATGAAGCACGATAGCAGCCACAGTTGCCCTGATAATAAACTTTTTGCTCACGTTTTGGAAATCTCTCAGCCTACGGAATCTTCCCTTTAACATACCAAAAGCATTTTCTACCCGTGCTCGTAGAGTTGAATGGATGTAATTAAATTGTCGCTCTTGGGATGTTACTAGCCATTATCTTTAAACGGCGGTACATCAGTCTTGTGACATGTATGCCGATTCACCAAGAAGAAAATAGCCGTACATACATTCCGGATTTTATTCAATTTTTTTTATATAACCCAGATTTTCTCAACAATCTAGAGTCATGTATTGACCCAGGCTCACCGCAATATACGTCAATAAATTCTAATTTGAAATTTACGACTCATTGCAGTAGTATACTAGAAAATCCTTTTCTATTTATGTAGTCGTTGTCTCTTTCAATATTTAAAATTTGAATATGAGATCCATCGATACATCCCATGAAGTTTTTAAGACCTCCTTTATTAAAAAACAGTCGTTTATTAGCAGCTGCTTCTTCTCTAGTTGGCCATTTATACCAACCACATAATTTATGTGCTATTACTTCATGTGCGGTACTTCGAGCTACGTTAGATAAGCTAGCAACATGTCTAAAACAGTCCTGATTTGCCAGATAATAAATTGTCATCAGAACCTTTTTGCTAGCAGGAATCTTCATCCGTCCTCCGGCGGAGATATATATATATATATATATATATATATATATATATATATATATATATATATATATATATATATATATATATATAGAGAGAGAGAGAGAGAGTTTTGTTTGCAGTGGGCGGAAACGTGCTGTGCTGGACGCTTTCCGTCGAAAACCCCACTTTTCGATGTTCCACACGATCGAAAGTCCAAAATTGATAAACTTCAGGCGTTGGGTGTCCTGTTACGTGTTCTCTTGTATTGTGGCTTGGGTAGACAACAAAAGACAGAAAATTTCCGTAGACCATCAGACCTACCTGATACCACAAAAAAAACACCACGCAACTTGAAGGAAATCAATCTGCCTTGGAATGAAGGGAAGCGTAGGGTCGGAAAATATGGAAAAAAGAAAGTAGAATATCGGCAAGTGGGATATACAAGAAAAGCTCACCTGTACCGCTGTCATGTATCCGCAGCAGCCAAGTTTTTCGCTGTCCTCCACGAGTCTCTGATAGTGAACCACTCTATCTCGGAATGAGTATACACTATTGCACTTGTATTCACCCAATACAATTGACACAAAATGTTTTTCGTCTTTCTATTTCTTAATTCACAATTGTTTTCATCACCCAACAAAAAAAGATTTGCTTACAATTGCTGATCACACTAAATTCTCACACCACATTATATTATATTTTATCAGTTTAACACTTCGGTTTAGGTTATTACTTATATTTTATGTGTTATCTTATTGTCCACCATCACTCCTTTATTTTCGTCACTTCATTCGTTTTCTTCTTGCTCTTTTCGTCCTGGTTTGCGAATCGAGAACTTTAAAACTCAGTTGCTCGAGACTTTCGAAACTGTCCACCGTTCAGCCTTCACTAGCTGAACGTTGACTCAGACTGAATCGTGACTTTCAATTCTTTTTGCTGCTGTATGGACACATCTCGCGATCTCTCACAGCATATGCCACATGAAACAAATAAATACAAAATTACTTAGATTCACAATCGACAACATTTGTTCTAGTTTTATTTGTCGCTGTTATAGGTGAGTTTCGTATTTGGGTAAGATAAGACTTTAGAATGCGGACAACAACAACGGGTGCCACCATTCAATTCTGCTTGGTGGCTGAGTTTGCTGGACCGAGCCCACCCTGTTACACTACAGTCCATGTTCTTATCATTTTCTTGTTCCTCTTTAAATTTAAGTTGTTAGTTCCTCCGACAACATACAATATTAGGATTAATATTTTTCGATGTAATCTGCACTACTTGATCAGTACACTCACGATGCTCTCGCTCACACCGTTCACAGTGAAAAATAGTTCTGGTGTATCTTGTGAAAAATAGTGTGTTGTGGTCCATCGCAGTTGAAACAACAAGATCTCTCTTTAATGTACATTTTAAAGAAATAGCTGTTAAAAAAGGCATGGTCGCATAGGAATTGTGTTAGGTGGAAGTTGATTTCACCATGCTTACGCTCCATCCACTCTTTAGTTCTAGGAAACATCTGTCTTGTCAACGACGCAGTGTTTTCGTTCTCCCATCGTATGTGCCATTGTTCCATCATTTCGTTTGGTGCGTTCCTTAAGAATTCCGCTAAGTTCTGTGACTCCATACACTATAAGGCGGAGTGCAATAACTAGGGGCCGTTGCTGTGTCCTGTGCTCGAATCCATACGGGTACCTCAATGGTGGCCATTAATAAAATACGGCCAGGAGTTCTATTCGCAGTTACCACCGTTTGTCTAATGTGCTCTAGAAAGCTTGTTCGATGGTTCGGCTTCACTACCAAGTACTTAATGTTTGTTGTTGATATACTATTCTTATTCCTTCTATGTTAAATTCCAAAGGCGAAAGCTTACTCCTACCTGACATTACAACTACCTCATTCTTTTCCGGAGCCTTTAGGGCTCTACATCTTTTCCAGAGCCGTTTAGAGATGACTTAAAACTTTGGCGTCTACTCGCTCTAAGAGTTGTTGTTCATATCTAGCCGATTCAATAAGCGATCATCGACATATCTTACTAGCTTGGCGTTCTCTGGCAAGAAAATTCTCAGAACATCGTCAAAACGAATATTTCAGAGCAGTGGTTCTATATCCGACCCTTGGGAAAGATCAATTGTAACCTCCATCTGAGTAGCTACGCCCGCTGACTTTACAGTGATTCCTCGTTCACTCAGATAGCTCTGAAAAACCTTCGTAAGACTCAGGCTCATTTGACATTCCTCAAGTCTTTGCTGGATTAACATAGTATATATATATATATATATATATATATATATATATATATATATATATATACATATATATATATATATATATATATATATATATATATATATATATATATATAAATATATATATATATATATATATATATATATATATATATATATATATATATATATATATATATATATATATTTATTTATTTATATATATATATATATATATATATATATATATATATATATATATAAAAATACATATATATATATATATATATATATATATATATATATATATATATATATACATATATATATATAATATATATATATATATATATATATATATATATATATATATATATATATATATATATATATATATATATATATGCACGTGTATCTTCGTCTTTACCTCCACCAATCAGATGTTGAAAAATCCCGTGTGGATTCCTACTGATGTATCATTATTAATAACGTAGTTAAAGGCGCAGAATATGGCCGAGCAGTGTACTATTTGTGCCTTGATTTCATGTTTGATATATTACGAATTTAAATTTATTTATCGATCACATTACTTAACAAATCATGATTTATCATGAGAGAGAACCTTAAGGTTCGCCTTTCCACTGGCAACTGAGCCTTTTATCTTCTAAGTCCACTTCTGAAACGGAAGTTTTTTTTTTCATATGAGAATAATTTAAAATTGCACAGAGTGTTGATCAGATCCGTTTTAATGAACGAGATATGATTCCTAATATGCGAAAGAAAAATATTGCAGTAACAGTACGAAGCGCAGGTTCTTAATCTAAACTAATGGAGTTAGTTTGTTAACAAGGTATGGACTAATAATGGCCCGTAAATTGCATACAAAAATTATGTTTTATGAGTTTATAAATTATGAGTGTTATGTTTATAAACTCGAACCTTTACAACAAATTATTGAACTAGAATAAAAAAATCATATCTGACTAAGTAGTCATTAAATCACAAGGTTGACTTATTTTACAAGATAAACTAAGTAAAGCTAACCTGCATTAAGTCAAGACTATAGATTGTGTTTAAATAAAAGAATGATTCACCTAGTTCCACCTTTCATAAAGGCAACTCAACTCGAATTTGTTCACTTAGAGATCTTATGACTCTCATGACATTATAATCAATCGCACCGTAAACCTAGATAAGACGCAGTAAAACTGTAACAAATGCGTGTTAAAATATACTTTTTTATGGATATTAGCCAGAAGGGTGACATTCGACCAGATGTGTAACAACGAAAATTTACAAGATAAAATACTCACACTGAGATATTGGTAGACTATGGACAAAAAATCATACTGGTTGAAGGAAACAGCCACAATTTTAACAGATACACAAAAGATGGTTGTAAAGCCAAATATATAGCTCATGATTCTCTCAATTTAATACATAAACGTTGTAAGAAACACGGATTCGATTAAATAACTTCATCTCTGCTCAACATTACTATTTTTCTGCGGTCCAGGCAAGTGGCAGTCATGAAGTGGTTTATTGTGATGTGACAAGTTGAACGGATAGCTGCAGTTTGCTAAAGGAAGGTAAGATATGCAGAACGTTCGCATGTATAACGACATAGTAAGGAAGGAATACTAAATGAAAATTCATGGTATCATGGTGTGTTAGTAGTTGTCAGTATGTATCATTGCGGTGTTGTTTTGTTAATTAACATGCTGAGGATTTATTTTTTCCTGTTAATCATTTTAATGTCCTTTGATTTACAAGGAAATCTTTTAATTGGGTATAGTGCGAGCCAAGTTCATGTTTTTAAAATGTAATCAGTTTACTTAATATTTAGACTGTTTAGAGGTAAAAAGCAGCAGAAATCATACCATTTCTCAATAAAGAGATTAATTTTCCATTAAAATAAATCTATTATATAATTATCGTTTAATGAAGCAAAACAGCATACCTATTAAGTACAAATAGCAGATAAATGTGACAGCTGCCTTAATTTTTTAAAACTTATGTCAGTTACCAAAGGAATTATGTACATTTCGTATCATGTTTTTGACTCATTATGAATCTACCTTTCGAATCCGTCATTCTTGATACGATGTCTAACTTATTTATGTATATATATAGCATTTTCCACCCGGCAGCTATCAGACGCCAAATTTAATTAAATAATTTTTGTTAGAAATTTGCTACTTTTATATATTTTTTATATATTCAAGTACTAACAACAGCGTAATTGTATAAATAGACGAAAGTTCTCTACCTTCAAAATATTATTTTCGCCTAAGCTTTTATGTTGTATAATAAAAATAAATATTTATTTATAAAATTGAATGACAATACGTATACAGGTTCGTACAGAAAGAAGCAGAATTGTTTTGTATGAAATGATTTTAATTCATTTATTGGATTTTAAGAGTCAAATGTCTTTTACATTAAGATAAAACTATACTACTTTAAAAGCTTTTTATTATATCAGAAAACTTTAAACTCATGTATGGAAAATGGATCAAACTGCGAGATCTGCACTCTAACGGACCAGCTTCCTTCACTCCCAAGTAATAAGAGTACGCAAACAAAACAAGAATTCAATAAGCTCATTACTCTTTGTAATAGTAGAAATGATCTCAAAAGAATTGAAAAATAGTAAAAAAAAGTTTTTATAAATCAGAACTGAAATGGCTCCAAAGCCAAAACGAAGCTTATTATAGAAACACCAGTTGCCAAGAAAAACTCAATCTCACAAATTTACAACGTCATCTTCAGTGGGATTGAACAACAATAATATAGCTTCACACTATATTCAACGCCATCTACCACACAATATCAACCTTTTCAAGGCGGAGAATTAACTCATAGTATAACCTCTGGCAATAATTTCCATTTTGATAAACCTGTACAACAGAAGGTCAAATAATACAAATAAAATTAAGAACAACCGAACAACGGGGCATCTTCAACATGGAGTCTGTTTATTGCTGACGATGGAAATGCTGGAGTATACTTATATTGGTTGAACTGTACATTTACTTTGCTTACAGCTTCAGTACTGATAAATCTAACTATCCGTGGATCTCGCAAGCAATTCAAAAATCATTTTATGCCTGATTGTGGATGTGACCATACATGTTTCATAATTAACTCACAAAATACCGAGCATGTAACATCTTGGTTTGGTCGCTAAAATGACAGCTCACATCCGTATTAAACCAAGTGTGTTAAAAATGCCAACAAAACAAAGAAAATCGGATAACTGGTTCGGATAACGCCGAATCCGCGACAATGTATCCGGATAAAATAATTTTAGTTTGAAAATACTTATGCTACAATGTACTCCATACCTGACCACGATGTTAAACGGGTAATTAATGACCTTTATATAAAAGAGCAAGAGACACAAAACTGGAGCCGAAAATGAAGCAGAATGTACTTTTCAATTGAACATGATTCCAAAATAGCAATTACTTTCTTTCATCATCTCGAAGTTAAATTGCCTAGGTCTAAATAAAAAAGGGCGATTCTATATTAAAGTGAATTCAAATCGGTGTTAAACCTAACAGTATACCTGATCATGGTTAAACTACGATGGAAGTTGTCCTGAAAGCACAATGCGTCGAACATATACAATACGAATACTTTGCTAAGTTTGAAGAAAAGCCACGATAATATCAAGATCTAGCCAGTTATACCATTTTAAGATTTAAATAATAGAAGTGAACTATTTTTGTAACGTATTGGAGATTACGTCGATTGCACCAAGCAGACTTTCGATAGAATGAAAACTAAGCCAAAAATGATTGGTTTCATGAAGAGTGTTATCGTCATCTCAATTGGTCTTGCATTGTAATAGTACAAGAAAAATACTTCTATTATTCATTAGAAGAATTGTGTATGCGATGTATGGCCCATAATCAGGTGATCAGGAACTTAATGCGGGCTCTTGATATCGTGCATGGAATTAAATTACGGAGTGCTCACAGGATCAGTGACGTTCCAGATCGAATAATACAGTAAAAAATAAGGAGAAGTCTTCCTTATGGCAGGCGAAAATGTCGGTATTTGCGACGACAGCTCCATGGCGGTGAGAACAAACGTGCATATTCAAGAAATATTGGAATTTCATTTTCCAAAAAGTTTCGGTACATTTGACCATTCAAGTTGCCTTCAATTTTATTTCAAAAGTATTGCAGAATCGAATGCGTGTGTTCTAAGAAGAAGAAATTGAAAATATTGAATTTCGTCGATTACAACGCCATCTATCATGAACCGAACAAAATATTTCATTCAAATCATACACTTTTAGCCGTTGGATCCGTATCTGCAATAAAAAATATGACTTCCTATCTAAGTTTAAAAGTTACCCCCACCCCACCTACAAAGCGGGGGGGTGGGGGACTAATTTTTTGAACTAATATATTTCCCCGCGGTATAACTAAATTTTGATTATGGACATTTTTTCCGTAGAATGGCTATTTTACGAGATATTTGATCGTCTCAGTTTAAAAGAAGCACCCGGTATATCGAAAAAGCTCTTGAAATAATTTTCACTTTATCAAGCAGTGCAACTCGATCAAACAGTGCAACTTTATTTGCATAAACATATTCAAATCTTACATAAAACGAGAATCGTGTCAGCTGAGGATATTTGACTCGGCATAAACAAAATTCTAGCTACAAGCGTTTAGAGAGCTTATTTGACTACATCTCAACTTTAGACTACTCAACTTTAGTCTATAGACTACATCTCTCCCTAATCACTTGTCACTTTATCTTTCAAATATCGAATTTATAAATGCCCATTCGAAACCGACGACTATGATGCTGCTTGCAATTGAGCATTGCAAAGCGATGATGTGTAATTTTTCGTACCACACTAAGAATTCTATCGATAATAAAGGCTTTCTATTACATATATTTTTGGGTAATTGAATTTTGCTAGGCTAGCATTGGATAAATATTCTAGCGTTTACGGTCGATACACCAAATAAACATATGTGCAGACATTTCGTATAAAGTTTTATGTATATTGTCTAGAAAATCGAATTTTCTCGGGTCTTCACGATAAACTTAACCTAAAACTTTAGTTCAGTGGATACGACAGTAATTATTATTTTACTAGTTCGAAACTTTTGCCTTTAGGTTGGTATGTAGACATACCACAGTCTGCATTATGGTTTTTTTTATATTTTTTAAGGATATTTTGAAGGATGCGAGTACATACAATTTGTAGGAACCTATCTTTAATATATTGATTTTTATGCCTGGACCACAGACGATGAGCAACCTTATTCATTCATTCATCAAAGAAAATTTACGTATATCAATATGTGTTCCGTTGTTGACAAGAAAATATCACAGTTTATTTTGTTGATGGGTGGGTGACATTGAACTAAGCAACAAAAAATTACAGTTTCAAAATAATCTTGTTAAAACACAAAAATGAACAAACAAATTTTTGTGCTTTTACTTCAACGAAATAGCTTTGGGGTATTGTGAAAATATGTTAAAGTGAAATGAATCATTTCAAGATTTGTATGCATTTGAAAATTATTACTTAAAATTGCAAAAACATCTTATAACCGCCCAGGTGGCGCAGTGGTTAAAACTGCGGCAGTTGATTGGGGCAGAATGGTAAAGGGATTTATCACCATACATCGGTGGTGTGTATGAACATATCTATGACCCCCTATTGGAGTGCAGAATTCATGGGCCAACCCATCTTCCATGTCAGTACTACAGGCTGTTATGGAGCTATGCAATGTGCAGATGGTTCTACGAAAATCGGACCTATAGCCGTACGTCCTCGATTTGGCTGTAATGACGTAAGGTAAGGACGTAAATAAGCGAACCGCGAAAGATAAAAAACAAACAAACAAACAAAACATCTTATAAGATCATTAACGTAGAACCGGTTCATAAACATTGAATAAGTGCCCGCTATACATGACTAAATCGATAAAATGGATTTTGTTCAATACGATTAATTGAGGCAGAATTTTGCCGTCGTCATTATTTATGCATATTCCCATTTTCATTCAAAGAAAACTTAAACTCAAATCTTCTGTTTCAAAAGTATTTTGTTACGACTCTCATACTGTTCGTCATTTCGTATCTAAATTACAAACAACTTACAGACGAACTATATAACGTTAACAACGAAGCAAACTAAAAGCACTTCTGTCTCCTACCACAATGTTTCTAGTATGCGATAAAAGCCAAGTTACTCCGTTTGTGTGTTCTGTCTAATGACTATGATGTTATAATCATCGGTGAAATCTGACAATATAGAAGACAACTGCATGCACAGGTATACGACTTACACATCGGTATTTAAGGCAGTGGAGTTACTAATCAGCGTATCGATACAAGGACAACGAATTAGATACAGAACCACCTCCTTAAAGGCGTTGACAAAGGTTGGTTTATTTCCACTTTTAGCAACCTGAATAATGTAAGCAATTAGATATTCAAACAGTTGACCATTCATTGAATTCGAATTACTGCTGCCTCTTAAAGCTTAGTCTTTTATTCTTCCAGTAAATTTTAACTCGTTTAACTTCCACGGAAGCGCTTTATTCTGGTTCTCCGGAAAGTTTGTTCAATTTTGCCATTATCCATTGAAATCTCTACCATTGATAGCCACTAAATCCTCCAAGCAGATAAAGTCTGGAATTTAAAAAAGTTAAACCGTGAGGTTAACAGTATATCCGCGCTCTTAAGTTACCTACTACTACTGATAACGTAAATAGCTTTCTCACATGATATATGAAAAAACTAAATAAGGGTATGAACCTATTCGTTGACAAGTAAACTGCACTTCTATGAGCCGCTGATCACAGCATAGTATGATTCAGTTAGTTGGGTATTGGGTTCTCTTTAGTCTCGATCACACTGCTGCTAGGAATTTCGTCTTATTTTAGACAGAAAAGGATAAATAATACTTTACAGGCGGGCGTACTTTTAGGGGCATTTTTAACTGCACGAGTCGAATTGTTCCTCAGTGCCTAAATATCTCGGGCCATCATTATCGGAGGTGTAGAATTCTCGTTTTTATAGAAAGCCAACATTACTGATCATAGTCCGATCGAAGTGTTGGTCGCTTTGACTAAACTTATGTTCGGTGTGGTTCTTATTGCAAAAGATCAAAATCGATGTCATGGAGCGTCTCTTTCTCCATTTGGACTGAAAGTTCGTTCAACTTAATTTATCCATTTTTCACCACATGATTTTATTTATTTATGTTAACTCACTCTTCTTCGTTCACCTTTTAACTATCACTCTATCAATGATTTTAATTACAATTTGGGTTTTGATATTAGACGAAGCTCATTTGAGTGATTACCTCTTACTCGATTTTTCAATTCGAATCCTCGTTACTTTATCTCAATTGATGTAGCCAATGTTCTGAAATCATAAGGTAGATAAAGACAAAGTTGATCGACTTTACCATCGTGGAGCTTTGATTGTAATAAATAATAGCGTTCCAAGTAGTTTATTATTGCGCCATCATTGAGCACATCACATAGTTTGTTTTGATGTTGACAGTGTCTTCACCATATAACCGATCTGGAATATTCTTCTTTTTTTATATTTTATACTATGCAATCTGTTATGGGGCTCAAGGTTCTCCCAGCTCTTTCGCGGTTCGCTTATTTACGTCATACTTTGCGCCTTAATGGACAAATCGAGGACGTACGGCTAAAGGCCCAATTTACGTATAGAACCATCTGCGCATTGCATAGCTCGATGGGTCGGCCCATGAGTTCTACACTCCAACAGGGGGTCATAGATTTGATCATTTACTCCACCGATCTTAATCAGATGGTGAAAAATCCCTTTTGCATCCTGCCCCTATCGGGATTCTAACCCGGTGTCTCCCGCTCCAACAGCTTTTTTTATAAAAATGTAAACACTTGATTTTTCCTTATAATTTTCTTCTTATAATTATTCAAAACAAAAACTTATAAATAGATTTAATCACTTGGTAACCCCAATTTTGCAAATCTTGATAACTGATTAACCTAGAAACCGGCGTAAGCGTAATAAATTAAAGAGAATAATAAAAGGAACGGAGTTGGATTTACAGTCTACTTATCGATGTTTTGTTTCAGTTTTCGAACAAGCACCGCCAAACACCTGTAAGTTCCATGGTTTCCATAGCTGCGCAGACTTCAACCTCATAATTTGTTTTGATCGTGAAGCTTTCGCCTGTTTGTATCAACTTATAGATTTCAAATTCCATAAATGTCTGAGTAGCATTTATGGAATTTGAAATCTATAAGTTGATACAAACAGGCGAAAGCTTCACGAATTGGAAGCAGTTTGTTTCTACGTGTATCTGCATTTATCTTGTACAGACCTGTTGGTAATTGAACTAGTTGGATTGACGTGGTAGGCATACAGTTCTTTCGTGATGTCCTATGCGAACCTGTTTGTATCACAGAATTACTTGCTGATTTCTGAATGAATTTATGAACCCAAAAGTCGCTTACGTCTAAGTGTGTAGGCAAACCAATTATGGAAGTGTGTGATGTTATCCAAGAATCCCATCCCAGAAAAAAATGAAATGTGCATCAGGTAATATTTATTTCATCGCGCATCCCAAGATTTTTACAAAAATTGTGTAATTGGGAAATCAGGAAATAAGTACTCAAACAATATATTACGTTCTATAAACAAAAACTGAGCATTCAAAATCAAACAGATTTACAATCCAGATCAAAGTTTGTGAGGAAACAAATATAAAATAGCCAAAAGGACCCAAAAATTATGAACGATCGCATGTGATTTCGAATCGATATCACGTCCACTAACTATGTGCAAAACTTCAAAACCAGTCGTATGTTGAGATTTGCGCTATAGGTCCATATGTATATGGTCCAACTTCCATCAACAGGAATCTGTGAACTGGAAGATGGGGAACGAGGTGAATTAATCGGTCATCAAGATCTAGGTTGTTTTCAAAACTATCATTTACTTGTGAATCGTAACTATTTGACAGTTTGTTCTGTCTTCTAATAAGATTTTTGTGAAAATAAGTAAGTGTATCAATCTGAATTACTTCGTTTTGGAAAACAACCAGGTCCAGGAATTCCTTCGTTCCGTCTTTCGTTCTGAATATTTTTGTTTGCGATATCACGGTTGATGAAAAAATACAGAACGATTTTGCTGCCATCTAAAGGTAAATAATTTAAGTGACATTATTGTGTTTGATGATAAGATTAAGTTTTTTGTGTGAGTTATTAGATTTATAAAGCTATTAATTATGATTATTTGTGCTATCTGTGTTGAATATTCTTAATTTAAATTTGTCGATATTGAAACATCTGGAAGGAATCATGATACTGGGATATTTAGACGTAGTGAATTTGGGAAGCGTATAATAATTGTGCTCTGAGAGCACAATAATGCCACCATATTGCTTTTGTTGGCGATGAAGCATTCCCATTGGTAACAGATACTATGCGCTCGTATCTCGAAAGAAGACAAACTGTTTTATCACACGAGAAAAAAGTTTTTAACTTTCGACTATCCAGACCCAGAAGGGTCGTCGAAAATTCTTTCGGCATTCTAAGCTTAAAGTGCCGAATTTTTCGGAAACCAGTTGTTGCAAACAGTCCTATTGTGGTCAACATAATAAAATCAATAGCTTGCGTATTGGTTAATAATGATAAAATAATATTAAAATATGTAAAGGGTGGTTAAATTTTAAGGGCCGCTCCCGCTTTCACGCAAAATCTAGCAACTAATACTTAATAGATTTTGTGATAAATGTTTTTTTTAAACCGCAATACAAATTTTTTTCCAACGCTCAAACAACTATAACTGTACGCCTCTGTTTAACAATTTTATGATTAAAAAAAGAACCTTGTAACTTTTTTCGAAAAATTGGTTAACAAAATTATTTTCATACAAAACCTAGCAACTAGATATTTTTTACATTTACATGATCATAAAAATGAAAGAGATGACCGTATACATGCCAATAACGGTTAATATTATGCCTCTATACTGCAGCTGCATGTTTAGTCCAGGCGCGGTCCGTCATAATGGGCAAGGTGGGCAGTGCCCACCTTTACCATTTACTAAACTTCTATTAAGATCAAACAAATTATAGTTTAAAAATCGTTTCCCATACATAGATTCAAAGATTTGTTTTAAATTTACGCGCATATTTTTTGTAACCTGTTCAAAAAATCATGTTAAAACGTTCTAAAGTAAAATATTCGTAATACATGCATATATATCTAATACACACATATACGAGTACATAAAGTAAAATGCAAAAAATGGTTCATTTCATCTCTATTTCTCTCAAAAATATACATACGTATCGTATGCATTTCCTCTTCTATTTGCATTTTATATTTGGATTTTGTCTATAAACTCTCATTAGGCAAATCGCAAAGTGCTACATATTTGAGTATTAAATGCATTATTTCTCTTTCAGCTTTACGATTTTATTAAAACAAATACCATGGTAATATCGTCTCTCAGTTTGGTTTTATACAAGAATAGTGGGCAAATGACGTAAATCACTTGCTGGTATAATTTTATCTCTCTCCTTTTTAACATAGGAATTAATTTTAAGGTGAGATGAAATAGAAAAAATGTTTTTTGATTTGGTTTATGTGTTTACTTTTGCTGTTTTTAAATAATACTAGATTCCCTCAACTTACGTGATTTTATATAACTATAGATTTTAAATATGATATCGGTTAGAAGTTAAAATTTGTGGCAGTTGCGAATTGACCTTATGTGGCCATAATGAAAAAACTGATTCAGATCGAGCGGGAGTGTTCAGAGCCATATTCGAATCATTTTGCAGAAATTAGGTTACTTTAAAAGCATATTATGCTACTACTCCAATTTTTAACGGAACTTTTAAGCACATTCAACATGATGTTCTCAAATGTATCAATACCGTATATAACGACTTCGTTTATGCAGAAATTCAAGATATTCTTTACATTTCCATTCAAGCAGAAACTACTGATGTCTCAAACAAAAGTTAATTTGTGTTTATATTTTGATTAGTTTCTAAAGAACGTATTTAAACAGGAGAAGTCGTCTAAAGATTTATTTGTTTTGTAGAAATCCAAGATCGTTCAGCTAATGTATAAGGTGTACAAATAGAATATTACCAGTGACAAAAATACTGCTCAAACTTACGACGGTGTTACAGTTATGAGTGGAAATAAAGATGGAGTGCAAATCATATTAAAACAGGATTTTCCTAACGTATATTTTGTCTACTGTTATGTTTCAAATTTAGTCCTTCAGGCCGTGTGCGCCAAACGAATATCAGAACTGCGTATTTTTTGCCAATTCATATATAGGATATCACCATTTTTTTTGTGTATCTCTTAAAAAATAAGTAAGTTATTGCAAATCTGTGACAAAAAGCTACCACGGCCAAATTTCATCTCGGGAATTTCCAGTCGTACAATTAACGTAGTGTATGAAAAAGTGCAAGAGATAAGAAAAATTGCATGGCAACCATTCAGAACGGCACAACTTCGGATACAAGAACGTTTCGCGAAGCGTGTGGTTTTATTTTATTATACTAAACGATTTAAAGTTTATTACGTTTGAAAGATTTTTTTCTCATTAAACAATTAAATTTATTTTAAAAGAAGCGTATGACGTAATACGAGAGCATGTTAACGATAGGTTTAGCAACGCAGAATATTTAGTAATCAGTACTTTTAGATTGCACAAAGATTAAGCTTTATGCTTTACACTTTTCTTACCAGTTGCTAATTACAATAGCCAATTTATATCCATTTTTAGATAAAGCACTCTTGAAATCTAAACTACAGGTAGTTTATCAGCAAACAATGATTTTTCAGCCCGCAAAACTATTTGTGAGCTAGTCAAAACTATTTATAATAACAATTTAGAAAAAATACTCGAAGAAGTTATTCGCCTTTCGATAATAATAATAACCATACCGATGTCGACCGCAGTATCAAAACGATGTTTTTTAAACGCTGAAAACTGTAAAATCTTATTAAAGAAGCACAATGAGGGACGAATGATTGAAGAAATTAGCTGTATATTCAATTAAAGAACCCTGATCAATGAAATAGACAATTTTAATGGAAGAGTTCTGTATCGATAACACTTCTATTTTTAATTTAATTTTTCATGAAGTTTTATATAATTTTGCCCACCCATGATTGAAACCCACGGACCGCTACTGGTTTAGTCGTTTATTAACCGTAAGGAAGACCAGACATCGAAAAATGCAGTGTAGAGGGAAAATAATGGTTGAGCTGGCTCGAAAATTGTAAGTAAATTT
This sequence comes from Tipula lateralis, assembly GCA_963932295.1. Lineage (NCBI taxonomy): Eukaryota > Metazoa > Arthropoda > Insecta > Diptera > Tipulidae > Tipula > Tipula lateralis. Next base: position 70,674,919 of record OZ010737.1, read on the forward strand.
TAAAATATTTTTTATAGAACTTAGCAAATTTAAAAAGATACTAGGTTATTAGTGAGCATTTTTTCAAGGCCTGCTGAAAAAAAAAGTCTCTTTAACAAGTTGCTAGGTTATGTATGTAATAAAGAAATCGGTTTTGTAATTTTATAAATAAAACCTTTTATACAAAACATAGAATTTAACAAAAGTTACTATGTTTTGTGGATAATTGTAGTTTTTTGAAATGAAAGATTAAAATGAAAAAGGATAAAATCCAAGGTACAACACCTTCACGGTGCTCGGTAAATTTAAATTCTCTGTTACTTTTACTACTAGAAGTAAATATTGATATTTTTAAGATATTATCGTATGGATATTCGATTTAAGGTCAAATAATCAGGAAAAGTTCTGCCTGTACTGTGAATCTAGGACATTATTGTGCTTCTACGTTTAAAGTTTTATTGTTATTATAACATTTTATGCGTTATACGACTGCTACAGCCACAACATCAGTTTATTTCAATGCAAATGCGACAATCACGCAACAAGATGATTTTTCATCTGATAATTCCCTGGCGGATTGTACTTATAAGCCCAACAAAGATGTCATGAATTATTATACATCTGACGAAAATCTTGGTAAATCATCTAAATAACAAAATATCGTAGAAACATCAGCGGCGTTGGCCGATCACGGCAAATCATCGAATCCAGCGCAGCTGGAAAACAAGGATCTCCCTCACTTTGATCAAATATCACCACCATCCGGCCAGGTTCATCAAGCAAAACAAAAAAAATCATCTACAAGAAAACTTTTAAATTGCTGCATCAGTAATTGCAAAAAAAAAATGTTGGGAAAAATTTTTGAAAGATAGACGCAAAGCTATTTTCGACCAGTTTAAAAACATGAACTTTGCCCAGCGTCAATTGTTTTTTAAGGCATTTATTTTGCAAAACCAAAAACAATTTCATTCAGCATCAAATAAGCGTATGTACACCTACGTCTACCAGCTTCCGCTTGATGCTGAAAATACGATGCAGCTTGAATGCAAGATAATAGTTCTTCACACTTTTGGTCGTAAAACAGATGGTTTAATAACTGAATTTCTTAAAAGAAGAAAAAACAATGCAGGTTTAGTGTCATCGACGGACCATCATGGTGATGTAGTAAATCGGATTAAACTACAAAAATCTACTGTACTATATATTCAAATTCGGGACCATATATTAACATTTCATCCACAAGTATCGCTCTACAAAGTGGACCATGCACCGAATTGGAGGTATTTAATTTGGAAAAAATGCTGCGTCTTATGTTACATAATCGAAAATATTTAAAAAAGAAAATATAGGTTTTAATACACCATCACAGGATGAATGTGCTCAATGTAAAGAACACAAACAACATCAATAAGCGTTAACAACTCAAGAACCATCTCTAAGTACAGCTACCATTCACGATGAAAATACTGAGGCAGCCCATCAATCCAACGGCTGTACAACAAATGTACAAATTAGATAAAACCAAAAGATGGCCACAAACCATAAACATTTTCACTGTAGATATGCAAAAGATAATAATAATACCAAAAATGAAATCTTGACGATTTTTTGTAAGTCGTTTAGTCGTATTTAACGAAACCTTTGCGCCACTTCATCAACACGATCCAACAAACCTAGGTGTCCTTTGGCATGAAGCCATAACAGGTAGCACGGCTGCGGATGTTGCGTTTCATCAATGTAATTGAACAATCTAGACGAGATGTTTCTACATTTATTTTTTGGGCTGACAACTGTTCCGCATAAAAATTGGATACTTTATTCGGCATTGTTAACCGTTGTAAGCCAACACTGGAGCCCAGATACCATTACTATAAAATAGTTTGAACCTGGACACTCCTACATGCGAGCAGATTCTGTACATGGAAATATTGGGAGAAAATGGAAAAAGACAAATGACGTTCTGGATATGGACGACTTAGTCCAGTTAATTAAAAAAACAGATGATAAAAACCATTGTCGCCTTTTAAATGAATTTTTATAATTTTAATAATATCTGCCATAAACGATCCAAAAAATATGAAATACCTTTGTTAAATAAATTAAAAGTTGTTGAGTTCCGACGTGGTTCAACCAATCTACTTTAGAAGTGATCACGATAGTGACACGTTTAATGTGTTTGAAAATATTACAAACCTAAAGATCCTTAAATTTGCCGATAAAAGGAAGGAACCAGCAAGAACGAATGCCGCAAAAAAAAGAAAATATGCGAACAACTTTTACCCCAAATGCCAGTTCGAAAAAGAATTTTTTTTGATGGATTGAAATCCGACGAAAATTCACCCGATTTGTGTAATTTTTTTGAATGATTTTTGTTTTAAATGACTTTTCTTATAATAAGAAATAATAATACTGGTTTTATTTTTTATGTTAATATTATGAATTTTTAATTAAAGAAATGTGATAAGTCTGCCAAACATGATATTACTTACGTTTGTCCTAAATTAATAAGAAAAATGAATTTATTTAAATTTTTTGTTTTTATTTAAGTATAATTGACATGGAAAAATTTGCTGTTTTATGCAAAATAAAGCAAGTTGGAGTTACTAGGTTTTAATCGAAACTACTTATATTTTTCAGTGAAAAAATTATCGCCTAGTTATAAACAGAACCTAGTACTTTCAAAGATACTAGATTTTGTGTGAAATAGATACAAATAAAGTGAACATTTTTTCTCGTCAACTTTAACCATATATAATTTTACTATAAGTAAGTTTTTTAGAAGACTTATAACAACATTTGAAAATATAAAATTTTATGAATAACAATATATAAAATAAATCTATGAAAACGAAATATTCCACCCGGAAAAAAAATTGAAACGTAACACCTTGATTTCCCACGAAATTCAAAAAATTAAAGTTGCTACATTTTGTGTGAAAGCGGGAGCCGGATGTTGATTTTGAATAAAACACAAATTATTTAGGAAATTACTGTCAATTTTTTATTATGATAATACGGTACGGTTAAATTATGTATGGAACAAAATATCGGCCAAATGGTCGCCGTGACTTCGGCGGCACACCTCCACCCGATGTTCCAAATTTTAATGACGCTTATCATAAAATAAAAACTAATCAGAAGCGTCATACAGAAGAAAAAATAAAATCGATTCTAGCTCTATTTGAATTTTGCGGTAACCGGTAGAACTACCTCTAGCTGCACAACTCCAAACATAAGTTGATTAATGAAAAGTAAAATAACAAATCAAAATCATTTCACACATACATATGTACATAGCTTTTTTTCACAAATCGACTTTTTCATGCATTAACAAACGCAAATTCAATACAGAAACGAATACAAAAGAAAATAGTCGATTATTTTATTATTGACGAAAAATTATTTTTCACATATACAGACGTATGCGGCTAATAATAGTTCAAAAAAATATTTATTTGAAAGTGTCACTAGTATCGACACAGCAGAAACTACACTTAAGGCATGGCATTTCTGATTAGTTTTTATTTTATGCGCTTAGGCATAATTGAGGTTCTATGCCGTAAATGAGCCGAATAATCTCATCCTTTAGCTCTTTAATTGTTGCTGGTCGACGTACACCTTTTCTTTCAAATAACCACTAAGAAAGAAGTCCAACGCTGTCAAATTAAAAGAGTCATTGTTTCGTTAGCTGTGTGGCAAGTAGCACCGTCCTGTTGAAACCACAAATCTTCCATATCCATATCTTTCTATTAGGGCCATAAAAAGTTCGTTATCATCTCACGAAAGCGAACACCATTCACAGTAAATGATTTTGGAAAAAATACGGCCCGATGATGCCGCCAGTTCATAAACTGCACCAAACAGTCACTCTTAGTGGGTGCATAAGTTTTTCGACAATCACTCTTGGATTATGATTCGCCCAAATGCGGCAATTCTGCTTGTTGACGAATCCACTGAGGTGAAAATGTGCTTCATCACTAAAGATGATTTTCTTTGAAAATTGATCATTCACTGTTGCCATTTCTTGCCACCATTCTGACGATTTACGACGTTTGGAGTGGTCAAGAGGCTTTAATTCTTGAGTCGATTGCACCTTATAAGCGTGTAAATGCAAGTCTTTATGCATAATGTTCATCAACGACGAGCGTGAGAGGTGGAATTGTTGGACACGACGAAGAGTTGAGGTACAAACCCGGTTTGCTCAAATTTTTGCGCGATTATTCCGATTGTACGCACATATTTGGACGATTAAATTGACCGAAAAAATCATGAAGTGTACGATATGTATCTGTGTAAAAGTTGGGAGAGCTCCGTCCCTATAAACGGATAGTAAAGAGACGGAAACAAAGAAACATCCTTCAACGTATAAAATAAGATAAAATAATTAGTCGCATAGTCAAAATTTTGCTGATTCCAAAAATAAAACGTATTACCTGTCATATTAAGTTCGTCAAATTTAACTGCAGAACTTTAGCTTCTTAGAACGAAATAAAAAAGTTAAAAAAATTTAAATTTTAAAGTTGATGATGACTTGGTTTTTTTTTATCAGATAATTTAAAAAAAAAAATAAAAGAAATCTGGTGACTTTTCATTTTCTTCACTCAATAAAATCCTAAGAAGATTTTAATGCTGGTACTAAAGTCAATTCGGTTGTATATGTTGCTTCGCTATATCTATATTATGTTAGATACAATTTATATACAAAAAATAATAATTTAACAACATAATCATCATATAAAATAGCATAATATATGTATTGAGCTATGAGTATAGTCGACGAGTTGAAAATTTGAGTGTAAAATAAACATCTCAAGATGATAACGTTCGATATGGTAAAGAAAATTTTGTAATGTTGACATGACATGTCGAGCTAAAAAATCATATAAATACATACATATAGTTTCAAAATATTACAAATGATGACATAAACATCAATTTAAAGAGTGAAATTTAAATATGATGTGTGAATTTTATTGATTATATTGTGTTTTATATGATCTTTTGACAAGATATATATATATATATATATATATATATATATATATATATATATATATATATATATATATATATATATATATATATATATATAAATAAATACATATATATATATATATATATATATATATATATATATATATATATATATATATATATATATATTATATATATATATGTATATATATATATATATATATATATATATATATATAAACCATGGAATTCACTATAAATGGTATGGTGCATACAACCAACGCGATGTTTTTTGAGATGGTTCATTCTTTGGAAGAATTTTCCATCACTTTGACACATATATCAACCGACATTGTCAATTTCACATAAGAGGTTACCTCTCTCTGAGCTTATTTGTTGTGGTTGATTTGATAGTATTAACCAACGACTTAACGTAAACCGCGAACTAGCCATTCAAGGAGACTACTTCTTAAAACTACACGTTTACTGAACTTCTTGTTCAATAGATCAATTGTTTGACCACCAGTGTGGCATCATCTAGTTGGAACCACATAACACCGATATCAAGTGCAAGTACATCTAATGCTGGCCAATAATGGACTTTCAAGTTCAACATAGTGCGATAGCAAGCTAATGGAGTTTATTGAAGTTTTATTCACTTGAAAGAAGTTTCAGTTCTCTCGTCAATTTTATTTTATAAGAGTGTAAATTAAGATCTTTATGCCAAATTCGTCACAATGTTGTGTAAGAGATTTACAAATCTTGAGAACAGCGTTGAATTGAAATTTGGCTAGTTATGAACTGAGTGACTTATGGCAGGGCGATGTCTCACTGGAACAGAAACAGCCAACAACATATATTTTGACTCGAATATATCTTCCATAAACATAATATTAAACTATTATATATACATATTTATATATATATATATATATATATATATATATATATATATATATATATATATATATATCTTGTTACGATTTCCCCTAGTAGAGACTAAAATCAGTCGCAGGTTCGATCACTGGATTGTGAATATTAAATACCATTTTCATGTTTTCACTAACGTTTATTCAAAACCTCAATTAACTTTTTTACTGTTACTTTTACTTATATCACTTCTTATCGATTTTTCCCGATTTTAATTTATCACTGTTCCGATATTCAAACTAAACTTTACGCTTTCTGTTTGCATATTTATACTCAATTGGCCTGCTTTTAGGTCCCAGTAGAAGTTGCCGTTTGTTCATTATTCCGCCTGTATACTGCGTTCATGCTGTTTTTCAATTACGAACAGTTAGTTATTCTATTGAATCAGAGATGTCACCCTCAGCCTAAACTTGTTTGACCCCAACCGGATCCAATTTTATTTCTCTATAGAGAGCAAATCCTTAAAATCTTGGGTTTTATTCGGATACTCTTTTGAATTCGATAGATTACTTCGTTGGTTTTCGTAATAACCTTGTATAGTCCTTTCCTGCTAGGTTGCAGCTTCGGTTTAAAACCTTTCTTCCGTTGTAAGTTGTAAAGCCAGACTAACTGCTCTTCTTCAAATCCTCTATTATTTGAACGGATGTCACATCGTGCCTTCATCCTATTTCTTGAAATTTTTCTCCTTTCTCTGATAAATTTGTGTATCTCGTCGATATCGTCTTTCATCTTATTGACATAAGCTTGTCCACACCAAACTGTTGTATGAATTGCTTCTAGCTTAAGATCCTTGGGTTATCTTAAATTGTGTCCAAAAACGTAGTTGCTGGAGTTATTCCCGTTGTATCATGTGTTGCTGATCGATATGCCATTAGGAACGGTGGTATATTTTGGTTCCAATTACGTTGGTTTCTAAAGACGGGTTTCTTCAAAAATTCTTCCACTGTAGCATTAAACCGCTCAACCCTGCCGTCTGACTGTGGATAGAAAGGTGTTCTTCTTGTTTTATTGATCCCCAATAATTGACACATTTCTTGGAATACCTCCGACTCCTTGATCTGATTGCAGTTCCATAGGCACTCCATATCGACTTATCCAATTATTTATCACGGCGTTAGCGATTGTTGTTGTTTCTTGGTTCGGTATTGAATAGATTTCAATCCATTTACTAAAATAATCCATCACCACTAAAACATAATTGTTTCCAATTTCACTGGTAGGAATTGGAATTGGATCTATCAGTTGTGGTCCGCTCAAATGGTGCTCCGCTGATATACGCATTTTTCTATGGCTTCGTTTTGCAGGACCTTTAACTGGTCACATGTTAGGCAACATTCTGAAACCGACTGTCTGCATTCTGCCCAGTAAAATCTTTCGCGGATTTCTTGCCAAAGTCTAGATAGTCATTACTTGTTCCTCCATGATAATCTCTAAAAATTTCCATCGGTTTGGATCCTTCGTACCACCACTAATGATTGTTTATTTCTACCATCGGAACTTTCCCAAACAGCCATCTCCAATCAATAGACTATCCCATTGAGTCCACCTTAACTATAGGACTCTTATCAGAAATCTTTTTATGATGGTCTGTTCTGGTCTTACACAAATTTGAATATGATCGATAAATCGGGATTTTTTGCTTGCTCCTTTCTGATTTCTTCCTTGGTCCACTTATCGGATGGTAACACTTGCATTAGTTTCACAACAACACATGTTCTTACCGTATATAACGTGAGAACTTCCTTTCCGTTAAGCAACCCAATCTCTCGTTTAACGCCTGTGACGCCAGGCCTCGCTTTCTCTTCTGATCTATCATTCATCATTGGATTTAAGGTAATTAGGCGACGGTGTTCTACTGTTCTTGCTCGCTTACGTTTAATTTTTCAGCAATCTCGCGATATATGACCTAATTTGTGTCAGGCCCAACATCTTATTTTACTATTGCTATCCTGAAATCTCATTTACTAATCGCCTATCATTATTTCTTGAGTTCTAATGTTCTGGTTCTAACTCCGCTTGTCGTAATTTTACCGCTGCTTTGATTATGTTAAAGGCAGTTTCCTTGTTATGCACAAGCGATAGTTTCGGCGAATATTGTTTTTGAAGCTAACACTACCCCTCGTCTTGTTTCTACATCACGGATTCCATAAGTAAATGCATCTATTTGTATTCTTCTGTGTAATCGGAAGCCATATTATAATGTGTGAGATATACCAATCGCTCTATGTCTGCAGAAACTCCTGTAGTATTTCTCCAACTCGATGAGATCGACATTTGAGCTCTATTCTGTATAGCTCTCGCTTGTGATCAGCACCAAATTTTCGTTCTAAGGCTAGCATGATTTTATCATAGTCCCCGCGTTCAGATTCTGGAACAATCTGTAACGTATCTGCTGCAATGTCTTTTAACGCCACCATAAGAGCTCCCACCTGGCCCTCCTTGCACTAATTGTTTCTTAATGCATATATATATATATATATATATATATATATATATATATATATATATATATATATATATATATATATATATATATATATATATATATATAGATATAGATATATATATATATATCATAAAAGTTGTGGCAAGCCATTAATCGGCCTCCATCGATTATATGCCAGCTTTACATATAAATATATAAATAATCGAAAACTCTCAGGTACTTATTTAATTTTTGCCCCAGTTTATTTCATTATCCGATGCATCATTTTGTTTAGATTAGTTAACGCATGCAGAACATAGCAAGTGCACCATACTCAATATGCCTGTCTAACTCTGCCTTCCATATTACTCACAACGATCTGATCAACATTGCAAGATATTAATGTATTGGTTATAGCTGCTAAAAAACAGGAAAAGAAATAAAATGTCACTGACGGCATACCCTTGCCGAACTCCAAAATTAAGTCTAGCAAATACTAAGTTGGTTGTTCTTAAATTCTCTTTTTAATTGTATATATACAAAATAGATTTGGTAGTCAGCGATTATGGTTATCGCTCATGAGTTCTGCACTTCATAGAGATTCAATCACGATACCTCCGTCTCTATTTGACAGGCGACCATTAAATATTCAACACTAAAGAACTCTAGTAAAAGCGAGTTAGTGTTCAGACAGCAAAATTATTCCTTATGTTTTTAGTTACAAGATCTTGTAACGGTAAACGCAACCCATTCTTTCAGATGCCTAAATTTAAACTAAATACAATACTATCAATTCATGCTTAGTATCAAAAAGCTTATCTTAATCTGCTTAAGAGGTCAGTATTCCTCAACTTCCTCAATAACGTATGCCAGAGCATCAGAAAAAAAGTATTGTAGATTTCCTGGATTGCCTTCATTCAACTATGTAGATTATGGACATATTAATGACAATTAACTGTTCAGGTAATGTTCAGCCGCATTTTTGAAGAAGAATCGTGACTTCAGTCAAAAATCTTCACTACATAGTGACACGTTGTGGATGCATTTGTTTCTCAACCAACACGTGTATGTTTCGTGAACTCTAAATGCAACTAATATGACAAATAACGAAGTCAATATGAACATTTTGTACAACAATTTCAAAGTTTAGAAGCCAAACGTCACACTGTATATTTGGAACTAATTTGAATTACAATGACTGTTTTAGCCAATTGAGATTGAAAGTGGAATAAATAAGCAGAGAAATATCTATTAAAAACTAAGGAGAACTAAAAAACTCAGCAGTACGAAATTTTCTCAAAGACCATTCAAACTAGGGTACTTAAAATATCCCTTTCTAATAAAATCCTTTTTTTAATTAGTTAATATAGATCTCCCAATCAAACGGATTCAGAAACTATGAATTTCTTCGAGGTTTTGGCAGACAAATGTGATGACATTCGCAATCAACATTCCTACTGCCAATTAATTATGGTTGGAAACTTTAATGCCCACCATAAAGAATGGTTCAATAACCTAAATACGAACTGTGCTGGGCATCAGACGGAGTGGCTTGCTGTTTCGCATGACCTTACGCAGATTGTTAGTGATTCCACATTTAAATGTCAAAATTCTACAAGCAGTCATATTCTGGATCTTTGTCTTACAACAATTCCGCATTCCATGAAAGCGCGTATCGATGTCTTGAATTGGAAATTCTGACCACAACCTGATAACCGTAAAAATATCAGTCGAAACATCATAAGAATTTAGACAGCAGCCAAGGCGTCTATGGCATTTTAACGAGACTGACAATGATAGGTTACGGTCATTTCAACGTTTCCCGTGAGAGAACCAGTGTTTTTCTAACAATCAAATAGACGACGCCGTTTCCAATTTCACCGAAACCAATCTACATGGAATGAATAAATATATCCTATCATCCTTTTCCAATCCTAATCCTAATTTTAAAATCTTTTCAAAAGAAGCCACCAAAGCAACCAAAAAAAACAAATCTGCTCACAAGAAATATAAGCGCAACGAAATTTCGTTGGAAGAATGTATGCCACACGTAACATCTGTAAAAAAAACTGTGCTAAGGAAGCGAAAACAGCCGACAACAAGAAAGCCGCTACGGCTTCCGAAAATCTCCTATCGCAACTTTTACCAGTTGGTCGCATCGCTTGCAAACATCTCTAAAACATCTATTTCAGCATTGAAATATGCAAACGGTGCTTTGGTGGTGGATCTATATTTGCAGGCCGAATTACTGACACATGTCTTCACTTCGATGGAGTTACGCTTACGCCTCCGTCAATTCCGTATTGTGGTTCCAAAATGGATCCTGTCAACAGCTCGAAGGAAATCGTCTTCAGAAACCTGAAGGCAATGAACATAAATAAGGCCACTGGACCTGACGGAATTGCGGTTCGAATATTGAAGAAGTTTGCCAGTGACTTGGCTTCAATAGTAACTAAAAAGTTTCTCCTTCTTATAAGGAAGGTAAATACCTGAACATCTGGAAGAATGCAATGGGGCAACAGGTCCTTGAACGTGGTTGTGATAGAACTGCCGGCCAATATCAAACTACCGGCCAATATCAATTGTGTCAGCCGTCAGAAATACATTAACCAACAACTGGTGAATTATCTTGAGATTAATAAAATAATTTCAGATAAGCAATGTGGCTTCCGTGAAAACCGCTCCACAAACAAATGGAATTTTGCCCTTGAGCACCACGGAGAAACCTTTGCAATCGCTTTGGATATATCCAGGGTCGCTAGGACCGTGTATAGAATATTGCTGTCAGATTTGAGTTGTAACATATGGCATTGCGCTCCTGTTGCTCGGTAGAGTTCAGCGGCGTGCCATCCGAATAATACGAAACTCCAGACTTATGAAAGATCTAGACAGCCTACAACAACGTAAATTTGTTGCAGAACTCTGCGTGTTCTATAAATTAATAAATGGTAATATTCTGCAGAATTAAAGGAAAAAAAACCTCCATTTGTTATGCCAGGACGGGTAACACAAGAAACGGTTAACGCGCATTGGTTTATGGTGAAGCTGTCCAAACCTCGAACAGAAGGTGTAAAGCGCGAATTTATTTATCGAACATCTAGGAAGTGGAATTCGTTATCCGGTTTTCAGTTTCCGTTGGATTATAAAATGCACAAGATTAAGGCAGCTATCAACCTTTACTTGAAGGATCGCGCGTTGGGTGCAGGAGCGCTGACAGTCACAAGGAGATACAACAGTCAAAAAGTCCGCCCTGTACCCAATTAAAGCTTAATTTAAAACAAAAAAGTAGATTTTTACTACATATGTTGTTATAAATTACAACAACTGGGTATAGTCTTCATTCGTGTTATTCAATTAGGATTCATTGTCGTTTTCATCACTTTAAATCAAATGTTGTTGCTGATGTGTTGTCGCAGTTTCATATTATCGCATAGATACGAAAAATATGCTGTATATCGGTTTCCATTTTGTTGCTATTTTTTATGTGACTTCGGTGTCATATCAAACACAATGATTAATGATATGATGTTCTTTTGATACTTAAAACACTACAAAAAAATGGAAACACAAAACGAAAATTAAACTTTTAAAAGTTTAAATTGAAAAAAAACCGAAAATAAAATAAAATTGATGAATAATTTTTTTAGGCGAACTTTTTTTGTGCTTTCGGTTGGTTAATCATTTTAATGACTCTGAGTGTGTGTGTGTGTATATATATATTGGCTCTACATGTATACATAGAGCATAGGCATAATAATAGTAAGTCCCAAATGGATCATTTTTGGTTTTCGTTTTATTTCTTACAAAAATGGAAACCGAAAATAAAATAAAAAATAATTTTAATGTCCTCAAATTTTCACACACATAAAACTGATAATTTTTTTTTATTTTGATTTTCCCCAAATAATCCATAAATCAAAACGATACATGTGAGTATGTAGAAAATATTTAACCTTTTAAACGTATATACCAAAATGTAACATTTAAAATGAGCTTTTCTCACGAAATATTTTTTTGTGGTAAAACCCCATAACCGTTCCATCTAATAAATATTTTGTATAGCGCTTTAATTCTAAAAAGACATTTGAAATGTTATAAATGGTTTTAAGAATTTGTATTTACAATGCTTGAAATGTATTGGCAATCAATATTTATTAAAGCTTGAAACGAAATATCATAGAAATGTAACTTTGGTCGTTAGTAATTAATAAATTAGTAAAATCACTAAGTTATCCACCAGAATAGTTGAGTTAACTTTTATGTTACAGTCACACGTTTACGCTTCTTATATCTGCGTTAGAAGCACATGATGGTATTGGGTTAGAAACACGACAGGATGAAAAATGAATTAAATAGATTGAGTTTATAGCCGCACGTTCTTGATTTGGCCTCGAAGTATGAAAGGACTTTATAAACAACTAGCTGGCTCCGCCCGCTACGCAGCGCGACACCTCCAGGGAGATTTAAAAAAAACTTCGTTTTGCCATATACTTTATTTCTAGGGGTTATTAAGGTAGAAACAATGTCTAACTTAATGAAAGTGTATGAGGATTCGGTATATGAGTGGAAAAGGTATGGAGCACTGTCGATGATAACGGAATATAAAAAAACAAACCACTAAACATTTAGTTTTGAAATACATTGAGATAAGTTAGGTGGCCTTAGTTTGTTTTTGATCGTTTTTAAAATTAAAAAATTCATACAAATAATTACAAATTTCGTGTCAATGATATATATTTTTTTATAATAAAAGGTTGAACCCGGTGTGCTACCCCCATCATTATGAAATGAAATAAACAGTGTTTATATAGTGAGGAATAAATAATTTTATTATAAATTAACTATTGTAAAGCTCTAGGATATACAATGTTTTTAGTTTGTCGATTCGGAGCATAAACAAACAAATCTTTTGGTTTCCCAACACGGGATCATGCAACGTTTTGCAAAAGTCAGGTGGAAACGTAATGCAATTTGTAGTTGGATCCGTTGGTATTTTTCCATTTCCAAATTCCAACAACTGTTTTGAAAATCGAGTAGCTGATGCATCGCGTCGCAACTGCACTCGCATATTTGTTCTTAGTTTCAGTGTGCGAACGTGTTGACAAAAAATAGATGATTTAAGACCCGCATTAAGCTCGTCAGCTGGGGTTACACTTGGAAGTACAGGCAATGTGTGGCGGAAATCACCGGCTAACACTATTAGTGCTCCTCTAAATAGTCTTTTGTTGCTCCTAAAATCCTGTAACGTGCGATCAAGGGCCTCTAAAGATTTTTTGTGGGCCATTGTGCATTCATCCCGTATGTTTGCAGGACTTTACCCATCGAGGAGTTTTTTTTAATATTTCATGTGTGCGTCTCAGAGAATTGCGGTTTGAGAGGTAATTTCAGTGCCGAGTGCGCTGTTCTGACACCATACAAAAGTGTTGCTGCTATACAGGACGATGCAATGGCTAGTGCAATATTATTTTGCGATTGAACTTTAGTCAAAATCAACGAAATCAAAAACGTTTTTCCTGTTCCGTCTGGTGCATCAATAAAGTACAATCCACCACTTTCATTAGTAACTGTTGTCATTAAAGTGTTGTATGCCGAGAGTTGCTCCTGCTGTAAATGTGATAGGTTTTCAGTCTTAAATACTTCTAACTCTTGTGGATTGTAATTGCTTTCTCGTTGTACATCTTGGTCAGACGCATCATCGCCTGATCGATTAGGACTAATCATACCAACTTGCGAGAGGGTCTTGTTGTTTATTTGCCATACTTGTCTTCTAGTAGAATCAAAGCATCATTATAAATTGCGTCTGGAAATTCAATTGTTTCGTCGTTGCAGGTAATTCTCTTTCGATGCAGTATGTCTTCACTCATATTTGCTTTAAATGTATTCCAAAGTTGTTTCGGTTGGGATGGAAAGCAAGTTACCAATATGATAGCAAATAATGCTCTTATCTGGCATGGTTGATTACATATTGATGCGTCTGCTTGTGTTGTTTCACAATGCGAATCGTTTTCTAATAAATTTAGTTTTGGGCATGCCTCTCGATAAGTTGCACACATTTGGCCAGTAACTGTACGCAAGTTTTCGAATGAAGTTGGTCCACGAACATTTATTAGAAGCATTCGTAAATAACAGCATTCTGCATTCTGGGGATAAATAGTATACAGCCTACCTAATGCATCATTGGAATATAAATTGGGCCATCCTTCAACTGCTTTTCCTAGCTTGTGGCGTTGAAATGATTTAGTTGATGAGTTCCACGTATATTATGTTGGAATTTGAGCATACAGCAAAAGTTTGAGCAAAGGAATCATTTGTACATATATCAAAGAAGTTAACGTTGTGGCTGGTGCCGCTGCAGCCATTTGTTGTGCATTAACTTCTGTAAAAAAAACGCGTTGTCCATTTTCGAGGTGAGCAGATAAATGCACAACAGTCGGATGACGTTCATGAATTGGAAATCCTAAAATACGCAAACCAGCTTCATTGCTGCTGAAGTGGACGTGGTTCATAGTTATATGGCGACGTTAACAGTATTAAGAGCAATATACTACCAAATAAAAAAATCCGTTGGAAGGAACAAATTTGTACAGAGAACAAAAAGTTTAAAACTTTCAAACAAAATTTGGCGTGCAAAGGGGCGTGAAAGGGGGCGTGGCGTAAGAAATGTTTATTTCTACCTCGCCTGGAGTATATAATGTGTATACATTTTAAAGTAAATCATTTAAAAACTTATGGGAGCAACTACATAATTTTAAAAAAGTAGGCGTGGTCGAAAAAAGTACCCTATTAATCATGCCAGAGTCCCAATTAAATACTGTGGAAATTTCAGGAAGATCGGTCCAGAGGTTTGGTCTCCTATAAGGTACAAACAAACAAATAAACAGACACACATTCCATTTTATATATATAGATTATGTAACTAGCACAACTGAATACTAGATCAAGAAATTCTTTCACACGTAGATTTCACTAGTATATGTAATATTGTATCTGTTTATGGTACGAGGGTGGAGTGAGAAATTTGGTTAAATTGCAAGAGAGGGCGCCAAAATCGCAAATCACAGGTGTCATGTGTAACAAGACCAAATTAAAATTGTCAGGCAGATCTGTCATTGCGTTGTTTTAACAGCCATTGAAAACAGCCAACCCATTGGTTTTTTGCAAATGAGGCAAAAGGCGGAAATTACTGATTTTCGTTGTGGTTGTACAAGCACAACTGATGACGAATGTTGTGGACGACCTTATTGAAGTCACAACACAAAAGTTGGTTGAGAAAATCCATGATACGGCACCGCAAGACCGCAGAGTTAAAGTGCCCGAGATAGCTGAGATAGTACGTTTGCGCAATATATATTACACGAACTTTTCAATATAACAAAGCTGGGTGTGTTGGGTGAAATACGCACTCGTGCGAAAGCTTCAAAGACACGTTGCGATGTTCAAGCGGAATAAAATGGAGTTTTTGCGTATTCTGAACTTACATCACTGAACAGGAAAGAACAGTCTAAACCTTGGATTTATACTGGTCAATCTGCGCCGACGAAGGATTTGGCGTTTTATCGGCCACCAAGGTCATGACCACTGTTTTTTGGGATGTGCGCGGCATAATTCACATCGATTTCTTTCAAAAAGGAAAAACAACTTTCGGTGAACATTACATCAACTGACTGAACCGTTTCAACGTGGTTTGAAAAAAAAACTACCGCATTGGACCAAGAAAAGAGTTCTTTTCCGTCAACACAAGTGCGTGTGTATAGTTGCCATGGCTAAAATCCATAAACTACGCTTGGAATTGCTTCCAAATTCACCATATTCTCTAGACTTGGCCCTCTGCGACTATTTTCTTTTTCCGCACTTGAAGAAACGATTCGACTTTAAGGAGGAGATCATCAATGCAACAAACGTCTATTTTGTAGGGTTGGGAAAATCGTATTATCCGGAAGAGATCGAAAAATTGGAAAAAATTTGGACTAACTGTTCGAACTAAATGATGACTATACGTTCAGAAATAATTTTGTCCGAAAATATTATTCCTTGTTTGATTTTTACCAAACTTCTTAATTCGTCCTCGTATTTATACTTGACCGTAAGAAATTTGAACACGACTCCTGGTAACAAAAATCAGAAACTATATATTTCAATTGTTTCATTGACACTGGGTCTGATAAGTTATATATTAGACTTCTCTTTCTTCTTAAACATTTTTGAACCATAAAAGTTTTTATCGTGGCCAAAGCCCGATTGTAGTATCGATTTTCCAATACGTTGAAGGAACCATGAAATACATGAAGAAAAATTTTACGAACGCCAATGCGACTGATTTTAAACTATAGTGATATATGATATGACACAGGTTCGCATACCAACCACAACGGTGATTCCAGCTATGTATGCTATCTCGCTCAGGGAATACGAACAGATAAATACAAAGACACCAAGATGTTCGAGTCCGGTTTTAGGTGGCGGGTGTGGCGGTGTTGTGGCCAAAGTTTGGTGCTATTCAGGTATGAGGAAGACCAGCTTAATAAGAGAAAATTAGTATCATTTATTTAGAGGTAAGTGATGAAAGAGCCTTTCAGCAACTTTAAAGCTGCCTGAAATGAATTTATTCAATCACGTATCGGAAAAATTTCTTTTTTTAATTTCAGGTAAAGAAAGAGAAGAGCTCGATTGAGAAATAAGAACTGATTCCCACTTAGTAGAAAACTCACGATAAACCAAGTTTTGGTAAACATAACTACCAGAACTTCCTTTAATGTACTGTGTGAATCTTCTTTCAAAAAATAAGTCATTAATTTTGAAATACTTATGTTAATAATTAGTGAAAAATCATTATACACTGACAATTGACATTAAGCTTAAGGTCCATTCGTGATATGAAACGTTGGCAAGGTAATGCTTTTTCCAGTTTCAATCTAAACATAAACTGCTTGTGGTCGTTGACAAACGTAGAAAATTTACTTCCAATGTTTAGCAATCTTACTCCCAACCGTCTTTCTATGTTATGTGACGGATAAACTCTTTCTGAATCCCTTCTAGTTTTCTGATGTTTTTATCATAAAACGAACACCAAACATTAACAGCATATTCCAATTGCGAACTCACGTATGTGAAGTACTTGATTGTCTCCAGGTCATAAATATCGTTTAATAAAACCACACATGAAATTAGATCTAGCAATAGATTGTTCTATGTGTTTGTAACTGCTCATATTTTCCACGAAAATAACATCTAGGTCTTAGATCTCAGACAGTCGTTGTAGCGGCATATTGTTTATTTCGTAATGTTTGAAGCTGGATTTAATTTGTGGTTAAATGATAAAGTCTTACACTTATTGATGTTCAAGTTAAGAAAAATTTACTCATCCAATTCGCTGGAGTTTCTCGGCATCGATTAAGTTCTCGACAGGTCTGTATATGTTTAGGTCGTCAGACAAAATAAAGTTTAAGAATTATTTTAGTGATTGCGTCGATGAAAATAATAAAAATTAAAGGACGAAGATGGAAACCTTGTGAAAATTGAGTGCGGTTGCTTAAGTAAGATTTAAGCCATGCAACAGAATTATTTGAAAAAAAAAGAGTGTAATCGTTCTAGTGCTGTACAATGGCTAATGGAGTCAAACGCCTTGGCAAAGTCAGTGTTCACTACGTCAATTTGCTTGTGACTTTGTATAACTTTTATCGTGCGGTTGGTGAATACGGTTTGTAGGATGTTGATCTCTTTGGCATGGATTCATGTTGGTACGTTGAAACATGTCGAGGTACCATTTCTTTGAAGAAATTGAATATTACCAGTTCAAATAGCTTAGGTATTGATGAAATCGACGTTATACCTCCATAATATGAAACGTTCCCAATCCCAGATTTCCAGCGACTGATTGAACAGCATACAATACTTTAAGTCTTGTTTTTAATCTCAAAATAATTCTCGAAGTGTTGGTTACATTCTCTATATTTAAGTTTACAAGCCTCTAAATATTGTTTTATAATTCTTTATAGGCTTTGTCTTTCCTGTTCTTCAAATTGATCAGTTGAGTGACATAACATATTTGTGGATATTTATCAAGTTTTACCGCAATGGTAGGGACATAGACTTCTATATACCTTGACGTATGATTTTATAAAATTTGTTTAAATTTTCATCCAGTCGACGCGTTCAAGTGTATGAAGGAGATTATAGGTGTCTACCTTCCTGAAATTATAACGTGACCTTAGGCTCTCATGACCAGCTTTTTGTTTATTTTCTAGGTTTCCCATATTATTTCAATGGATTTATGGTGGACATCTATAAAAACAAAAGGTGTTGCTGATTTGTTTATCTGAAATTTACTTCGTTCATTTGAAAAGATTAAGTCTAACGCTCTATCTAAGGTACTTTGTATTTACCAAATTAGGCTCAGGCTTGATTCATAGATAGTATCAGTAAACAAATGCTCCTCGTCCGACGTTACGTTCATTGGTAAAGTTTCATCCAACTCTTTGTCAAAGACCTAATTAATAGATGGAAAATTGTAGTTATCCGTGATTCAGATAGTGTCGGATTGGTTAACCATATTGTTAATTTCTACAACTGAGTCACAGGATGACGAGAACGATGCGTCAGGTAGGCAACGTAGATGTACAAAGTTCTTTTGTTTTTAATTCGACAAGCTCACAGAGTACAGATGCGTCAAAAGCAAATAGTACTCCATCGCCAGATTTTTTCACATCTGTAGACTACATCTAGACTGGGAAAAAATCGGAACTCAGAATCTTTTTATTGAATGACGTCTCACAAATGATATATACCGGGAACACTGCTCTTAATACAAAATAATGATGCATGACAGCTTTCAAATACATTTTATTTACATTTTAAAAATAAAATGTAAGTTTTCTTAGGTTTAGGTTTTCAAGGTCCTATTTCTTGGACGCTCTAGTCTCAGTGAATTGATTTGCTTTAATAGCTCTATGTGGTAATTAAAAACTAACTAATTTCAATACATTCTTTTGTGGTTACTTGTAATATGCAATCAACTTAACCTGTTCAGGTGCAATAACTATATATACAGTCAAGATAATTAATTTCAGATTTTGCAAATATGTATTCAAACTGGAACAACCTCAAATGTCTCACTAAAGCTGTTTTTCTAATGTCGTATGACACCATGGATAGAATGTGGTAGGAAGGTGGTACAAAATGTATTGTATAGTTAGCAAGTTACTATGTAAAGTCCTCTATATGCCCTATATGTTAGCCTCAAAAATGCGAGCCCTCTTGAGCACATTTTTCATTACATTTTCACACATTTCACGCGGTATTTCATTAATTTCATCACGGATATTTTGTTTGAGTTGCTCAAGCGTTCCTGGTTTGTTTGCATAAGCCTTGCTTTTCAGATATACCCACAAAAAGAAGTCCGGAGCAGTCAAATCATAGGTCTCCCAGTAATTCCATTGTAATCCTGGCTGTATGCGTTGTGGCACCGTCTTGTTGATACCACATGTTAATCAAGCCCAAAGCATGCAATATTGGCGTTAAAAAGTTTTCAATCATATCAAAGAATCATTTTCAAAGAAGAAAGGTCCAATGATTCCTCCTGACCAAATTGCACACCAGACGACTTTTAATGGATGTAAAGGTGACTGATGAATAATTTGAGGGTTTTCCATTGCCCAGAACCGACTATTCTGTTTATTCAGATATCCATTCAAATGAAAATGTGCCTCGTCACTCATTATGGTTTTTTTATGAAAATCGGGGTTGTCATGGGCGAGCTGTAACATCCTATTGGCATATGTACGGTGGCGTAAATGGTCTTGTGGAAGAAGTCAACTCTTGTGTCAACTGAATCTTAAATGGAAATAAATGCAAATCCTTGTGCAAAATTTTGGCCAAACATGTTCTTTGAAGACCAAGCTCCTGAGCACGGCGTCGAATTGAGGTTGATGGATTGTTTTGAATACTTTCTTGAGCAGCTATAATTTTTTCAGCCGATCTTGCAGTACGTTGTGGCCCATGCTTGGGCCTATCACCTACAGACCCTCCTTCATCGAAATCATTCACTACACGATAAATAGTGCGTTTTGTTGGCACGTTGTTTCTCCCAAAAATTTCACGTAACTTTCTCATCGTCACAGTAATCGATGATTGATTTTGATAAAATATTTTAAAACGACTGCCAAATATGAACTGTCAAGATTAACGTTTACCAAAATGGTGGCGAAACAAAGTAGTATACCTTCCCGGCGGACACCCTGTATAATTAGTGTAAGAAAATCAGGATCGTTTCATTTGGCAACTCTTAATTAGTATGGGTGTTCTACATGAAAAAATCTATATCTATATAGAAATAAATTTGGAGTGATCAGTTGTGAGTTAACAGTGGCAAATAGTACTCGTCCGAAATATAAACAAGTATAAGAGTATACGGGATTGTCCCCTTATTAATGTTTGATTTCATTTTTGTTATTGGCAGGGTAACTTATATAAATGTAACTTATAATTTTAAATTTGGGTTAGAATATTTTCTTAATCGTGTTTTCCTGTGTCTTTAGAAACCCGTGCAAGAAATATAATAAGTCGCAGCGATAGCCGTAATTACCAATAAAACGTAAGTTATGCTAAATTTAAAAATTATCGCGGATTGGAAACGTGAATTGAAAACGCTAACGTAGCTCTGTTAGCCTGATTTCTTGCCAAAAATAACAGTCTTTAGCTAATTATAGTTAAACTTTATTGTTTAATAGTCGAATCAAAAGAAATATTAAAATTAACAGTCGAATCGTGAGAAATTACTACCGTAATATACGGTCATTTGCAGAAAAGAAGACCTCATGATTTGGTGTGAACCTATATAATTAATTTCATGCGTTAAATGAAAACTTAATAGTCAACTCAACCGAATGTATTTATGATAAATTACTAACCTACTTGCAAACAATGCCTGTGAAAAACACAACAAAAAAAAATTACCGAATTTTTCCTGTACATATATGCGACATATATGCAGTGGTAATTTAATCGCCCGAATGTTGCATGAAATTTTCATATTACAAAATAGCATAAATTTAAGAAAGCAATTCTGACAAAGATCACACATACAGTTCAAAAGTACGTTTCTACAGTTCAGAAAGTAGAAACCTAATACCGGGTCACCAATTTGGGTTTAGATCCAAACTTTCTACAATTGATCAGGTTCACAGAATAATAGACATTATAGAAAAGGCGTTAGAAGAAAAACAAATTTGTTCGACCTTATTTCTGGATGTGGCAGCAGCTTTCGATAAGGTATGGCACGAGGGTTTAATACATAAACTTAATGCTATGCTTTCGGGGCCATATATTGATCTTTTGAGATCATATTTATCTGAAAGGCTTTTTAGAGTAAGACAAGAAGATGAGTATTCTGAACTGAGAGAGATAAGGGCAGGTGTTCCACAAGGCAGCGTTCTAGGTCCAGTCCTTTACCTACAATATACAAGTGATATACCACAGCCCGACCACGTAAGCATAGCAACGTTTGCTGACGACACCGAGATACTATCAACAGAGCAAACTGTGGAAGAAGCGGCGAATAAACTTCAATGTGCGAGTGATGAAATTCGCCAGTGGACCAAGCGATGGAAAATCAAACTTAATGAATTAAAATCTGCCCATGTCAACTTTACGAATAAATCATTGGTTAATCGGCCGACAATCAGCTTAAACGATGTGATGGTGCCGAACGTGAACTCTGCTAAATACTTGGGTATGACACTGGATGTTAAACTTAAATGGAAAGAGCATGTGAAGAAGAAAAGAAAAGAGCTTGATCTTAAATATAGACAATTGTACTGGCTAATTGGGCGAATGTCAAAATTAAGCATATGCAACAAAATACTGATTTACAATCAGGTTCTTAAGCCGATTTGGCTATATGGCATTCAGCTTTGGGGCTGTACTAAATATACTAACATTAAACTTATACAAAACTTCCAGAATAAGGTACTTCGGAGTATATTCAATGCACCCTGGTACATTTGTAATAGTGATTTGCATCGTGATTTGGAGATTCCAGATATAAAACTCGAAATAAAACGATTTGCATCGAAGCATGAATCAAGACTAATGGAACATGTCAATGCGGAAGCCTCTCGGCTACTGGATAATGAACATTTGGTTAGGAGACTTAAAAGAACCAAACCCTTCGAGTTCGTTAGTATGTGAGCAGCTACCTACCAACGAACAGGCACTGTGCATCGCTGGATCAACAGTGACCACATTATATTTTAGTTTGTAAGAATTCAGATGTAAATTGATGGTTAGTCTGGAAAGACTAGTTTCAATAATATAATAAAAAAAAAAAAAAAAAAAAAAACATAAAGCGGTAAAATGAATGAGTTATGAGAACATTAAAATTTAATAAAATGTATTTTAAATCTCGTATAACGATCAATTTCGAACAGATTGCAATGGAATTTCAAATGAGAAACTATCAAATCGAAAATTTTGTTTTACCAAAATCAAAAGGCCTGAAGACAAATATGATTTTCTGGAATGTCGAAAGCCTTAATTCCAGAAAGGTAGAACAAAATTTTCTATTGAAAATTGAAAGTTGATGCAACAATCGATGTATGTATATATTTTTTGTTAATCATATAACCGATGCCAGAGATCTTTTATTTAATAAACTGGTATTAAATTTTGTTGTTTTTTTTGAAATTTAACGAGGCCTTTTGTAGTTTGTTTAATTTTTAAGCAACTTTTGTTGCATAGCTTTGTCGCCTAAATGTTGTTTTATTTTGTATAAGCACACACTTGCTCATATTTAATTATTTGTTATGTTCTTCACTTCGGTTGCAAACATTATTTATTTATATTTAACACATTTCTTTATTTACATATTATATTCTCCATTTCTCTATCGGTCAAAGATCCACTTATTCAAAATTACCCTATTAAGAGTTTCTTATTTAAATACAATTAACAAAACCAAATTGAATCATAGAAAGTTTACGGTTAAGAGTGCAAGTGAATAGTGATCATATAGAAGAATCGATGTGAAATTATAAGAAACAATGAATGCTTAAGGAAAACACTTGTGATGATCTAAGTGTAGAAGCTCTATTTACTATAATACTAAATGTTAGGAGGAACATATATTTAAGGTAAGGGTAGAGAATTGTAGATGATCATAATATCAAATACATCTGATGATCATTATTTATGATGTGCCAAATAACAATTAATACTTTTTATTTAAGTGCTGTGTACGGTGTTAAACGTGATTTTTTGTGAGTAGTGAGCAGCATTTTCAAGTTCTGAATGAATGATGAAAACCAACTCCGCCAGACTGTTCTTCGCCAGACAACGTGTTGCTCCAACAGAACCAATCCATTAAGAGATTCTGTTAACGAAATCAACACGCGGATATATCAATGTACTTGTATAATGCTAACTCGCGTGGCTCATCGTCACACACACACACACACACACATATATATATATATATATATATATATATATATATATATATATATATATATATATACTCAGAAAAAAACACTGTTAATTTGAAATATTTTAATACTTATTTCGTGCCCAACAACATACATATTTAAAACAAAATCAGTGGTAATTAAACCTGATTCTCCTTCATGGATGTCTGGAGAAATTATGGATGCAATTAGATTTAGGGTAGATAAATTTCGCTTCTGGAAAAAATAAGAAGATATTAAGATATTTTTAGTCTACAAACAAGCTCGCAGTAGAGTAGTAAGATTGATTAGGGCAGCCAAAAGTACTTTTTTCCAGGATAAATTAGATCCCTCTCTTCCTCCCAAGGTTTTTTGGCGTAATGTTCGAAATCTAGGCCTGAGCAGGTGTAGAAATAATGGTTATAATGGTTAGATTTAAAAGCTGGGGATATTAATTCTTATTTTATTAGCTCGAATCCAACTTCAAATTTAGTCCTGTTGTTGGTCTTAAATCTGAAGAGTGTTCTTTTTCTAATATTTCCTTTGAAGAGTTACAGTCTGCTGTTTGGAAAGTAAAATCGGAATCTTCTGGCCTTGATAGGGTTAGTTTAAAATTGGTGAAACGAATTTTTCCTGTAGTCTCAAAATATTAATTACACATTTTTAATTTTATCTATTCCAATTCCAAAAATAAGCAATCCTGTTGAGTAATCCCAATTCAGACCTGTCAGTATTTTAACTTCCATTTCCAAAGCCTTTGAGATAGTAGTGAAAAACCAAATTCAGTCCCATATAATTAATAATATTTTGCTTAATGTCTTTCAATCTGGGTTTAGAAAGAAACATGGCACGAATACTGCATTATTGAATATCAGCGATGATAATCGGCGAAATATGGAAAACAGGGAACTGACTTCTCTCACTTTATTAGATTTTTAAAGGCCTTTGATTCTTTGAATCACAACATTCTCTATAACAAGCCTATCGCACAATTTAAATTTTACCTTTCAACTGCTAGATTAGTTATAAATTATTTGTCGGACCGTTCACAGACAGTTTTTTTTGGTAGTTGTAATTCTAATTTTCTTCCAGTTACTTCAGGTGTTCCTCAAGATTCGGTACTTGGTTCTTTATTGTTTTCTATGTACATTGATGACATAGAATCCTCGTTTCACCATTGTTTGTTTCACATTTTTGCTGATGATATCGTAGGTTAGATCAGCATTCTATTGTTAGTAATATTTCTCTGGTTAACGAGGATTTAGATAGAATATATAATTAGTCTATTTCCAATGGACTTGTCTCAAATGCTAGTAAATCGCAATCTATTTTTATTTACAAAAAATCGTTAGATACGTTTTCGTTTCCTTGTATTAATCTTAATGGGCCAGTCATTCCGTTTTCAACTACTGTTAGGAATTTGGGGATAGTTTTTAACAAAACTCTTACAAGGGGTGATCACTTAATAAAAGTTAGTAGAAAGGTATTTGGATTGCTTAGTTGTTTGTATAAAGTGGTAGGGTTTACGGATAGTCAGTTTAAAAAGATAATGTTTATGTCCTATCTCCTTCCGCATTTTCTCTATGGTGATGTTGTCTTATTTGGCATGTTCCAGGGAAATATGGATATTCTAAAAATAATTTTTAATACTTGCACTCGTTTTATTTTCGGAATTAGGAAATTTGACCATATATCACTAGGCTTAGTCTTGGTTGTAGTTTAATTAAAACAAATGTTATTCTTAATAGCAAATTCATTTTATTTATTTATAATTTAATTATAATAATTCAATACAACATAATCAAAATAAAATTTATAATACTGGTTTATTAAACTTAAATCTAACCATTTTTCTTCATCGTTTAAAGTTATTTGTTTTACGGGACTTGTAATATCATTAATTGGTTTAATATAAAAACAGTCTGATTCACCTAAAACGTCATGTGGTTGATATTTATTACAAATATTAGTTTTTATTTCTTGACCAACTAAGAAGATATTGTTCTCTTGCTCAAAGAACAGCCATAAAATGTTGACAATCTAAACATGCATATTCTACCTTTGCAATCTGTTTTGACTCTAAAGGCTCTCTCACCTCTTTCGTGCTTCGTTTATTTACATCCTACTTTACTTTATGACATAGCCAAATCGAGGACGTACTGCCATAGGTCCGTTTTACGTGGAAACATCTGCATATTGCATAGCTCCATGCAGGTCTATAGCACTGACATAGATGATGTGTTGTCCCTTGAATTCTTCACTCTCCATAGATCTGTTCATGAAAATAACGACGAACTTATGAGATTATTCAAATTTTAAACCAGATGACACTGCGAATTTTGCTCATTTTCTTCATGTAAAATCTCGACTGTGTGATACTCCTTCAAAAAACCAGTTCCCATTTTCCCTACTCCCGATTTTTTAGATCCGATGGCGAAAAATAATTAAATCAACTTTATTATATATAAAGCAACATATATAAAGATGACACAGCCAATGGCCACCCAATAAAACGACATAATAAACTGGTATAGAACACATTCATTTTGCTTACCTCAGTCAAATTTATATATTAATTTTTATTGCCAGTTTATGTTACATAATTTACCATCAAATTCCAGTGTACATATACTTTAGCTTGGCGGTAAATAAATATTTTACCAAAATATAATTTTTTTGTTGTCTTTAATATGACAGATATTACATACATTATGTAACATTCAGATACATGTATGCATATAGTATATAAGAACGAGACCATATTATATTATGACACCGAAGCGAAAGGAAGGCGAATTTATTGCCAACAGACAGATATATGTTTATTGATTTATCTTATCTGTGTTTAACAATATATTTTAGATATTAAATATTTGATAATGGAATCAAACGAGACACAGGGCCACAAAAATTTAATATTGATAAAATCATTTTTTGTTTGTTAGTTCACGTTCGAAAAGTTCATTGGGGACATTGTCATATATATAAAAATATACAAGCATAAAGTGTGACATTATCAAGTTAATTTTATTTAGTTTTTATTATTTATGATTTATCTCCATCGAACGAAAGACAGAAAAAAATTCGGATGCTGATATTTATATATAAGATTGATTAGATGTATAGCTTGAAGGTAACTTTTTATTGATTTAATAACAGCTTGCGAAAATTGATCGACATGCTGTCAAAATAAGTATATTGATTTTAGAATCGACGGATCTATATATGTATATAGATCTGTAAAGCATCGTAGATAGGACTGGTGGTAAAGAGCTGATGAGAATGTGTTGGTATATGATTACTGGGCGTGCCGTACCCAGATTGGTCACGACCAATCATTGAACCAAAACCATTAAGCAACCTATTTTAAACGCTAAGTGTAGCCCTGCCAAGAAATGCGCCAACGAACGGAACAAATGATTATCCGAGGGCGACTAGGTTTGGCGAATAAGATGAGTGCAGTAGCAGATCCAAAAATGGAGCGTTGTCGTGCTGCAATATCACTTATTCGTGTCTCTGCAATATCACTTATTCGTGTCACTTCTTAAGCGTTTTAACCAATTTTTACAGGTAGTATTCGAAGGTACATGTCCCCTGTATGCCTTGTCAAGCTTCAGCTGCATTTGATCAAGTTAAAGCAGAAAATCAAAGATTTCCGTAAATACTGCCGGTTTGTTAAAAAAATTTTACGTTTCGAAAACAAAACATTTCTGAAATCAATTTCAACTAAATGTATTGCTAGCATCATCTATGAATGAAACCCGGAAATTTGCACACCTAATATCTACAATACCGATGTTTTTTTGTTTGCAATTCATGTGATCGACGTGATTCCATTGAATACGTATTTGATGAATTGGAACCATCTCCAGTTTAATGTTCTTAATGCCCGTCTTCGAACCTGAATATATGTATTTTTGAGTTGAGGGTAATCGCAAATAAATAGGAAAAATAAAAGTATGAAACTAGAGAAATACAGTATATCTACAATAAGACTGCTGCCCGACATCTAGATCGTCGACACTTGGAAGAGGTGTATTTAACTATTTAGCAGCTAAGCTTTGCCCTTCCTGGGGTGTAAGAAATAAATCGGTTCGTCATGAGTCTCTTGTGGAAATTATTGAAGATATAAACTTTCATCAACATCAACATCGTTGTGGTGTAAATGGTTGGGGTAAAATAGGATCTCGCATAATTAATTTTTTTTTTCATGGAACACTGACGATATAAAAGTTTATTGGGAGACATTCTGGCTGCTAGAAAGATATTAAATGTGGCTTTAGTTGAATAGAGGACCTCTTCTTTTAAATTTTACCCTCTAAATTTTGTAACACGAGTTGAAAATGTTTAGAGGTAGAAACAACAAGTCTTATGTATATTTGTGTAGAGAATTTATTGGCTGAATTAATGCAGATGGTCTCCGAGAACCACACGTCTTTTCTCTAGGTGGCATTTTAGTAGGAAGAATTATTTTCGACTGTCAATAATTTTGGATGGTTTAAAAATAGAATATTTCAGGAACTGAAGTTAATTCGCTATATAAATATATATATATATATATATATATATATATATATATATATATATATATATATATATATATATATATATATATATATATATATATAGATTCCAAGGAACAGTTATGTTATCGATTAGCAAGTATGATACATGATTGATAGTTACATCTTAAAAGTAATTGACTAAAGAAGTGACATTTGGAAACATTTCTCTCGCATCTAATTTTAATTTTTTTGTACGGGTTGTATAGGCGGTACCGTATCAACAATCTGACTTCATCCGATTCAATTGCGAGCCAGCTCTTTGTAGTTACGCCATCGTCTGAGTTGAGGATGTCCTCAGGGAACATAAACTTGCAAGACAAGTTTTATCGCCAGAACGAACAGTATATATACATATGTTCGTCATGTATAAGAGGTGGCTATTTTTTGTAAAAATCGCTACCTGCTATCGATTATCCTTCTAAAAGCTTTTCCTATACCTAAACCATAAATTCATTTTTAATTAATAAGCATTAATAAGCCTACATTAACAACATTAGGAACATTACCAGTTTTGGATGATGCTTGTTGCATTTCAATTGCAGACAACATTGTTATTCGTGAGATTAGTTTTTTAAACTGGCTATGCCAGAACTTGACATGGTAACTGATAGGCTTCTGCCTGTTTTTAATTTCCATAGATCATTTGAGGTTTTTCATCCATCCAGGGATATGTGGTTCTCACTAGATTTTCTCAAACAGATATTCGAATCGCTTGTATTCTTTTCAGATAGCTCTGTTACTGAACAGGGTACAGGCTTTAATTACTACTGTTAGGGTTTCCAACTATCCGACATTTATGATTATCAGAATATCGAATACTTACGGATAAAATAATTCGGATAATCTGAATATCCGGATAATAACAAAAATTATATTATAATTATACTCGATAAATTTACGAATTCCATCTTTAAAGTCTTGATTCATTCTGGAGCATTGGCAAAAACCTTATCTTCGACGTGGCTCTAAAGAAAAGAGTCTAAATGTGATAAATAATAAAATCTCGGTGGCCAATTGAATCAGGAAACGTTTCTTGCAAAATCGCGATTATTACATGCATGGCACGTTATGCCGTATTGTTGAAAATAAGCGTCGTCCACATCAATATCTTCCAATTCTGGTCATAAAAACACATTAATCAAAACTCGGTAACGTAATCCATATATCGTTCACCAGCATCTTTTTGCAAATGTAAGGTCAAATATCACTGCCAGCCCAAAAATCGCATCAAACAGTGACCCGTTGAGGATGGAGAGGCTTTTTTAACAATCATTGAATTTTCTGAGACCATTCTGCTTTTTAACGTGGCCTCCGATGTGAAAAGGCCCACCTCACCATTGAAGATGATTCTTCAATGAAAATCCGGATCATTGAAGCATTTGAAGGAACTAATCAGCGAATCAACGACGTTTATGGTAATCGACCGGCTTACTTTAAAAGTCTTAAGACCTAAGTTTTTATGCAAAATACATGAAATTTCCAAAGATCAACGACAAATCAACAAACCTGGTTTTCTTCAGTACTGCAGGCTACAGCTACAATATTCTCAGTTGTTCTTGAGTGACGCATACGGTTTCGATTTTTCAGATCAGTAATTGTTCCAGCAGCTCAAATTTTTCCACCAGTTCCCATATTGCCAGGCGAGAAAGGTGCTTCACGAAAGCCAAACAGTGCTTTAGTTTTGCGAACTGTGACGATGCTGCAAAAGCGACACTGAATTTAAACTAAGTTCCCTTACAGCTGTTTCATTGGGCGATAAGATATCAAGCAACTGTTTTAAAATGGATTTTCTTCGTTATTTTGGATTGACCCAATTCATTCATAGTTCTTTCTACCGGTTCCTTTATTTTATGACAACATTTGATCATAGTATTTTAAGATGTAGCATCAGCAATGGTTTACTTTCTTGTTCATTAAAGATTATGCTAGCATCTTCAAAACTATTAACATTTATAAAATTTATATTGTTTTCTTAGTAAAAGTAAATGTAAAAAACAAAACATATGTATCCGAATAATTATGTTAAAATATCCAAATAATCGAATAGCCAAAATTGGTCGAATAATCCGGATTATTCGAAGATCGGATATCCGGATTGGAAACCCTACTACTGTCCTTCGCATGATTTGAGAATCTCTGGAAGTCTGAGTATCTACTGTACTATTCATCAAGCGGAATTAATTGCGATTACTCACTGCGTGATGTCAGCTTTTAATCTCGTTGCCGACGACAAAGAGATTATACTTTGTACGGATAATAAAAATGTCCTTAACTCCTTGCACAACCTTATATAGTGAAAAAACAATTAAAACAGTTACTCTATCGAATCTAAAGCGGGCGTGGTCAGCTACCGCTACTGGTCCTAAGACGAAATACTTTGTCAGAGAGATTAACTCTAACCTGACAAATTACGTTCTTTCATTGAAAAAGGACAACTTGAGAATTTTAGTCTCTATATTTACTGGCCATGGCCGTTTCAAAGTCACCATCATCGCATGGGACTGGCCAGTGATGCCATATGCGACGAATGTCTGGAAGATGTTGATGATAGTTTACACTTCATCAGCAGTTTTCAACCGCGAGATCTCTGGTGTGCAGGTATATTCCTGTAAATCTACTGTCTTCTCTGCCCTGGTTCAAACTGCTTCAGTTTGCTAAGGTTGCAGGACGCGTCTGTGCGCTTTGATGAAATCCTTGGTTTGCACCATGGTTCCTTTGTGGCATTGAGTGCGGAACCTTATAGGGTTCCAACCAACTTTAATAATAATAAATAAGTGTCATTAAAATATCCACAGCAACTGTTAAATTAGCAGACTAAACTTAAACAGCCGAAATAACCTGAATTAGAAGTGTAAAACCTATATATGAGAGATAAAAATAAAATAAGTTATATAAAATCTTAAAAAAGTAATAGCTGAGTCAACCCTAACAAACGAGGACTGCACTATTGCAAGTCAAAATGAAGTGTATCTCAACTGGTACATTTTGCATTATTAACCTTCATAATAGGCGATTACCTCAAGACGCCACCATGTGCATACATCTATCCGTAGGATTAAAATCAAATTAATGCATGACCTACATAATTTTATACACCTCTGCATACGCCGGTCATCCAAATACATTCACCAACTTCCACATCGAACTTAACTTAGCAACATTTTAGACTTTGAAGTATAATTGACTTAGAATTGTTGAAGGATGTACAGCTACAACTTTTATATCAATGAACACCCTTAGGAAACTCGGCAAGCTCAAAATATTAGCAACGAAGCGGATATTGTTGTTTATTACATCTTAACTACCTATTGGGAAGAAATTCAAATATTTACAGTCTCTTCTATAGCAATAACATAATATTTTATTATAGCAAATAATAAAGTACTTTGCGAAGGCATTAACGAATGTGGACGACCTAAACGTTATTTTGGAGCATCAGTAGGCCCTTTGCTAAGAAGACGTGGTTGGAGTTCTCATTCAACACCTGGGTGAACAATGTAGTTCCCAGTTTGAGGAAATCTTTAACAATCAGAATCATAGCTTAACTTTAAAAAATCAAACCGCTATAGTAAAAAGCACGATCCAGTTTGTAAAAATAGCACCAATCAACCCGCTCCATCGATAAACAATTTGAACACGGATTAACAGCTGCTATGACAGGAAATTCTACAACTTCGGGAATGTAGCACGTACGACAAGATAGAGTAAAGTCCGCGCTAGTAAGAATACTCGAAATATCTATAGTACTCGTTAATGCCCATCAAGATATCCTACTTACCAAGTCAACTAGAAGAATAGTTACAGTCAACTAAAAATCCGCATGGAACTATCCAGCCTGGATCAGTTCTAATACGAAACACTAACAATCATCAATGCCCCAAGTAACTAAACTGCAAGGTAACAGTCTCACAATGACAGAATGGAAGAACACATCAAAGATATACAAATCACCAGTTGCAACAAACTTCTCGCTTACAACGATGGATATATGTGGTATATGGATGGATATATACTCATAATAAAATACAGGCGATGTTCAAAGTATTAAATGTAGGGACAACGTAACACAACAATTTCACAATTCATTTCATCTACTGTCTGGAGTGGCCAGCAGCTACGAGAATTTAGTACATATACATGTCAAAAATAAACAAAACAAGCTAAGACTACTGACCCACACTAGAAACAATAGACTTAGAGAAATGGACCGACATTAAGGGATGACGAAGTGTCCTCAATAATGCCCATACCGAAATTCGAACCCCAGTACTCTCCGCTCTAAATGACGTCACATTATACTGCACTGATTGGCATAATAAACTTTAAATTACTGAATTTAAAAATCAATTTAGTCACACCCAGATGTTTGAGTCATCGACTTAATGCCAAAGTGAATACAAGTGAACATTAATAATCTTAAAAACGTGATATATGGATTTAAACAGCAGCTAATCAAGTACACAAATGGTATGTCGACAATAGTTTAAATAACCAGTTATGTAATCATACATTTCTTTTTATTATAAACTGTACACTAACCAGTTTAATATTACAGTGTGCCGTAAAATTATTCGTACTTGATATAACATTAACCATCAGAAAAAATAATGTAGTTCGGTACGAATAATTATCTCGATCACTGTAAATCGTCATATATTAATAAACGCAAGCCACACAACTGATTATTATTTATATATAAGCGGTTGTTTCACACATCATGATTTAGTTTTATCTTAACTGTATGCCAAGAATACAAACAAAGTCATGTTGAAATTAGTGTTTTGTGTTTTGATTTATGTCGCCGGTGCGATTTGTAATGAAGTTGAAAATGTTTTTCGCGAAGCGGAAATTGTACCCGATGTGATCAGTAAGGCACCAAGTAAATTAATAACGGTAATTTAATTAATTAGAGTGTATAATGTTGTCTTAATTCGTATATATGTATTTTCGATTAGATTGAATTCGATAGCAATGTGAAGGTGGACAAAGGTAATACATTGACACCAACCCAAGTGCAAAATCCACCAATTAAAATTGATTATGAATATGAGGAGAACTCGTTTTACACATTAATAATGACCGATCCAGATGCACCAAGTCGTGCCGATCCACAAATGCGCGAATGGCATCATTGGTTGGTTGTTAATATTCCAACTAATGATGTTAAACATGGAACAACACTATCGGAGTATATTGGTTCGGGCCCACCACAAGGCACTGGTTTACATCGTTACGTATTTTTATTGTACAAACAAGATGGTTTGTTGAAATTTGATGAAACTCATCGAACAAATACGAGCCCCGAAGGTCGTGGCATGTTCAAGGCGTCGAAATTTGCAGAGAAACATAATCTGGGTGATCCAATTGCTGGCAATTTCTATCAAGCTGAATACGATGACTATGTGCCGACCTTGTACAAAAAATTGGGATTGTAATCAAATAGTTTCATATTTTGTTAATGTAATGCTATATAAATGCAATATTGTGATTAGCGTACACTTATTTTATTAATTAGATTTTTGTGTGTAATTATATATCTAATAATAAATCATGCATTGAAAAATGAACACGAAAGCTCAAAACTTAATTAATACTCGTCATACTTGTTCTGTTCTTAATGGTGGTGTAGTCACTGAAGCAATATTAAAGCAGGTCAAAATAAAATGATGCCAGAAACTTCATACCTCTGAGGTTAATGAACCTGACTGAATGTAGTGGATCTGTATTCAATATTATAGACTAAGGGATTGCTACTATCGAATCCTGTTTAACGACTTATCTACTATCTGCATGCAGGTTGGTACGCCGTTTTGGGTACCTAATTGGCGGAAAGACCACATGACCTTTAAATTTCATCTGTATATTAGTCATGTAATATATTAGTCTTGTCGCTTGAAATACGAGAACTATCGTCGTGTAGCTCTTCAAATATGTACAGTCTCGGTCGCATTCTGCGTGCTGATTCGAGCCGAATTACACAGCCATCTTTTAAGGGAGAACCACCTTTCGGTAGGCGAAGAGGTCGATCTGACATCTACCTCGTGATCAAAACCCATGGAGTCAGATTGTTGATACGGTACGGGCCACAATGATTTGTATATAGAAAGAACTTAGTCTCAGTTGATTTTTTGTAGATCAGTTTTTGATTATAAAGTGAGTGAAAACTATGAGCTGTGAAGGTGTTTGAGCAATTTTATTGAATGTGGAATACTTTCTATAACTTTCAATTGTAAAGGAATTCAAAATGAACAATGTTATAGCCATTGTAAATGAGCTACGACATTGTGAACCAGATCGGACTATTTCAAGTTATACAATGAAACTGGGAGCATCAAAAAACACCATGGAGGCGGATTTTTTATAGCAACTGTAACGTTGCCAGAAATGATTCGAGAAGTGAGGTCAAGAATTTTACGTAATCAGACACAAAGGGCAGTTCAATTGGCGAAATATATTAATGTGTCTGGTTGTAGCAAGGAGCGCAAATTAAAAAATGAACCGGGAGTCCTACAAAATACAAATCGTGCAAGATACGAGTATAACACAAAAGGCAATTCGCTAAACAAATTACTCATAAAGTCTGTAGTCCAACGTTTGTTTTATAAAAAAAGTTTGTAGCATTATTTTTTCACAACAATGACCACCATAGTTATGGATCCCAAATAGTATGACTGAAGATCTAATAAAACATTAACATTGTGACCCTATTGCTTCTCACGGAGGCTATATTAAAACATTAGAGCGATTGAGACGGTATTATTTCTGGCCGGGTATGCGAAAACAAGTGCGAACTTTTATAGAAAAGTGCGAAATTTGCAAAACTACCAAAGCCTCAAATCACCCAATAAAACCACCAATTAGTGTGCCTGTTATTGTGGCTAGACCTTTTCAAAAACTCTATGTAGACCTGCTAGGACCATATCCTCGATCACGTATGTACCACAGTAATTCTAATAGTATTAGACCAACTTACTAAATTTGTTCTGTTGAACCATTAACGAAAGGAACTACAGATAAAATAATTGAGTTCCTGCGTAAGGAAGTGTTTTATATGTATGGTGTACCGGAAATAATACATACAGACAACGGTCCTCAATTTATTTCGAAAGAATTTGCAAGTGTGATGACCCAATATGGTATAACACATACGAAAACAGCAATTTATACCCCTTTCAGACAAATTCTTCTGAAAGGGTAAATCGTCCGGTTTTAGCAGCCATAAGAGCTATGTTAAAACAGATCATCGCACATGGAATGTCCATTTGTCTGAAATAAGCTCAGCCTTACGTAACTCAATACACGAGTCAACTAGATATACACCACATTTTCTTTGTTCGGCTACCAGAGAATAAATCACGCGGGCGAATATAAATTACTACGCCAAATTGGATGTCTAGGAGAAAGTGAAATGGAGGTTGATCAAATGCCTGAACGAATGAAAGAAGTCCATGAAACTGTACGAAAAAACTTAAAAATAGCTTTTCATAAGTACTCGCAGCACTACTATCTTCGTACTCGCAACCCAAATTTTATGCCTGAATCTACTGTGTACGTTCGAGAACATCCAATGAGTAATGCAGGAGCCTACTTCTATGCAAAATTTGCGCCAAAATTTCGCAAAGGACGGATTCGAAAGCAAATCGGAAATGTCAATTTTGAGATTGAAGACGAAAACGAAAAATTC
Organism: Tipula lateralis; assembly: GCA_963932295.1. Classification (NCBI taxonomy): domain Eukaryota; kingdom Metazoa; phylum Arthropoda; class Insecta; order Diptera; family Tipulidae; genus Tipula; species Tipula lateralis. Next base: position 70,710,910 of record OZ010737.1, read on the forward strand.
TCATGGACGGATTTCATAACTTCCATTATATATAATTTTCAACATTGTTTAGATTTTATAGCTAATTAGTACAATCAAACAAAGTTGTGTTGTAACCGTCGTTTTAATATCATATTCGAATTTTCTCTAATTTAATTTGCCGAAATGTAGATTTTCTGAAAACTGCATTATCGGTATTAAATTAACCAATTTTGTAATAGTCGACAAATTCACAAATTTCCTATGAATTTTGTGTAATTTATAACTTAATTAAAATTTGATCGAAGTTCTGCCATTTCATTTTTGTTTGATTCGAGGGTAAACGTCGATCATTTTTATCAATCTTATTGACAATTTGTCTTATTTATTCGACAAATATTTATTCGAGAATCGTGCACGATATTTGTTTTTTTTAAATTATAATTTGATTTCGAGGTAAGATGCATTCAAATAACACACAAAATAAGTGTGAATTTTCACTACAGTGATAAAAAAACATATTTTGTTTTCTCTAATCTAGCCGAGCATTTAATCTATAAGTATCAAAAAAAACGTGAACATAACCACCGAATAGATTGGCCCTCGGATGGATCGCGGGGTCGGCTCGACAAAATACATGGATTACCAAATACATGCAATATACAACAAACTCATTAAATAGTTGAAATACAACAAATACCTAAAATACATCAAATTTTAATACATGAAATACAAAAACATACACTTAATACACAAAAATAGTATATAAAGAGATAGATGAAGGGCCTACCCAACCTATGTAGGGTTTGGGACCACGCGTCAATTTTTACAATTAACCAGCTCATAATAATTGGCGGAATTATGTTTTTTTGTTATAATATAGTGTTTTTGAATTAACTAGTGACGGGTTTCCATTTTTTAGTAATTAAAATCTTAGTATTAGTTTGTTTTTTAAGTCTTAATCTTAGCTTCAATATCATAAAGTGTAAGTGAAAGAATGAAACGAGTGAATTTTTTTTCCAAAGGTGTTTATTTTTCAGCCATCGTGATACCAGAGCTCTAGTGGATCGATTGGTGAGTTTTTCGTTGTTTTTTTTGTATGCGTGCGGGTTTTCCGTGGCTCCAATGCGACAATTTTGCTTGTTTACATACCCGCCAAGATCAAAATGAGCTTCATCCGAAAAGATGATTTTTTTTCGCACACATTCTGCAATATTACAATGATTTTCAATGTAATGTTGCAATATTTCCCAGCTTTGTTGAAGTGTAAACACAACCATATTCGTTCAGTGGAAAGATAAAACTTATTATCTGTCAAATCAGACATGAGCTAAGTGTTACCATTCATGAAATAAGCACTATTTAAAAAAAAAAACTTTAGATGGCGGACCCTATATTTAACATATTTATCCACAGGCCAAAAGTGATACAATATTAATTATTTATTATAATATAAACGTTTTATTATAATAAATAATTTATTATTGTGTACGGGTATAACCAAAAAAAGTTTTGTAAACAGTTTTTGACAGCAAAGAAAAACTAAAATAAAAAATATTTTTTTATTATTTCTTTGCTGTACACTGTCCTTAATTTTTTAGTAGTAAATTTGAACTGTAGGGCGATTTTATTATTTTTTTAATGACGTCACAACTTATATGGGCTACAAAATATGGGGTATAAACTTTTTAAGTTCGTTTTCGATGCTTGCTTCTATATTTAGGATGCTTTGCCAAAACTGACGAAATCATAACCATAATAACCTGTATAAGTAGATATTTGTATTTACTTACTAGCAAATAAGATATTGTTCCGACTCTAACGGTTCGTATCCAAATTATTAACGGTTCCGACGTGGATTAAAATTAAAAACGAAAAAAATTTAATCAAAATACACTTTATTCAATTCACTCAATAAATTGAAACGATTAGTAGCTGACCATTGGTGGAGCCTATGACACTAGTCTTCACTTCATAACACTTAAACGCTTCACTATGTTTAAAATAAAACTTGTCCGATACGAACTGCTAGTATGCAATGCTTATATACAAATCAGTGGGATTCTCGATTGTTTTATTTTGTTCGTAACAGTCAATGTATTGGTGCATTAATTTGGGTGTAGTATGATTCGAGACGTTTCTATACGTCACTGAAGTAGTACTTCCAACTAGTTTTTATTCATTTGCATATTTTCCTCAAGTTGATTCACTCGTTGCATAGTGTTATCTCTTTCCTCATCTGAGTATCACTTCTCAAGATGAAATCGACCATCACATCTATCACTCTCCAGAATAAACTGAATCACATAAAAATATCGCATTGTCCTCGGTTGGATTCGAACCAGCTTATATTTTTATATAATCATATTTTATATATTATTATATAACCATCACCATTCGACTGCTATGACGTTAACGGTTACAATATAGAAAGGAACGCAAATTCTTGAGGCTCTATCATTTCAATGGCACCAATTAAAAATGAGAAAGGAATAAATGCTGTTAACGTGAAGTTTATGTCGAATGACAAAATTTGTATGTATGAAGTAGTGAAAGTGCAGGAAACCAGAAAAACCTTACAACAGTTATAAACAAATTAAATAAAAATATTATAATATTTTAAATTTATATTGAATTAACTATAACTTAGCTATGATCCATTCTGTAGTAATTCATGTTCGGAACCGACTTCAAACAATCAGTTATGCTTAATCAGCTTCAGATGTAGCTGAACAAGTTTTGACATCTTGCAAACAAATTCCTAGAGTGTATTAATGAACTTACGAATAAACAGATTACTTTACCAGAGCCTAAAAAATCCATTAAAGAAATCGTTTTCGCTATGGTGAGTGACAAATACTCAGGATCCTGATTTAAATAGTGACAACGGAGAGCAAAATTTCGGAAACAAAATGAGTTCACCGATGATGGCGACCAAAGAACCCGTTTCAGACCATCACACAATAGTAAAGATAATTTTCGCAGTCCTGCTGCTGCCACCAGCAACCAAAAGCAAATATATGGTATCGCTGAAGAGGTATTCAGGAGGTTAACAACAGTAACATCAAGTAAAATAAATGTCCTAGAATCTGCACTCCAGAGGAAAATAATGAGCCAATTCTACAATAATCGAACCACCGCCACAAGTTGCCTCCATACCAGGTTTCAATCCATGGGTACCTCCACCTGTACAACAGCCTATGCCAGGTTATGGTGAATCGAAATTAGACATGAAGGACAATAGTCACAATTTCAGAAAAGAACGGCTTGACAAATGGAATATTTCCTTTACTGGGAAACCGGGAGAAATTTCCATTGAACGTTTTCTTTACAAGATGGAAAGTATGGCTGTTTCAAATGGTGTCAGTGGAGAGTCTTTAAGTAACAGCTTGAGCGTGTTATTAAGAGGGAAAGCCATGGAATGGTACTGGTTGTATCGTGAACGAAATCGAGACGTAGGATGGAATCAACTACGCCAAAGCATAACTCACGGTTTTCAAGATAGGCGTACAGACAAAGATATTAGACAAGCACTGGAACATCGAAAACAAAATTTCATAGAACCATTTTTGGATTTTTACATCGAAGTATGGTAGAGTCCTCCAATATGGTGGAGTACTCAGATTTACTTAGATATCTCTAGAAATGCCTGTCATTGGCCGTCAAAGATTGGCCTACACAGTAAAAGTGTAACACTTTTTATATATTCAATATCTTACTCCTTGAGGGTCACTAAAATGGTATAGGTCAAGTGTTTTCCTGGATGAAGCTGAACCATTTAAACAAGTTTGGCATAAAAAATTGGAATTGAAGCTCGAACCATCTCTTAAACTATATTATCAAACTCTCAATTTCTGTGTAAAATATCAAGAATACTGGGACAGCACAGTACTATAAAGTCTCATCTTGCACCTCGTTTATCCTCGAAAGAAGCATCCATAGCAACTTATACTGATTATATGACAATTTTGCCACTAGAGAATCGTGTCGCAGAAGCTATAAATAAACTTAAAATGCTGTAGCGTTCCACACGGTGGATATTCAACATTGCAGTTGGAGGATTAACAGAAAATGAAATTGAAACAAGTAATGAATTATTTTCGGATAACTCAACCAGATAAACTTGGATGCACAAGTCTGACTAAACATTATATTGACACAGGTGATGCTAGACCAGTCAAAATGAGGGTTCCTGTTTGGATGCACGAAAACTAAACGAAGTTACGTTGAAAGATAGCTACCCGTCTTTGTCATTCTAAAATCGGATTTTAGGGCAGTTATCCTGTACGAGATATTTGTCCAGTTTGGATCTAAGTGAGCTGTTTGGAAAATCGAGTAAGATACTATAGTAGTCAATCTAAAACGGCTTTCATTGTGCGTGGAAAAGGACTCTTCCAATACAAATGAATGCGGTTTGGACTGAACAATGCCAGTCAAACTCTTTGCCGATTGATGGACAAGGTTTTTGGAGTTTATTTGGAAACGTGACACACTACTGGAAAAGGTAGCGAAGCGGTTGCGAAAGACTAATCTAACGATTAGTTTAGAGAAGTCACGATTTTGTCTCAAGGAGATCAAATACATTGGATACATCTTAGACGAGCACGGATTAAAGATCGACCCCGAGAAAATTACCGGTAGACTTAACTTTGCAACCCCAAAATCGATTAAAGCCGCTCGTCGACTCATTGGGATGACTGGTTGGTATAGACAGTGTATTTCTCGACTGTATAATAGCACCAATCACCAATCCTTTGAAAAAAAAACTAACAGCAAGAATGGACTGCTGCCGCTCAAATAGCTCAGTTAAAGACTTTACTGGTGTCCGCTCCAATTCTAGTAAACCCTACTTTGAAAAGATGTTCTCAATTCAAACTGATGCATTGGATACGGGAATAGACGCCGTGTTGACACAAGAAGTGGATAACAGCGAGAGAGTAATAGCGTATATGAGTCAAAATTTAACATCAAAACAAACAAAATATCTAGCCACAGAGCGTGAATGTTTGGCAATTGTGTTGGCCATCGAGAAGTTCAGGCCCTACATTGATGGAGTTAAATTTAAAGTGATTACAGACTGTGCTTCTCTGATATGGCTGAGAACTGTAAAGGATCCATCTTCACCGTTGGCTCATTGGTCAATGAGTCTTCAGGGGTATGACTTTGAACTCCAGCACTGAAAAGGAAAATTGAATGTAGTTCCTAATGCATTGTCTCGTGCTGTTGAAAGTATTCAAGTTGAGACAGAGATGCAGGTTTATTCCGCATATCAGTAGGTCAGAAAAAACGTTTTCGAGTTTCCCGATAAGTGCCCAAACTTACGTATATATGATGAAAAGTGATACAAATAATGTCAAACGGTCGAAGGTAATGGTGCATATAGCTGGGATTGAAAGCTTTACGTTCCACAGCCTAACCGAATGAAAATATTATATGATAACCACGATAGCACGTTACATGCACACCTTGGCTTTTGGAAAACGTTTCGAAGGCGTCAGGAGAAGTATTATTGGCCAAAGATGACTGCAGAGGGATGTGCGGAATTATGTCAAGGTTTATGAAAAATGCAAGTTTAACAAACCGAAGTGTGATATCTCAAGGGTGCCAGTGGGTGAGCCACGCGTACCAACTCAACCGTGCGAAATGATAGCCATCGATTATATCCTCGATGTATAGTCGGAAACAGGTATGTGGTGATTGATATTTTCAGTAAGTTCGTTTTGCTATAACCTGTTCGAAGGGCTGAGGCAGTTTTACTGACGCAATACTTGGAAGAAAGCATTTTCCTAGTTTTTGGGGTCTCGTCTACTTTGATCTCAGATAATGGCAGCCAGTTCACTTCGAAGAAATTCAGAGATTTTAAACAAAAATACCAAATTAACCATTGGTTGAATGCATATTACCACCCCCAGGCAAATACTATGCAGAGAGAGAGAGAGAGAGAGAGAGAGAGAGAGAGAGAGAGAGAGAGAGAGAGAGAGAGAGAGAGAGAGAGAGTAAACAGAAGTATACTATCAGCGATACGCAGATATATCGAGTATGGGACGAAAATATCTGTCAAATAGCTTGTGCATTAAGAACAGCTGTATATGAATCTTCACGATACACGCCATCTTCACGATACACGCCATCAATTCTGATAGAAACATGGAGGTTTCTGAGATTTATAGGTAACGAGTATTGAGTTAAACACTCAATATTATTATTATTCAATCCATTTAGTTTACATTCCTTCTCCATTTTAGTTGCTTACCGTTCCAATAAGACTCACTGTTGTTCTGTAATTTTCAATGTTGAATTAAGATCACAAGCTTAATTTTATTTATTTTATTGCATGAACTCACCGGCAGTGAAAAACATTATTTGAACCGAGATAGAGCCACGTTCAAAAATAGAAAGATCAAACACAGATGACAGAACTGCGAGGGAATTCCACCACGTAAATGGGAAATTTTGATAAATTCTGGGGACATTACGGGCCGGTAGACTCGCGCCCAATTTTGTGTTGTTTTTTACTTTTGTCTACCAAAGCTACCGCTATAGCGTGTGTAGCACATAATTTAGTCAGATGAATAAATGGAGAATCGAAACTAAATGTGGGTACATTAATTTTATATATTTATTTATATTATTTATATTATTAATAATTATAAAAGAATTTATTTTTTTTTTATTTTTTTTTTTTATGTTTGGTTTTACTTGGGTGTAGGGCGGACTTTTAGACTGACCTAGCTCCTTGTAACTTCTGCAACATCTCTGCGGTGCTGTAGGCTGTCTAGATCTTTCGTAAGTCTGGGGTTTCGTATTATTCGGATGGCACGCCGCTGAACTCTATCCAGCAACTGGAGAGCAGTGCCATATGCTCCACCCCAAACTTGACAGCAATATTCTATTCACGGTCTAATAAAGGTTTTATATATTTGGAGAACCTCCTGATGCGATTTAAAAAACCGTCTGCATCTATTGAGGAACCCGACTTTATGTGAAGCTGATTTGGCTAATGCGATAATGTGTTTATTCCATTTTAGATTGTTGGTAATCTGAACACCAAGCAGACGAATTGAGTCACAACTCACGAGAACGTGTCCTTTTACCACAAAACGGTATTCGTTGTGACTTCTTTTACGCGAGAATGTGCATATTTGAGTTTTTTTCTCGTTAAATTTGACCTGATTTTTAACTCCCCACTCAAATATTGTATTTAAATCGGAATTAAGCGAAGTGACAACTTCCAGCCGTTTACCGTTTAACTCTGAAAGAGTAGGCTCGACCTCGAATGAAATAGAAGAGTGCAATGTTGCATCATCGGCAAAACTGTGGATAGGGTTTACAGTGCCATCCAACAAGCCATTAATGTATAACAAAAACAAAGTTGGTGACAAAACTGATTCTTGAGGGACTCCGGCATTTGGGGAGTGTGTCGTTGATGATCTCCCATTTAGCACAACGTTGATCTTTCGGTCTTTGAGAAAGCTATTTATCCACTTGATGGTCATCGAATCCAAGCCGTATGCCAAAAATTTACAAATGAGATTCTCATGCCAAACCTTGTCAAAAGCCTTGGATATATCCAAGGCGATGGCAAAGGCTTCTCCGTGGTGCTCAAGGGCGAGATTCCATTTGTTTGTAACATACGTCAAAAGATCGGTTGTGGAGCGGCTTTCGCGGAAGCCATATTGTTTATCTGAAATTATTTTAAGAATCTCAAGATAATGCACTAGTTGTTGGTTAATGCATTTCTCAAAAACTTTAGCCACGGCTGACACAATTGATATTGGCCGGTAGTTTGAAGGGTCAGTTTTATCACAACCACGTTTAAGAACCATCGCACTCTTCCAGGCGTTCGGGTATTTACTTTGCTTATAAAAAGGAGAAAATTTTTAGTTAATATTGGAGCCAAGTCACTGGCAAACTCCTTCAATATTCGAACAGGAATTCCGTCAGGTCCGGTGGCCTTATTTATGTCCATTGCCTTCACGCTCCTGAAGACAATATCCTCCGAGATGTTGACAGGATCCATTTTGGAACCACAATACGGATTTGACGGAGGCGGTGTTCCACTACTTTGTTTTGGAACACAGATGTTCCAAAACAAAGTACTTCGGAACATTGAATACATGTAACTGTGGTGCATTAGAGACGAAGAGTCCCACCGAGATTTAAAAATTGGCACTAATCGAAAAAGATGCCCTCAATCATGATTCGCGTCTCCGACAACATGAAAAATATTGAGGTTTTACGCTCGTTGCTGTAATACAATTGTAATCAAACCAACAGATCTAACATAAAAATTGGGTGTGTTTGCATTGCATACACCAACACTATTCAAACCCATTGTTCAGTTCAATAAAAAAAAGTAGCAAAAGGATAGTCAATTTTTACGCTTCATGGGTAAAGTTCTTAATAGAACCAATTTGTTTATTTCAATGGTAAACATTTATTCGTTTTACATTATTTCTGGTTTCTTTGATTTTGCAATCATTTTTTAGTGTTTGGTGGCCTTGTTAAAGTAGGCCAAACTTCTACACAATGAAGCAGCGGACCATCCCATCTATGTTATCATTTACACTCTATATATACTACAAATAATTGTAGACGTAGTATTAGTGAATTATATTTCAAATCAAATGAAATATACTATATGGAAAAGGAGAATTTCGGAATGAAAATTTTCTACAAAGGGTCACCAATAAATAGCAGATGTTTACTATAAGAAAGTAATTTTTTACGAAAAAAATGTTTTATTATTTATGGACCACCCTATTTATACTTGACATGCGTTTTAGCCAGTTTCACATAATATACCATATGTATGTAGTATCTAACGCAAATCAGGGGGAATTGGTTATGTATATACTGTGTATGTATTTACTAAAGAAATTATTTTAACCTTGGCGGGTTAAAAAAAGTAAAACTTAAAATTGATTCTACTCGTTAGTGTGTATAGTCTTGAATTGCCAAATTGTTTGTATTTTTTGTATGGTGGTAAATCGAAATTTTTGCTATATAATATATTTTGGCATTCACGAACGAACTTACCATTTTTACAGGTATCGTTTCGTTTTCGCGGTAAATAAAATGTTGCCTTACATCCACATATTGATTTTAATGAAAAATTCGTTTTTGCATATTTGTGTCAACCATAACAAAAATAATTTATAAAATATTCCAAAATTTGATCGAAATTTATTTTCAGGAAATATTTTTGTATCAATATTTTCATTAAATTTTCGTGGTGCGAGTATTACTCCGTACCCCTTGCATGATGTACAACATACTCTAAATAGAAAGTATAAAACCACACATTTCAAGAACACACATATGTACACCCCAAATAAATAGCATAAAGAAATGTGTTAAGCGGTGTCTTTTTGTTAAAATCTTCTCGTTAGACAAAACGTCATCTAAAAGGGCGTTTTAGGGTTTCTATACCTACAATTTGATGTGAGTCACCTATGAATTATCTAAAGAAAAGATTTGGAAAAAATCAAAACAAAAAACTGGTTATGGTTAAATATGGTTTAAAAACAACTACATTAATACAACCTCATTTTAAGATAATCGTCAAAGTAATGATTCTTAAGACCACCTATTTTGTTAATCAATACTGAATACTGGTTTTAAAGGCTAATCACAACTTGATTAGTAGAACTACCACTAAAGAACTAGCTTTAGTTAAGCTTTAATTGGGTGCAGGGCGGACTTTAAGACTGTCCCAGATCCTTGTAACTGTCAGAGCTCCTACACCCAATAATCTTTGAAGTTAGGGTTGATAGCTTTATATTCAACGTATTTCACTTCTGCATTTTGTATTCAACGGGAAACTGAAAACCGGATAAGGAATTCCACTTCCTGGATGTTCGATAAATAAATTCGCGCTTTGCTCCGTCCGAACACGCAGAGTTGTGCAAAATCTCTGACGTACTGTAGGCTGTCTACATCTTTCGCAATTCTGGAGTTTCGTATTATTCGGATGGCACGCCGATGAACTCTATCCAGCAACTGGAGAGCAGTGCCATATGCTCCACCCCATACCTGACAGCAATATTCTATATACAAGGTCTAATAAAAGTTTTATGCATCTGGAGAACCTGATGCGATATTGTGTTCATTCTATTTTAAATTGTTGCTAATCTGAACACCAAACAGACGAATTGAGACACAACCCACGAGAACGTGATCTTTTACCACAAAAAGGTATTCGTTGTGACTTCTTTTACGCGAGAATTTTTTCTCGATATATTTGAACTGATTTTTTTCTCCCCACTCAAATATTGTACACAAATCGGAATTAAGCGAAGTGACAACTTCCAGCCGTTTACTCGAATGAAATAGAAGAGTGCAATGTTGCATCATCGGCAACACGGTGGATAGGGTTCACAGTCCTATCCAACAAGTCATTAATGAATAACAAAAACAATGTTGGTTACAAAACTAATCCTTGACTCTGGCATTTGGGGAGTGTATCGTTGATGATCTCGCATTTAGCACAACATTGATCTTTCGGTCTTTGAGAAAGCTTATTATCCACTTGATGGTCATCGAATCCAAGCCGTATGCCACAAGTTTACAAATGAGATTCTCATGCCAAACCTTGTCAAAAGTCATGGATATATCCAAAGCGATTGCAAAGGCTTCTCCGTGGTGCTCAAGGGCGAGATTCCATTTGTTTGTAACATACGTTAAGAGATCGGTTGTGGAGCGGCTTTCGCGGAAGCCATATTGTTTATCTGAAGTTGTTGGTTAATGTATTTCTCAAAAACTTTAGCCTAGCTGACACAATTGATATTGACCGGTATTTTAAGGAGTCGGTTTTATCACAAGAAAGGAGAAAAGGTTTAGTTAATATTGGAGCCAAGTTACTGGCAAATTCCTTCAATATTCGAATAGGAATTCCGTCAGGTCCGGTCTTTATGTCCATTGCCATCAGGTTCTTCAAGACGATTGCTTCCAAAATGTTGACAAGATCTATTTTGGAACTACAATACGGAATTGATGAAGGCGTAACTCTATCGGGAACAACTAAGGTCGAGTTTGAAGTGAAGACGCTTGCCAGTAAGTCGGCCTGCAAATATGGATTCACCCCCAAAGCATCGTCTGCACATTTCAATGCCGAAATAGATGTTCTAGAAATATTGGCAACCGATGCGACCATCTGAAGATTTTCAACTCGGAAGGCGTAGCGGCTTTCTTGTTGTTGGCTTTTTTCGCTTCGTTAGTTCGTTTCGTTTATATTATTATTTGCGTTTATAATTGCGTTTATATTTCTTGTGAGCAGATTCATTTTGTCTGGCAGCTTTAGCGGCTTATTTTGAAAAGATTTTAAAATTAGGATTGGGATTGGAAATGGATGATGGGATATATTTATTCAATCCATGTAGAATGGGTTCGGTAACCCATCATTGTCACCTCGTTAAAATGCCATAGACGTCTTGGCTGCTGTCTAAATTTTGGGGGTGTTTCGACTGATATTTTCAAGGTTATCAGTTGTGGTCAGAATTACCAATTCCAGCCTCGACACGCGCTTTCAAGGAGTGCGGAATTGATGTAAGACAAAGATCCAGAATATGACAGCTTATAGAATTTTGATATTCAGGTCATACGAAACAGCAAGCCAGTTCGTCTGACGCCCAGCACAGTTCGTATTTACGTTATTCAACCATTCTTTATGGTGGGCATTAAAATCACCAACCAAGTAGGGATGTCGATTGCGAATGTGAACAGCGAATGTGAACAAATTTGTCTGGCAAATTAAGGCTTGAGTAACCCATTTAAAATCCAAGTAGAAATTGATTCTACTCTGTGACCTAGCGTTATCTATGACCCCTTGTTGGAGTGCAGAATTCATGGGCCAACACATCTTTCATGTCAGTAGCTATGCAATGTGCAGATGGTTCTACGTAAATCAGACTTATAGCCGTACGTCCTCGATTTGGCTGTAATGGCGTAAGGTAAGGACGTAAATAAAGTGAACCGCGAAAGAGTTGAAAGTGCTTCGAACCCCGAAACAGATTGTATAGATAAAAACAAATAAATAAATAAACAAACAGATCTAGCGTTACAGGAGTTGGAAGTGCTTCGAACCCCGAAACAGATTGTATAGATAAAAACAAACAAATAAACAAACAAACAGATCTAGCGTTACAGTCGAAGGAAAAGCCTCGGATTGTAAGCAGTTGCATCCTTTTATAAAACTTAAAAAATGAATGAAGCACTAAGAAAACCATTTAAGTACCTGAGCTGAAGTAAAACGATACAAAATAAGACAGAGGTAAGATTTTTAAATGCTCGGCTTAGGTCATCAACACGTCAACGATCTGACATCAAAGGTCTTTCACACAACTCAACGGAAGTTGTCCTCAAATATCACAAGAACATGCACAATGTGCAAGAATAAACCTTACTAATTGCTACCCACAATGAGATGGAAAGAAACGGTTCAAGTCGAGGGAAATAACTCGATCCTGCTGTCAACGGATATAAATTAATAACCAAAATTGATTCCAAAATCCTTCCAAAAATGCACTATAAACCTCACTACTAGTGTAAATGAAACATAAGCACAAGCTATGAAACGGTTGGGTGGTATATGTGAATGAGGCACTATACTGTTCAAGAAAAATGATACTATAGCATCGTGTATTCACGAGTCGGTTCTTACAAATTGATATTATATTCTAAATAAGAACTGTTACGATACCTCAGTGTAGGGTTTTTTTTCCAGTCACTCAGGCTTTTCCCATTGTGTCAACTCTTTCCAGAGGTACACTCTCAGTCCCGAAATAGGTTTGTTCTTTGTAGTCCAAGATATGTGGCATCGTCAGCTGATCCTCAAATAGAAATTGTGATGCAAATCAGTGCAGTATATTGTAAGAGTATGTAGAACAGGAGCACTTGAAGTGTTCAACAGTTTTTTTTCTGCTCCTCCACACTCTTCGCAGATTACGATGTTCCGAATTTTCGGAACATATGATTTTTCGACATCTATTTAAGATAGTCGTTATTTCTTTCAAGAGATAATGAAGTCACTCCTAAAGCGGATTCAGGTCCCACAAAAATAAAAGCTGCATCCAAACGGGCCAATTTATCAGCCAATACATTACTTATTTTGATATTCATATGACTGGGTATTCTGTGAAATCTAGCTTCATTCAGACTATATAGTCTATGTACAGCAATTATTGTCTTCAAAAGAAGTTTGGATGAAACAATATTTGAACCAATGGCCTTAAGAGCAGCCTGGTTGTTAGAAAGGATGGAGATACGACTATCTCTACAATTTATCTCCTTCGCAAAGAGTGCTGCTTTCAAAATTGCGAGCGAAAGTTTACTTGCCAGTTGTAGCTTAATATGGTTAAGGGTGTTTCTCATCACGCCGCGGTCTCGAGTTCGATTCCCGCCGTTGACCAAAAAATTAACATTACACCGGATGACATAAAAACGCGTTTGTGTGTAAAAACATTCGTTGGGCTGACCACCTACAATGTGCACCAATACGTTAAAAAGGTTCATAAGGTCTCAGTTGAGACGCGGTAAAGGCCGTTTACGGCCTCTTAGCCATAGATTATTGTTTACGTTGCACAGCCACATCCATCTCGAAAGCTGTAGTAGGTATGGTGTACATAATTTCTACAATTCCCAGACAAACAAGTCTTTGAAAGCGATGTTTTGTTCCAACCCCACTCATTGTTCTAGGCCGTTGTCGTTTAGTTGGACTAGGAGTAAGTTGACCACAAGACATTACAAGAGTCGAGACAGAATCCCACCCTGAGGACATCGCTTGTGAACGGTCGTTTGTGTAGGGTTACTGAAATAATATCTTCAAATGAAAAATATGTAATCACCATCCAGTTTATCGTGAAAATAGGCATGACAATTGGATAGTACAACATGATGACCAATAACGCACCGTAAAAGTTTGGTAATTGCACATCATTTTATTAAGATTCAAGATGCCAAGCAATGTCACCTATTGGTAAGTAAAGCCAACAGAGTACCTGCATCCCTCGAATACCTGACTAAATCCAAATTGAAGTTATGTGAAAAGAGTATTCTGAAGATAAAACATTGGTCTTGTTGTGCGGAAGGCGCAGTTATTTAAAGGTGTTGCAACTTTTATTGATGAAGCCTCACAAATAAGCTACTTATGAGGTACACTCTCAAAAGAATACTCGTGGATCAACAATCAAAGGCAAATTAAGTTTTCAATGAGTAAATTTTTCTCATATGCCATAAGTGCCATAAGAGAGGGACGATGTCTGTCATGTGATAATTGATTACAGCTGGTTAGCTAAAAAGAACCGTGACACCATTGTGGAAGCATTGGCCTGGTCTAAGCTTGCATGACATGTACTGGAACATGACGCTGGATCAATGCGAAGGCAGAATAAGATGTAATGAAACTCATGGTCGAATGGTAAATAAAAGCGGTATCTCGAACATACTGCGCCGCGAAGTTAATGCTCTGCGCTACATTGAGTGCTACAGTTAAGAGTATTCCAATAAGAGGTTTCAATTTGATATTTAAAACGAGTATTTTTTAAGATAAATCAATGAATGTATTTTTCATTGTAAAGACGGAGGTATGCCATTAACATATTCGCACATTTGCGGCTGTATGTCCTCGATAACTTCACGAAATGCATCTTTAAGGTCTTGAATGGATTGTGGACCATTTGACTCCAAAGAAATAAAGTATTAAATCACAAAATATCGGTGGCCAGTTGTGATCACCTCTTCGAGAAATAACCCGGTCAGGAAACTTTGACAAAATTAATCATGCCTCGGTAGCAATCTATTTACCGTAACATGTTTAGAATGAAGATGTTTTTTCATCTATGATTATTGGATTTTCTGAGCCCTGCAAAATTTCTGCCAATTAACGTAGCCTCCGAGGTGATAATGGGCTTTATAACTGAAGGTGATCATTTGATGAAAATCCGACATTTATGGCAATCGACTGGCTTGAGTTCTTGTGCTATCACTCGGGGGTCTCGGATCTGATTCCCGGAGTGGTGTGTTGAACTGTGGGCCTCTAGTTGGCATTGAGTTCTGGAATTATTTCTGCCTTCTGTAAAAAAAAACGACAAACCTGAATTTTCTTCAACACCACAGGCTACACCAACAATATTCTCAGTTGTTCTTGATTTACGTACACGGTTTTGATCACTTAATTGTCGCAACAGCTCAAATTTTACCAACGGTTTCACTTTTACTGGTATATTTTCACCATTTTTATAGTGATTTTTATAGCAATTTCAATGCGTTTTTGAAGCGTGTATCGTACTAGATGTAGTTTCTACTTGTCAAATGTAAAAAGATGGAAGGTTTAAAATTGACAGCTGCACCTATAGAGGTAACAATACATCCTTGAATTCGATTAAGATAAAAACAGAATTCCCTGGATTGTTCTCAATCCGGAACAATATCGTACCTTTACCTAATGTTGAAGATTGCTGCAACATAAAATATTGAGGAAGTTGGTTATCGGACACGAAACGAAATTCAACGTGCAAAATTAATAAAAATTTTACCTCCGTTTATTTACATTGTTTTAATCGACAATAATTCATTATTTTGACTACGAAATTCGATTAGAGAGTTGCATTATTTTCTAGTTTCCTCTCGATATATTTCAAATAATAGTGCTTACAATTTTTAATCAATTTTGTTTGTTTGGTTCGATTTGCCGTTCGAAGGATATCGATGAAAAGCGATTCGAAAGCAACAGAATTACATTTTACCAGACACAGCACAAAGATGTGGGAAATGATTTTATTCTAGTTGGAATTATATAAATAGAGAAACTGAAAATAAATGAATCATCCCTACAAAGTGAAAATATATAATTTATTGAATAGAAAATATCCATTCAACAATTTCCTTCCACCACTTTACTCACAATGAATATATTGTTTGTGTGTGTATGTGTGTGTGTGTGTTCCGTGGAGTGGATGAATTGAAGAAAAAGTTTTACTTCTTACATATATACATATACTTCATCTCTAATGTATCTACAGACAACTATGTACACATAATATGGAAAATTTTCTTTTCTTATTTTCTACGTGAATTGATTATTATGTGCTCAGCATTATTTATGCTACAACAACACAACACACAAAAATTATTTTAAGGATATTCTGTTTGTTTTTGCAATCAATTTTCTCTTTAAATCAGACAAATTAAATTTAATTTGTGTCTACAGGTCAAATGAAAATCTAGAATATAAAGTTGAAATAATTTATAAATTTTGTTGTCGTCTTCTGCAAATCCTTAATTAAATGACTTCTGACGTAAAGAAAAATAAATTATTTGATATGATTTGTCCATATCACTTATCGAAATCCCAATCGACTTGTCTTTAGGTGGCGAATAGGCAAATTTCTAACTATTCAGATGGCTATAGCAAAATATCTATGCCAAAATACAACAACAAAACATAAGAAAATACTTGGTAATTTTAATAAGCCTGCTAAGCAGTAGTTTCAAGCCTCACTTCGTAAATAGTTTAGCTAAGAATTATGAGCTCTCAGAATTCGAAGATTAAAACTTTTGAGCATACTTCAGTAAGGAGATGCTGGATACTTAATTAGTGGGGCGAAGTAACCGTTGACTCAGTCACCTCCAACATATAACAGATTTAAATTTTAAAGTATACTCTGCCAGGTTGAGAAACTATTTATAAGTGAGTGAAGTCATCCCATAAACAAAAAATGTTCGTCTGGTAACACTAATTTCATTCCGTCCGTATATAATAAAAATGTAAGGATCGATAATACAAGTCAGATTGAATAATAATCAGATTGAAAATGTAGATCCACGTATTTGTGGAATAAATATTAACCCAAAAAGTAGTTGTACCCAGAAACCGTTAGAATTGTGGACGATCTCATGTGATATCATGTCCAGTAACAAGGTATAAAACTGCAAGACCAGCCTTATGTTGAAATTTACGCTTAACTGTATGCCTACATGTATATGGCGCAACTTCTTGAATCTATGAAATAAAGATTCATATTGATGGAACCCAGGAACCATCAATATAAATGTATATCACATATACATTAAACTTTAGCTTGGTTATCTTGTGGGCATATAGAGCAAATCTCCACATACGACTCGTCTTGTAATTTTTCTCATAATTAGTGGACAATATATCAATTAGAAATCATAAGAGATTAATTCTGGCACTGGTCGTCAATATGAAAATTTTTTTGTGGTGGAAGGTGGAAACTTTGGTTCCATCAATATGATATGGGTCTATCAATATGATCTGGGGTCCATCAATATAAATTTGTTTGTGGTGGAAGGTAGAAAATATGAAGTTGTGATTGCAAATGCGGTTTTTGATTAACCGGTTAACCGTTTTCAATCATCAAAAAAATTCGGTTTGTTTTGCACAAAAAACGTTTATAATAGTTTCCTATTCCAAACAAGAGATGACTCTGTATGTAACTTCAGCCAATTTTTTCGATCTTTACTCATACCACGTTTACACCATAGCTACCTTAATAATATGATAATATTTTACCACTAAAGTATTTTTTTCCTTCTGTTTATACCATTGTGGCGTAAACACATATTATAATAGTTTATCAAGTATTGATAGATGTTAAGGTTGAAATATCGAACGAATTTTATTTCAAATTCTGCCCGAGTTTTTCTTTACTATTTGTTATTCTGTTCATTTTACTTCAAGAGAATCAACCATTTTGCGCGTTGATATACGAGTAAGTATGCATTCTTATTATTTTGTGTTTAAAAAATAATTTTTTATAAAATTATTGGTCAGTTTTCAAGAATGAATGTGGGATAATTTAGTAGTTTGGCTTTGTATCTGGCGAGTTTTCTCAATTTTTGGTGGAAGAAGATAGCGAACGTCGTAAAAGATGGACTCTGGCTCAAAGAATGGTGATCAATGCGAACACTTTGTTCTATAACAATTTAATAAAGACAGTGAGTATTCGAAAAGCTCGTAGTGTGTAGTCAAAATATCACACTTCATGTTGGTAGAGCGAAGTCGTACTTAGAACATTTAACGATCGGGACTGGATAAATAATTTTCGCGTTGATCGAGATACTTTTAACCATATTTGCGACATGGTTCGAGAGGATTTAAGGCCGAAGCCCACGAAACTAAAGCAAAGAGCAATAAATAGCAATAGCAATTTATAAATTTGCATCATATGGAGAATATCGTGTCATCGGAAATAACATCAGAGTATGTATACATGGTAACATTTTTCATAATTAGAATTGATATTATAATTGTTTTTTATTTCTAGGTAAGTAAATCTTCAATTCACAATAGTGTCTACTTATTCACCAATGCGATGCTGAAACATGTACGAAATATAATAAAAATGCCAACGGAGGAGGAGATCTGAAATAATTTCCAGAAAATTTGAACATTTTTGTTATATTCCTCAAATATTATTGCATATTAATAGATGGTACACACATACCGATTTTGGCCCCAGAGGAAGGTCACGGTGATTTTGTTAATCGAAAGGGGTGGACATCTTATAATGTGCAAATAGTGACGGATGCTGACTACATGTAAGTATCATATTGTAACTGTATTTAAGTTGATACCATGTGTATATTATCGTTTTTGTTAACTAGAATCATAGACGTTAGTGGCAAATATCCTGACGCATTACATGACTATCTTGTTTTTAAAAAATCAGAATTTTTTTAGCAAATCTCCAATTTACTTCCTAAAGTAAGTATATTTAAACTTAATTGATATGCAACCTACTCTACTTAGTTGGTTGAATAACATTTATTTTTTAGAAAACCAGATTGATTAATAGGGTTGACATGAGCTATTCAGTTTTGGGTGATCCAGCATATTGTAACGAACCGCTTATTACGTCGGTCGTTAACAGATTTACCTGGTCAGAGGTTACTTAACGGTCTTTTGTTTTTTTTGGCAGCTAGACTCAGGGTTGGGGTGGGTTTTCGAAACATAACCAGGCCTTGAAAGGACCGTATAAAAAAAATTATAAAGAAACAAAAAACAAAGGTAATGATAAGCATACTATACTCACCTTAGCTTACACTCAACCAAGCTGCTTCTTTAATAATTTCGTTCTTAATTCATGACAAAATTATGTAACACAAATATAAAAATTCAAAAGATCGATTAAATAATTAATGAAATATATACTGTATTGATAATAATAATAAAAAAAAAATTAACGTTAAAATTAACAAATGAAATAGGTACTATTAAAAAAATTAACTATGCTTATAAGTCCTAATAAATTCTTTTGTTATTCTTGAAACCAACGATACACCGAAAAGTTAATTTCCGAAAAATACTACGGTAGCAAGAATTTATTAGACCTTTCACCACCACCATTAACTATCTAATTTACCTAATTACAAATCTTAAATTATTCGTAGAATTATTGACTATGATTTAATTGTTCATTTATTGCATTATTTATTATTTGTTTTGATTTTGTGCACTTTTCTTGTTGCTTTTTATTTTATTTAATCAGCTGATTATAAATAATTTATATATTAATATATAAGATTTATTATTGTTATTATATAATATTATTATTTACATATCTGGAATCTTATTATTATTTTTATTATTAAATATATATAGAAATTATAATTTATAATTATTTTTTTTCTTCAAACACGTGAACTTATTACATACTGACTATATTTTATCGTACCAAAAAAAAAATTCCAGACAAATATGTCTATCAAGCTCGAGGCTCGTTTTTCTTCTCATCTCTGACCAAAAAACACAATTTGACAAAAAAAAAACAAGTCTCAAAAAATAATTAATATGGACCAATTAACGATCGACGCATATTTCCCATTTAAATCAATCGATGATTATCGAGAATAATAAATGCAATTATAATAATAAAATAATTAACCCTCAACTTGTAGCGTTTAACTCATTGAGTGCTACAAATCGTGGGAACGACTCACACCCAAGAGAGGAAGTCTCATTTATTCAAGCCGGGCATCTATTCAAATCATTCAAGAAATTAAGTTTTAAGGTCCTTAATGTGATATATACCCATTGATTTTCCCGATTCATCCTCCAACTCAAAAGCTACTGAACCAATAGGTTCAACAATTTGAGCTTTAATAAATTTTGGTGCCAATTTCGAAGAAAGTTGTTCTACCTTACTGCTTTGTACGAAATTTCGAGCATAAACAATTTGACCAATTTCAAAATGACGGGGCCGACTGTGAAGATTATATGAATGTGAATTTCGATTAAAAGATTCTTTCAAATTTTTTTAAAACTTCTTTTTGAACTAATGACAGTCGATCTACGTTAGAAACAGCTACGTCGTTTCCTGATATACTATGAAGGTTTCGAACAAGCTCTTCGAAGAAGTTCAATAGTTTTATTAAATCCTTTGTCCGCCGCAGAAGGCGGACTATGAGCTTCGACAGTTAAATTATAAGTGAGCTCTTTTGGTACATATAGTTTCCATTCGGGGATATCCGTTTCTCTATTGTAGGGTGTATTGGAACGATTGAAATAAATTTGGTCGTTTACGACCTGAAAGGATTTCTTCAGTTTTGATTGACAAAGAATTGTGTCCATCAAAGATAAATATTCATCACTTTTAAAGACGACGTCATTAAGGTCAAGGTGAGTATGTAATGTTTCTGAGTCAAAATTATTTAATTCGAGTTCTTCAGCAGATTGTCTGGATAAAGCATCCGGAACCACATTTTCACTTCCCTTTCGATATTCTATTTTAAAATTATAAGCTTGTAGCTTTAAGCTCCATCGAGCCAATCTACCGCACAAATCTCGTTGATTCATCAACCACTTGAGGCTAGCGTGATCTGTGATAATCGTGAAGGGAAATCCCACTTCGTATTGACGGAATCGTTTGACTGAAACCACTGCGGCAAAACACTCAAGCTCAGTAACGGAGTATCGCCTCTGTGCTGAATTAACCTTGGCCGAAACATAAGCAATAGGACGCTCTTCGTCGTTATCGTTCTTTTAAAATAAAACTCCACCAATACCGGTTGTTGATGCATCGTTGTTGTTGATATGATAACAAGGATTAAAACTGCAAGACCAGCCTTATGTTGAGCTTGACGTTTAACTATATGCCTACATGTATATGGCGCCTAGCAACCATCAATATCACATATACATTAAACTATAGCTAGTATATCACATATAGATTAAACTATAGCTCAGTTATGGACCAACATCCCATAGAGCAAGTCTCCACATACAGCTCGTCTTGAAATTTTTCTCATAATTAGTGGACATGATATCAATTCAAAATCATGAGAGATGGATTCTGTCATAACTGTTTGTCAGTATGAATTTTTTTGTGGTGGAAAGTAGAAAATATTTTATGAACCATTACCCAAACATGAAGAAGTGATTGCAAACGCGGTTTTTAATTAACCGGTTAAAAGTTTTCAATCACCAAAATATCCGGTTTGTTCTGGACAAAAAACGGGTTTAAAATAGTTTCCTATGTATATACAAGAGATGACTCTGTATGGAATTTCAGCCAATTTTTTCGATCTTCACTCAGTTTTTATTTTGATATTCCTCGTCGTTTTTTGAAAATAAAATTTTTAAAGAACATAGAAGTAGGAAAGACAAGAATGATGAATACACAATATCGGCTCATTTTCTACGAGAAACAACTGGAAGTTTGCTTATTGTATGAAATCTAAAAAACAAATTAAATGTTGCCGTGGATCAACTAATACGCCTCATTCCCATTTACGAGCCACCAAAAATATTAATCTAACAAAAGGGAAGATAAGTGGCCAATCTACATCAAATTTCTCAAATTCAAGTTCATCCAACAATATAAACACAGAATTGTGCAACTACACGTAAAAAATATTTTATACATAATTTACGTAAATAAATGTAAAAAAACGTAAAAATTTGTAACGTAAAAATAAACTTAAAAGTATACAGACCAAATGGCGCAGTGGTTAAATTCGGCTAAAGAAATATTCACCATCTGATAGAACACGTCTATGAACCTCTGCTAGAGTGTAGAATTCCGCGTCAGATTTGAAGGCAGATAGTTCTACATACAGTGGATCCAAAGCCGTAAACGAAAGGCAAAAGAGTTGGGAGCGCTTTGAGTTCTCCTTCAAATTACAAAGATAGAAACAAACAGTCAGACAGCAAAAAAGTGGCATATGTATACGTAATATGTTGTATAATCCGATATTAAATTTTCACATTGACAACTATTTCCAACTCCAATCATAGTTGGAATAAAAATCAAAATGGTTAAAATCAAATTCGATCCAAAATTTTTACCCATTAGACACACAGACCGCCCAGGTGGCGCAGTGGTTAAAGCTGCGATAGTTGGAGCGGGTTTAAAACCCGATAGGGGCCAGGATGCAAAAGGGATTCTTCACCATAAGATTACAATCTGTGGTGTAAATGAACACAACTACGACTCCCTGTTGGAGTGCAGAATTCATGGGCCGACCCATATTCCATGCCATCACTATAGGCTGGCATGGTTAGGATAATCGGACCTATAGCCGTACACGGTAATTATAAAATCTGGTAATCGAGTACTTGATTGTCTGGTTTTTTCGATTATAGTACAAATCTAGTTAAAATATAGTAAAATTTAGGCAAAATCAAGTAAATTAAACAAAAACTATCTTTTCCAGTTAAAATTTTTTAAATTATTTTAACAGATTTCTAGTAAATTTGCTCTGAAACCTGAAATTGTACTCGATTCTAGTAAATTTACTAGTATTTTGGTTATTTTACTAAAATTCCAGTAATTTTTCTGCAAAAAAATACTAGATATCCCAGTTTTTAAGAAAAAAAAACATTTTATCTAGTTAATTGAACAGAAATCTTGTAAATTGAATAACCGGGATTCTAGTACAAATATATATTACCAGAATTCAAGTTGAATTGTAGTTAAATATTATATTTTTACCAGAATAAAAGATTTTTTTACCAGATAACTAGTAAACATTTAGAATTTTACCATTCTTCCTATTTTGCTTCAAGCAAAATTGTCTCATCTAGTTTAAAATTTTAGTATTCCATCAGACTTAGTTAAACCAACTTAAAATTTATTTAAAATTTGAAAAAGTGATTGGAAAAATAGTTTTTAAAATATATTAATTCTAAATAAAATGAAATAAAAATATAATTAATAATGTGTGCTTATTAATTTTGAGATTAATTTAAAATTTTACAAACTCATTCAAGCCGATCTCAAATAAAGTGAATAAAGTTTGTTGTAAAATATAGTGTTATACAGTTTAAGTCACTAATAAATAATTATATATATATATATATATATATATATATATATATATATATATATATATATATAATTATATATATATATATATCTATACATATATATTATATATATATATATATATATATATATATATATATATATATATATATATATATATTTATATATATATTATATATATATATATATATATATATATATATATATATATATATATATATATATATATATATATATATAAAGTTTTGGATATTACAGTTTGCTAATTTATTGTTTTTTATTTGCTTAATTTATTCACAGCTTCATCAACCGATGAGATGGCTACAATTCAACCCTTCTATCATTATGATGTTACACCGCCTGCCCCGATGTGTTCACTATATTAATACTTCAAGATATTGAATGTTTCAATAAAGATATATTTCATTTTTTTAAGAATATATTTTTTTGGTTATTTTGTTTAATAAATCAACATATAAAATAATTACTGCTTTTTTATAATTTTATTTCACCACAATTCTAGTTAATTTACTGAGACACCAAAGACTTTGGTATGCTAAATTTTGAGTATCCTTGATTAAAATTTTCAAACTCATCTGAGGGATCGCTGCATTATGCGATCCGGATTAGATATACTGGCTCAGTCACATAAGCTGTCACTTTATTTAATACACATCCGGAATTATCGATAAACCTATGATGAATACTATCACTCATCGTCATGATCGTTGTGATTGATCGTAGCGTTTGAAGTCATATAATACATGCATGCTCCTACTTTTGAATATCAGCTATCTCGTGTTTCTGTTTTTACATATTTTAAATTTTTTACGTCTTTTCATGTTGGAATACAACTTTGTGTAAAAACTACAATTATAGAGATGACTCTGTATGTAATTTGATGATATCTGTGTGATTGGATTGAATGGCATGGGAGTGAAATATCTGATCTCTGGTTTTCGAGATCAAAACGCATATGACGCATATATGACAGTAGTGGTAACCACACGTTTGAAGGAGTAATGAGATTCTTGTATTTCTCATTACTCACGATAAAAGTGTGGGAGAGGATAGAAAGGTTCGCTTTGCCGCTGGCAATCGGGCTTTATATCCTCCACGTACACTTCTGAATGTGAGAGGTGGACCTTGAGGGATAAGTACGAAAGATGACTTTAACATTCGACAGAATAATCATGATTTATGCGTGTGATAATGGCCTAAAAACGAGATGTTGATGACACATAATCTTTAAATTTCTTAACCGTTATAAGAAGTTCAAAGATATCTTAATCAAGGAGGAAATTTAAAATTTATTTATAAATTTTAATTGACGATTCCGCCAATCAGCATAGAAGCTGAAAGAACTTTTTCTTCTTCAGGAAAAATCTGTAATAAAACTAGGACACTTTACACGCACAGATATAAGGTGTCTCCTATTCGGTCATAACTATGTTCTCTTAACATGTTTGTATCTTTTAAAACAAACTGTTTATATATATATATATATATATATATATATATATATATATATATATATATATATGTATATATATATATATATATATAAATATATGTATATATATAAATATATATAGGTATATATATATTATATATATATATATATATTTATATATATATATATATATATATATATATATATATATATATATATATATATATATATATATATATATATATATATATATATATATATTTATATATATATATATATATATATATATATATATATATATATATATATATATATATATATATATATATATATATATATATATATATATATATATGGATTTGGTGATAAGAATATCGACCTTCGGTCAATTTATCCCATCGTTACTACCTAGCTTTAATAGTATCGCTCCGTGCTATTCTGCGAATCTTTTAATTCGTTTCGTGACCACGTCTCAGATATATTAGTTGACGTTCCCTAGCCACTATATCAATAGGATGTATTTTCACAAAAAGCATTCTTTGTTATCAGATTCTACTCGATATCTAGACTAGTTAACGGAGCTCTTCTTCTTTGTCGAGCTCTTCTTGTATATGGCATTAGCCATACAATTCTGTGTCTACTTTAGGTAAGCAGTTAGAGATCAGATCAGGGGTGGGTTTCTTACAAGAGGTTCATAAAATCTTCATGTTTTCTTGAACTCATTAATCGGTTAACAATATAAGTTCTAAAAGCATCTGATATACGTTTGTTATAATCAAAATCGTAGTGTAACATTATATGTGTCGCCAGTTGGAGCTTAATGGTTAAGAGAGTAGTGTGTAAAAACATTCTTTGGGCTGACCACCTACAATGTGCACCAATACGTATTAATGGTTCGAAAGGTCTCAATTAGAACGCGGTTAGGGCGGTTTTGTGGCCGCATTTAAGGCCACAAATTAAAATTATTTCTAAATTGTAACAAGGTAGTCTACATATTCATAGTGTGTGCAAAAATTACGAGTGCATGCATTTTTCGTGAGCTTTTCATTGCCTCCTAATTCCAGGAAAAAGAAATTGACCAAATTTACATCCGCTAGAACCTCAAAACTTTATGTTTTCGAATTTCCAATAGAGCCATAATCTCATATAGCAGTGTAATAAGAGATTTTATTGAGGAAAAAACAGAACTATCACGAAGAACATAGCCTCGAACACATAAGTAGTAAATGAATTAAAGAGTAGGAATCTTTTCACATACGTTTAGTAAAGAAAGGGCTAGGTGAGGCCAAGATAATGATAAGCCTTAAAAAGCAAAGGTAGTTAGTAGATAACTTGTAACATTATCTGGTTTCTGTCAAGCATGATATCCTTTTGAAGGAACTGCAGGGTGTCGCCGGGAAGGTATACTACTTTGTTTCGCCGCAATTTTGGTAAACATCAGTCTTGACAGTTAATATTTAAAACATTTTATCAAAATCAATTATCGATTACTGTGACGATGAGAAAGTTACGTGATATTTTTGGGAGAAACAACGTGCCAACAAAACGCACTATTTATCGTGTAGTGAATGATTTCGAAGAAAGAGGGTCTGTAGGTGATAAGCCCAAGCATGGGCCACAACACAACGTACTGCAAGACGACTGAACACATTATAGCTGCTCAAGAAAGTGTTCAAAACAATCAATCAACCTCAATTCGACGCCCTGCTCAGGAGCTTGGTCTTCAAAGAACAAGTTTGGCCACAATTTTGCACAAGGATTTGCATTTGTTTCCATTTAAGATTCAGTTGACACAAGAGCTTCTTCCACAAGACCATTTACGCCGCCGTACATATGCCAATAGGGTGTTACAGTTCGCCCATGACAACCCCGATTTTCATGAAAAAATCATAATGAGTGACGAGGCACATTTTCATTTGAATGGATATCTGAATATACAGAGTAGTCGGTTCTGGGCAATGGAAAACCCTCAAATTATTCATCAGTCACCTTTACTCCCATTAAAAGTGACAATCATTGGACCTTACTTCTTTGAAAATGGGAACGGCGTAACGGTAACTGTGAATGGGGAGCGATATCGTGATATGATTGAAAACTTTTTAATGCCACAACAGCATGCTTTGGGCTTGATTAACATGTGGTATCAACAAGATGGTGCCACATCGCATACAGCCAGGATTACAATGGAATTACTGCGAGACCTCTTTCCACAACCAGTTATTTCATAAAATGGTGATGTTGATTGGCCTCCACGGTCGCCTGATTTGACTGCTCCAGACTTCTTTTTGTGTGGATATCTGAAAAACAAGACTTATGCAAACCAACCAGAAACGCTTGGGCAACTCAAACAAAGTATTCGTGATGAAATTAATGAAATACCGCGTGAAATGTGTTAGAATGTAATGGAAAATGTGCTCAAAATGGCTCGTATTTGTGAGGCTAACAGAGGCGGACATTTATCTGATATTGTATTCCATACATAATTGCCGACATTAAATAAAACATTTATCAATATAAGATCCATTCTCTTTCATTTAATCAACAATTATAAACAGACAAACAAGTATACCTTCCCCGAATGGTTCGGTTGGACTCCTTGATCAATGCGAAGGTTTACCTTTACCATTTCGCGCTGTGATGCCCTCTTATCAAGTTATAGACGTCTGAAGAAACGCCATCCAACGTGGCACCTTGTATTAAAATTAAATCAATATCTTCCTGTAAAGCAACATCACCCCAAAATAGCCCTGCAAAAAACAAACTATTATTTCTCGAGGTATTGATTTAATTTAAATACAAGGTGCTTCGTTAGAAAGCGCCTCTTTAAACTATAAGGTGGTTTCGCAGTGCGAAGTGTAACAGTAAAGTCATTTTCGCTTTGATCAAGACATCCAACCGGAGCATTCGTGTTAGTTATTTTCGGAAGACCCTGTTTATAAATTAAGACTTTGAGGAGCCTAACCGAATATCATTTAAACTATATTTGGAATTAAACTAGGCCGTAGTGGAGCCACAAATGCTAAAACTAAATAATTAAAACTGATTATTATAAATTCTTTAATGATGGAGATGAGGTATTGAGGGTCATATATAGCAAAAAAAACTGTTGAAAAGAGGAACTAGTCATACAATTTATGTTATTGAAAGCTCCAGGTTTCTAGTTTACATAGAAACTCTCAGCTTAATACGCGAATAAAAATAATTCAACCCACCTCATGTCGTACAATAATCATAGAGTTGACCGCCCAGGTGACGCAGTGGTTAAGCTGATCTGTGAAATATTGTGAAAAATACGATTACGATTGGTGGTGTAAATGAACACATCTATGAACCCCCTGTTGGAGTGCAAAATGCATGAGCCAGCCCATCTTCCATGTCAGTACTATAGGCTGTCATCGAGCTGTACAATGTGCAGATGGTTCTACGTAATTCGGACCTATAGCCGTATGTCCTCGAATTGACTGTAATGGCGTAAAAGCATGGTCGTAAATAAGCGTACCGCGAAAGAGTTGGAAGTGCCTCGAGCCCTGAAACAGATTGTAGAGTTTTAAACAAACAATCAAACAATCGCAGAATGCGGCAAACAATCCCAGAGATATAAAACATATCTTGGCTATCGAGGGAGAATATTTTTGTTCGACTGGTTGCTGATGGTTTGCAACTATATGATAATTTCCATCAAATATTTTTCAACAACAATTTAGCACAATCATTTAGCTATAGCTCTACGTATAGACAAAATCACAAGTTGTATTAAACAAATTATCTTATCAATGTCGGAAAAATAAAAAGAACATCCGGAAGAAAATCGAAAAATTTATTATTAATGGAATATAAAAAATAATAATAAAAATTGTATTGTCATTTGGAATATTTAATAATAATTGATATATTGTTAAGTTGACTTTCAAAAAATCATCAGTTTTGTGTTGGTTCGTTATAACTAGATACTCACTCGTATATAAAGTAGAAACAAAAAAAATAAAAAGCATATTGACAATTTTCCAATCTACTTCTAGATGTTTTCTATACTCATAATTGGAAAACCATTACGTTATGTTTTCATGAAAATTCGAAACAATGTCAATAAAATTTTTGAAATTCATGTCAATTATTAAGTGTATAATAACACAATGTATATAAGAAAGAATGTCTACATAACATATAAAGATTTTCCAGAACAATAGATATGAAGGTAGGAGTCTATTTGTCACGTGTTGTATAAGAATGTAGGAAGTGTTACAAGTCATCTGCGTTAACCAAAATGGAAAAATAAATCAACTCGGAAATTTGAAGTCCTTATGTCAATTTTCAAAATATTAGATTTGTACGTACGTAAGCAACATAAACTTTGAAAAATTCTTTTAGTGGAACTTAATTTCGATTGGGGTAACAAATAGAAAACTGTAATTTTATCAGGTTGGCCAAAAAGTTTACTCATTTATGTATTTCTTATTTTGACGGTATTCGATTTCTTTTTAACATTTTATTTTTCTACGGTTGCGTTTTATTTTCTTACGAAAACATTCAAGACTATCTAAATGTTCAAATGATCACTCATCTCATTTCAGAGACAAATGGCAACTTAAAGCCACTCTAGACGTCAGAGAACCAAAGTCCAGCGGCTTGATTGCCGCTTGACTATCCACATAGATTGCGATATCAGTCGAGGATACCACATTATGTCTCAACCAATTCAGGACCTCGTCAATCGCTATCACCTCTGCCTGGCACACGCTGCAGTGATCAGAGAGGCGAACTGATATATTTACTTTTAATTTATCACAGAAGACTCCAGCTCCTACCTTACCTTGTAGATTGAAGCCATCTACAAAGAACTGCAGTGCTTTCGTTACCACAAACGACTCACTCCTCTAAAGTTCTTTTAAAATCGGTGTAACGTAGTCTAGATTCGCCAGTTTCTTCCTTAGCGATCTAATTATCTTCGAGTGTCCAGTCTGAAGACATTTCCACTGAGATATGGCTGAAAGTCGGGTGGCCATAATCGCTGCCATCTACGTACTACCATAAATATCGACGGAGTGAATGTGAAACATGGCGTACAAGGCACGTGTAGGTGTTGTCCTCAGTGCACCGCTAATAAGATTGCAAATCATTCCTTGCACCTTCTTGATTCCTTTTTGTACGTTACTTTATCAAAAGCTGGCCACCACACGCGCCATACGTAAATATAGGTCTTACTACAGAAGTGAATTTCCAGTGCCCCATCTCTTTCCGATGGCATTTTTGCACGAATACATAGCTATATTAAACTTGTTTATTCTTTCTAAAATGTTGGGCTTCAAAAACATAGCTTACGGTCCAAGATTACGCCTATGAATCTTGCTTTGACAGTAAAGACTAGTCTCCTGCTATTTAAGAGAGGTGGATCTACTGCCATTTAACAGAGGTTTTATATTTCATAGTAAATAGTGCCAGTCCAGTTTTTGACGACCTAATTGCCAGTCCGCATCTGGCGGCCCATCTCGTAATGATTTGGAGGGCATTTTGGATTACCTCCTTCACGGTACTTAAAGACAGAGACAGCTATCGCTACGTCATCTGCATAAGCAATCTCTCCGATCTCCTCCGACACCTCCCTGCTCGGTTCCCTTAGCCACCCGCCTCCTGATGGTGGTGGATTCCCCCAGCTCCGAGTTAACCATCCTGCATCCAAGCATGTGATTGATTAACCCACTCCACCTCTAGAACGACAATCTCTCCAGAATTGCGTTCGCATTTACCATGCCACCATACAAAACTCTTGCGAAAATTTGACTTACCAGGGTGTGCAGAGCTTTGTCCACAGATTTTACTTAACAGAGAACACACTGAGATTCATTCGGTTGAATTAAATAACTGGGACTAGAAGAATTAGTAGACAGTATCTTTCTAAGATGAGAGGTCTTGGAGACTTTTTCCATTTTATCGCGGAAGAGTTTCCATGACTTTCTTTGTGCCTTCCTCAATTCTTTTATGTATGCCTCTCTCGTTATTTTTGCTTTATAGTTTTTGCTTACCCCTAAACTTAACTAATGGACAAGCAGAGTTGAAGAACCAATTGCAGGCACTATTGATTGTCTATTATGAAGTTCAGATCCTCCATTGTCACCGGCGGCTCAAAGATCCCCAGCGTTAATAGTTCTTTAAGCGTTTTCCCATACTTGCTCCTGTTTGTTCTTCTAGGGTTCCTTAAAGCTTTCCTTTCCGTTTCGAGATCTAGTTACACACAGTTACAGGTTATCCGGCGGAACCTGTTTGTCACGGTCGATACAGGTTGAGGCCAACCAGGTAAGACTGCCGCCAACCTCTAGGCTGACCGCAGTTATGTCACCATTGCTGTATTGATAAAGTAGAAACATGTTTAATTATTTTTTCCAAGAATGCAGGATCTGATTTTTTCCGAATTACTTGCATATATTAGGTTATACGCTTATTCTTATTACTTCATTCTAAGACCGCAAATCCTGTTGATGTTTATCCAAGGTTTTTGAATAAACACCACATCCTCTCCTGAACCAGCCAGTCTGAGGAGTAAGACAACTGACGCTGCCTTCGTATGGTGAAGGTTAATTTGTGTGATATTTAGCATAACACCTAAGTTGAACGTACTAACCTATTTTCAGTGCCCGCTACCGCAGGCTAGTGTCTTTTTATTCCAATGTAGATGCCGGTGTCGCCCGTATCTCCTCTTACGGAACTTGGTTCCCTTAACGATGGCACCCTTGGCGTTCTTTTGATTCACAATATCTGCAGGATGGAGGGGATCCTGGATTTTCACCCATGAGCTTGAGAAAAACGGAGTTTAGTGCATTATACAGTAATCTCCTCTTTTCTATGGTGATGCTCATGACTCCTGTCATTGACGGCTAGCACCAAAACACGCTTATTCACAATGTCGCCGAAAAGTCTTGTGTTTCGGCATAACCTTGTGAGGAGTTTCCTTCGCCGTTTGCAGTTTTGCCGGTTTGGTGCTTATCCTGAGACCGCTGTATTTTCGAAACATGGTCCCTCTCCGAGCTGTTGCTGCCGACCGTTTTCCCTTCGTTCCCTTTGTTCGGCAAATGGTCTTCTTGCAAATGGTTGTTTTCAGTTAGTTATGCTTCTTAGATACCTACAAAAGCTTAACTTAATAACCTGTTTTTTTAATGTGTTTCAATATGGCTACTAAATCAAGGAGTTGATTTAGGAGCTATTTTAAATTTTACAAATTAATAATAGGTAATTAACTTATAATACAGTAATATTTTGAAAATATTGAACCCAGCCTAAAAAGAGAAAAAAGGTATAATTGAAGCATTATCCTAAAACATTCTTCATACCTCCACTTGATTGATCGTGATTCAATCTGATTCTCTCAATCGTTCATTCTGGTTATTCTTGAAGCTCTTTATTATAAGGCGTTTTTCGGAAAGTACTGCACAGCTTACTGTACTTTTTTCGTTTTATTCTGCACAAACTCACATGTTCCTTTATCCATTTATTCGACAGAACCTATTGAAACATACAAAGTACATCTCATACAGAATTTCTATTGTTCTTACACAACAGTTAATGTAGTTAATGATCGAAAGTTCAACTCATTATACGTGCGAAATCACAGTATCGGAGACAAGTCTTGTTTTAATCAGTAAAGGGTTAAAATGAAGTGAAGAATTAGTTTAAAGCCTCCACAAGTGGGAAGTGGGCTAGTTTTAAATAAATAGTGAAATAAGTGAGGTGTTTAAATTGGCTTTACAAGACATAGCCCAACCATTGGCAACAGATGATATTGCACAATTTAGTGTGTAGTAAAATAGTTGTAAGTTTGATCAAACTCTGATCGTTTTAATTTTTCATCAACGTCTGAGGTCAATTATCTAATCAACGTCTGAGGTCAACAATGTTTATATGGTGAAAAAAATGGAAATTGAAAGTAAGCCGATGACGGAAATATAAAATTCAGAAATCAAATTCAAACAGCACCGTCCAAATTACAAAAAAAGGCAATAATAGAATTTTAAACAGTTGAACGCCTGACGTATTACACGGCAAAAGAAGTATAGTACAGACAGAATGCTAGTATATAACTGGAGCAACAATAACAGAAAAATCAAAACGTACATAAAGCGAGGTCTTAAAACAAAATACAAATAATTCAAACAACAATAAAACAAGTACAAATAACAACACCAGAAATCATACCGGCCAAATAATTAATAATGTAACTGTAAAACTATATAATAACAACAACAATACACTGAAAAAAATCCTACATTTATGCAATGAAAATCGGCATAAATGTAATGAAATATACATCAAAACTGCGCCGATGTAGAAGTACATTAATAATACAATTTTAGTTCATCAATATATTGAACAAAACAACAAAAAATATAAATTTATTTTACATAACATTTATAATTCAGGTTGTTGTATTTATGTTGTGGTTCACGTATGATATGAAACTTATTTTAATAATAATGCAACATAAAATATTTTTGAAGAATAAATTCATATTATTAAGGAAACAAATTCTTAAGTTAATGAAAAAATTAAAATATTTAAGAACCAGTTTTATTATTTTAATGCAAATATTCATAATATTAAAGATCTTTTAAATAATATTTATGAATGAATTTTCATATTAGTTTTAGTACTTATGAAATTATTCATAAATAATATTATGTTAATCATAAATAGGATAATTATTATCATTATTATTACTGAAATGTTCATGTAATTTAGGACTTAAGATTCATCAATAATAAAGTACATACGTAGTATTTATGTAAAGAATATAAATATATATATATATATATATATATATATATATATATATATATATATATATATATATATATATATATATATATATATATATATATATATATATATATATATATAAATCGCATAATTGGTACTTTCTGTTTGTGTATTTGTAAAATGAAACACATTACAATACGTTTTTTAATTTTATATTTATTAAATCAAATATTGAAAATCAACCTATTATATGAGACATTAATTGCTAACAAATAAAATACAATTAGTTCAAATAATTTTTCAATTATTTCAATTACAATTTCAATTTTTTTCCTAACATCAAACTTACATTTCAAGAGTTTTTTTTTCATTTCACAACTAGATTTCAAAAAGGTTCCATACAAATTCTTTGGCGCTTATGTCTAGAACTTTTAGAAATTTGACCAACCGAAAGTTTCACTTAAAACGTATTTAAGGCTTCCAACAGCATTAATCATTTTTTTAAAAATAATTTATATTGTCTTCTATTTTATGTAGACTGCTGATGTAAACCACACCTTTTTATACATCTTGAATAGTTCTTTTGTTGTCACATTTATTATCCGTATTATTTTATATACCAACTTTTATAGTTACTACCATGAATTCAAGGAAGCACCATAGCAAGTTTATGTTATGTAGTTTCGTCTATAAATAATAAGAAAGATTATTATTATAATTATAAGGGTAAAACAAAATGATTGATCGAAAGGATTATACGCAAAAACGCTAGATATGATGCTGGGCACCATTTCTACTGCTATTTACAAAAACGGATGTTAGCTAGGAAAGTGTAAAGGTAGATATATTAGTTATAGGAAAGGACGATCTGGTTACACACACCTGGCAAATCGTAACTAAACAATTGTTAACACAAAACAATAACATTTCTAATCTACTAATCTGCAATCGCCAATCCACATTTTTCAGTACGAAACACCTATCTGCAGTGAATTTTTCTTATAAAAGTAACAAATACACCATTCTGAAATTAATTTATTAAATTGGGGCACAGGAATATGTAAAAATATAATTAATTAATTTTTTTAAATATTTAAGCCAACTATAATACAGTGTATTGCACTTTATAGTCCCAGAACAGTACATTTCTTCTTTAAAAAACTGGAAACCCCAATTTTCATCTCCGATCTGCAATTTTTATAATCATTATTTAATGTAGTTTCGTCTACAAATAATTAGATACAAAATTATCATTATAATGGCAAGACTGTAAATAAAATGATTTATTTATTGAATCATTAAGTTTGAACCATAATATGAGTATATAATAACAAAAATTAAGTCGAAATTTTACTAAAATTACAATCTTTATTAATTTCGTTGCTAAGCTAATTATTGAAAAATTTAAAAATGGTATAAATTATGTAATAGTTGTATTTAACAGATAATTCAAAGATAACATGCAAATATATAAATATATCCTCAACCTTGATAACCATTTTATATACTCACCATATACGAGTTAAACCTTTTATATTCACGTCATTTCTTAAACTGTCGTGTAGGAAAGCATCTCACTTTCAATTGGTTGAATTCGGCTACAACCTTGCCATAAAGTAATAAACTTAAATTATCGATATTTGATATCGAACTTAAGACTTTTATGTATGGTTCAGCATCAACATCTGAAGGCAAACTATAAAAGGCAAATTTTGAATAACAAATGTATTTGCATTACATACTCTTGAAATGTTCCAATTAATGCAAACATTATATTATGTTCAACATACATTCAAACAAAACATGTGTTTATAAACTAGAGATTTAACACTTATTATATATTTACTTGAATTATATAGGTCCAAGAAATCTTTATTTGTATAATAAAATAAAACACTAAATTTATATTAATTTTTTTTAACACGACCGTAACAACTGAAGGAAAATAAAAAATGAATAATGACACAATCGAATTTTCATTTTCTGACGAAGGAATTATAAGATTTTAATGAAAACTGCATAAATAATATGAATAAATCAGAAAGGGCATGCAGTTTATTCATGCATAATATGAAGAAATTCAACTATTCGATTGAATTGTAATACATATGAACTTATTCATACATATTATGAGCAATTTCATGAAATACTTTTTATAATGTCCAAGTATACAATACTTTATGAATTTATTCATTCACATTACGAACCTATTTCTTGATACAATTTTTAACAGCACCACTTTTAATAAATCCAAAAATAACGCCGACTTTAATGAAATGGAAATTCTATCGTAACAATGGACTACATAGGGTGCGTGCCATACTCAAGGTAAATGACATTTTTAGTGAATTTTTTAGTAAACTCAAATACTGTTCTAAAAAGTAGGGTAAATGAATTGAAAAAAAAGGTAATTGGTTGTTGTTGTTATTTTTTTGACATATACATTTTTCTTCACAATGCAAACGGTTTAGGTAATCTATAATTAATAAAACCATAGATAAATAATAAATATAATATAAAATAAATAATAAACATAATATAAACAATAAAAAGCTATATATGCTATATATTTAAATAAAGAAAGAATAATACGAAATTTTGACGTTTCGTTTATTACCTATAATCCAGTGATTTTAACCCTTAATACCATTTTCACTAAAAAATATACTTGCATAGTTTGGCACACTATGAGAAGTAAATTTGTACTAAAAAAGCGATTTACCGAATTTTGAAATTTACTTTGAGTATGGCACGCAGCCATAGTTGCGTTTTTATTATTAATGATTTAATCCTTTATATTAGGTTTTCGTTCATTAATATTATAATTCCTCCATATATTTGTTCACTAAATAATATGAATCAATCATAAATATAATGTTTTCATAAATTTTATCAAACTGCACTAATACTTTGATATTATAAAATTTTAATGTATTTTCTGTAAAGTGCAATAAAATAAATAAAGTTTAAATTGATGAAGAAGGTTTTTAATATTAATGTACAAATAAACAATGATTCTTGATATTAATGTACGAATTTTCAGCTAAAATTTGATTTTATAAATTTGTTCGTTTATATTATGACGATTACATCAATAATATGAATTTAAGTCGATGAACGCGATTCATAAATATAATGTTCAAAATTTTTTTCAGTGTAATACCAAAACTTATAAAAATAATGAAAACAACCATCAAAATAAAACAACAGATAACAACAATATAAATCAAACAAGAAAAATGAGCAAATCCACAACACACATAACAAACAAAGGACAACAAGCAGCCTGTTACAACAAGATGGAAAAACAAACAACAACAACAATGGAAGGAACAAATTCAAGAAATTATTCTTTCCTAAGTCCAGCCAAACTCGACATCGTGCTCGAGATGGACACGAATAATTAGTGGATGAAGGTGAACAACTGAGTGAATGGTAAGATCCAATGTATCCAATGTAACAATCTGGCCAAAAAGTATATGAATGTGATACTTATAGGTGAGACTTAGGAGTGTGAGAAAAAGACGTTTATGATAATGAAAGGATACAATTTTCTATCCAGAACGAGGGATTCGGAAGTTTTTCAATTATGGCAAATCAGCATCTCGTTTTAAAACCTGTTGTTATTTCCTGCTTTGAATATATTAAAGTCATTGCTGCCAAAACCCGAAATCTGGATAGAAACTGGTTATTTGTTAGCATGCATGTAACTCCAATTAAATGTTTGAGTGGCAAGAAAAAGCCATGAGGGACTAAAATAAATTCTTTGATTGGGTAACTGATAAAAGTGACATGATTGTAGGCGGTGATTTGAATTTACGTGGCGGTGTGAAAGTTTTGATGCATGTGGAAACTTGTTGGCTGAACTCGTTCTTGATTCCAACCTCATAATCCTGAAGGCTGTTAGGGCTAGAGCCAGTGCGATAGACATTACTCTAATGTCTAGTGGACTGGCCGGCCAAGTTACTTGGAATGTAACAGATTAGAATTTGGGTGGTGATCATTATACGATCAAAGCATGTATAGGTGAGGTGAATGTTGTTGACCATGAATGGTTATCATGAATGGTAACAAATGGGTCAATCTAATGAATGAAATTCTCATAGCAAATGAAATAAATGATGTCGACCAACTTGAGTATGAAATAGAGGGAGTCAATGAGGATTGTTCTACGCAAGTAGGCAAGACTGAAAGGGAGGGAAATGGGTGTTGGTAAAGAGAGATACAATATTGCTATGAAAGGAAACGGATAGCCTTGTGACAGTTCAACAGCTACGTTTGCAGAGTGTAAAGTTAATGATAATCAAACGAAGGCAAAGTTGATGCGTCTCAAATGACTCATAGGGCTACAACGAAGGATGTATGGGATGAATTTAATAGAGTGAGAGGTCATAAAGCACAAGGCAGAAATGCCGTGCTAGATGACAGAGAAATTGAAAACCAATTCTTACGAATGACGGTGGATGTTTCAACTAATTTAGGTGACAATAATGAATGTATGATACATACTTGATAGTGTTAGAGATACGTCGAGTGCTATGTATGTTGATTTAAAATGGGATGAATTTCTGAAAGTCTTAGACACTTCAAAATCTAAGACTGTAGGACTTATCGAGTGAGCTATAGAATGATTGCGCATTTGGATTTTGAAGTAAACGTTACTTTGCTTCAAATTCTTAATAAGGTGTGGATGAGTGTTAAAATAGCGGGAAAATGGAAGGAAGGCAGAGTGGTATCCATTTCCAAAAGGGATCGGGATAGAAATTTGGTAACAAATTACAGGGGAATCTGTATGTTGAACGTATTTATGAAAGTGGTGAATGGTATGATGAAAGAAAGAATTGAAAAATTCATGAATGAAAGTAATTTGATGCCGAAAACCACCTTTGGGTTCTGTCGCAACTACTCTGCTAATGAATGTATATGTGGAAAAGTTTTTTGGGAAAATTGTGTTTTTTTAAACCTGGGTTTCCCTAGGATTTAAAGGAGAAAATAACACCATTTGTTTAACCAGGACGGGTAACAAGAAGAACGGTTAATGCACTTAGATTTACGGTGAAGCTGCCGAAATCTCGAACTGAAGATGCAAAGCGCGAATTTATTAAGCGAACATCTAAGAAGTGGAATGTTGGCCGGTTTTCAGTTTCCGTTGGAGAATAAAATGCACAAGTTTAAGGCAGCTATGAATCTTTACTTGAAGGATCGCACGTTGAGTGCTGGAGGTCTGACCAAGGAGGATACAAGGAGCTAGGGCAGCCTAAGAGTCCGCTCTGTACCCAATTAAAACTCAACGTAAAATAAAAATGGGTTGAATGTTCAATGGGTCCAAACATTGAAACAGCATGTGATCGATCTCAAGAATGTGCGGATTAGGTTATCTACTGAATAAAAGGCAAGAATGGTGTTGTGTTCCATTGAAAAACCCGTTCTTTAAGGAAACCCAAAGGAGACACTAGAATGATATGAATGTAATTTGAGTGAAGAAAATGTGTATGATTTTTGTATGGTTGCAGAGGACGTTGAATATTTGCTTCTCAAGTGCCACAAATATAGTCACAATAGGCTAAATTTCGATGTCCGCATGAGTGCAAGGAGGGTGAATGACATATTTAAAAGGAGTATAAGTGGATATAAGGCTATGTATGTATTTATTTAAATGAATAGTATTGAAGTATCAAAGCGGATCAATGAGTGAAAGATGAATAAATTAAACTTAATTATGTTTATTATATAAAACAATTATTAATTGTTTGAGAACTGCACAACATTTTCTAAATAAGAAAGCTTTGATAAAACCACCTTAATTTATAACATGTTTTGTCTGAGTTTTTCTTTTTAAAAACATAATTAAGAGTTTGATAGATTCTTGAATAACGATACAAGACAATAAGAAAATTGAAGCCACCTCAATGCTCTAGCACTGTAACAAATAACACTTTAAACATATTTAAATGTACTCGTATACGAGTATGTACAGCAATTTCATATTCATTATAGTTTTTGATCTTCCATTTACATTTTCTTTTACTTAAGATTTACACCTCACTCAGCTTGAGATAGAATAAAACAGATAATATATATTATCTAGATAAAATTTATATTCACAATAATAATCATTGACCTAAATTTTAAACATGAATTGACACACAAACAAATCGAGGGAGAATCCTGAAGAAATAAAGTTTTTCCTTTTATTTTTTCGGACATAACGAACAGTAGATTTTGGGGATTTTCTTGTTCCTTTTTATATTATTTTTGTGTGTGTGCACTCGTTTATGTATCAGTTATATAAGAGTTAAACATTTCATTTCAAAACACAAGACAAAAAATAAATGAAAATTGGAAAATTCAAAATGAATTCTTTTCCGGTCTATTACACTTTGCTATCTAAATCAGATATAAGTATTTTCAAATTGCTATAAGTTTCTAGTCCCAGTTCTTTATTTCGGTTTGGGAATTTCATGTGTGTTATAGTAAATAAAGCTGAGTGGGTTAATTTAAGTAGTTTGTAAAATTAACAAAAAATACAACATTGGGGATGGCTTTGTGTTACAATTAAGGGAAAATACGATTGTCGCTCGTCAAATAAAATTATGCTTAAAAGCCGAACTCATAAAGATCAATATCGTCGCTTTAATTAACCTGTTCTATAGGTTGGGGTGTGCATATTTCGTAAATATTTCGCATGACATATGCGACCCATAGAATACCCCTCCACAGTACCCTGAGCTTGTATAGGTACATGAAATTTATCACATAACATCTAAGATTGTCACGTGTAAAAATTATAGGCTTATAGAACTCAGGTATTCCAAAAAAGTCAATGACATAATAATTTAAATCATGTTTCACAAACTATACATTGCTACACGCAGAAAAAATACCATTAAATGGCCAATCCAAAACTACGATCAAAGTTTCGTTACAAGTCCGGCTCATACGGCAAATTATATATTGCGATATATAGAGAACACCAAAGAGAATATAGAAAACCTGGGAAGTCGAAGCTATTTATATCAGACTGGTTGGTTTGATAAGAAGTGCTCTTACTGAACAACGAAATATAGACCATCGTAAATTCGGGCTACAATTATGCTAAGGTTTGAAGATTAGAAATACTTGCCACAATGAGCATAATTTGGGTATACGTTGTAAACAACTGACGAACTGTCGTTTCGACGTAATTCGATTGGTTTGGCAAAATAATGTTATGCCAGAAAAATAAAAGCGACCGCATTGTACACGCAATCTGCATAAACCATACAAGTTACTGTCGTAGATTATTCTAGGAGAATCACTACTCTGACAATGAAAATTGTCAGTTCAAGATGTATTTCTAGATTTTTAGGAAGTATATAACGATCAATCGAGAGCCTCTAAGGTATGCGATTGAGTATTTGAATACAGTCTTCGTTAAAGTAAAACATCTCAATAGAACGGAATAAAACAGATGCTTGCCCAACAGAACTAGTCGTCAACTTCCTTGTGTATATAGATATATTGGATCCTTGGTGTTATAGAGCACGAAATGAGAATATCTGTGTGTGAGAATATCTTTTTATTCTTTACGTTCACTTTTGAAATCGAAATATCTTCGATTTCAGAAGTGAACATTTTTCACACTTAATCCAGTCATATTGATTTCATCTGCATATATGCAACGAATTGATTGTATTTTACGAAAGATGTATACACATCACCATGCCCATATACTTGATATCTTGCTTCGAACTTTGACACAATATGGTAACAGAGTAACTTGAGTGTTGTAAAAAGAAAATCTATACAACTCATATTTTAATGGATCATTGACTATAGGCATGTGATTGAGACCGACGTTTATTGAACGACCCCAGTGCGTTCTTTTGAAATCAACACGTCATTTTTTTGTACAATAGCATCCACACACAAAAATGATCAGAATATGTTGAAAGAAAAGTTTACCTTCAGTTGAAAAAAAAAGTTTATCATTCTGTTCCATTTAGAGTTGTAAAAAGTTTGCGAAGTCTAGCACTAAAGTTACTATTCATCAATCTGACATCGTAACTAATAGTTCTGTTAACTCAGTTATAATCTATAGAATTAGCCGGCTGGCTAATAAAATTCACAATTGATACATTCGAATATCAATTGCTATATTACCTATAATCGAATAGGAAGTCCAACTCAAATATTTCCAAGGTCATCGTCCATGTGTAGCTATGTATACCATAGACTTAACTGTATTTTTACGCCTTCGAGTTTCTTGGAGAGCAACGAGCTCACACTTGTGATAAGACTTGGGTCCAAGTTCTTAGACTAGTTTAAAGCTGTATATACTTGTCTATAGATTATGCTTTCTTCTGCGATTAGATAATGTAAAGGTCAGTAATGATATTTATATTCAGAAGACGGTTGTAAAGTTTTCGACATATAAAAAAATTAAAAAATTAACAGAAAACCTTATAACAGCTCGGATATTTGGTATTGGTATCGAAATATTAATATTAAACCGTAGGTCAAAAAGCTGTTCTATTAAAAATTATTTTATAAAAACAATACGAATATTAAATTAGACAAAAGATATTTACAGGAAATAATCTAATTTGAATTGGAATACTCTAGTATTCGTCAGAGATTTATAGAATTGGCCGATTTACAGAGATGTTCCCGAGTCATGCCATATTTCGCTAGATAGCTTAAGAGAATTTTTTTCAAATTTAATTCAGGTCATAAGCGTATTGAGAGAATGAACTATTTGTTATTGTACGTCAAAATTGGTTATTTATATGGATATTATTTTATTTTAGTGGTTCAATTTTAGTCGGTATTAAAACTGAAAAATCAAAATAAAAATTTGTTTTTATAAAAACTTTACCTTTCGCCTGCTCTTGGATATTCTTATTTCACTGACTACATATTCCTCGTTTTGATATACATTCACCCACTGCTTTTTATTCTGGACATCTTCTCAAGCATTGTATTTTTACATAACTTTGGATATCGCTCATTTT
This sequence comes from Tipula lateralis, assembly GCA_963932295.1. NCBI lineage: Eukaryota > Metazoa > Arthropoda > Insecta > Diptera > Tipulidae > Tipula > Tipula lateralis. The sequence goes on from OZ010737.1 coordinate 70,753,347, forward strand.
AAGAGTCAAACTTGCTTCGAATTTAGGACATTCTTTTATAACCATTCAATTCCTTTTTTTTATAAATATCTTTGACCCCTTACGGATTTTCTTATTTATCAAAATATTATTTGTGCTTTGGTTTTGACTCAAATCATTTAATACATATTTATTTATTTGTTTTATTCGCTTAACAAAGCTGACAAATTTATAATGGATAGAAATAAACAAAAATATAACTATAAAAAATTCTCAAAGGGAATTAAGGATGAGGCTATTTTAATTGCTTGAAACAACATATACAAAGAACTTTAGAGCTTTCAATTGTATAGCATAAAAACGCCTTACATGGAAATATTATGTTAAATATAGCACGTCAGAAGTACGTCAAAATAAATGTAAACTTTACTACGCATAGCAAAAGCTTAGTCTGCAGTTAAAATTAAAGTATCTCATCAAAGTGTGGATGAATTCAATGGTTTTCTAGTTTCCAACGTTACAGTAGAAAACAAGCCAACCATTATTCCCTAATAATAAGAAAACAAGCCAACTATTATTCCGGAGATCGTATTTAAATTCGATGTGCTTGTTAAAGAAAATGCATCGAATGTTTCCGATGATATTTTGTTGCAGATTATTGACCAATCAAATTATGAAACTTTAAACTGTGTAGAACCAAAGCGATCTTGATTGATTGATTTAAGCCGGAATGTTCGAAACGAGTTTTACAAAAATCAACAGTTTCATACAAAATGTATGAAAGGTAAGGCTTTACTATTTAGTTAATATTTGAATGAAAAGTAGTTCCAATTTAACCTAGGTTATATTCAATTGGAAACAGAAACTTTAGTTTTCATCCTGAACTTGATTATTTTTCCATTTTACTTTATTAATTAAATGAAAATATGGTATTTTAATAATTAAAAACGCAAATAGAGAGAGAGATAGATAATTAGGTTACGAGAACTATATTTTATATCAAACATGCTCAAAAAGAGAATAAATAAAAATGACACTACAGCAAACCTAATCAATTTGATTAAATTTTAAAGTCGATTTCATGCTTGCGTCCCTTCCTTCCTTCTTTCGTGCGTTCCGACTATTTTTTTGCGATATTGAAACGGGTTAGCCTGAGCTTACGCCTGGCAGACCCGGTTTCGACAATTGCCTCTAGAAACATTGGATCTCTCAATCTTGCATAGATTCCCGCAGCTCAGGTCGGTAGAGGAAGCGGTCGGGGGTTTCGAGATCCATCTCTAGAGACCTAGAGAACCGCAATAATGGAGAGGGATCATAGGCTAGATGTGTGTGACATCTGCCTGAATAAGATTGTGAGAAGATTAGAAAATCGTGATCCGTATGCCGCCGTATGCGAAGGTTTGGGTTGTTATTCCCCGTAGATAGATGGTGTGCTTAGGGCTGCACCATCTTTAAGAAAAATAACCAGAGAAGAAGAAAAAAACCCAATTGTTAGTAAGAGGGGTTAGATGGTACCACGTTACCAACAGAAAGGAAGACGGAGCAGTAGTGCTCGACTGTCTTCCCGCCTCTTGCGAGACGGTTGGTAGACCCGGTACCACCGGTGCCAGAGTATTAGTGGTTGGCTGTTATTATTTTACTTACCATTGTATTCCTTGTATTCCTTGCTGTTTTCCAGAAAAAATTTGAGAATTCGGTTGCCTTAAGTAATATTTATTCTTTCTACTTTTTTTTGTAAATAGTGTTGAATTGGCCCTCTCTGTACTTCGGATGCCAACGCCGCTTCTGTCTATCAAACTGCTTCGAATCCCCGACTGATCTCCTCGGTCCGTCTTCCTAACTGGGGACCGAGCCACACACTCGAGGTCGTCTCCGTCACCTGAATCCCCGACTGACTACCTACTCAAATTTCGCGTGGTATTTATCCAAAATTAATCAGTTGAGCGATAGGGAAAAAAATTGAAGAAAAACACGGAAGTTTCTTCGCTCACCTAATTGTTGATAATTTTGGTATAAACACCGCCCATTAAAGTGTTTTGATATTTTTGACACCAATTTAATTCCGTAAATTTAACCTACATTACTTTTGAATTTGTGTTATTGAATCGGCGTCACATATCTTTCGCTTATTGAAATTACATAAATTCTGCAAGTTTACATAAATGAATATGTAAATGGAACATTATGCAATAATGTGCGAAGATATTTTAGAATTGGTGTCATATGCCACCACATATTCTCGTTCATTGAAACCATTACACAATGTTCTACTTAAAAAAAATGCGAACATTATAGCGATTCAATGAACGACATTGAATTTCTAAGAATCGTATTTCCATGGATTATACGATTAAAGGTATGGAATGGGCAACAATGACTAGTGACATATGCCCGTTACAATATCAAGTCGATTTCATGCTTGCGTTCCTTCCTTCGTTCCAACTATTTGTTTTTGCGATATCAGGTCGACTTCGTGCTTGCGTTCCTTCCTTCTTTCTGATTATTTTTTTGCGATATCAAGTCGATTTCATGCTTGCGTTCCTTTTTTCCTTCGTTCCGAGCATTTTTTATATTTCCGAGTAATAATTTAAGTCATTGTAGAAAGCATTTTTTTTCGTCTCTTTCATTTAAATATAATACTGTCTCTTTCTTACTATGTTCGTTCCGACCAAAAGATAAAGTTAAACCATCTTGATGAAAAAAATTCACATGAAAAACACGTCATTTTCAACCAATGAAATCGCTTAAAAAAAATTTGGACGGAGTTTTATTCATTTCAAAAACTGAGAATGCATTCAGGCTTAATATCAAGAAGGCTTTGGTAGAACGAAATATTTCGGATACTTTGATCAATACTTATTCCATGAAAGCCAAACATTTAGACTGGGTACCCAAATATACATTCAAATTTCTTAAGGCACTTAATTATTTAAATAAAGAGGAAATTCGAGAGCTAAGCTTGATTTGAATTTTGAAAAAAATACTGACAAAATAGTGAAAGTAGTATAAAAAAATAATTTGCCTCAAAGTGCGAGAGAAATAAAAATATGTCCAGTACAAAAAATTTATTCAGTACTGAATAAATTTTTATGGTTACTGAAAAAATTATTAAAGCAGTACTGGCGGCAAAATATATGAAGAGAAGTATTTTTATTGAGTACTGGAAAAAGATTTGAAAAGAAAAATGTATGTATATGGATGAGAAATCGTTTGAATGCAGTGAAGTCATATGACCATTGGTTATGTTATTACTATATTAGCGTCTGTCATCGTATTTTCACTATAGAAAAAAGTAAAAACTGATCTATGACACTCTAAATTATGCTTTATATTTAGCTCCTTTCCACATAAATTAAATAAGAGTAAAGATAGCAGTATTACATTAAAGCAAGTAACTTATAATACTATAAGGAAAGTCGTGTCATTTTTCATATTAAATGCAAACGACAGCATGATTTCGTTAAATATAAGTTTCGGAGAAGATTTCTAGATGGCATACCAATACGTGTTAACGAGAACAATAGATGGCACGCGAAATAATTGTTTAATGAAATGACATATTTAAAAAAAAAACAAATTTTGTCCATTTTCAAATTTTGCCCATTTACTTCAAAAATTATCAATTTCGATTATAAAATTAATTATTTTTTAAAATTTTGGTTTCGTTAATAATTCGTTGAATATAACAAACTACAGTTAAAAAATATAAACATTTCGTTCAACTACCACTAGTGCCATCTTTTAATCTTCTTGGGAATTATATCATGTTGGCACATAATATCGACGCGATTTCCCTTATAGTTATTATAAGTTATTTGTATAAATGCGATAAATAATTAATTCAATTTAATGAATGTATTTGACTATATGCAAGCAAACTATGATTTGGTGGAAAATTGCAAACCACTTCAAAAACCTATTATACCCATTTTTATTTGCTGTTCTCAGTTTATCAATATTATTAGAATTAAAATAAAAAATAAGTTACCGAATATAGACATAGATCATCGGAATTTAATATTGAACTCTTGTATGTTCAGCAAAAGTAACAAAAAGTACTGAAAAAATGTATAGTAAGAAATACGATGGTTCAGAAAATTCCAAACCAGAAGATGAACTAATTTTTTTTTTATTTTTTATTTTTTATTCTATACTATCTTTTTTGGGGCTCAAGGCTCTCCCAGCTCTTTCGCGGTTCGCTTATTTACGTCCTACTTTACGCCTTAACGGCCAGATCGAGGACGTACGGCTATAGGTCCGATTTTTGTAGAACCATCTGCGCATTGCATAGCTCCATGCCAGCCTATAGTACTGACATGGAAGATGGGTCGGCCCATGAGTTCTGCACTCCAACAGGGGGTCATAGATGTGTTCATTAACACCACTGATCGTAATCAGATGGTGAAAAATCCCTTTTGCATCCTGCCCCTATCGGGATTCGAACAAGTATAACTAATTGGTCAAAAGATTCTATAAACCCTTTTTACTTAAAATACAAAGGTAAGTTTCAAGAAGTACAAAGTCAAATACAGAAAGAATATGGAACAATCTCAATTAATTTTACTTTTATAATTTTGTTCAGTTTGTTATCAAAAAATATTTTGCTTATATTATTTTGTGGGTTAATTATTTTTCAAATTCGTTTGGTGTTGGTAGCCACATTTCTAATACCATATTAGAAAATTGGTGTAACGTAGTTAAGAACCATAATCTACAAAATAAGAGAATGAAAATTGGGCGGGAAGTAGACGTATTAAGATTGAGTACTGAACAAAAATTTAAATCAATAAAAATGTCAGGACCTTAAAACAACTCCGAAATCAACGAAAAAAGGAAATATTTACCAGATAGTATGCTAAACGAGGAAGAGTGGAATAAAATATTAAAACCTTCTGCTAAGATAGCAAAACATTTTGGTGCCAAGGTGATTAATCGGTACGCGAAGAAAAGTTTATCCAATCTTGTTAAGAATGACAAAAAATATGAAAAGTTCAACAAATACCATTATTAAGGAATGGATTTTCTAAATGCTACCTGCGGCTTTGATTCACTTACGGCGATTTTGTCATTTTTTGGTATTGATACCGAATATTTCAATTTAAAACTTTATGAAATCAACAATGATTTTTTTAATTTGGTCACTTAAATCATAACAAACGGAAAAAGTCCGTCTGAAATATATGACTGCAGTACAAATTTATTATTCGAAGTGTTTAAAGACATTTATTATATTGAACAATTTGAGAAGACATCCGTTTTAAACGCAGAGTGTCAAATTATTTATATAATAAACAAATTAGTACCCCAACCTACTTCGGTGTATCAAAATGTAATCAAGAACAAACAGTTCGGCTTCGAAATTCGCATTGCGGCTATCTACCATTCGACATAGTAACGGTGAACGAAAACACCCTTCGGAATGTTGACAGTTCTATTTTATTTGGAAATGTGTCATGTTCTAGTTGTGGTTGTAATCTAGATATTGAAAAAATTATAACTAATTATGGTATAGCGATTGCCTATAACAATGAAATGGATGTTCACTCCTATAACAATGAAAATTACAATATAAGAGTTTGCAAAATTGAACAAGAAATTATGCTCAATAATGAAAAGTTTTCCTAGAAGGTTTCAATAAATTATAATAATATAATCAAACACTATATCGCGGTTGTCAATAGGCCCAACAATACTTTCGAAATTATTGACGATCTTAAAAGCTTTTCAATATTTACCACAGATCAATTAAGAGTAAACCCATCAATTTTATTTTATTGGAAATCCTAAGAATAAATTGATATAAAATCAATAATAATAAAAAATAATCTATAGCTTAAAGGCCGTGAACGACAATAACTGCGTCTTCACTAATATGTATAAGTGCACATTGTAGATCGTTGGATGTCCCACTTCGCACACCAGAAGATATTGATGCCGCGATAGAAAATTTAAGACAATTAATGGAAATGGCTGCAAAAAAAGCTATTCCGGAGATCAAAAATTCAGAAAAAAGTAATAAGCTTACAAGTAACATTCAAAATTTATTGGCAGAGAAGCGGGCAATTCGGCGGCTATGGCAGCTTCACCAATCTCCTTTGCATAAATGGAAATTAAATAGAGCTATTAAAGCTCTGAGAGAAGCAATACGGGAAGAAAAAAATGTAGGAATACAGAATTACCTTAGTGAGCTCACAGCAACAGAAAAAACCGATTACTCACTGCGGAAGGCAGCAAGAAATTTAAAAAGGCCAGAGCTATCAAACCCACCGATAAGGAAACCAGATGGTCACTGGGCCAGAAGTGACTTAGAAAAGGCTATCGCTTTCTCTAACCATCTACCAAAAGTGTTCACCCCAAACGAACAAAATAATGACTGCGGACTACCACAGCTTACGAGGGACGATTCGAACCCAAATCCATTAAAATTTAAATGGAAATGCGTTAAAACGGTTATCAAAACCTGCATAAATCCTAAGAAAGCACCAGGCCATGATCTAATAACTGGAAAAATGATAAAAGAATTACCAGATAGATGTATAAAATACATAACATATATTTTGAACGCGATTATGAGATGTGGATACTTTCCCCAAAAATGGAAGATATCTCAAATTATCATGATTCCAAAGCCAGGTAAAAACGAAACCCTTGTCTCATCGTACAGGCCAATAAGTCTACTCCCGATAATTTCGAAGCTTTTTGAAAAGATGTTACTACAAGAACTAATACCTATATTATAAAACCTATATTATATACAAGAACTAAAACTAATACCTATATTATCTGAGGGTCGCATTATACCAGATCACCAATTTGGATTTAGAGAGCAGCACGGCACAATAGAACAGGTGCACAGAATTGTAAATACAATTTCCTTAGAAGCTTTCCTTAGAAGAAAAGAAATATTGCTCGGCAGTTTTCTTGGATATTGCGCAAGCTTTCGACAAAGTATGGCACGAAGGATTAAATTACAAAATTAAAACTCTTCTGCCTAGACAATTTCATGCAATTCTTCAAAACTACTTAGCCCAAAGGATATTCCAGGTGAAACAAAATACGGCTACTACTGATTTAACCGAGGTAAAGGCAGGAGTACCGCAAGGTAGTGTATTGGGACCTGTGCTATACTTGTTATTCACAGCTGACTTACCAATAACTGAAAAAATTATAACTTCAACTTTTGCTGATGACACAGCCATATTGTTTTCACACAAAAATCCTCAAACAGCATCGAGAGAATTACAAGAACATCTGCACAAAGTAGAAGATTGGTTAAAAACTTGGCGAATAAGGACGAATGAATGTAAATCAACACATGTAACATTCACACTGAATAAACGTACATGTCCGGCAGTAAAATAAAACAATATCACAATTCCTCAACAAACAAACGTAAAATATCTCGGTCTTCATCTCGATAGAAGATTGACATGGAAAAAGCACATCGAAACAAAACGTCATCAATTAAAAATAAAATTTTCGAAAATGTATTGGATGATCGGAAGAAAATCGAAACTCTCTCTAGACTGCAAGGTTCTACTATACAAAGCGATCCTAATCCCCATATGGACATATGGTATCCAACTATGGGGCTCAACTAGTGCATCAAATATAGATATCGTACAAAGAACGCAAGCAAAGATACTTCGTAGCATTACAAATGCCCCATGGTATATTCGAAATAGCAACATCCATAGAGACCTAGGAATCAAAACTGTTAAAGAGACAATAAAATCATGCAGCCTAAAATATCAACTGAAACTGGAATCACATCCTAATGAATTGGCTAGAGAGCTACTAAGGCAACCGAAATACAAACGGCTTCGCAGAACAGATCCTTTAGATTTAATAAACTAAAAATATAATCTAATAATTACACATTTCACGTATGTTGAGCTAACACACTAAAACTAATTAGTAATATAATTTAAAAATAATAATGCATACTGATATTAAGTATTAACATTGGTTAAGGCTTAAGTTAAAAAAATTATATAATAGTTTTTAAGAATTTCACACTTCTTGTTAGTTTCGTAAAAAGAAAGATTCAAGAATAAAGCCAATGGCAATTGTAACAAAAAAAAAACATTGTAGATCGTTACCTTAACGAATACTTTAAAAACAATCGCTGTTCACGTCATCTAGTCCATGTTAATTTTTGGCCAAGGATGAGAATCGAATTGGAGACCGTTGCGTGATGAGAAACTCTCCAAAACATAAAGCTACAACCAACGACATTTAATAAACGCCAGAAAAATTCTCGAGTAAACTAACAGGTCATTCAATAAATTCGTAGGATAAGTAAGAAAAAAACAAAATTAAGACAAAACTCGATTTAAATATTCAACATAGTTGCCTTCGAGGGCGATACATCGAGTTTAGCGATTTTACAACTTTTTGATACCACTTTTACAGTACTCTTTCTTGTCAAAATAGGCCTCAAGTTCAGCGATGACTTCATCATTGGCCTTAAATTTCTTAACTAACAAATATTGATATACAATAACAAATAGTTCATTCTCTCCGTGAATTAAATTTGAAAGAACTTCTCTTAAACTATCTTAATTTTAATGTAATTAATAAATAGAGCACGGAGGTTTAAACAAAATTATTTGTATGCTATACTTGAAACATGGCTTCTTCTGTATGCTGTATCTTATTCAAGCTACAAAATGCAACTTTACGAAAGCTTTACGTGAATATTGTCTAGGTTCGAGTCCGAGTGGTATGCCAAAGGACACAAGTACAAACATAATGTCTTAATTTACTTATTTAAAAAAGTATAATATATTAATAAGAGTTGTGTGTATAATTATAATTAGAACATCTATTCATTCCATTAGTACACGTATATATATATTCGTACCTACCTTTAAATAAACTAATCTAATAAATAATTTATATGAATCTATAAATTTTTGGAATGAGACAGTAATACGATAATAAATTCGAAATAAATAATTCATTGGAATCAATCAAAAAGTAAATTGTCTTTTTACCATTTTCTTGTCTATTCTATCAAACAAAAAATAAATATTTATTCAGTACCTACTCGTACATCTATAATTATATTCATAACACCAAAATGTAATGAATAAGAAAAAATTAATTTTCCGTTTTATAAATGATTTCCTTCCAATCATTAAATGAAAATTTATTAAAATTTTTATTTTATTTTTGGATTTATAAAATATTAATGGTATGATTATAGCTCTTGTTATTATCTATTTTTGAATTGTATAGTGAATATACTCGTATGTTAATAGACAATTATCATCGAAATATATTCTATGTCTCTTAAGTTGTAAATAGGTAATACAGTATAATGATATTCATACACAGTATATTGTTAATCAGAATTATTTGCTGATAGCAAATTTATTTATAACTGTGACAGCTTCAAGTGCGGATATTGAACAGAACAGATATTATGTGTAGTTTTCATTGGTTCTATCGTACCTTATATTTAGTTGTCAGGGAAATCAAAAGTTCACGATCCTCCGTCAATCTTTCACATCAATATAGTATTCTTTGTTCCAATGTTTGGGGTGTAAATTACACGATATAATTTACACGGTTTTCTACATGTAAAAACGTGTAGATTACATAAGGGTATTTTTACATTCTACACAAAGAAAAAAAAATAATGAGAATGCCATCTTACCGTATTTTGAAGGGTGAAATGAATTCCACATTTTTCCAGAAAATGTCAATGTGTTAGTAATACACTGTTGAGCTTAATTCCAATAAGAAAAAATATTTTATTATATAAGATTTGAGTAGAATTTAATTATATGAATAATGATTAAAAAGAATATAACAATCACTTAAAAATTATTTCAAAATAGTTCAATAATAAATTTACTAATAAAATAATTGGTACAAACCATTTATATTTTCACAATAGCCGCGTTTCATAACTCCAACTGGGATCTGATCTGAATCAATTGGAGTCAAACACGGCTTATAACGCAAAACCAACTGTTCATCGTACTGCAAACTACATATGTTAAAGGAAAATTAAAAATGACCAGCATTTTGGTGTATAATCAGATCATTCTTGTCACGAATCACAGATGTCACCTGTGATAATTAAGAAGAAAATTATAGCAGTAGGGTTTACCCTGTAACCAAATGTTTACACATACGAACAGAATAAAAATAAATAATGAAACAGGACAAAATACGACTAAATTAAATAACAAAATACGACGAGAAGAATATTCGCGAAGTGTAGAGAAGCAAAATAATGGAATGTTCCACAAGTATTTGTGTCGTATAAATACGTGTAGACATTTGAGCTACGAGTCAGTTCAATTTTGAATTTCGAAGTGTTAATACCGGGAAGTGATAAAAAGTGAAGTGTTAAAATAATAGTAGTAATAAACATTGTGTAAAATAATAGTGAAAATAAATATTAGTGAATTATTTATGAAATAATTGTGTAATTTATTGGGAAATAAATTTATTGTAAAAATTAATCTTGCGAGTTTATATTCACAATCCAGTGATCGAACCGGATAAAATTAATTGAACAACCACTCGGCGAAATCGTAACATTCTAATATCTATACAAATCAGAAGCTTAAATTGAGTCAAAATCTACAGGGATAGCCGATAATGGCTATGGAATGTGGAAAAGTTGAGTGTGATATTTATTTTTGGAAATAGTTACATTATAGAAAATTATTTTTACTTAATTATAACACTTAATGGCAATCCCTATAGATTTGGAGCTAAGACGTTAGTAGAGCCAAGATATTACACTTCAAAATTCTAAGGCTGGACGTGCAAATAAAACATTCCAATTGGTATTTTATTTTATGAATTCCAGTTTGATTTTATTTCTCAGGTTTAATTTAATTTAATAAGACAGATAATAATAATATTTTTTACTGTTGTAATTTAAGCAATTTCAGTTGAATGACTACATTAATTATAGTTTGAAAATCGTAAATATGGCAATTTTTAAAAAATTTATTTGTGTAGGATTCTTATATATATTTTTTATATGATGACAAATGTAAATGTAACAACTAATTTATCTGTTCATATTATTGAAACATTTAAAATTAATCAAGTATCTTTCAAATTCATTATTGATTTAATTACAATTTTTAATGAAAAAATTTATAAACCATAACAGTGTAAATTGGCACTACCAATGAAAGCAATCATAATTAGCAGCTATTCCAATTGGATTCGTATACATGGACGTGTGGAAGAATTGTGGAATACTTCACAGGCTTCTATTTTGTAAGATTACCTCTTAATTCTATAACATTAAAATGAGATCAACTTAATATTAAAAAAGATTTCGTATCACTTCGTGAAGAATTTGCAGATTAAAAAAACAGGATTCTCCACCTTAAAATATTAAGATTTCTTTCAAAAATATGCAGTTATGAGGAATTGCATATTAGCACAAAAAATGATGTGTAAATTCTTCTTATTCGTGTCATATATCGTGTTACTTTTGTCTTTTTTCATAGTCAAAATTTTAACTATAGTGTGCAATTTACAACAAGATGGCCATGTTAAGTTTGTCGTGTGTAGTGTAGTTTGTATTGTTTAGTTTTGTAAAACAAAAAAATTTGCTTTTCTTTTAATCTAATTTAAAAATCAAATAAGTCGTATTTGTGGAACTTTTCACTTTTACATTATGGATGAACTAAACTAATGAAACATCAATCACACTGTTGTAGATAAAACCGCTAAGCAGAAATTGATAATGTCGCAGAACTTAGCTCAGTCAACTTGCGATATCATATTAGCGGGAGGTAAATTCACCATAAAACACCTAGAATGTGTAGATTTGGACGGCGTGACCGAAATTTTTTCCGAATTGGTAAAATTTTTACTGGAGAAAAAGCATAATTAAAGGAATGGCTCAATCTAAAGTAAGTTTGGTTCTCTTTGATCACTTTTGCAAAATGTTTCTATACTTGTATGTTGTAGTGATAGGAAAAATCGATAATTTTAAATATGAGTTTCAATAGGTACTTTTCACCACTAACCGGATACTTTTAACCGATTAGTCCCTCTATCATTAGTTGTTAAGATTATTGCTTTTTCTTAACATTCCTTTTCCCAGATATATACTGTATGCTTATTATGAAATATTTACATACATTTTTATTAACCTTAAATTTGGTTGGAACAATAACCTACAATTGTTAATTGAATTTGAATGCAAAGTACGAAAAACATTCACATATTAAATCTTAACACTCAAATGTGTATTAACTGTTATTGCTGAATTTATAAAACATATGTTTCATATGAATGAAATAATTATTTAAACGACTTGCAAAAAATTTTAAAATCAAATTCATTCATAACGTATTTTAATATTAAATAGTTCCCTTAATAAAAATCAACTCGTTTAAATAAAGACATTCATGTAATTTTTCTCTTATGCTGCTGTTATCTCGAATATACATTTTTTATTCGTATTAGTCAATATGGTAAGCACCGATACTGATAAAATGACGATTGCTCTAATACACCGGAATGCTTAAAAAAACCGAGGTTCAAATACACTCAACACTGATTTTCTTTTCTACCAAATGGACTGATTTGATCGTACTAATACGAAAATGTATTGTATACGAATATGTATTTGTATTGCATACAATAATTTTCATTTAAATATTCATGTTATGAATTCGAATTATTTCATATTTGTCAATTTAAATGTGGTATTCAGAAAAACATAGAAATGGTTAAAAACCAACGATTTACTCAAAACTCCTATTTACTCAGAAACACCGATCTACTCAGAAACGCCAATTTAATCAAAAACACCGATCCTTTCAAAAACACAGATTTACTCAAAAATACCGAAACCCTCGAAAGCACTCATCAAAAACACCGATTTACTCAAAACTACCAAAGTGCTCAAAAATGCCGATTTATTCAAAAACAACAAAAAAAAACTCAAAAACACCGATCTACTCAAAAACACCGAAATACTCAAAAACACCGATTTACTCAAAACACCGAAACTATCTTTCTACCTACATTTAATTATATTTGGTTCTTTCTGACTTAATATGTATAAGGATGAGAAAAGAAATTTATAGTTTATATCATTATCTCTTATCATTATCTTATTAATTTGGTATTATTGCTCGATATAGTTAGTTCTCTTACTAATTTTAAAAAAGTGAGTCGGACTATAAAAAAATAATTAATCAAAACCATTTGCAAACTGAAAAAACATATACAGATAAAGGTTTTTGATGTAATATAATATGTGAACGGGGTATTTGTTTACTCGATAGTTTGGGAAGTACTCATTTAATAGTTCAAACATTTTGAGTATTTGGTTAATAATATCCGGTTAGAGTAAGTTCGAACTTCACTAAGGTTGCTTCCGTATGTAAAGATACGGAAAGTGCTTCAAACACCAGTAAAATACTCGATTAGTTAGAAAGTATTTCTAGTCAACTGACGAATATTAGCCGATCATCAAGCTCTGCAAGTTACTCGGACGATTTTCAAGACAACAATGAATTACAAAATGAATGCCAAACGTATAAAATTAATATTTCCCAACGAAAAATCTGTAAGTACTCGTATTCAAACTTCTCTGTAAACAATTTCAAAGCGATCTTGATGATTCAAGCGGGAATGTTCAAAACGAGCTTTATTTAGTGTAACAAAAAATACAAAAATAATGTTTCAACGTTCGTCTCAGTCCATTTATGAACTACTAAGAGATTGGCGACGGTTTAATGATCCCGACAGTTATCAAATATCAATTGGTAAAATTTAATTTACATAAAACAGAGACACAAGTAACTATTTAATATTTTTTATTAAATAATCTGCTTTAGTAAATTTTGGTTTACAGATTCACAACCAGTGCCACTTTACTTCGCATAGAGCAGATCTGCTACAATTATTCGTTTCATAATTTAAGTGGCCAGTTTTATAAATCTACTACATTTTCAAACTTTCGATTATTTTCCCCGCTCTTTCGCGGTTCGTTTATTGACGTCCCACCTTACACCTCAAACCAAGGACGTACGGCTATAGGTCCGATTTTCGTAGAACCATCTACGTATTGTATAGCTCGATGTTAGCCTATAATACTGACATTGAAGGTGGGTCGGCCCATGAGTTCTGCACTTCAATAGGTGGTCATAGATGTGTTCATTCACACCACCGATCGTAATTAGATGGTGAAAAATCCCTTTTGAATCCTGCCCCTATCGGGATTCGAACCCGGTTCCTCTCGCTCTAACTGTTATGTATATATAGTAATGGTTTAGGTTGAACAAGCTCCAATTTTGATTCTACTAAAAAGATTTGGTATTCGTCGTACAGTTTTTTGATAAGGAAAAAAATAAAATTATCGACTGTTTCTTCGGAATTATATAATTGAGTTCTTCCACCGCACAGGAAATATTTAATGCTGCCGTAATGACTGGACATTGTAATGGGGTTATTTCTAAATTCTTCAATATTAATAAAAAAAAAATTTCTTAAGATATACATGCCATTTCTTACGCAACCATCAGCTGCTAGTAAAACACTGCCAAAACACCTCGAAAAAAATGTGAAATATATTTTCAACCATTTTCAACCATTGTAAATCGTGTATTAGAAAATATGAATGCTCTGAAGTATTATTTTAACCGTTTATATTCATATTTGGTCATTAGATCGCAAAATGCTATTGCTGAAAAGATTATGATATTTATGATGTGTTTCTTCGTTTATCAGACCTTCACAGGAAAATCACTGGTGCTTTGCGGTATCCAATTTGTTTTTGATTGTTTACATTTTTAACATTTGTTGTTTTCGCCTTCCACGGCAAGTTTTGCATACTGTGGTGGTTTTCTGTGGGTCTTGAGCGGTAACACAAAATTACTCTTCTATTTATTTGTCAGTGTACATTTCTACTTTCGATCGTATTACCGAATACCAATTCATGTTGGAATGGAATTGATGATACGAATACGAGTCGAATTCCCATATAAACTAGCTGGAGAATCATGAGTGGAACAAAACGCAATAGCCCCAAATAGATTTATATGGTTCAGTTTATGCCCTTTGCTCATAAATCGGAGTTAAAGAGGAAAAAATCACAACAACAATTATCGTGTACAATATGAAATTATCTTATAAATTTCTCAAGTGATTTCTGTCGATTCTATAAAGCTACTTTTCATGTGTCATGACAACAAAAAACGTATCTCTAATCTTGGTTAGGTAAACTGAAAAACTTCAATTCCAAGATTTGTTTCTCATTCGTAACGAAAAGATTTTCAAAACTATAAATTTTTTGTATGAAAAATCACTTTTCTGAAAAAGTTTGGGAAAAAGAAGATTTTCTGCTGCAAACGACTTATATATGTTCCGTAGAGATGAAAAATTATGGTTTTTATACTCGTATATAGCATCGTTCTATAATATTTTATGTTGCTTTCATTTTTGTGCAGCTAAGAGTAATTGAAAAACTTTCTTTCGTTATAATTTAATGTTAAAATAATAACAATAAAAATTATTAATGTTTAAGTTATCGTTTTTCTGTTAAACCAAATATTATTGAAGTAGTTGTCCTCAGTTGGATTTTTAATGCAATTGTGGTTTCAACATTTTATTTATATACCATAAATAATACAAGAAACATAAATCATATAATTATTGTTGCTAGACATGGAAAATTTATATGCATAAAAAATATTATAAATCTCCATGAATATCATCTTGTATATAAAAGGAGTTATGAGGTTTAAAATTTAGTTTATTTAAGCATAAATTTAATTATATACGTACTTGATAATAAAATAGTAAATCAATAAAAATTGAATATAAAAATATGATATAAAATATTCTGCAAGCACGAAGCTATTATTATAAAACTAGACTAACATTCAGTTGCCATCTGAACGCTAGTAGAGTAGATTGTAAAAGATGTTCTCCCATCCACATTTGCATGCTATTTTTATTTCAGATGTGGCATTCTCGTTGAAATAAGCATGATTGTCTGCGAGAAGATGCACAGTCCTTACGCATTTGAAGTGAGACCTAACTTATTCCTAATCAACAAAATGAATATGGGTTAAGTTGAAAATAAAAATTGTAATTAGTTGAAAAAAAAACGTTTAGAACAGTGAGATCCCCATACTAAATAAATAGATTCCCATATTTATTACCTAAGAATTAAGGATTACCTTAAGAAATTGAGTATCTCGAGAACTTATATGTTTATCATCAATCTCTATGTAGTTTTCTGAAAGGTCGAGTACTCTTTATATTACAAACCATTTGCAAAAATTATTTGAAAAGCTATTTACTACAACCTCAAACTCCTAGGGAAAGAAACGAGATTCAGAAGTTGCGATGCTCTCTTAGAAACAAGAAAAACTAATTCCTGTAACGCGGTTTTACCGTCTTATTTTGATTTATCAATTTATCGGTAACTAACGAAAAACTTTACCGAAATTGAGTTTTGCTAACATTGGATATATCACAAAAAAATTTAAGCTGCTTTTTTTTCTGTAATTCAATTCATTGCATTTTAGAGTGTTTTATAAGGGTTTTGTCTCTGCCGTATTTGAATTATCATAGTGACTGAGATTTTAAGAGTTAAAATACATTATAGTTTGAATATTAAACTAGAATTCATGACTCAAACAAAATTGTGTCTCTGTCGTTCATTTTATCCTTATTATGAGTGAGTCATAACGTCTCTATTACGATTCTATTGGACGGGTTATCCAACCAAAATATACGACTAAGTGAACATCCAACAAACAATTTTTCCATCTAAAAAGAGATGCTCGAACTATTCCGATGACTTTCTGAAGTTATAAAAACGGTAAAAACCTTGAGCGATATTCTCACAATAAAACCAACATCTGTTGAATCTAAAAGCCTTTTCAGCCGCGAATCAGATATGCACTTAAATATACCTTTTTAAGCCTTAATTTATTTCCAATAACAAAATTTACCGAGAATTATCGATAAACCGGTAATTCAGATAAAAAAATACTGAAAATTGGTAAAGTAAAATCTCGGTAATTTTGGACTCCCATAATCATACAATACTTAGCATAACGTAATATGGGGGCTAGTAATTCGGAATTGAAAGCAATACCAAATCACCGTTAGTTCTCCAGGTTATGACAGAATAAGCGGAAAAACTGAAATCATTCATTTTATTTAACAATTCTACCTTCTTTTCTTAATGTAGTGTCCGTTTCATTCAAGAAGCTCACCCGTCAAAAACAATAATGAGGAGTGGAAAACAAAGGTTCTCTTAATCTAGCAACTTTTCTTCAAAAATCTAAGAATTTGGAATGACGAAGT
The DNA here is from genome assembly GCA_963932295.1 of Tipula lateralis. Lineage (NCBI taxonomy): Eukaryota > Metazoa > Arthropoda > Insecta > Diptera > Tipulidae > Tipula > Tipula lateralis. The sequence continues at coordinate 70,770,630 of OZ010737.1, forward strand.
GATACATTGTCACAGAAATAATTAAACACAAAAAAGCTGCCGGAGAATTGAAAGGCTGCGCTCACATATACCCGCTTTTCAAAATCTTATATTTACAGAAGAATACCAGAAAAACCAGTCACGGTTTGTAAATAAACTGGGTTTATATGAAGTGTGGTAGTGGAAGGAATTGTATTAGAGACCCTTTCAAATAATATAATATTTAACAGGATGATGCACTTGCGAGTGTACTGTTTGGGGCTCAAATGAAAAATCAACATTGAACATTCAAGCACGTTCAATAAGGTTCAAGTTTTTTTTTATAATTTTGTTTGTTACGATTAATTTAGTTCTAACTTCAAACGTGTATACAGGTGTGTGAAGTTAGACCTATACAGTTATCCTAAAATTAGTTCTACTCTAGTTGGGTCTAACTTCATATGCATACAGTCCCTCTAATATACACATTACGATATGAGTTTGATTCTATTCGTGTATTGATCGCATCCTTAACACCGACAAATTGTTTCACCAATCTTCTAAATCTTTTAAAGTTTCCTCTAATCCACAAACTGGTTTTCTTGTTGTATCAGCTCATCTTTTAACAACTTTTGCTGCTCCTTTTTGTTTGTAACTGCTTCTCATATTGTTTTTGCTGTTTAGTAAGGATGTCAGCCAGCTGTTTCTGTTGTTCTTGCTATTGTCGAGCAAAAGTTTCAGCCAAATGCGGTTGCGGTTGAGCAAGTAGTGCTTGTAGCATTGAATCCACTAGATTCTTGGAGGGGTAGGTGTAACAGATCATCTCTCGGTTGACTCTAATTCTTCACAAAACTCAGCTTTATTGAGATCTTACTGCTCTTTTTCCATTATGTTTCGCAACCTTATCAGCAATTTAGCTTTTGAGGCACCTAATCCCGCATTCCGTCGACGAAGCTCCTCCTTCAGATAGGAATGGCTAAGCTCATTAATTTTTACCATTTCTCTTGTCAATAATCCCACTTCTGATACTTAGCACCGCTTATATACAAATCAGTGGAATTCTAGATATTTTCATACTAGCAACAGACAATGTAGTGGTGCATAAATTGCGGTGTACTTTCATTCGAGATGTTTCCATCCGTTACTGTAATAATATTCCAAACTTGTATTAATTCAATCGTTGCATCGTGTTATCTGTTTCCTCATCTGATTATCACTTCTTAAGCTGAAATCGACTGTTGCTATCGGTTGAGGCGTTAAAGAGATAACATCTCTCGCTCTCCAAAACATACATACCGCGTACTGTAACCACTCCACTATTGATTGATATGGCGTTGCCTGCGTTGACATAGGTGTATTCGTTACAATAACAAACATATGGCACAAACATGATAACGCCTCTAATGCCTGCTTTTGTCGAATAAAGGCCACTTTGTAACGTTAACTGCATTGATATATTGATTGATGTTGTGGTTTAAGCTACACTTTGGATTGTTGATAGAGATTGTCGAAGTTTGAGGTTTGGTTCGTATATTTATAACTTAGTGCATTCAACTTAGAGTTATTTGTACAATTCGTGTTGCCAATACCAAGCAATTGAGTCGAATTATCGAATATTTTAGAGATTTAATTATATGATGACATGGATGACCCACCTCTAGTTCCAGAAAGTTCGTCATTTAAAAATTTATATTTTATTAAAGATTAAATTCGTAGTAAGACCAAGCTTTTTACTATATGCTCGTGTTTCCGATAAATTAAATTCACAACGATTTTGATCGAATCTGAGTATCTGGTAAACCACAAAACTAGATCATATTGCACATCCACGATACAATCTGACTATCATACAATCTGACTGTTGATTCGTGAGCTATAACATTTTGGAAGATGGAAATGTTTTTACCATTTTACACGAACATTTGGGTATGCGGAAGCTCTGTGCAATGAGAGCGTGTGGTTGCCGCGTGAGCTCACACTCGACCAAAAACAACAACAAAAAGACGTTTCAGAAGAGTGTTCGGAGCTGTTAAACCGCAATAAATTAGAATTCTATCGTCGATATGTGACAATAGATGAGACATGGCTTGGGACATATAAAGACAGTCCCAAAAGACAGTCAGCTCAGTGGACAGCAATCGACGAACAGAATCCAAAGATTTTTTGTACTTAAAGCTCTAACAAATAGAAGTAAAAGTTTCAATATTGTTTGTGTATATCTCTACTGTCTGTTGGGCCGAATGACTTCCAACTCTTTCACAGTTCCCGTTTAACGTTATAACTTATGTCCTATTTAAGGACTATTTGTACATTACACTGCTCTGTACCAGCCTATATTCTTGACATGGGAGTTGAGTTGGCCTACAACGGAAGGTCATGTGCTCATTTACATCACAGATAAATAATGAAAAATCGCTTTTGCATCCAGCTGTCGTGATTCAAAAACCGGCACCTTCTACTCGAACTGCCACAGTTTCAGTACTAGCAACTTGGCCAATGATCGAATCTATAAGGTCAGACTACACAACATTACTGAATAGGTTTACTAAGGACATTTTTAAAATAAAGTAACTGTCTTACATTCCCTTATGTTACTTTAAGTTTGCCTTTAATCACTTCACTACAACACTGTATATCAGTTATTATATACCAACTATGTGTAAGAGGATCCCGAAAATAGAAGATCAAATTTATAAATTATGTCGGACATTAAAAATAATTTAGAAAATATTCATGAAAGGCTGTTACTTTAAGATATTATCGAATGAGTAAATAAAATATGGGCAGAGTGTGATTGGAATTAATTCCTGGAGTTCTTTTAAAACCTCAAAAGCAACGCCCCAGAAATATATAGAGTTATAGAATGATTCAACTGCTGAGTGTAAAAGGAAGTTGATATTTCTAGTTAAGTTCTTGTAATTCACTAGCAATGTCGCTACACATCTGAACGTGCATATATTACACAAATCGCTCATTACGAACATATCAAGTCCGGTAGCATATGCCTGTTGAGATTGATGTTTGATCTCCGGTAGTATATACCTAATGAGATTCATTTTCGATCACACTGTCAATGAGTCTCAATAGAATTTGAATGAGTGTGTTCAGATACTGAAAATGTAAACGAAATGCGAAGAGAGAGGATCCGATTCACAAAACGGGCGGTGACGCCAACCTGGATATAAAATATAGCAGACTATCGATTTGCCTGTTTTATCAAAAAAGTGCATGGTAAGATGGAACACAGGCAGACAAGTTTATGAATGAGAAAAATTTATTGCCAAAAACATATAATTAACGAACCACGGAGAGATTTGTATAGGAGATACGTTTGAAAAATATAACTTATGTGGTGGAGCTCATGAATATATAAAGAGCGTACAATGACAAATGCCAAGAGCATATGATATTATGATAAACATTAAACTTCCCGTGAGGAAGTAACATTTTACCAGCTTTCTTATACTAGTTATAATCGAAACACGTTCAAATATCAGTCAGGTAACTAATTGCTTGGCGTAGTTGAATCTGTAAGTGAAGTCTAGAACATTTTGCTATAGGTTGTATTTGCGGATTTGAGATAGCAATGATAGCTGAGAATGCATGTGCTACATAGATTTGGGGCAACTTATTCGACCCCAATATACACTCTATCGTCAGAATTGAATGAACCACCTTGATTGCAAAAAAAGATCGTTAGAGAGACTGTGTGAATGTTAATAAACTTAAATTTATTAGTAATCTCATTTACTAATAAATTTAAGTTTATTTACATTCACACAGTCTCTCTATGAGATTCACACAGTTTGCTGACATCTCATTTAATAATAAATATTTACAAATATTTGTATAATTGAGGACCAAGTAAGTGTGGAAAGTCTTATAATTTCGATGTAAACAAATAAAAAAGGAAAGAAAAGGTGCAAAAAATTAGGTTACGTTAGGTTGAATGAATGCTTCAGCACACTTAGACCGGCGACGGTCCGCTGTGATACCACAGAATCTTAATTCCGTATTACCCATATGAGCACCAGTTTGAGCTACAAACGTAGCGTGATAAGTCTCGCACCTTACAGTTTTCGAGATCAGAGAGGCACTCCATTAAGAACTTACTCAAATATTCATATCTTTTGTGTGCCAAAGCCGGGCATGAGCATAGGAGATGGACTACCGTCTCTTCCACCTCCTCATCCATACAGCTTAAACAAATGTCGTTAACTTCTAGACCTAGTCTCCTCGCATGTTCTTCAAGTAAGTGGATTGTGTTCTTTGAGTATTGCTACGACAGTCTTGAGTGCCTTAATGAGTCTCTCCAACTTTACCCATTCCGGTAGCACTTGGAGAGTTGAACCATGCTTCGCTAGTTCGTCCGCCCTGCAGTTTCCCATGACGTCTGAGAGGCCGGAACCCCAGACTTTCTGACTGTTGAAACACCCACTCATCTCATTTAGAGCGGCAACCCAACGTCACTTTAGACGTCAGAGAATCAGAGTCCAGCGACTTGATGGCCACTTGACTGTCCTCATAAATGACGATATCAGTCGAGGATACCACATTATGTCTCAACCAGTTTACCTCAATTGTTATCACATCTGCCTGGTACACATTACAGTGATCAGGGAACTGAACTGCTATATCTACTTCTAATTTATCACAGAATACTTTAGATCCTACTTTACCGAGTAGCTTAGAGCCACCCGTAAAGAACTGCAATACTTCCGTTTCCGCAGTCGACCCGCTTCTTCAAGATTCCCTTGAGGGGCAGGTAATTAGGAGCGTTATCTCGAAGCATAAAGTCGGTCTAGATTCACCAGTTCCTTCTTCAGCTATCGTCGAGGGTCCTGTCCGAAGAAATTTCCACTGAGATATGGCTGTTAGTAGGTTGGTCGTAATCACCGCTATCTGCTTACCATAAACCTTCCCATACATAAGTACAGGTTTTACTACGGAAGTGAATAACCAGTGTACCAGCTCCGGCTTCAGGCCCGATCTCTTTCCGATTGCGTTTCTACATGAGTACATGGCTATATTAGCCTTGTTAACACAAAAATTAAGTTGGTTAAGATTTTACGAATGAAAAGTGAAGCAAAGCAGTTTTATTCTCCGACTTCTAGAGTAGAGTTTTTGTACTCAGGGTAGTATTTTTTAATGATGGATATTATTGATTGAGTTCGTTAGATCTTGTAGGAGTAAGGTTATCCACATATGGATACCATCACACATACAGATTGATGGTAATAAAAGAGGTTGTACGCTTTAGTAAATAAATGAATGTGCATTTATGGTTGCTATATAAGTGCATTTATTGAAAAATTCAGTTGGAAGGACTGAAGTACTTTGAGTTATGTGGTGCTTAGCAACAGTAGGCGAATGTTCGATATAATTTTTAGTGCAGCAAATCTGAATAAATTATTGCAACTGGGAAAAATTGGTTAAAAATGAAAACAAATCAAAAAAAAAATGTTAGGTTTACGACATCTGACCATGTCTTTATCAATTTGAGCCTCTGTCATAATAACAAAAAAACTTTACATGTGTACAGTACAGTAAACGAATATGCCTTTCACTAACAAAATTGAGTGGTTATAGTATACACCTTTCTTTAGAGTCGTGGAGAGTTCGTTCGAATCTAGTCTGAGGCTATTTGATTTTTTCATATTGGATGTGCAGTTTTGATAAGAGGGAAACATTATCACTCTGATATCTTAAGAAGGAGTAATGAGATTCAAGTATCTTTGACCTCTCATTACTCACGATGATAGTGTGGGAGAGGATATCAAGGTTCGCCTTGCTGCTGGCAATCGAGCTTTATTTAATGCGAATTCCTGATATCGTGCATGAAATCAAAGGACAGTGAGTACTCTGGCTCGGTCAAGTTCTGCGTGCTGATCCGAACCGAATGATACAGCGATCTTTCAAGAGAGAACCGCCTTTTTCGGCGAAGAGTTCGCTGTCGGCGACGATGGCTCCACGGCGTAGAGAGTGACCTGGCATCTTCTGGTTGCTTGCAACAGAATGAAGAGCTTTCTCGTAATTGGAACCGATGGAGTCGGATTGTTGACACGGTACGGTCCAAAAATGACCTGTGAAAACCGTTTAAATAAAATCTTAAGAAAAGGTAGCACTATAATGAGTGAATGAATATCATTTGAACCGTATCCCGAACTTGCAACGCTACATTTCATATAGCTCAACATTGACTGTTGGAAATGGAAGAATCGAAAATCCATCCGAATTGCTTAGTGATCGCCAAAGTCGACTGATGGTTAAAGTGAAGTAAAAATTGTTGTCACAACTTCCACTAGTAGTTAGCGGCTAATCATAACACTCAATGTTGTAAATAGTACGAATTTATTAAAGCGTTAAGTGTTTGACTTAATCTAATACACAACAATACATTTTTAGGTGATTCAAAATTCTCTGAGTAGTGTATCTTCAAATTTCGAGCTTTTCGAGCTTTTACTCATGTTAGAGGACAGAAAACATTTGATCCTGTTTATCGATCTGAAACGCTTAGAGTTGGTTGTAATTTAGCTTTAAGTGTGTTATAAAGGGGTTTCCATTCAGAGGTTTCATTTTGAATAGCCTGATATTTAGGCAGCTGTCAATTGATGCTCTTTTCTTTTGACATTTGACAAGTAAAAACTACGTCATTATATCGTACGATACTCTTACAAAAGTTCTTACAAAAATGATGAAAATTTTTGAACATTTTTGCTGTCGTAAACCACTTTCTCGGCTGGCAAAAGTAAAACTGGTGGAACTTGCGAACTGTTAGGACGATAAGTTAGTGATGTGAAGAATCGAAACCGTGTGCTTCGCTTAAGAACAACTGAGAATATTGTTGCTGTAGTATTTGACATTCTATCATTTTGCATAAAGACTTTGGTCATAAGGCTTTAAATTTCATAAACGTCGTATATTCGCTGATTGGGTAGTTCAAATGCACCAAAACGATCCGGATTTTCATCGAAACATCTTCAGTTATAAGGTCCGTTTTCACCTCGAAGGCTACGTTAATAAACTGAAGTGTCACATTTGGGGCTCAGAAAATCAAGGAATGATTGTTGATAAGCCTGTCCAACCTGAATGTGTCTCTGTTTCGTGCGAAAATCAGGCTAGTCAACTATTACGGCGAATAAAATTGCACAACCGAGCTATGGTTAATGATTTTTTATGGCCGGAGTTGGAAGATTTATGTGGACGACGTATCTTTAGGCCACCGAGATCTTTTGATGTAACACCTTTAGACTTTTTTCTATGTAACCACGTGAGAGATAAGGTGTATGTCAATGCTCTACATTCGATCCAAGATCTTAAAGATGGAGTTCGTGAAATTATCGAAGACATACAGCCGCAAATGTGTTAATTAGTAATGGAAAATCTCATCAAACGGATATGGTGCTGCAAACGAAGCCGTGACGGCCATTTTGCTGTTCTCGTTGGAAACCCTTTATATTTTTCCTTTTTCAGCCTCATTTTGTTATCTCTCCTCATCAGTGCGTAATTGTAGAATATAGTGCTTAACCCTGTAGTGGCTGGACGATGGTTCGTATGATCTATGCATCTTATTATATCCACATCTTTCCAAGCATCATATATTGTCAAAGTATTGTATAGAAACCTTCGCCTAATGATTTCATCACCCGCAAAACACTGTCAACCAAAACATTCCCAACAGTATGTAACAAAAACATTCAGTCCACTTTGACAGTAAATAACATAAATTCCATCCTGTCTAAAACTTTACGTTCCGACACCTAAAATATTCGCACCGTCAACATAATTGGACCGTTCAACAAAGTGAACTAACTGTTGAACATAAAATGCAACTCACTGTGGGACTGTCAACTGAAATAAAATTTGTCGCTTAATAATTTTCTCATCGTTATCGTATTTGTGCATTTTTCCGACATCTTCTCGAGTACTCGTATATACGAGTTTATGCCCCAAAGCAAAAACACTTTGCTTGTTAAAATTTCACATAAAACTAAGATGTTTAATATCGAACGCGTTTATGGAAAAAGTTTTTTTTTTGTTAAAGCAAAAAAAAAAACTGATTATATCTGTCTCCTGCTCCACAAGCGCTTGTGTTTACCGAACGATGCATAAATTCCTGCTAGGCGAATATAACTACGACAATAAGCGCAAAACTATTATAGGTATTAAGTGAATTTTATTTATTTCTAATTTTAAATAAGAAGACATAATATTATCACGATGATAAGAAGAAATATATTCTTTGATAGTGTGCACATATATATACATACATACATACATATATTATAGAAAATTGTAGTAATTGAATTTACAGTTTGATTCATCTTTCTTATTTTCAGTCGCTGCTGTCTAGTGTAAACTTTTTTAATCTTCTTATTTTTCTTCATCTTTGTATTTATATAAGGAAAGTTGGTGCTTTGGTATGTACGATATGCTTATAGAGCTTTCTTTTATACATTTTATTTTACTTGTTAAAAACGTAAATTATTTTGCTCTTCTGTTCTTGTATATGTAAAAAAATAAAAAAAATATTGTCTTTTGATATTATACAACAACAATAAACGTTATTACTTAATATAATAAAAAAGACATTATATAGAGATATGTACTCCTTGCGAGCATCCATACCCGTAAGATGGAGCGATGAGTTTTTTCTAGAGTTGTTGGTACACATTGGATTCGAAACTATCAACGTTGCATTGTGTATAAAAAGAAATACATTTTGAATGCATCCTTGTTTAATATCCGGTATCTAGTGATGATTTGTGAAGAATAAGATGATGGTTACCCAGTATACTGGTTAACCGTAACAAGAAATATTTCTTATCAATTTTTATATAGATATTGTTCTCAAGTTTTCATTTTATTGTGCTTATAGTAGATAAAGCGCCTTTGTAAAGTAAAATTGTATCCCAATCTCATATTGCAGTGCTGGCAATACTACACAAGTCCTTCATAAATATAACGGTTGACATCGCTATGATAAATGGTATAAATTTTAGACAGATATAGTGCAGATACATGGTATAAGGTCGCAGAACGTTCTAGGCGGCTAATTGAGGTATCTGGTAGGTAAAACTTGGTATGTCAATTAGGCAAGTATAGAACCTATTGGTTACATATTTGGTCATGAAGAGCCATTCGGGCGATGTATTCCGCAACTGATAATTTATTAATCACAAAAGTATTGTGTTCTAATCTAATCTGTTCCAGATCAATATGGTATGCAATTATATTGAGATTATCATATGTAGTCAAAACAACCAGTAGTTTTTTATCTATACGTTTATAAAAGACATACAACATATTCAGACCTATACCTATAATAAATATAGATAGGATCATAACTGCGAGAGCAGCAAAGCCGGTGAAGGACTAAAGGATGAATGACGTCAAAAAGGGAACGAAATCGTATTTATCAAGGACAATATTATGGTGGAAGGTGAGACAGTATCCAAGCTCTCCAGGTGAGTTTCATTCAAATAAGAAAACTGAGTGGGAAGAAAAATATCTTCACTTCCAGTAATAAGATGCATGAAGGCGCAATATATAAAGTATCCGGGTACGTTCAAGAGGCTGAGGTGGCAGAGTCGGGACATGAAACAGCTCATCTTTAATTTGAATACAACACTAAATTTAAACATGGTAAAACTGCATCACGCTAAGCTAGTAGCAGCTCGTTTACCAGTCAGCATATCGACATTACCTTCATATAATTAGCAAAATAATTATGACGCCAAGATAGATGGAAAACTTGATTTACAACAACGGTACTTGTAGATCTAGAAAGGCTATTATATACTATTGATTAATAGTTCTCTTATTCCAGACTTCATCTCCATGCATCTAGTTGCTGTCATGATAAAAAATCAACGGGGAGAGGTAAGAACGACGTGGTCTGTACTTAGTTATCAAGGCACAATAGGAGTCAAGCAATTTATATTCTACTGCAAAGATACAAAACTAAGCTTTATTATCGGTTGTGATGAAAATGCTCACCACACACTATGGAACTGCAATGATACAAATACCAGAGGTGAGTATCATTTTAAATATCTAATTACCGAAAATAATGAATTGGCTAACTTATGGAGTAAATCAATCATTGTTAATACTGTTAGCGAAAAGGTCTTATAGAAACTTGTCTTTATATAGTGAAACAAAGAAGTACCTGGCATGTTAAGGGTTTTCCAATAAGAAATGGTTTCAGAACGTTATCAGCCAAATGGCCACGCCAAAGCTACGCTTCCAGTACCATATCCTTTTAATGATATTTTCTATGACTTACTCACACATTTGCGACTGTTTGCCCTCGATAACTTCACAAATTCCATCTTTAATGTCTTGAAACGATTGTGGAGCATTGGTAAAGACCTTATCTCTCACGTGGTTCCAAAGAAAAAAAAGATAAAGGTGTTAAAGAACCAGATTTCGGTGACTAGATCTTCTCTTCGAGAAATAACACGGTCAGGAATCTTTTTTGTTTCGTTATTGTGTGGCACGTAGCGCCGTCTTGCTGAAAATAAAGTATGTGAAGTTATCCCAGTATTTTATCCCAGAAAAAATAAAAAGTTGCATCAGGAAACACTTTTCTATTCCATTCCAGTTTTTTCGTTCTGTCCGAAATTCGCGACCAAAATAATAATAAAAATGAACCTATTAGGCCGAAATCTTTTTTGTGGTTTTGAGTTCGTCATGGTACGTGAATAGATTTGGCACAATCGGGCTGCGTTGAAATAGTTCCATATACAAATCTATAATTTGGATACGGACCAATAATATGGTCAACTCAAAACCACAAAAAAAAAATTCCTGCCCAATACGTAAGCAGGAGTCAGGTACCGACATTATATGCATTAAAAATAAACGTTGTACAAATCAATATCTTCCAATTTTGGCCATCATCTTAGCTCGGATGAAAATCCGGACTATTTGAAGGACCCAGTCAGCGAAGATTCGACGTTTGTTGTGATCGCTGATTTTTTCTTGCGTTAACTGAGCCTTACGACCTAAGTCTTTATGCAAAATACGGTATAATGTCGTTTGTGGGGATGTCTTATTCCAAAGGTCGATGTGGACTCGACAAACGTGGGTTTTCTTCAACACTAAGGCAACAATATATAAAAATTGACAGCAGGCTATTCAAAACGAAACGTCTTATTCAAAACGAAAGCCCTTCATCTAATTAGGTTTCACTGTCTGATTACAGATTTACATAAATTTCAGATTTGATCTAAAGGTCACAAAACTACAAGAAATCAAGGTTCCCAAATCAATGAACTAGGTTCTTAACAAGGTGCACCATAGAGTCTATCGAGAAGTTTATTCACTCAGCCAATAGAACAGGGGCACTGTTATCAAAATTTCGAAGGCGTTTTTTTTTCGATAATATCGAAAATAATCGACTGCTCTTGAGGTGACAACCAAAAATAAATCAGCATAATTCAATCAAATTAAAAATTATTTATTGGTTGATCCGTGATAAATTCCATTTAATAATACATGTATTTGTTGTGATCCTGGGGCCCTATTATAAAATTTTCGATATCGTTTTTTTTCGATAATATCGAGTGAAAATGGCTATTATGAAATTTTCTTTCTTTATTTATTTTATTTATATTCTGATCCGACCACATGTTTTATTAAATGGAATTTATCAAGGATCAACTAATAAATAATTTTTAATTTTATTAAATTAAGTGAATTTATTTTGGTAGTCACCTCAAGAGTAGTTGATTATTTTCGATACTATCTAAAACAGAACGTCATCGAAAATTTCATAATAGCTCATTTTCGAAACTATCGAAGAAAAACACTATCGAAAAATTTCATGATAGCTCATTTTCGATACTATCGAAAAAAACCGCCTTCGAAAATTTCATAATAGGGCCCCAGTTATTCTTGTAAAACGAAAGGGTCTTAATCAAAATGGTTAATGGTGAAAACACTAATGAAAAATCGAGGGTACAGCTCAATAAAATCAGCAAGTGATCACTATGGGGTGATTCCCCGCAGGTTGTAGGGCGTTCAATACCCAAAGCAGTCGCGCCCCAGAATGTACTTTCAAAGAGTATCTAAAATGTAATAGGGTTCATCCGCTTGATTTGGTTATAATCATTAGGGGGAAAAAAAGATGGAACCCTATGAGACAGTGTGGTAGTATTTCATACTGGTGTTGCTTAACGTCAACCGTAATAAACCAGTGATAGAAGCATAAAGTAGGAGGAAAAATGACACAACCGAGTTACAGTATGACGCAAATTTTCAATTTTTCAGAGAACTCAAAATCTCGTAGATCATAAACTCACTTTGAATCAACATATCGCCAAAGTTCATAAAAAAGCCACTGGTGGTTTTTGAGTCTGTGAAAATATTTAAAGTATGACATCAAAGATGATCTGAACATAATTAACAATTATTTAGACTCAATGTCACCTATTCCTCCCTCTGTTAGAAAACAAGAGAACATCCCAAAAAGTAGTGAGTTGTGCGTGATTTCAAAATAATTCCCAAATTGGTGCTATGTTAAAACTTTTAGAAAAAAATGATACGCCACTTGGTCAATATAAAATAAGAGGCTTTTAGTAGCCTAGTGTATAAGTTAATTCTTAATCCAGGAAGATATTTATAGATACAGATAATAATCAAAACTACCTGACTGAAACTCATAGTAATGTTGAGGCTTGGTAAAAGATTTGAGTTTTACCCATCTTCCATTATTATACAACCTTCCAAATTTGAGCCTTTAGCCAAACATATCTTGATTGAGCTAAAATTGGCATTAGATAAGTCAAAAAAGGACTGAATAAAAGTTGGAAATACTGGAAAGTTGGATGACCTGGAGCGTGCATGGCAGATTAACCAAAATATTTAATACTTATCGCGTAAGAATTGTTTTCACTGTGCGTTTCTCATACGGAGGAAAGTTAGTAAAATTGGTCGATATATGCGGTTCAGTCATTTTCAATATGGCTACTTACTTTGGCTATAGAAACTTTTGAGTAAAATAATGGTTTATGCCTATTATTAAGGTTGTGCCGAGTTTGTATCATAAATTTGTTTAATTTATGTTACTTGTATTAGTAATTCACTAAACATAAATCTGTCATAATAATCTGGTATAGACTGTCAGGTATGATTAATCCTACTATTCCCATAGCATTTCTTCAATTCCTGTATGACCAATGACCATATATAATTGTAAGGTGTTCTGATCAACGGGTAGAAAATCGATTAGTGTATTTAACTGCAACCCAATCAAATATTGCTGAGTCACCTCTTATGTTGGGTATCGTTTAGTGCCTTGAAATTTGATAAGACTGAAACTGCTCATACTCTTTTTGATTGAGTCGTCTACTCTATGTAGAATTCTATGGCTACTCTTTCTTCACACAACAAGTATTTGAAACTAGTCGATTCCCTACAATTTGACATATGTAATAAATATGCATGACAAGCTGTTAGATCAGCTGCAGGAAATCAATTACTGAAATCTATAAATGAAGTTGCCTGAATCTTCGCATCTCGTCGACTCATAAATTTTACAAAACTGATCATAACATTTGCAATCTCGTTCAGTTATGATTGTGAAAGCACGGTTCGGATTTAAATCGTAGTGTTGAGTGAATGAAGCTTAAAGATAGCTTTTTTATCGCAATGTTAATGTTCAAGAATTCTAATGTCGTATAACATTATGACGTGATTTGTCTTCTTTTTTGATTCGAAACCTTTTTGACTAAAGTGTAATCTTTCGAATTACAGTGACTGTAAACTGGTTTTTGTTTCTGCACAGGTTGTTTCTGAATATGTATAATTGATGTCGTAGTTTTATTTGTGTTGTGAACCCCAATGTCTCTAATCATTGTCCTTCAAGAAATGTTTTGATCATGCTTAGTAAATATTTCCCAACCAATGAAATGAAAATTGAAAAAAGTTTTTCAACTTCATTAAATCATCTTTGAGACGTACATATATAATGTAAAACTACGATCTTATATAGGCTGGGCAATTCATGCACACATGGCCTATACACCTTTTTTCAATTACAGATTCACTACTTTTATTTTTAAAAAACAAAACTAACTGGAAATATAAAAAGAAAAGTGTTTTCCATTCGAATAAGTTTCGTTTTCCTTTTCGTACGAACATTGTTGTTTTATTCCTTTTTCATTTCAACTAAATGTTAAATGAATTGGAAAAATTTTATTTATAGAAAATGCTTTGTTAATTCAAAATTATACAAATTTTTGTTTTAATGCTAGACGTGTTAATAATTAAGACAAATTTTCGAACACACACACACACGAAACAAACTGTTAAATGTATTTTTAGTCACATCAATCACCCTTCAAAAAACTATGTTTTCTCGTTTTCTCTATACCTGTAGCATCATATCATCATGTTGTGCTTAATGCGAAAATTCAAGGTACCATGCTGGGAAACATTGGTTGACTTCTGTTTCGCTAGATCAACCACTCGGCGAAGACGTTAAGTCCTTTGATTTCAATTATAGTGATTTCAACTGTAATAGAGTCGTTTATGTCATTGAATGGCCGTGTGGTACAAAAGGTCAATCCATCTCATCAAACAGGTACTACTTCCCTGGATAGTTATTAGATTAATGTCTGTTAGAAAATCAACATAACTCACGTAAAAGTTTTCTGAAATTTAACTCATTCAACGATAAAACTCTTCTTTCTTTGGGGGAACGTTTTGTGAGATCTATGGCTATACGATTTAAAATTATTTGCTCTGTTTGATGTACCTTCTGTATAATGCTACTTATAAAAGGCAGTTAAATTTTAAGGGCCGACGTTGAATGTGAATCACACCTAAACGTCAAGTTTTTTTCTGCATTTAATTTGACATTTATTTCTCAATTTCAGACTAACTCAATTTGAACCATGGAAAGATACACAATCGGGCAACGCATTTAAGTTATTCAGGCATATTTTGAAAATGGCCGATCAAATCAAATTGCATATAGTAATTTTTTTCGGTCAATTTAATCGTCCAAATGTGCGTACAATCGGAAAAATCGTTCAAAAATTTGAGCACCACCGGATCTGCAAGAGATTTTAAAACACCAGTGCATGCTCGTACAGCTCGTACTGCAGAAAATATTGCTGCTGTTCGCGATAGTGTGGCTGAAAGGCCGTCCACCTCAACTCGTCGTCGTGCCCAACAATTGCACTTCTCACGCTCGTCGTTGATGAACATTACGCATAAAGACTTTCATTTTCATGCTTATAAGGTGCCATTGACTCAAGAACTAAAGCCTCTTGACCATTCCAAATGTCGTCAATGGTCAGAATGGTGACCAGAAATGGTGACAGTGGAATATCAATTTTCGAAGAAAATCATCTTCAGTGATAAGGCACATTTTCATCTCAGTGGATTCGTCAAAAAGTAGAATTGCCGCATCTTGGCGAATCATAATCCAAGAGTGATTGTCGAAAAACCAATGCACCCACAAAGAGAACTGTTTGGTGCAGTTTATGGGCTGGCGGCATCATCATGCTTTTTTTTCAAAAATGAGGCCGGTCAGTCAGTTACTGGGAATGATGTTCGTTATCGGTGCCACTTGCTTCATGATGTACGAAAACAGTTGAATTATTTCTGCAGTTGCCTAATGCATCCGAGTAATCAGGAATTCTGATTATCCAAGAATCCCGATCAGCTAAGAAATCCGAGTAAACAGGGACCCCGATTATCTTGATCTCGTTAAAGGTTAGCTTTATAGGGTTCAGTTTAATAGTTCTTTATTTAGCCCTTTTATGGCAAACTAAACTGCCCAAGAGGTTCCCTAAACCATTTCTAGTAAAAGTACAACCTCTGATTTATACGGAATTACCTCTAATTGTCGATTTTCAACTTCCAGTTCGGGCAACTACTTCCGTTTTTTCCCTATTCAGTTTCAACAGTAGTCCATTGATATTCCACAGTGGAGGTGACTTTTAGTCACCTTGAGATGTTCCTCCAACTAACCACTTTCTACAGTGGTGGAACCCGTAAGCTCAGACTTTAACCAGTATGCAGTGTTAAATTCATCATCACAGTTAATCCTATCATTATTCACTATACTATCCCTTCACGATATTATAGGCTAATATGCTAACCATGAACATCGTCCTAAGTTGTTTTTATATCATCATGTGCACTAAGAAGTGGAGGGTAGTGCCCATTCTACGTTTTTTTGCCGTTCTAAGTTGAACAGAGTAAAGATAACGCGCTAATACTCATATTCCTTGAGACATAGACTCAAAATAATCGTGGACAATAATAACCTGATCTGTTTTGTAACGAAGACACTTTCAGATTGATTGCATTTTGTCCGTTGGAAAATTAATTCGTAGATAGATTTTGGACATGTTTCAAACAGATGGCACTACCGTCTGTGTATTGTCTTCCTTTTTACATGTAGTTAACATTTTATTTCACATGTAATTGTGTAACGACTCTCTCAATTATGGATTTACTGTTATTACTCAATGTAAGAAGAGTTTAATTTATACTTTTTCAAAACTCTGTAGCGATTTCTTATCAATTACCATAGATCAAAAGTAATCCAAAGACAACAAATGGTCAAACTTTAATAAGTGTAAATTTTGCTACTGTCGGTTAAAATGTTGCTTTAAAATAATCCATGACAAGATAGAACTACGATCATAGATCGTTTATGTATATCTGAGAAAGCAACATGATCTAGAATGTTATTACTAACAGATCTAGTAGCAAACGAACTATAGAAACAATCATCCACAGTTGGGCGTGTAAATTGCACGATGTACTGTTTTTTACTTCTAAAAAACGTGTTATTTACATAAAGTAATTTTTTGACATTCTACATATAAAATATATAAAAAAATTATTACATGTAAAAACTGACGCGCCATCTCTTATCAAATCTAATTGTAACTAAAGCACCATCTGTTATAAAATTTTGTGAAACAATTCCCTTTGTAAATTTTTTTTGACTGAATGTCGTAATAATTTATTGCTCGGGGGCAAGTTAAAAAAATCCTTTCCACCTAATACCGTGGACCTGTAAACAAACGAATTTATCTATGTTATTGACCACACTGAACGTCGTTAAATTTTTAGATTTTAAAACAGATGGCACTGCCGATGTTGGGATCTT
Organism: Tipula lateralis; assembly: GCA_963932295.1. NCBI lineage: Eukaryota > Metazoa > Arthropoda > Insecta > Diptera > Tipulidae > Tipula > Tipula lateralis. Next base: position 70,787,728 of record OZ010737.1, read on the forward strand.
CGTTTTTTACATGTAATTTACGTTTTATGTAATTTACATTATTTTTTACACAAGAAATGTAAAAAACATTGTTTGCATGTTAAATCCCGACTGTGCAACTAATATCGGAAGCAGGTGATCTATCAAACGCGCACAGACTTCAAAAATACAATTTGATACAATCCATTATAAAACACCATAATCTTCTGGTATTCTTCAATTGAGAAATAGTTATATACATATATAAAAATTGGAATCACAGATGGTAATATAGCTTCCTACTTCGAATATTCAAATTAATTAAGGACACAAAAAAGTAGATCTTCTTTTCTATTAACCAAGCATTAAAAAGGATTCTTTAGAAAATAGAATAGGCTCCCAACCGTTTCTAAGCCTAAAATTGTTTCAAAAACTCTCAATCTCTCAAAGTTTTTTTTGTAATCTATTTTCAGAATTATTTAAGGGACACTTATGCTATAAAAAATATTTCCATTTTATGAGGGTCCATAAAAAATATCCTTATATAAATATTAAATATTAACAACACTAAAATTTTATAGTATTTGCAACAACATATGTACATACTTAGATATTTAAAGAAGTAAACATCTTGTTCTTAACCAACCATGAAATCGAAATTTTTGAACGATTGTTCACACAAACATCTCATTTCGCTTTGGGCTTTTAACATCGAAGAACAAAATCTTATATAAAATCATCATCTTCAAACAAAATTTTATCACTCTTAAAAAATTTTCTATTCAATGTTTTTTTTTTTTTGTTATTTACCTTTCACATAAAAATCGTCACTCAGAAAGAACATAATGACAAAATAAGCAGCAAAACAAAAAAAAAATAAGAAAATTTAACATTTATTCAAAATTATATAGACATAAAAACGAAACATAACACAAAAAAGCTCTTGAAAACATTTTCTTTCTCGATTTACTTGAAACATTTTCTTAAGTAGTTGCTGGTATATTTGTATCAAGACACTTCGTTAGTCATCTCACACACACACACATACATTCACTGAATATACGTATTCAGTATCTACACTACACAACCGATAAGTATTCTTGAAGTGGTTTACAATTTTTCATGTTCTTGATGCGTACATATACAAAAAAAAACGCGCCAGAGTATTATGTCGATGATGTTCAACACCCTCGTCCCCGTAACAAAAAAAAACATTTTCGGTAACAACTTTATAGCTTTCCTTTCGGTGTAATATCATTTAGGTTTCTCGATGTTTTTTTTTTCAACAACAAATCGAAAAGTTTTTGGCATTTTAATGATCCAACTGTGACAATTTATGTTTTTAAAAGATAATCACGAACCGATTTACATCGTAAATTTATGATTAGATCTATTAGAAAGCGTTAAACCTTAAAAAGCACGTTAAAAGCTTTTCGAGGTATGGCAAAAAAAACAGTTATGATTAAATAATTTGAAATTGGTTTTTAAATAATTTAGATTGTGTACAAGACGGTAATCATTTGAAAGTCTATAGAATTTAAACGTCAATTAGGCGATCGAGTAATTCAGACCATACTGTGCTTAAAATAAGATTATATGCTTTTATAACTTTAGGAGACAGAGGATTATCACTACTTATATTTACTACTTTAGTCGACGCTATTTGTATAATCTTCGGGTTTAGCATAAAAGCATAAAAGCTTTGTCACTTTATTCGACATCTATTATTTAATCTTTGTTACTTCTTGGTAAAGTAAAGACATTGAGTTATTGTAGATAAAGAACAACATTGGTTTGTTCGAAACTTATTACTTGTACTGATAAATCAAATATCACCTCATCATGAGTTTAAGGTTAGATTTAACAATTTAATTATACAAAAACGGTTTTATATATTTCCTTATTTATTTCTTTGTTTAAAAGTACAATCGTCCTGGTTATTTATGGAAAATGATTTCATTCTAATATACGTTGCGGTGGCCTTGGCGTACTCCATTCGGTGGGTCAAATTTCTGAGCTCATTTTGAATATATGTTTTTTTCAATATTGGCTTTCAATTGTTTCTAGATTGTCCATATAACACTTGTCTTTCCTAGCGCCCGACAAACAAAAATCCAAAAGTGACAAATCACAGCTCCTTGCCGACCAATTAACGTCACCAATTCCTCTGATAATGCGGTCATTGAGTTTTTGACGCAATTTCACTATGTTAACGCCCGATATGTGGCACGTTAACATGTGGCGGTAGTTCTTTCTGTTGACCGAAGTGGTCGTGGGCCTCATTTGCGAAGAAATACGGCCCAATAACATGCAATGGCTGCATTTGCTTCTCCACATATTCTGGTGGATTTCTTGTTCCCCAAATGAGAAAATTTGATTTTTGATTTGACAAAATGTGATTTTTTGACCTAAATCCTCATCAATTTCGAGTTTGTTGCAGCCATTTCGAGTTCCTCACAATGGGTTCTATTGCTGGGTCAATTAAACTTTATGCGACCACAAACCAAGATTTTTACGCAGAATTCGTCGATTTTTTTCAGGCACATTTTTGACAGCACGCGTACGAGTTGCATTGTCGACTAGGTAGTCCATACCACACACTTTTGGCACAAACCGCTTGATACCGTTGAGTTTGGGCCTTGTTATATCGAACCAATTGTATTTGTTGTGGAAGTACATTTCTAACATTCTCCTTATATTTCAACATAAGCGACTTTAGACATTTCGTCAACTAGAAATAATATAATGGGTTTCTGTCCAAAAACGAATGATATTAGTGTTGCCAGAGTAAAAATAACCGATATGTCAAATTTAAACCGGTTTTTGTGACACCCTATATAATCAGTTAATACTTAGAATTTAATTTGACTTTTTTCCCGTCTTCAAGGTACAATTAGCCCTTTGAGACTCCCTTCCCTAAACGACTGCTCTCAGTTCTGTAATCTGTATGTTTTTCGAATGGTGGCTAATATATTTGGTATCTTCAAGATTATTAACTGATCATCAAATATTGACTTCTAAAGAGGCACGACGCAGATTTTTGGCAAGACTATAAAGTTCAACGTCCTTATTTACCATCGATTTTTCAATCGATTTAACAACTTAAATATTTAACGATTTAAATATTTTAGCAAAATAACTTATGCGTCTAAATTTTTTGGCTTGATCATATCTAAGCTTCACATCCATCGGGATGAACACAACTCTGACCTTCATTCACGATCTTGAAATGTATTCCGCAGAGTGGACACTTGTTCTAGAGAAATGCCACTGCCAATCTTGAGTATTAAATTTTAATCGGAGCAGTTTTATTGGCTTTTTCGCAGAAGACCGGAAAATATATGTTGTACAAAATACTTCTGAGATCTTCTTGCTACCCTACAATTTCGTGGGAAAATTTGGATTGGTGTTATGAATCAGTGAATTCAATGGGATATCGATCAATTGAATGACCTTGTTTGAGACCATTGAACAATCGTGATAATGTGGTAAAAATTACCGAGATAGAAGAAATTGCCGTAAGCTTAAATGTTTTGGTCAAAACGTTGTGTTATTTAACTTCGTTTAGTGAAGCAAACGAACAACAATAACTGAATAATTTAGAAATCATATTAGATGGAAAACTTAGATAGAATCAAAACTGATATTAATTGTACATGATTTAGCATTCATGTATCGAAGACTACTATCCCACTGGCTCAAACCCCCATTTCGTTACCAACATCTCCAACAGGAAATACTACACTATATCTGCAACTGACCTACCAGATTGAATAAAAATACTATCGGTAATATTTTGAGGCTGGTACAGGTACCCCTCACAATATCGATCCAAGGCACCATTTCAACAACCACAGCTAAAACAATAACAAATGCCAATAAATATGAAAAACAATTAAAGCCTGCATCTTAATAAATAAAAGCTGTTGAACCTTGACGAAGGTTCTTTGTCAGTAGAATTGATAATTCTGTAACAAAATTATAATTCGAAGATTTTATTAAAATTTCGCACAACTTAATAAATTGTTCAATTCATGACTGCACTCGTACATAATTTCTTGTCAGTTTGCCAACAAATACATTTTCAAAAGCATTGCATTCCACGTGTTGCCATTAAGACAACTGGTGAAAGTATTTGAACAGATTCGACGTTGGTAAAATTTTCTGGTGGGAAAACCAAATACTATTCTTTAACCCCATCAGTTCAAATCCTACCCAGAATAATCCTATCTAATCGAGTTAAGGCCTCACAGTTTAATAACTATGTGAAAAAGATTAATATTGATGCTTACATGTAGCTGGTCACAATATGCAGTATTACGTTAAAATGGTTTGTAATGCTTCAGTTGGATCTAGATTATTACTTAAATAAGCTCCGAATTTTTTACTACGTAGTAAATCGAAAAGATTTTTTTTTGTTTTTTGTTGTAGTGTTATCTGTCACTGAGGCTATACTGACCCATTGTGACTTCTCACTATATTACTTTACATTCCGGCTATAAGTCCGATTTACGTAAAAACCATCTGCACATTGCGTAGCTCCATGCCAGCCTATAGTACTGACATGGACGGCACACGGATTCTAACCTCAACTGGGTCTCAGATGAGTTCATTCGCTCCACCGATCGTAGCGCCCAAACGATTGAAGGTGAAAATCATGTTTCGTTTCTGTCCCAATCGGGATTCGAACCCGGTACCTCCCGCTCCATAGCATTCAATTGTTTTTGTAAATAACAGAATCGATGATACCAATCTACCATTCGTTAAATGATGTCGACCAAAAAGCGATCGAAATTTCACTAAACATTGAAGAATTTTCTTCATGTTTCAATTATATTCAATTTTCCTGTTTCAAATTTAACGAGGCGAACGTCTTGGGGCTAAAGTTATCTAACTAAACTCCTTTTGGACAGAAGACTTAAAAACGTATATGTTGAAACAATTGACTCTACAGAGATATTACTGCTACAGAAATTTGTTCAATAACTACTAATAAATTTAAGGCTTTTGACCACCGGGTGGTTCACACCGATTGCAATGGTTTTATGTGCTACCCTGTTAAAGTGCAAATTCACCACCAGACATCTATATCAATATAATTATAAGCGATGTTAAGCTATTCAATACACTTTTGGTTTACAGACGAACAAACTTGTTGCTAGACTGATTTCAATTTAAAATTAGAATTAAATTTGTCTACCTAAGGCACTTAACGTTACTAGCTTTGCTCAACTTGTGTTATATAATGATTCCATTTCGTTTATTTCTTATTCTGAACTTCTGTCTTTAAGGTGTAAACACTCAAAAAAAAGAGTTCCCCTGACTCCGAATCGGTGCCAAATAATATCCCACCGATCGGATACAAATTTTCTTCATCCGATCGGAGTATTTAGTTTGATCAGTCTTCACTTTTTTAGGATTGAATTATTCACACCTAACTAATAAAAATAACGTTTTAAGAATAGATCTTTATACATCAGATGGACAAAATTATTTTATCCGTTTAGAGTGTTTTTTTTATATTTTCGGATAAATATATTTGCATCCAAAGGATAAAACAACATTATTCATATGGTGTAAACAACACCATAGAAAGTTTTTATTTAGACCATTCGGAGTTAACCTTTTCGCGGACGCACTAAAATAAAGGATTTTCGTTACAGGACACGTAAATGTAATGTAATTTGGATTCTTAGGGAATTTTTTCAGTTTCTCTTGAAGTATATAATTTTTATAATATGAATGTAAATTTTACACTCTAAAATTAAATTTGTTAGTCTGTCTGCATAATACCGACGTGACCTATTTAGAACATTTTTATTTTTATTGGGACACGTCGGTAATACCCGACGTCGGTTAAAGCCGACATCTCCAATAGGATATTTAAAATTTATTAGTAGGACACGTCGGTATTAGCCATCGTTGGCTTTTACTAACGTGAACAATAGTATATATACAAATTGTTAGCGGAACACGAATAAAGAGCCCTCAGTTTAATATAAATTATAAAAATAATTTAATTGAGGTTATTAAAGCTTAATTGTTGTAACAAAAAGATTGAATGACAAATATTTTTGTATTTCAAATTAAAAAATGTGAAATACAACTTTTTTGTCCCAACGCACGGTTTTTGGGTCTGCTAGGTCCACTCCTCCCATGAACTTATTAAAATATATTATTTCAATTGGTTTCATTTTTTCCACACCGAATCGATTTTTAGTGATTTCCAGTTTTGGATGAAACCCCGTCGTTATGCAAAAAACATCTCGCTTATTGTGCCATTTACAGACGTACATATTTCCTTGTCTCCGCCAGTATTGATCCTTTTTTAAATTCTTTTTAGCTACATCAATAGGATTCCCTTTTCGGTTTTTTCTTAAAGTACCTGTCGTATGTGTTTTTAATAACAGTAATTCGTTTGGCAGTTGTATGCTGTTATAATAGTTGTCTAGGAAGAGATTGTGACCTTTGGATACATATGGCGATATGAGCCGATGAACAATTGAATCAACTTTTGATCCTTTTCAAGGTTCAGTTTGTTGACTTTATAAACTTCTAGATTTAGTACGAAGCTCGATGCGTCGCATAACTCAAAAAATTTAATACCAAAACGCGCTCTTTTTGTCTTAGTATATTGACGAAAGCTGAATCTGCCTTTGTGTAACCGTAATGACTCGTCTAATACAATTTGTTCTGACGGCTTGAACGCTGACTGAAAGCTGTTGTTAATATGCGTGAGACAACTTGATTTTTTTTTGAATATGTCTCGAGCCTTGCAAATGGTTAACGTTTATGCATCTTAATATTTGCTCGAATCTTCTACCAGACATGGAGTGAGAAAAAGCTGGGTGGTAATATAGAGCTGATTTGGAAAACGGAAAACGAATGTTTGGTGAGCGAATTTGTCCTTGGATTAAGTATAGTCCCAAAAATTTAATTAGTTCAACTCTTGTAACCTCGCAATATTTCATCATTATTTTGTGCCTGCTGCCACGCTGTTGGAAACACAGTCGTAACCATACTCATTGGTGCACTTGAGTAATGTGTTGAGAATATCCTCATTAAATTTGAATTGATCCATCGGAGTCACCAATTTGTATTTGCACACCAGATGAGCTGGCCTCAAAATGAAAGTCTGGTATTTCTCGAATAGTTTCATACCATCGTATGTCTGATGCACCTTGGTTTTCCAAATCTGGTGTTTGTATAATCAAAGAAACATCTTCATCTTCTACTAAATTTTTATCATTACAATCAAAGTTTTCCTCGTCCTCGCTAGATTCTTCGTCAAATGAAAAATTTTAAGAGTTGCAATTTGACGAATAATGGCCATCCGTATCTAATGTCCTAGATATACCAACAAATAACACCGACCTGTACTATAAACTGCGGCCTCTGATAAACACCATAAGGTTTCGATGCAAACAACTTCAGTTAAAAGAAAATCTCTGTGTTGACGAGCAGATGACCCCTTTTAAAGGAAGACTGTCAGCCAAGCAGTACGTCAAAAATAAACCTAAGCCTTGGGGTATAAAAATGTTTGTATTGTGTGGGAAGTCAGGACAACCGTATGACTTCATCTTGTACCAAGGGTCAAATACTGGCTTGTCCGAATACAATTTAAAAAAGTTTGGTTTTGGGCCGTCTATTGTGCTTCATCTTGCAGCAAGAATAGAATCGAAAGGTCACAAACTTTACTTCGATAACTATTTTAGTAGTTACTATCTGTTTGAAATATTACAGGAAATGGGTATTAACGCTGCTGGCACGGTTAGAATAAACCGATTCTTCAATCCACAATTTACGGACGACAAAGCTTTTAAAAAAAATAAAAGAGGATATTATGAAGAATTATCTTCCAGAAATAAGCAGATAGCAATAGTGAAATGGTTGGACAATAAACCGGTACACATCGCTTCTAATTTCGTTGCAGTTGGATCACTATTAACCTGTACACGTTGGGATAAAAACAAAAAGAAACATGTGGAAGTACCGCAACCTGAAGTGATCAAGAAATATAACGAGTCGATGGGAGGAGTCGATCTACTCGACCAACAAATTGGGTATTACCGAATATTTATAAAATCAAAGAAATGGCCGTTGCGCATTACAACCCACTTTCTAAATTTTTCTTGTTCTGCTAGTTGAATTGAGTACAAAACCAATGCCGCCAAAAGAGGGGTTCCCACTAATAAAATAAAATCATTAATAGAATTTCATGACCATATGTTGACCTTCGGTTTGATTGTGAAAATCACTGGCCCTTATTTGACAGCAAAAAAGAAGCCTCGCGTTGTAAATTAGAAAATTGTTTGAAAAAAACACATGTTTTGTGCAGTAAATGCAAAGTTCATTTATGCTGTCTAAACGAAAGAAACTGCTTTGTCAAATTTCATACGCAATAAAGACGAGCAACTCATAGGAATTTATTAGTATTTATATTGTAAGTATTATAGTAGTAATATTTAGTATTAGTATTTATATTGTAAGACTGAATAGTAAGTAATATTTAGTATTAGTTTAGTAAATGTAAGTAATATTTAGTATTAGTATTTATATTGTAAGACAGAAGTAATTATTTTATTTTATTTATTTTTAAATACAATTAATAAGAACTCCACTAAACATTTTTATTTTGGTTGCAACACTTGAGTCAGAATGTCCATATGAATGGACAAGTCTGCTAGGCCTAACTAGATTAAAAAATTATGAATTTTTTTAGCTGTATAATTTTAAGAGCTCATTACCTTTCAGATCAACAAACTAAATAATTTATAACTCTTCTAAAATAAGCTCAGGTTTGAAAGGGTAAACGACTACTAGAATATAAAGTTTGTCGCTTCAACTCATGATTGACGAACAAATCGACTAAGGGAATACCAATATTTGTCTATCGCTGCAAGTGACAAGTGACACGACTAAGGGAATCGGGGTGTAAATCAATAAAAAAGAAGTTCATATTAATCAAACTTTGATTTTTCAATTTGACGTGTTAAATTTGTGAATTTACCCCTATTACAAGAGATTTGGGCAACATTCGGCAATATAGGTGAAATGTGCCCATATATGGCCGGATTAATTTATACAAAAGGATAAAAATAAGGAACTTTTTCTGGACTGAAACGTATTTACACCGCCTTATTTTTTTGTGTGTTTAAAATACCTTAAGGACAGAAGTTCAGAATAAGAAATATTTTGAGTACCTGAATCCAGTAGATTTGAGTATATAAAATGCATCAGTATTAAATAGTTCTTCTTAATGAGCTGAATGGTGTTACTGAAAACTGGGATTTATTATAAAAAATAGGTAGTATGTAAATAATCTTGGTACTAAGCGAGATGTATTGGCTGGAGCCTTTGATGCTTTGATATATTTACGATTTTTCGTTTAAACTATTTATCATCCGGTTCCAAACAAAGCATTTAACAACATAGAACAATCGTTGCGGTTTATTCTCTCGATGTTAGAAAATACCTTTGCATGGAAACTTAATCCATTGAGGACAACTTACTGCTTTTAGGTCTAGATATCTTTTATTTCCTATAAATATAAATAATAACGAATGCCTTTCAACTTTTCAATTGATGTGCACTGCCTAATTCCCATTAAAGTATCTCGAGTTCCAAAATGTAACACTTTGGGTGTCAATGTTGTTTTAAGCATACACTCTAAATTCCACCCAAGCATACCAATGTTGTTCTAACATAGACATACATCTCAAATAATAATTCGAATTAAACGGGGTATGTGTCACTTTATAATTACATAGAATTTCAAACGCATGTCTACGACAACACTGGTGTAGGCAAATTGAATTTAGAATGTATGTTCAGAATAACACTAGCGTGGGTGGATGGAATTTATAATGTATGTCTAGTTGTTCTAGCACAATGGCATAATGAAATTGAATTTGAAATGTATGTGTATAAAACACTGACATAGTGAGATGGCATTTAGTATATGTATAACTATATAGCAACACTGGCCTATAACAGATAATCAATAATGTATGTTGAGAACAAGACCGGCCGTATAAGAAAGAATTTGGTTTTCTTATCGTGGTTGGATGGCATTTAGAATGTATGTCTACAACAACATTGCTCATCACAAAAAACCATCCAAAGTTTTAAGAACAAGAAATACTAAAATTTGTGTATTCGTGGTAGTCGAGGTTACTCCTTAGAAATTTGAAGACTTCTCAATTAAGACAATCAACTACAGATAAACGGATTTTTTTTTATATCTCTGCGTAGTTTTTGTATACGCTAATGGACATATCTCCGTCTCTGAGATACGGCACATCAAATACGTCAGACAAATTTCACGTGATTTGTTGATTACAACGTATTAGTCTTTTTCTACGATATGCTCAATCAATTCTTACTCTTAGACTATATAAAGAGTGGTTTTTATAGAACTACACAAGTTTAAATCATAGTAGAACAAGAAAATATATTTTTAATATCAATGAAACGGGCTTTATTGGATAGAAAATTTTATGACATTAATGTTTAAATATGATTTCGGCCATGTGGACACCACGGCTGGTGTGCACTAGGCACAATCTGGAACCCCAATTTTCGCAATCTTTTTTCAGCATTTGTGGCCGTATTTCACCCATAACTCCTCGAATGTTGATTTCCAGGAGTTTAATTGTCTCTCGTTTATCGATATAGACTAGTAACTTAAGAAAATAATCGAATAATGTGGTATGTGGCTCTGTCCTGTTGAAACTAAATATCAGCATGATTAATGCTAGCTAATCGAGGTACGAAAAAACTTCTAATCATGTCCCTATACCGCTCATAATTGACGCAGTAATATTCTGACCAACATCGTTTTTGAAAACATATGTACCCATGGCTCCGCCAACCCATAAAGTGCAAAAGATTGTGGATTATCCTCACTCCAAATGCAACAATTCTGCTTATTTACCCAACCAAAAATGGTCTTCATCGGAAGACAAAATTTTGAATAGAAATTCAACATCAATATGGCGATGCATACGGTGGTCGTTTGGCTTTAATTCCTGTACAAGATTATTTTGAAAGATTTTACGCCAAGATCTTTCGTAAAATCTTCCATAAAGTTGAAGAACACAACCTCAGTTGCTGAGAATTGTGACGAATTTATTTGGATCTTTTTCAATGCCTTCCTGTGTAGCGGCTACAGCTTCTTCAGTGCACACTGTTCGGTGTGTCACGCGATGCACATTATTTTTAACAGTGAAGGTAGTGTGAAAACGATTGTTATTTGAATTAGCCGCTCTGAAAGACAGTTATGTGCGACATAAAATGAACGACATTCTGGTAATTCCGGGGAAAAGGGAATTGGAGAATGATTTTATATGTTATTTGAGTTAAAATATTTTTTTTCTGGCATACTAAGGTGAAAAACTAGTGTGAAATTAGGAATAGTTCTCCCTTCCAATTTTGTTATGCAAAAATTATTTCCAATTTTAAATATTTACATGGTCAAAAAATACATTTGAACAGAAGTTCCATAGAAAAACTTTCCTCAATTCCCTATTCCCGAGGAATTACTAGAATTGGGCCAACCAATATTTTGAAAAAAAATTTCAATTCAATAGTTTGACATATCGCTGAATTTTCAGCAAAGCCGTTTCTGAAACTAATTAAAGTGATGGCAGTTCCTTCATATCATGTCAGCTACAAAAAATATCAATTGGCCGTGTCTAATTAAAAATCTAAGATAAAGTTGGAACCAAATGAGCTGTGGATTCGCAACTCTTGTCAGAGAGCAAATTGATTTTTTGTGTGTGAATATTCTCGTATCGTCGCATATTGATGTAAATCGGCGAACAGATCATAGATGGTGCATTTAACGCCCAACACAGAATTAAAAGGTGGAAAATTAAAAGTTTTTGGGTTGTTTCGGTTTTCGTATTAGACCCTCGTCAAAACTGAAAAAATCGACGAGCTGTAAGCAGATTAATCGATTGGATGCAAAGAGGAATTGTGTTAAAGAGGAAAAAGGTTTATTATAATCCCCATATAGCCACCAAATAAATGAGCTTAATTTTCTCTTGATTACATGGAATGGAAAGTTATTTCGTAACAAAAATTATAAATGGTAATCTGAAGAGTACACACGCACTCAGGCACACACAACCAACACTAATGCGATATTAGTGTGAACATTTGTTTATTTGTTATTTGTTATCTTACCTGTAAAAATTTTGCTGTGGAACCACATAATTTTCATTACATAAAAATTTGAATTAAATAATTTTTAGTGTTTGTGTTTTATCACCTTTAATAAAATAATAAAACCACAACTATACTACAAAATAAAAGACGTAAAATAAGCAAACAAAAATATTTCTTTAAAACTAAAGAAATAATTTTAATTAAAACCTCAATAACACGTATATTAGACAACAGAAAATTAATTAATTTTTTATGTTCTTGTACATCTAGTCGAATAGTTTTTGTGGAAGACAGCAAAAAAAATGCTTCGACATAATTACACAGATGTGTATACGATATCCAAAACTCTTCTTCCACAACGAGTGAATAAAAACAAAACAGAAAATACTTAACTCATCCAATTATCACCTTTAAGAGGGATAAATTCATTTGATTATATCGTATTTACATATACATGTCTAGTGTTCTCTATATATACAAGTATTGTACGGTTCTGTAGCTCTAGATATACCCGTAGACTATAAAGTTTAAATAGGATTTTTCACAACACACATAATTATCGTTAAAAGCTCTGAAGTAGTTTTTTACCTTTCACATCTAACAAAATTAACTAACTTTGACATTAAAAATATTTTTTAATCTAACATTTTTTTCTAGTTTTTTATGTACTACCTACTCGTATATAGGGGAGGGAAAACAAAAACAACTAAAAGCTCCGGTTAGTTTTGAATTTTTTATTTTCGTTTGTTGTGTACTTTACAAATTGGTATTAAGAGTGAAATTATGAGCTGTAGAATGTCATAAAATTGCAAATGGAAAATTGGCCGGGATTAAAAGGGCTTAGGTTGTTTATTGTCAAACTCTTTCTAAAAGAAATTATTACTATCATGCAGTCGTTAAGTAGCCCGATATGATGATTTTTGAAAGGTCGGAATCGACAAACCTGGATTTTCTTCAACACTATGGGATACAGCAGCAATATTCTCAGTTTTGCTGTGAGCGGCGCACGCAGTTTCGATTCTTCAAATCACTAACGTGTCCGAACAGCTCAATTTTTTCCAGGTTTCTCTTTTGCCGGCTGTGAAGCAATTTCACGGCACTTAAAAAGTGCTTTAGTTTTGTGAACTGTGACGATTTTTGTAGTGCAAAATTTCGTACCATTTTAAGTAATGGCTTAGTTTTTACCTGTCCCAATAGCAGGCTATTCAAAATGAAACCTCTTATTAGTAAATCCTTTATATTGAAGCCTCTAAATTTATTCGAAGGTTTTTCATCGCTTGACATTAATAATAGTTGTTTAATCTACAAATATAAATTGGTAAAAATGATTACTGGTTCAAAAGATGCAGACGGTTTTATTAGTTCGCATCAGGTGTTCCAGAAATATAAAACCTTTATTAGACCGTATATATAATATTGATATCAGGTTTGGGGTGGATCATATGGCATTGCTCTCCATTTGCTGGATAGAGTTCAGCAGCCTGTCATCCGAATAATACGAAAATCCAGACTTACGAAAGATCTAGACAGCCTACAACACCGCAGAGATGTTGCAGAACTCTGCGTGTTCCATAGTTTAATAAATCGTTAATGTTCTGCAGAATTAAAGGAGAAAATACCATCGTTTGTTACGCTAGGACGGGTAACGCGAGGAACTGTTAATGCGCATAGGTTAACGGTGAAGCTGCCGAAACCTTGAACGAAGTTGCAAAGCACGAATTCATTTATCGAAGATCTTGGAAGTAGAACTCGTTGGTGGGTTTTCAGTTTCCGTTTGAGTATAGCAATTCGAAACATTATATTGTGACGACCCTCTTATGGTTCGTTTTGGAATTATTGGCAACGCAGGAGATCAAAATTCAACAGATCCGAGTTAAGTTAAACTTAAATACTTTTGATCATATAGTAATGGCTTAATTTTTGGGTGGTATTATGTTCGAGATTCTTTCAAGTTTCATTGTAGTAATGTGAAAAACTGGTTTCGAGTCACTTGTTACATGCTCGATATCATGACACCACTTTAATCCGACATCTCACCTTGATTTTGGTAATTTTTTTATTAGAGCCAAGATGAACTCTTGAACCGTTCGGTGGGTTGGAGATCAATTTTGACTTCCTGAAAAGACTTTGGGTTTGACATTATCTAGCTGTGGAAATTGCAGGAGCGTAAGTTTAAGAAGAAATAGTTTCTTCCTTCTTGTACTGTTTTCGCAATTCCTATTCTTAAGCTGACGGAGAAGATAACGATCTTATTCAAGAAAAATGGGTTACCAAAGCGGTCATAATACATTACTGTGACTGAACCCTTGTGAGAGTAAGAGATCATGCATTCTTGTGAAGAAAAGTTGACATATTTTTCCATATTTCAATTAGTTTACATATTTCAAACCAGTTTAGAATTCCGTAAGAAAGCTTTCAACAGATTCAAGAGCACAAGAGATTCTGAATATTGGAGATCGTACGAAGTATACAGAACAGAATAAAAAGCAGGAGGTACTCTGTGACATAATGGAAGCAGGCCGCTAGAATTATGAAAATATTTGCTAAGAATCCAACTATATTGAGAAATTTAAGATAGGATGGCTCATGGACAAGTTGGGGTTCAAAAGAAACTCAAAACCCATAAATATACCCGCGTTTAAAGAGGACACAGTAGACGAATTCAATCCTAATAAAACAGCCGGCTCTGACCATATTATACCAACAGAACAGTTGAAAGCCAATACTTTCCTGGCTGGAGACAACCTTGCTAGAGAGTTTAAAGCTCCATTTGTGGCGTACATTCCTAGAAAATGGAGAGAGAACAATGTAATCGTTGTCCCGAAAACGTAAAAAGCTCACATGGCTACCCGTAGCACCTTAATTTAATAGCATTAACATGCTTTATTCTCTATATATTTGACAGGTTGATAGAACAACTGAATGTGAACACCACTTGTAGAGGTGAAATGTCCTTCTTACCAGTTAATCAATCATATGGTTAAAAGCAAGATTGTCAATTTGAAGCTAAAGCACTCTACAATTTCAAGCCAAATAGGTAGATTAACATCGCATGGCTAATTGATAACTGTTTGGAAAGAGAACTGGAAAGAGAAAGGATAGATTTCTGAGGAAAATCATTGAAAATAGTTAAGGAAATAATGCCAAATGCTATCTGATTTGTCACAACATGGGTGTAACAACATGCGGATAAACCCACCCAAAACAGAAATGATTATGTGCACTAAGAAATATAAAGTTCCGTCACTTTCTCCTAAATATATCTTTATATGTAGTCCCACTATCTTTCACTGACAAAGCGAAACATTGAAAAAGATACAAAGAAATGCATATGTTTCTGAACTGGGCTAGTTATAGTTGCGTGCAAGTTAGTGAAATTATCTTCAGATAAGACACTCAAAGATAATTGAGGCACTTTACGATCTTATGCTTTGATAAAGGTTATTTATTTATTTTATTTATTTATTTATAAATAAATCTACAAATACGACTTGACATTAAAAATGACGTAATAGTCAGACATATAAAATAATAATTAAAATCAGGTAGAAGCAAAGTGTTGCTTCAATCTTTGTTTTAAGGTATCCTTGCTAGAAGTAAAATCGAACAGGTGATTTATCTGATTAAAGCTTTTGCACATCATGTTAATCGGTTCATTAGAACAAAAGTTGGTTCTATCGACATCAACTTGCAAGAACTCATTTCTTCTTCGATGTCAACTGGATACTTTAATTTGTAAATTTTCCAGTATTGATACGTCAATGTGTTCTAATAAAATATTACCAACAAACGAATACTTTAAAAGCTCACGTCTATTTTGAAGAGTTGCTATGTTGTATGTTTTGCAGCCGTCCAGATATGGTGGTAAACGCTGCAGATTTTCATGGTACGGTAATTCGTGATCATACTCCCAACCGCTTTTCCAAGTTAAGTGACGGATAAAATTTTTCTGAATATTCTCTGAATCTTGATTGTCTCCAGGTCATACATATCTCCCGTCCATCGTTTTATAAAACCCCATAGAATTAGATTTAGCAACACATTGTTCTATGTGTTTGTTACAGCTCATATTTTCCACGAAAGTAAAACCGAGGTCTTTGATCTCTGATACTCGCTCTAGTGGCATATTGTTTACTTCGTAATATTTTAAAACTGGATTTAATTTCCGGTGGAATGATAAAGTCTTACACTAATTGATGTTCAGACTAAGAAGATTTAACTCCCACCATATCGTCAATGTCCTCTTGTTTTTTCTCGGCAACGCTTAAGTTCTCGACAGTTCTGTATATTTTGAGATCATCAGCAAACATTAAAATTTTAGAGTGAAGTATGACTTCAGTGATTGCGTCGATGAAAATGATGTTACTAATATCGATGTAGTGGATACGATTTAAACCAAGCCACATAGTTGATTGAGAATCCAAATGAGTATAACCGTGCCTTACAATGGCTAGTGGAGTCAAATGCCTTGGCAAAGTCTGTCAAGCATCGCCGAATGTTTGAAGAGCTTTGTTTATATCTTCTATTGTGATATGTGGTGTTTCAATGGACAGGTTCCCTACGCTAGCGTGGTGGGATTTTCATATTTAAGAAGACGTTAATTCTGGTTTAAATGCAGATTGAAAAAACTCTGCGAACATGTTATATGGATATGACTTGCGTGTCCGATGATTTCCCTTCTTTGAATGTCATATATGCAGGAAAACCAATTATTTCACATTTTGTCTTATTAAAGCTCCAAAAGTCCTTTGGATCATTTTTAATTTTGTCTTTAATACAAGTTAGAAAGTCTTGTATTTAGTCTCAAAATAGTTTTCGAAATGTTGGTTACATTCTGCATATTTAAGCTTACTAGCCTCGGAATATTGCTTTAATGTTTCTTTAGAGGCTTTATCCTTCTTTTTCTTCAAATTGATTAGTTTATCGTCATACCATGGTGGATATTTATCAAGTTTTACCGCAGTTATAGGGACATATAGTTCTATACCGTGATATATGATTTTATAAAATTTGTCGTTTTATTAATCGATATTTTTACGCATAATTGTTCAACGAGTTCACAGGGTACAGAAGTGTCAATAGCTATATTGACACTTTACAATTGACTGGTTTCTAGTGAACGATCACATCTGTAGACAACATACTGGCTGGGAAAAAAATTAAAACTCAGAATCTCTTTGTTTTAAAGACGTCTCACAAATTATATATACGGGGAATAATTTTTTTAAAACGAAATTATGAAACATGGCAGCTTTCGACGACATTTTATTTACATTTTGAAAATAAAATGTAAGTTTTCTTTCCCTCAGTGCGTTGGCTTTCAAGGCTCTATTACTTGGATTTAGCGATTTGTCTTCAGGTTTGTGCGTGATTTCGTGTAGATTCTGCTTATTTACATGGATAGATATACTCTATTAAATCTTTTATCGGATCATGTGACCTTAATTTCTGGCAGGGTGAATTGTACCGAAAATTGAGTTTTTTAAATTTCATACAGATGCCTTTAAGCTAGAAGGAAGAATAGGAGCTCGATTCCAAAATTCTCGGTTCGATTTACGTAGAACCATTTGCACATTGCAAAGCTCCATCCCTATATTACTGATATGAACGATGGGTTGGTCCATTCTTTTGTCCATCAATTCTACACTCCAACAGGGCTCATAGATGTGTTATTAGTTATCCTGCCCCTATCGGGATTCGAACCCGGTACCTCTCAACTGCCACAGCTTTAACCACTGCTCTTATACCTTTAAAGTGTTCTTTTGTTTAGGAGCACAGTAAAATGAAACATTTAAGGAAAATTAATCATTGATTTAAACAATTTTAAATCCAATTAAATTTAACAATACGTGAATGTAACAACATGCCATTCTAAACCATCAAAACCACTTTACTTTGAATTGTGTTGTGTAGGACATTCTAATGAATTTAATATAATAAACATAAATTGATTTGTGTATTGATTTTATAATTATAAGCACACCTCAAACGTTCCAAACTTAGTATGAAATACTAATCTACTGGTTTTGATTATATTACATTAATTCAAATCGCACAGCTGGGATTGATTTAATTTACGTTCAAATATTTTTTCTTTATATACACTTCTGTGTGTGTGTTCCAGGTTAGAGGGTGTCCCGAGAGTGACTGACATGAATCGTACAGTTCCTTTGGTTCCTTGATCAAAGCGAAGACGACTTTACTTTTACCACTTCGAACTATGAAGTCTCCCTATGTAGTGATAGGCGTTTGAAGTGGCGCCTTCCAACATTTAGATCCAGTGATATTGCCGGCCAATGTCCTCTCCGTAAAATCTAATGACTTGGACACAAATAATTTTAATGTGATTGAAGGTTTCTTGCATAATGTGGTGAAGCACCATCATGCATAAACCACATAGATCTTTCAAGAGGTCTTTGGTTTTTTAGGAAATTTAAATATTTTGGACCATCTAATCTGTCTGTCAGTATTAGAACTAGTAATTCATCTCCACGTATCCCACAACAAACATTAAAGTGAATTTATGTTTTTTATAATTTTCTTGAAAGATTGCTTGAAGACCAGAAATATGTATTATGTAAATTTATACATCTGTCTCGGTTGAATGCAGATTCATCAGTGAAAATATTTTTTTTTTGGAAACTAAAAGTCTTAGGTTTGTTTCTCGATTACCCATTGATAAAAATTTTTTCTTGTTATCTTATCACTATCCAAAATTGGTAATGATTGGTAATGATAAAGATGGAAGTTTTCCTTTCTAATTTGCCTATGAACACCATATTTTTTAATTCCGGTTTCTGCCGCAATTTTCCTAGCTTTCGGTATTACAGTGTGATGTTGCTGTACGTCCTGGCATATCGCTCCGATTAGTTAAAAAAATAACTATTTTCTCGAAAATTCCGATCTGCATTAACAAACGAGTTAACGGATGGTAATCTGTGATTTTATCGATCTCGATATATCCGTTGAGCAAGTGTCCGAGCTCCATTTGCCAAATTAAAAAATTTTGCCAGTATCACACAAAGTTAGCTTTTCTGAAAGCCAAGAGTCTGAATTATGTTTTCAAGATAAAATATTTATGACTTTCATACTTTATTTAAAAGAAAATTTTATTACCTTTTTAATTATATAATTTTTTAAAGTGAAGTATGTACATTGCATGATAATGACCTAGAATTTGACTCATTGTACTTGGTCAGCGTCTGCACCGACTAGGTCGGCAGTATTTAAAGTCTGGCCGTAGACTTAAAAGGCGATAGGAAGAACAGCCTTAAAATAAACCAGCAATGAATACAACAGTAGTAAATAATACCCCAGACGGCGGACCTGCATTGCAGAAATATCCACCACCTTCGGAGGTTGACAGGTAAAACAAATAAAATTAGGAAACTGATTGCACAGTGCTTATTTTTAATTGGTACCGCATGTCTGTACCAGATTTCATTCAAATCAGAGAACAAAAATTTTTATGGCAAAAAAATAGATAGGCTAACCACTGTCTGTTTTTCCAAAATGCTTGAAATCAAAATTTCTCGTTTTTATGGTTGATATCGATTAATATATCCACCATAAACATGTTAGCACCATAAACAACATTTCAGTCGGTATCGTTCGTTAAATATTGACAGTTAAAGTATGAGAGAAAATGCCAACCAAAAATGCTTCAAAAAACAGGTAAAACAAATAAAATTAGGAAACTGATTGCACAGTGCTTATTTTTAATTGGTACTGCATGTCTGTACCAGATTTCATTCAAATCGGAGAACAAAAATTTTTATGGCAAAAAAAACAGATAGGCTAACCACTGTCTGTTTTTCCAAAATGCATGAAATAAAAATTTCTCGTTTTTATGGTTGATATCGATTAATATATCCACCATAAACATGTTAGCACCATAAACAACATTTCAGTCGGTATCGTTCGTTAAATATTGACAGTTAAAGTATGAGAGAAAATAAAAACAGGTAAAACAAATAAAATTAGGAAACTGATTGCACAGTGCTTATTTTTAATTGGTACTGCATGTCTGTACCAGATTTCATTCAAATCGGAGAACAAAAATTTTTATGGCAAAAAAAACAGATAGGCTCACTGTCTGTTTTTCCAAAATGCTTGAAATCAAAATTTCTCGTTTTTATGGTTGATATCGATTAATATATCCAACATAAACATGTTAGCACCATAAACAACATTTCAGTCGGTATCGTTCGTTAAATATTGACAGTTAAAGTATGAGAGAAAACGCCAACCAAAAATGCTTCAAAAAACAGGTAAAACAAATAAAATTAAGAAACTGATTGCACAGTGCTTATTTTCAATTGGTACTGCATGTCTGTACCAGATTTCATTCAAATCGGAGAACAAAAATTTTTATGGCAAAAAAAACAGATAGGCTCACTGTCTGTTTTTCCAAAATGCTTGAAATAAGAATTTCTCGTTTTTATGGTTGATATCGATTAATATATCCACCATAAACATGTTAGCACCATAAACAACATTTCAGTCGGTATCGTTCGTTAAATATTGACAGTTAAAGTATGAGAGAAAACGCCAACCAAAAATGCTTCAAAAAACAGGTAAAACAAATAAAATTAAGAAACTGATTGCACAGTGCTTATTTTCAATTGGTACTGCATGTCTGTACCAGATTTCATTCAAATTAGAGAACAAAAATTTTTATGGCAAAAAAACAGATAGGCTAACCACTGTCTGTTTTTCCAAAATGCTTGAAATCAAAATTTCTCGTTTTTATGGTTGATATCGATTAATATATCCATAATAAACCTGTTTGCTTCATAAACAACATTTCAGTCGGTATCGTTCGTTAAATATTGACAGTTAAAGTATGAGAGAAAATGCCAACCAAAAATGCTTCAAAAACAGGTAAAACAAATAAAATTAGGAAACTGATTGCACAGTGCTTATTTTTAATTGGTACTGCATGTCTGTACCAGATTTCATTCAAATCGGAGAACAAAAATTTTTATGGCAAAAAAAACAGATAGGCTCACTGTCTGTTTTTCCAAAATGCTTGAAATCAAAATTTCTCGTTTTTATGGTTGATATCGATTAATATATCCACCATAAACATGTTAGCACCATAAACAACATTTCAGTCGGTATCGTTCGTTAAATATTGACAGTTAAAGTATGAGAGAAAACGCCAACCAAAAATGCTTCAAAAAACAGGTAAAACAAATAAAATTAAGAAACTGATTGCACAGTGCTTATTTTCAATTGGTACTGCATGTCTGTACCAGATTTCATTCAAATCAGAGAACAAAAATTTTTATGGTAAAAAAAACAGATAGGCTCACTGTCTGTTTTTCCAAAATGCTTGAAATCAAAATTTCTCGTTTTTATGGTTGATATCGATTAATATATCCATAATAAACCTGTTTGCTTCATAAACAACATTTCAGTCGGTATCGTTCGTTAAATATTGACAGTTAAAGTATGAGAGAAAACGCCAACCAAAAATGCTTCAAAAAACAGGTAAAACAAATAAAATTAAGAAACTGATTGCACAGTGCTTATTTTTAATTGGTACTGCATGTCTGTACCAGATTTCATTCAAATCGGAGAACAAAAATTTTTATGGCAAAAAACAGATAGGCTAACCACTGTCTGTTTTTCCAAAATGCTTGAAATCAAAATTTCTCGTTTTTATGGTTGATATCGATTAATATATCCATAATGAACCTGTTTGCTTCATAAACAACATTTCAGTCGGTATCGTTCGTTAAATATTGACAGTTAAAGTATGAGAGAAAATGCCAACCAAAAATGCTTCAAAAACAGGTAAAACAAATAAAATTAAGAAACTGATTGCACAGTGCGTATTTTTAATTGGTACTGCATGTCTGTACCAGTTTTCATTCAAATCAGAGAACAAAAATTTTTATGGCAAAAAAAACAGATAGGCTAACTAAACATAGGCTCTGTTTTTCCAAAATGCTTGAAATCAAAATTTCTCGTTTTTATGGTTGATATCGATTAATATATCCATAATAAACCTGTTTGCTTCATAAACAACATTTCAGTCGGTATCGTTCGTTAAATATTGACAGTTAAAGTATGAGAGAAAATGCCAACCAAAAATGCTTCAAAAACAGGTAAAACAAATAAAATTAGGAAACTGATTGCACAGTGCTTATTTTCAATTGGTACTGCATGTCTGTACCAGATTTCATTCATATCGGAGAACAAAAATTTTTATGGCAAAAAAAACAGATAGGCTCACTGTCTGTTTTTCCAAAATGCTTGAAATCAAAATTTCTCGTTTTTATGGTTGATATCGATTAATATATCCACCATAAACATGTTAGCACCATAAACAACATTTCAGTCGGTATCGTTCGTTAAATATTGACAGTTAAAGTATGAGAGAAAACGCCAACCAAAAATACTTCAAAAAACAGGTAAAACAAATAAAATTAAGAAACTGATTGCACAGTGCTTATTTTCAATTGGTACTGCATGTCTGTACCAGATTTCATTCAAATTAGAGAACAAAAATTTTTATGGTAAAAAAAACAGATAGGCTCACTGTCTGTTTTTCCAAAATGCTTGAAATCAAAATTTCTCGTTTTTATGGTTGATATCGATTAATATATCCATAATAAACCTGTTTGCTTCATAAACAACATTTCAGTCGGTATCGTTCGTTAAATATTGACAGTTAAAGTATTAGAGAAAACGCCAACCAAAAATGCTTCAAAAAACAGGTAAAACAAATAAAATTAAGAAACTGATTGCACAGTGCTTATTTTCAATTGGTACTGCATGTCTGTACCAGATTTCATTCAAATCGGAGAACAAAAATTTTTATGGCAAAAAACAGATAGGCTAACCACTGTCTGTTTTTCCAAAATGCTTGCAATCAAAATTTCTCGTTTTTATGGTTGATATCGATTAATATATCCATAATAAACCTGTTTGCTTCATAAACAACATTTCAGTCGGTATCGTTCGTTAAATATTGACAGTTAAAGTATGAGAGAAAATGCCAACCAAAAATGCTTCAAAAACAGGTAAAACAAATAAAATTAAGAAACTGATTGCACAGTGCTATTTTTAATTGGTACTGCATGTCTGTACCAGTTTTCATTCAAATCAGAGAACAAAAATTTTTATGGCAAAAAAAACAGATAGGCTAACTAAACATAGACTCTGTTTTTCCAAAATGCTTGAAATCAAAATTTCTCGTTTTTATGGTTGATATCGAATAATATATCCATAATAAACCTGTTTGCTTCATAAACAACATTTCAGTCGGTATCGTTCGTTAAATATTGACAGTTAAAGTATGAGAGAAAATGCCATCCAAATATGCTTCAAAAAACAGGTAAAACAAATAAAATTAGGAAACTGATTGCACAGTGCTTATTTTTAATTGGTACTGCATGTCTGTACCAGATTTCATTCAAATCGGAGAACAAAAATTTTTATGGCAAAAAACAGATAGGCTAACCACTGTCTGTTTTTCCAAAATGCTTGAAATCAAAATTTCTCGTTTTTATGGTTGATATCGATTAATATATCCACCATAAACATGTTAGCACCATAAACAACATTTCAGTCGGTATCGTTCGTTAAATATTGACAGTTAAAGTATGAGAGAAAATGCCAACCAAAAATGCTTCAAAAACAGGTAAAACAAATAAAATTAGGAAACTGATTGCACAGTGCTTATTTTTAATTGGTACTGCATGTCTGTACCAGATTTCATTCAAATCGGAGAACAAAAATTTTTATGGCAAAAAAAACAGATAGGCTCACTGTCTGTTTTTCCAAAATGCTTGAAATAAAAATTTCTCGTTTTTATGGTTGATATCGATTAATATATCCACCATAAACATGTTAGCACCATAAACAACATTTCAGTCGGTATCGTTCGTTAAATATTGACAGTTAAAGTATGAGAGAAAATGCCAACCAAAAATGCTTCAAAAACAGGTAAAACAAATAAAATTAGGAAACTGATTGCACAGTGCTTATTTTTAATTGGTACTGCATGTCTGTACCAGATTTCATTCAAATCGGAGAACAAAAATTTTTATGGCAAAAAAAACAGATAGGCTCACTGTCTGTTTTTCCAAAATGCTTGAAATCAAAATTTCTCGTTTTTATGGTTGATATCGATTAATATATCCACCATAAACATGTTAGCACCATAAACAACATTTCAGTCGGTATCGTTCGTTAAATATTGACAGTTAAAGTATGAGAGAAAACGCCAACCAAAAATGCTTCAAAAAACAGGTAAAACAAATAAAATTAAGAAACTGATTGCACAGTGCTTATTTTCAATTGGTACTGCATGTCTGTACCAGATTTCATTCAAATTAGAGAACAAAAATTTTTATAGTAAAAAAAACAGATAGGCTCACTGTCTGTTTTTCCAAAATGCTTGAAATCAAAATTTCTCGTTTTTATGGTTGATATCGATTAATATATCCATAATGAACCTGTTTGCTTCATAAACAACATTTCAGTCGGTATCGTTCGTTAAATATTGACAGTTAAAGGATGAGAGAAAACGCCAACCAAAAATGCTTCAAAAAACAGGTAAAACAAATAAAATTAGGAAACTGATTGCACAGTGCTTATTTTTAATTGGTACTGCATGTCTGTACCAGATTTCATTCAATTCGGAAAATAAAAATTTTTATGGCAAAAAAAACAGATAGGCTAACCACTGTCTGTTTTTCCAAAATGCTTGAAATTAAAATTTCTCGTTTTTATGGTTGATATCGATTAATATATCCATAATGAATCTGCTTGCTTCATAAACAACATTTCAGTCGGTATCGTTCGTTAAATATTGACAGTTAAAGTATGAGAGAAAATGCCAACCAAAAATGCTTCAAAAAACAGGTAAAACAAATAAAATTAAGAAACTGATTGCACAGTGCTTATTTTTAATTGGTACTGCATGTCTGTACCAGATTTCATTCAAATCGGAGAACAAAAATTTTTATGGCAAAAAAAACAGATAGGCTGTCTGTTTTTCCAAAATGCTTGAAATAAAAATTTCTCGTTTTTATGGTTGATATCGATTAATATATCCATAATGAATCTGTTTGCTTCATAAACAACATTTCAGTCGGTATCGTTCGTTAAATATTGACAGTTAAAGTATGAGAGAAAATGCCAAATTTTTATGGTAAAAAAAACAGATAGGCTAACCACTGTCTGTTTTTCCAAAATGCTTGAAATCAAAATTTCTCGTTTTTATGGTTGATATCGATTAATATATCCATAATAAACCTGTTCGCTTCATAAACAACATTTCAGTCGGTATCGTTCGTTAAATATTGACAGTTAAAGGATGAGAGAAAACGCCAACCAAAAATGCTTCAAAA
Source organism: Tipula lateralis (assembly GCA_963932295.1). Classification (NCBI taxonomy): domain Eukaryota; kingdom Metazoa; phylum Arthropoda; class Insecta; order Diptera; family Tipulidae; genus Tipula; species Tipula lateralis. The sequence goes on from OZ010737.1 coordinate 70,813,224, forward strand.
AACAGGTAAAACAAATAAAATTAGGAAACTGATTGCACAGTGCTTATTTTTAATTGGTACTGCATGTCTGTACCAGATTTCATTCAATTCGGAAAATAAAAATTTTTATGGCAAAAAAAACAGATAGGCTAACCACTGTCTGTTTTTCCAAAATGCTTGAAATTAAAATTTCTCGTTTTTATGGTTGATATCGATTAATATATCCATAATGAATCTGCTTGCTTCATAAACAACATTTCAGTCGGTATCGTTCGTTAAATATTGACAGTTAAAGTATGAGAGAAAATGCCAACCAAAAATGCTTCAAAAAACAGGTAAAACAAATAAAATTAAGAAACTGATTGCACAGTGCTTATTTTTAATTGGTACTGCATGTCTGTACCAGATTTCATTCAAATCGGAGAACAAAAATTTTTATGGCAAAAAAAACAGATAGGCTGTCTGTTTTTCCAAAATGCTTGAAATAAAAATTTCTCGTTTTTATGGTTGATATCGATTAATATATCCATAATGAATCTGTTTGCTTCATAAACAACATTTCAGTCGGTATCGTTCGTTAAATATTGACAGTTAAAGTATGAGAGAAAATGCCAAATTTTTATGGTAAAAAAAACAGATAGGCTAACCACTGTCTGTTTTTCCAAAATGCTTGAAATCAAAATTTCTCGTTTTTATGGTTGATATCGATTAATATATCCATAATAAACCTGTTCGCTTCATAAACAACATTTCAGTCGATATCGTTCGTTAAATATTGACAGTTAAAGTATGAGAGAAAACGCCAACCAAAAATGCTTCAAAAAACAGGTAAAACAAATAAAATTAAGAAACTGATTGCACAGTGCGTATTTTTAATTGGTACTGCATGTCTGTACCAGTTTTCATTCAAATCAGAGAACAAAAATTTTTATGGCAAAAAAAACAGATAGGCTAACCACTGTCTGTTTTTCCAAAATTCTTGAAATCAAAATTTCTCATTTTTATGGTTGATATCGATTAATATATCCATAATAAACCTGTTTGCTTCATAAACAACATTTCAGTCGGTATCGTTCGTTAAATATTGACAGTTAAAGTATGAGAGAAAACGCCAACCAAAAATGCTTCAAAAAACAGGTAAAACAAACAAAATTAGGAAACTGATTGCACAGTGCGTATTTTTAAGTTGTACTGCATGTCTGTACCAGATTTCATTCAAATCGGAGAACAAAAATTTTTATGGCAAAAAAAACAGATAGGCTAATCACTGTCTGTTTTTCCAAAATGCTTGAAATCAAAATTTCTCGTTTTTATGGTTGATATCGATTAATATATCCATCATTAACATGTAAGCACCATAAACAACATTTCAGTCGGTATCGTTCGTTAAATATTGACAGTTAAAGTATGAGAGAAAATGCCAACCAAAAATGCTTCAAAAAACAGGTAAAACAAATAAAATTAGGAAACTGATTGCACAGTGCTTATTTCAAATTAAGAAACTGATTGCACAGTGCTTATTTTTAATTGGTACTGCATGTCTGTACCAGATTTCATTCAAATCGGAGAACAAAAATTTTTATGGCAAAAAAAACAGATGGGCTAACCACTGTCTGTTTTTCCAAAATGCTTGAAATAAAAATTTCTCGTTTTTATGGTTGATATCGATTAATATATCCATAATGAATCTGTTTGCTTCATAAACAACATTTCAGTCGGTATCGTTCGTTAAATATTGACAGTTAAAGTATGAGAGAAAATGCCAAATTTTTATGGTAAAAAAAACAGATAGGCTAACCACTGTCTGTTTTTCCAAAATGCTTGAAATCAAAATTTCTCGTTTTTATGGTTGATATCGATTAATATATCCATAATGAACCTGTTTGCTTCATAAACAACATTTCAGTCGGTATCGTTCGTTAAATATTGACAGTTAAAGTATGAGAGAAAATGCCAACCAAAAATGCTTCAAAAAACAGGTAAAACAAATAAAATTAAGAAACTGATTGCACAGTGCTTATTTTTAATTGGTACTGCATGTCTGTACCAGATTTCATTCAAATCGGAGAACAAAAATTTTTATGGCAAAAAAAATAGATAGGCTAACCACTGTCTGTTTTTCCAAAATGCTTGAAATCAAAATTTCTCGTTTTAATGGTTGATATCGATTAATATATCCATAATGAACCTGTTTGCTTCATAAACAACATTTCAGTCGGTATCGTTCGTTAAATATTGACAGTTAAAGTATGAGAGAAAATGCCAACCAAAAATGCTTCAAAAACAGGTAAAACAAATAAAATTAAGAAACTGATTGCACAGTGCTTATTTTTAATTGGTACTGCATGTCTGTACCAGATTTCATTCAAATCAGAGAACAAAAATTTTTATGGTAAAAAAAACAGATAGGCTAACCACTGTCTGTTTTTCCAAAATGCTTGAAATCAAAATTTCTCGTTTTTATGGTTGATATCGATTAATATATCCATAATAAACCTGTTCGCTACATAAACAACATTTCAGTCGATATCGTTCGTTAAATATTGACAGTTAAAGTATGAGAGAAAACGCCAACCAAAAATGCTTCAAAAAACAGGTAAAACAAATAAAATTAAGAAACTGATTGCACAGTGCGTATTTTTAATTGGTACTGCATGTCTGTACCAGTTTTCATTCAAATCAGAGAACAAAAATTTTTATGGCAAAAAAAACAGATAGGCTAACCACTGTCTGTTTTTCCAAAATTCTTGAAATAAAAATTTCTCATTTTTATGGTTGATATCGATTAATATATCCATAATAAACCTGTTTGCTTCATAAACAACATTTCAGTCGGTATCGTTCGTTAAATATTGACAGTTAAAGTATGAGAGAAAATGCCAACCAAAAATGCTTCAAAAAACAGGTAAAACAAATAAAATTAAGAAACTGATTGCACAGTGCGTATTTTTAAGTGGTACTGCATGTCTGTACCAGATTTCATTCAAATCGGAGAACAAAAATTTTTATGGCAAAAAAAACAGATAGGCTAATCACTGTCTGTTTTTCCAAAATGCTTGAAATCAAAATTTCTCGTTTTTATGGTTGATATCGATTAATATATCCATCATTAACATGTAAGCACCATAAACAACATTTCAGTCGGTATTTTTCGTTTAATATTGACAGTTAAAGTATGAGAGAAAATGCCAACCAATAATGCTTCAAAAAACAAGTAAAACAAATAAAATTAGGAAACTGATTGCACAGTGCTTATTTTTAATTGGTACTGCATGTCTGTACTAGATTTCATTCAAATCGGAAAATAAAAATTTTTATGGTAAAAAAAACAGATAGGCTAACCCACTGTCTGTTTTTCCAAAATGCTTGAAATAAAAATATCTCGGTTTTATGGTTGATATCGATTAATATATCCATAATAAACCTGTTTGCTTCATAAACAACATTTCAGTCGGTATCGTTCGTTAAATATTGACAGTTAAAGTATGAGAGAAAATGCCAACCAAAAATGCTTCAAAAACAGGTAAAACAAATAAAATTAAGAAACTGATTGCTCAGTGCTTATTTTTAATTGGTACCGCATGTCTGTACCAGATTTCATTCAAATCGGAGAACAAAAATTTTTATGGCAAAAAAAAAACAGATAGGCTAACCACTGGCTGTTTTTCCAAAATGCTTGAAATAAAAATTTCTCGTTTTTATGGTTGATATCGATTAATATATCCATAATAAACCTGTTTGCTTCATAAACAACATTTCAGTCGGTATCGTTCGTTAAATATTGACAGTTAAAGTATGAGAGAAAATGCGAACCAAAAATGCTTCAAAAAACAGGTAAAACAAATAAAATTAGGAAACTGATTGCACAGTGCTTATTTTTTAATTGGTACCGCATTTCTGTACCAGATTTCATTCAAATCGGAGAACAAAAGTTTTTATGGCAAAAAAAACAGATCGGCTAACCACTGTCTGTTTTTCCAAAATGCTTGAAATAAAAATTTCTCGTTTTTATGGATGATATCGATTAATATATCCATAGTTAACATGTAAGCACCATAAACAACATTTTAGTCGGTATCGTTCGTTAAATATTGACAGTTAAAGTATGAGAGAAAATGCCAACTAAAAATGCTTCAAAAAACAGGTAAAACAAATAAAATTAGGAAACTGATTGCACAGTGCTTATTTTTAATTGGTACCGCATTTCTGTACCAGATTTCATTCAAATCGGAGAACAAAAATTTTTATGGCAAAAAAAACAGATAGGCTAACCACTGTGTGATTTTCCAAAATGCTTGAAATAAAAATTTCTCGTTTTTATGGTTGATATCGATTAATATATCCATAATAAACCTGTTTGCTTCATAAACAACATTTCAGTCGGTATTTTTCGTTAAATATTGACAGTTAAAGTATAAGAGAAAATGCCAACCAAAAATGCTTCAAAAAACAGGTAAAACAAATAAAATTAGGAAACTGATTGCACAGTGCTTATTTTTAATTGGTACCGCATGTCTGTACCAGATTTCATTCAAATCGGAGAACAAAAATTTTTATGGCAAAAAAAACAGATAGGCTACCACTGTCTGTTTTTCCAAAATGCTTGAAATATAAAATTTCTCGTTTTTATGGTTGATATCGGTTAATATATCCATAATAAACCTGTTTGCTTCATAAACAACATTTCAGTCGGTATCGTTCGTTAAATATTGACAGTTAAAGTATGAGAGAAAATGCCAACCAAAAATGCTTCAAAAAACAGGTAAAACAAATAAAATTAGGAAACTGATTGCACAGTGCTTATTTTTAATTGGTACCGCATTTCTGTACCAGATTTCATTCAAATCGGAGAACAAAAATTTTTATGGCAAAAAAAACAGATAGGCTAACCACTGTCTGTTTTTCCAAAATGCTTGAAATAAAAATTTCTCGTTTTTATGGATGATATCGATTAATATATCCATAGTTAACATGTAAGCACCATAAACAACATTTCAGTCGGTATCGTTCGTTAAATATTGACAGTTAAAGTATGAGAGAAAATGCCAACCAAAAATGCTTCAAAAAACAGGTAAAACAAATAAAATTAGGAAACTGATTGCACAGTGCTTATTTTTAATTGGTACTGCATGTCTGTACCAGATTTCATTCAAATCGGAGAACAAAAATTTTTATGGCAAAAAAAAAACAGATAGGCTAACCACTGGCTGTTTTTCCAAAATGCTTGAAATAAAAATTTCTCGTTTTTATGGTTGATATCGATTAATATATCCATAATAAACCTGTTTGCTTCATAAACAACATTTCAGTCGGTATCGTTCGTTAAATATTGACAGTTAAAGTATGAGAGAAAATGCGAACCAAAAATGCTTCAAAAAACAGGTAAAACAAATAAAATTAGGAAACTGATTGCACAGTGCTTATTTTTTAATTGGTACCGCATTTCTGTACCAGATTTCATTCAAATCGGAGAACAAAAGTTTTTATGGCAAAAAAAACAGATAGGCTAACCACTGTCTGTTTTTCCAAAATGCTTGAAATAAAAATTTCTCGTTTTTATGGATGATATCGATTAATATTACCATAGTTAACATGTAAGCACCATAAACAACATTTCAGTCGGTATCGTTCGTTAAATATTGACAGTTAAAGTATGAGTGAAAATGCCAACCAAAAATGCTTCAAAAAACAGGTAAAACAAATAAAATTAGGAAACTGATTGCACAGTGCTTATTTTTAATTGGTACCGCATTTCTGTACCAGATTTCATTCAAATCGGAGAACAAAAATTTTTATGGCAAAAAAAACAGATAGGCTAACCACTGTCTGTTTTTCCAAAATTCTTGAAATGAAAATTTCTCGTTTTTATGGTTGATATCGATTAATATATCCATAATAAACCTGTTTGCTTCATAAACAACATTTCAGTCGGTATCGTTCGTTAAATATTGACAGTTAAAGTATGAGAGAAAATGCCAACCAAAACTGCTTCAAAAAACAGGTAAAACTAATAAAATTAGGAAACTGATTGCACAGTGCTTATTTTTAATTGGTACCGCGTGTCTGTACCAGATTTCATTCAAATCGGAGAACAAAAATTTTTATGGTAAAAAAACAGAAAACTGTCTGTTTTTCCAAAATGCTTGAAATAAAAATTTCTCGTTTTTATGGATGATATCGATTAATATATCCATAGTTAACATGTAAGCACCATAAACAACATTTCAGTCGGTATCGTTCGTTAAATATTGACAGTTAAAGTATGAGTGAAAATGCCAACCAAAAATGCTTCAAAAAACAGGTAAAACAAATAAAATTAGGAAACTGATTGCACAGTGCTTATTTTTAATTGGTACCGCATGTCTGTACCAGATTTCATTCAAATCGGAGAACAAAAATTTTTATGGCAAAAAAAACAGATAGTCTGTTTTTCCAAACACTGTCTGTTTTTCCAAAATGCTTGAAATATAAAATTTCTCGTTTTTATGGTTGATATCGGTTAATATATCCATAATAAACCTGTTTGCTTCATAAACAACATTTCAGTCGGTATCGTTCGTTAAATATTGACAGTTAAAGTATGAGAGAAAATGCCAACCAAAAATGCTTCAAAAAACAGGTAAAACAAATAAAATTAGGAAACTGATTGCACAGTGCTTATTTTTAATTGGTACCGCATTTCTGTACCAGATTTCATTCAAATCGGAGAACAAAAATTTTTATGGCAAAAAAAACAGATAGGCCTGGCTTCATAACCACTGTCTGTTTTTCCAAAATGCTTGAAATCAAAATTTCTCGTTTTTATGGTTGATATCGATTAATATATCCATAATAAACCTGTTTGCTTCATAAACAACATTTCAGTCGGTATCGTTCGTTAAATATTGACAGTTAAAGTATGAGAGAAAATGCCAACCAAAAATGCTTCAAAAACAGGTAAAACAAATAAAATTAAGAAACTGATTGCTCAGTGCTTATTTTTAATTGGTACCGCATGTCTGTACCAGATTTCATTCAAATCGGAGAACAAAAATTTTTATGGCAAAAAAAAAACAGATAGGCTAACCACTGGCTGTTTTTCCAAAATGCTTGAAATAAAAATTTCTCGTTTTTATGGTTGATATCGATTAATATATCCATAATAAACCTGTTTGCTTCATAAACAACATTTCAGTCGGTATCGTTCGTTAAATATTGACAGTTAAAGTATGAGAGAAAATGCGAACCAAAAATGCTTCAAAAAACAGGTAAAACAAATAAAATTAGGAAACTGATTGCACAGTGCTTATTTTTTAATTGGTACCGCATTTCTGTACCAGATTTCATTCAAATCGGAGAACAAAAGTTTTTATGGCAAAAAAAACAGATAGGCTAACCCACTGTCTGTTTTTCCAAAATGCTTGAAATAAAAATTTCTCGTTTTTATGGATGATATCGATTAATATATCCATAGTTAACATGTAAGCACCATAAACAACATTTTAGTCGGTATCGTTCGTTAAATATTGACAGTTAAAGTATGAGAGAAAATGCCAACCAAAAATGCTTCAAAAAACAGGTAAAACAAATAAAATTAGGAAACTGATTGCACAGTGCTTATTTTTAATTGGTACCGCATTTCTGTACCAGATTTCATTCAAATCGGAGAACAAAAATTTTTATGGCAAAAAAAACAGATAGGCTAACCACTGTGTGATTTTCCAAAATGCTTGAAATAAAAATTTCTCGTTTTTATGGTTGATATCGATTAATATATCCATAATAAACCTGTTTGCTTCATAAACAACATTTCAGTCGGTATTTTTCGTTAAATATTGACAGTTAAAGTATAAGAGAAAATGCCAACCAAAAATGCTTCAAAAAACAGGTAAAACAAATAAAATTAGGAAACTGATTGCACAGTGCTTATTTTTAATTGGTACTGCATGTCTGTACCAGATTTCATTCAAATCAGAGAACAAAAATTTTTATGGTAAAAAAAACAGATAGGCTAACCACTGTCTGTTTTTCCAAAATGCTTGAAATCAAAATTTCTCGTTTTTATGGTTGATATCGATTAATATATCCATAATAAACCTGTTCGCTTCATAAACAACATTTCAGTCGATATCGTTCGTTAAATATTGACAGTTAAAGTATGAGAGAAAACGCCAACCAAAAATGCTTCAAAAAACAGGTAAAACAAATAAAATTAAGAAACTGATTGCACAGTGCGTATTTTTAATTGGTACTGCATGTCTGTACAAGTTTTCATTCAAATCAGAGAACAAAACTTTTTTATGGCAAAAAAAACAGATAGGCTAACCACTGTCTGTTTTTCCAAAATTCTTGAAATAAAAATTTCTCATTTTTATGGTTGATATCGATTAATATATCCATAATAAACCTGTTTGCTTCATAAACAACATTTCAGTCGGTATCGTTCGTTAAATATTGACAGTTAAAGTATGAGAGAAAATGCCAACCAAAAATGCTTCAAAAAACAGGTAAAACAAATAAAATTAAGAAACTGATTGCACAGTGCGTATTTTTAAGTGGTACTGCATGTCTGTACCAGATTTCATTCAAATCGGAGAACAAAAATTTTTATGGCAAAAAAAACAGATAGGCTAAACCCACTGTCTGTTTTTCCAAAATGCTTGAAATAAAAATATCTCGGTTTTATGGTTGATATCGATTAATATATCCATAATAAACCTGTTTGCTTCATAAACAACATTTCAGTCGGTATCGTTCGTTAAATATTGACAGTTAAAGTATGAGAGAAAATGCCAACCAAAAATGCTTCAAAAACAGGTAAAACAAATAAAATTAAGAAACTGATTGCTCAGTGCTTATTTTTAATTGGTACTGCATGTCTGTACCAGATTTCATTCAAATCGGAGAACAAAAATTTTTATGGCAAAAAAAAAACAGATAGGCTAACCACTGGCTGTTTTTCCAAAATGCTTGAAATAAAAATTTCTCGTTTTTATGGTTGATATCGATTAATATATCCATAATAAACCTGTTTGCTTCATAAACAACATTTCAGTCGGTATCGTTCGTTAAATATTGACAGTTAAAGTATGAGAGAAAATGCGAACCAAAAATGCTTCAAAAAACAGGTAAAACAAATAAAATTAGGAAACTGATTGCACAGTGCTTATTTTTTAATTGGTACCGCATTTCTGTACCAGATTTCATTCAAATCGGAGAACAAAAGTTTTTATGGCAAAAAAAACAGATAGGCTAACCACTGTCTGTTTTTCCAAAATGCTTGAAATAAAAATTTCTCGTTTTTATGGATGATATCGATTAATATATCCATAGTTAACATGTAAGCACCATAAACAACATTTCAGTCGGTATCGTTCGTTAAATATTGACAGTTAAAGTATGAGTGAAAATGCCAACCAAAAATGCTTCAAAAAACAGGTAAAACAAATAAAATTAGGAAACTGATTGCACAGTGCTTATTTTTAATTGGTACCGCATTTCTGTACCAGATTTCATTCAAATCGGAGAACAAAAATTTTTATGGCAAAAAAAACAGATAGGCTACCACTGTCTGTTTTTCCAAAATGCTTGAAATATAAAATTTCTCGTTTTTATGGTTGATATCGGTTAATATATCCATAATAAACCTGTTTGCTTCATAAACAACATTTCAGTCGGTATCGTTCGTTAAATATTGACAGTTAAAGTATGAGAGAAAATGCCAACCAAAAATGCTTCAAAAAACAGGTAAAACAAATAAAATTAGGAAACTGATTGCACAGTGCTTATTTTTAATTGGTACTGCATGTCTGTACCAGTTTTCATTCAAATCAGAGAACAAAAATTTTTATGGCAAAAAAAACAGATAGGCTAAACCCACTGTCTGTTTTTCCAAAATGCTTGAAATAAAAATATCTCGGTTTTATGGTTGATATCGATTAATATATCCATAATAAACCTGTTTGCTTCATAAACAACATTTCAGTCGGTATCGTTCGTTAAATATTGACAGTTAAAGTATGAGAGAAAATGCCAACCAAAAATGCTTCAAAAACAGGTAAAACAAATAAAATTAAGAAACTGATTGCTCAGTGCTTATTTTTAATTGGTACTGCATGTCTGTACCAGATTTCATTCAAATCGGAGAACAAAAATTTTTATGGCAAAAAAAAAACAGATAGGCTAACCACTGGCTGTTTTTCCAAAATGCTTGAAATAAAAATTTCTCGTTTTTATGGTTGATATCGATTAATATATCCATAATAAACCTGTTTGCTTCATAAACAACATTTCAGTCGGTATCGTTCGTTAAATATTGACAGTTAAAGTATGAGAGAAAATGCGAACCAAAAATGCTTCAAAAAACAGGTAAAACAAATAAAATTAGGAAACTGATTGCACAGTGCTTATTTTTTAATTGGTACCGCATTTCTGTACCAGATTTCATTCAAATCGGAGAACAAAAGTTTTTATGGCAAAAAAAACAGATAGGCTAACCACTGTCTGTTTTTCCAAAATGCTTGAAATAAAAATTTCTCGTTTTTATGGATGATATCGATTAATATATCCATAGTTAACATGTAAGCACCATAAACAACATTTCAGTCGGTATCGTTCGTTAAATATTGACAGTTAAAGTATGAGTGAAAATGCCAACCAAAAATGCTTCAAAAAACAGGTAAAACAAATAAAATTAGGAAACTGATTGCACAGTGCTTATTTTTAATTGGTACCGCATTTCTGTACCAGATTTCATTCAAATCGGAGAACAAAAATTTTTATGGCAAAAAAAACAGATAGTCTGTTTTTCCAAACACTGTCTGTTTTTCCAAAATGCTTGAAATATAAAATTTCTCGTTTTTATGGTTGATATCGGTTAATATATCCATAATAAACCTGTTTGCTTCATAAACAACATTTCAGTCGGTATCGTTCGTTAAATATTGACAGTTAAAGTATGAGAGAAAATGCCAACCAAAAATGCTTCAAAAAACAGGTAAAACAAATAAAATTAGGAAACTGATTGCACAGTGCTTATTTTTAATTGGTACCGCATTTCTGTACCAGATTTCATTCAAATCGGAGAACAAAAATTTTTATGGCAAAAAAAACAGATAGGCCTGGCTTCATAACCACTGTCTGTTTTTCCAAAATGCTTGAAATCAAAATTTCTCGTTTTTATGGTTGATATCGATTAATATATCCACCATAAACATGTTAGCACCATAAACAACATTTCAGTCGGTATCGTTCGTTAAATATTGACAGTTAAAGTATGAGAGAAAATGCCAACCAAAAATGCTTCAAAAAACAGGTAAAACAAATAAAATTAGGAAACTGATTGCACAGTGCTTATTTTTAATTGGTACTGCATGTCTGTACCAGTTTTCATTCAAATCAGAGAACAAAAATTTTTATGGCAAAAAAAACAGATAGGCTAACCCACTGTCTGTTTTTCCAAAATGCTTGAAATAAAAATATCTCGGTTTTATGGTTGATATCGATTAATATATCCATAATAAACCTGTTTGCTTCATAAACAACATTTCAGTCGGTATCGTTCGTTAAATATTGACAGTTAAAGTATGAGAGAAAATGCCAACCAAAAATGCTTCAAAAACAGGTAAAACAAATAAAATTAAGAAACTGATTGCTCAGTGCTTATTTTTAATTGGTACCGCATGTCTGTACCAGATTTCATTCAAATCGGAGAACAAAAATTTTTATGGCAAAAAAAAAACAGATAGGCTAACCACTGGCTGTTTTTCCAAAATGCTTGAAATAAAAATTTCTCGTTTTTATGGTTGATATCGATTAATATATCCATAATAAACCTGTTTGCTTCATAAACAACATTTCAGTCGGTATCGTTCGTTAAATATTGACAGTTAAAGTATGAGAGAAAATGCCAACCAAAAATGCTTCAAAAAACAGGTAAAACAAATAAAATTAGGAAACTGATTGCACAGTGCTTATTTTTAATTGGTACCGCATTTCTGTACCAGATTTCATTCAAATCGGAGAACAAAAGTTTTTATGGCAAAAAAAACAGATAGGCTAACCACTGTCTGTTTTTCCAAAATGCTTGAAATAAAAATTTCTCGTTTTTATGGATGATATCGATTAATATATCCATAGTTAACATGTAAGCACCATAAACAACATTTCAGTCGGTATCGTTCGTTAAATATTGACAGTTAAAGTATGAGAGAAAATGCCAACCAAAAATGCTTCAAAAAACAGGTAAAACAAATAAAATTAGGAAACTGATTGCACAGTGCTTATTTTTAATTGGTACCGCATTTCTGTACCAGATTTCATTCAAATCGGAGAACAAAAATTTTTATGGCAAAAAAAACAGATAGGCTAACCACTGTGTGATTTTCCAAAATGCTTGAAATAAAAATTTCTCGTTTTTATGGTTGATATCGATTAATATATCCAAAATAAACCTGTTTGCTTCATAAACAACATTTCAGTCGGTATTTTTCGTTAAATATTGACAGTTAAAGTATAAGAGAAAATGCCAACCAAAATGCTTCAAAAAACAGGTAAAACAAATAAAATTAGGAAACTGATTGCACAGTGCTTATTTTTAATTGGTACCGCATGTCTGTACCAGATTTCATTCAAATCGGAGAACAAAAATTTTTATGGCAAAAAAAACAGATAGGCCTGGCTTCATAACCACTGTCTGTTTTTCCAAAATGCTTGAAATAAAAATTTCTCGTTTTTATGGTTGATATCGATTAATATATCCACCATAAACATGTAAGCACCATAAACAACATTTCAGTCGGTATCGTTCGTTAAATATTGACAGTTAAAGTATGAGAGAAAATGCCAACCAAAAATGCTTCAAAAAACAGGTAAAACAAATAAAATTAGGAAACTGATTGCACAGTGCTTATTTTTAATTGGTACCGCATTTCTGTACCAGATTTCATTCAAATCGGAGAACAAAAATTTTTATGGCAAAAAAAACAGATAGGCTAACCACTGTCTGTTTTTCCAAAATTCTTGAAATGAAAATTTCTCGTTTTTATGGTTGATATCGATTAATATATCCATAATAAACCTGTTTGCTTCATAAACAACATTTCAGTCGGTATCGTTCGTTAAATATTGACAGTTAAAGTATGAGAGAAAATGCCAACCAAAACTGCTTCAAAAAACAGGTAAAACTAATAAAATTAGGAAACTGATTGCACAGTGCTTATTTTTAATTGGTACCGCGTGTCTGTACCAGATTTCATTCAAATCGGAGAACAAAAATTTTTATGGTAAAAAAACAGAAAACTGTCTGTTTTTCCAAAATGCTTGAAATCAAAATTTCTCGTTTTTATGGTTGATATCGATTAATATATCCACCATAAACATGTTAGCACCATAAACAACATTTCAGTCGGTATCGTTCGTTAAATATTGACAGTTAAAGTATGAGAGAAAATGCCAACCGAAAATGCTTCAAAAAACAGGTAAAACAAATAAAATTAGGAAACTGATTGCACAGTGCTTATTTTTAATTGGTACCGCATGTCTGTACCAGATTTCATTCAAATCGGAGAACAAAAATTTTTATGGCAAAAAAAAACAGATAGGCTAACCACTGTCTGTTTTTCCAAAATGCTTGAAATGAAAATTTCTCGTTTTTATGGTTGATATCGATTAATATATCCATAATAAACCTGTTTGCTTCATAAACAACATTTCAGTCGGTATCGTTCGTTAAATATTGACAGTTAAAGTATGAGAGAAAATGCCAACCGAAAATGCTTCAAAAAACAGGTAAAACAAATAAAATTAGGAAACTGATTGCACAGTGCTTATTTTTAATTGGTACTGCATGTCTGTACCAGATTTCATTCAAATCGGAGAACAAAAATTTTTATGGCAAAAAAAAACAGATAGGCTAACCACTGTCTGTTTTTCCAAAATGCTTGAAATAAAAATATCTCGTTTTTATGGTTGATATCGATTAATATATCCATAATAAACCTGTTTGCTTCATAAACAACATTTCAGTCGGTATCGTTCGTTAAATATTGACAGTTAAAGTATGAGAGAAAATGCCAACCAAAAATGCTTCAAAAAACAGGTAAAACAAATAAAATTAAGAAACTGATTGCACAGTGCTTATTTTTAATTGGTACTGCATGTCTGTACCAGTTTTCATTCAAATCAGAGAACAAAAATTTTTATGGCAAAAAAAACAGATAGGCTTACCACTGTCTGTTTTTCCAAAATGCTTGAAATAAAAATTTCTCGTTTTTATGGTTGATATCGATTAATATATCCATAATGAACCGGTTAGCACCATAAACAACATTTCAGTCGGTATCGTTCGTTAAATATTGACAGTTAAAGTATGAGAGAAAATGCCAAATTTTTATGGTAAAAAAACAGATAGGCTAACCACTGTCTGTTTTTCCAAAATGCTTGAAATCAAAATTTCTCGTTTTTTTGGTTGATATCGATTAATATATCCATAATGAACCTGTTTGCTTCATAAACAACATTTCAGTCGGTATCGTTCGTTAAATATTGACAGTTAAAGTATGAGAGAAAATGCCAACCAAAAATGCTTCAAAAAACAGGTAAAACAAATAAAATTAAGAAACTGATTGCACAGTGCTTATTTTTAATTGGTACTGCATGTCTGTACCAGATTTCATTCAAATCGGAGAACAAAAATTTTTATGGCAAAAAAAATAGATAGGCTAACCACTGTCTGTTTTTCCAAAATGCTTGAAATAAAAATTTCTCGTTTTTATGGTTGATATCGATTAATATATCCATAATAAACCTGTTTGCTTCATAAACAACATTTCAGTCGGTATCGTTCGTTAAATATTGACAGTTAAAGTAGGCTAACCACTGTCTGTTTTTCCAAAATGCTTGAAATAAAAATTTCTCGTTTTTATGGTTGATATCGATTAATATATCCATAATAAACCTGTTTGCTTCATAAACAACATTTCAGTCGGTATCGTTCGTTAAATATTGACAGTTAAAGTAGTCTAACCACTGTCTGTTTTTCCAAAATGCTTGAAATAAAAATTTCTCGTTTTTATGGTTGATATCGATTAATATATCCATAATAAACCTGTTTGCTTCATAAACAACATTTCAGTCGGTATTTTTCGTTAAATATTGACAGTTAAAGTATGAGAGAAAATGCCAACCAAAACTGCTTCAAAAAACAGGTAAAACAAATAAAATTAGGAAACTGATTGCACAGTGCTTATTTTTAATTGGTACCGCGTGTCTGTACCAGATTTCATTCAAATCGGAGAACAAAAATTTTTATGGTAAAAAAACAGAAAACTGTCTGTTTTTCCAAAATGCTTGAAATAAAAATTTCTCGTTTTTATGGTTGATATCGATTAATATATCCACCATAAACATGTAAGCACCATAAACAACATTTCAGTCGGTATCGTTCGTTAAATATTGACAGTTAAAGTATGAGAGAAAATGCCAACCGAAAATGCTTCAAAAAACAGGTAAAACAAATAAAATTAGGAAACTGATTGCACAGTGCTTATTTTTAATTGGTACCGCATGTCTGTACCAGATTTCATTCAAATCGGAGAACAAAAATTTTTATGGCAAAAAAAAACAGATAGGCTAACCACTGTCTGTTTTTCCAAAATGCTTGAAATAAAAATTTCTCGTTTTTATGGTTGATATCGATTAATATATCCATAATGAACCTGTTTGCTTCATAAACAACATTTCAGTCGGTATCGTTCGTTAAATATTGACAGTTAAAGTATGAGAGAAAATGCCAAATTTTTATGGTAAAAAAAACAGATAGGCTAACCACTGTCTGTTTTTCCAAAATGCTTGAAATCAAAATTTCTCGTTTTTTTGGTTGATATCGATTAATATATCCATAATGAACCTGTTTGCTTCATAAACAACATTTCAGTCGGTATCGTTCGTTAAATATTGACAGTTAAAGTATGAGAGAAAATGCCAACCAAAAATGCTTCAAAAAACAGGTAAAACAAATAAAATTAAGAAACTGATTGCACAGTGCTTATTTTTAATTGGTACTGCATGTCTGTACCAGATTTCATTCAAATCGGAGAACAAAAATTTTTATGGCAAAAAAAATAGATAGGCTAACCACTGTCTGTTTTTCCAAAATGCTTGAAATCAAAATTTCTCGTTTTTATGGTTGATATCGATTAATATATCCATAATAAACCTGTTTGCTTCATAAACAACATTTCAGTCGGTATCGTTCGTTAAATATTGACAGTTAAAGTAGGCTAACCACTGTCTGTTTTTCCAAAATGCTTGAAATAAAAATTTCTCGTTTTTATGGTTGATATCGATTAATATATCCATAATGAACCTGTTTGCTTCATAAACAACATTTCAGTCGGTATCGTTCGTTAAATATTGACAGTTAAAGTATGAGAGAAAATGCCAACCAAAAATGCTTCAAAAAACAGGTAAAACAAATAAAATTAAGAAACTGATTGCACAGTGCTTATTTTTAATTGGTACTGCATGTCTGTACCAGATTTCATTCAAATCGGAGAACAAAAATTTTTATGGCAAAAAAAATAGATAGGGTAACCACTGTCTGTTTTTCCAAACTGCTTGAAATAAAAATTTCTCGTTTTTATGGTTGATATCGATTAATATATCCATAATAAACCTGTTTGCTTCATAAACAACATTTCAGTCGGTATCGTTCGTTAAATATTGACAGTTAAAGTATGAGAGAAAATGCCAAATTTTTATGGTAAAAAAAACAGATAGGCTAACCACTGTCTGTTTTTCCAAAATGCTTGAAACAAAAATTTCTCGTTTTTATGGTTGATATCGATTAATATATCCATAATAAACCTGTTTGCTTCATTAACAACATTTCAGTCGGTATCGTTCGTTAAATATTGACAGTTATAGTATGAGAGAAAATGCCAACCAAAAATGCTTCAAAAAACAGGTTAAACAAATAAAATTAGGAAACTGATTGCACAGTGCTTATTTTTAATTGGTACTGCATGTCTGTACCAGATTTCATTCAAATCGGAAAATAAAAATTTTTATGGTAAAAAAAACAGATAGGCTAACCACTGTGTGTTTTTCCAAAATGCTTGAAATCAAAATTTCTCGTTTTTATGGTTGATATCGATTAATATATCCATAATAAACCTGTTTGCTTCATAAACAACATTTCAGTCGGTATCGTTCGTTAAATATTGACAGTTAAAGTATGAGAGAAAATGCCAAATTTTTATGGTAAAAAAAACAGATAGGCTCACTGTGTGTTTTTCCAAAATGCTTGAAATAAAAATTTCTCGTTTTTATGGTTTATATCGATTAATATATCCATAATAAACCTGTTTGCTTCATAAACAACATTTCAGTCGGTATCGTTCGTTAAATATTGACAGTTAAAGTATGAGAGAAAATGCCAACCAAAATTGCTTCAAAAAACAGGTAAAACAAATAAAATTAGGAAACTGATTGCTCAGTGCTTATTTTTAATTGGTACCGCATGTCTGTACCAGATTTCATTCAAATCGGAGAACAAAAATTTTTATGGCAAAAAAAAAACAGATAGGCTTACCACTGTCTGTTTTTCCAAAATGCTTGAAATAAAAATTTCTCGTTTTTATGGTTGATATCGATTAATATATCCATAATAAACCTGTTTGCTTCATAAACAACATTTCAGTCGGTATCGTTCGTTAAATATTGACAGTTAAAGTATGAGAGAAAATGCGAACCAAATATGCTTCAAAAAACAGGTAAAACAAATAAAATCAAATAAAATTAGGAAACTGATTGTACAGTGCTTATTTTTAATTGGTACCGCATTTCTGTACCAGATTTCATTCAAATCGGAGAACAAAAGTTTTTATGGCAAAAAAAACAGATAGGCTAACCACTGTGTGATTTTCCAAATGCTTGAAATAAAAATTTCTCGTTTTTATGGTTGATATCGATTAATATATCCATAATAAACCTGTTTGCTTCATAAACAACATTTCAGTCGGTATCGTTCGTTAAATATTGACAGTTAAAGTATGAGAGAAAATGCCAACCAAAAATGCTTCAAAAAACAGGTAAAACAAATAAAATTAGGAAACTGATTGCACAGTGCTTATTTTTAATTGGTACCGCATGTCTGTACCAGATTTCATTCAAATCGGAGAACAAAAATTTTTATGGCAAAAAAAACAGATAGGCTAACCACTGTCTGTTTTTCCAAAATTCTTGAAATAAAAATTTCTCGTTTTTATGGTTGATATCGATTAATATATCCATAATAAACCTGTTTGCTTCATAAACAACATTTCAGTCGGTATCGTTCGTTAAATATTGACAGTTAAAGTATGAGAGAAAATGCCAACCAAAAATGCTTCAAAAAACAGGTAAAACAAATAAAATTAGGAAACTGATTGCACAGTGCTTATTTTTAATTGGTACCGCGTGTCTGTACCAGATTTCATTCAAATCGGAGAACAAAAATTTTTATGGTAAAAAAACAGAAAACTGTCTGTTTTTCCAAAATGCTTGAAATAAAAATTTCTCGTTTTTATGGTTGATATCGATTATATATCCATAATAAACATGTTAGCACCATTAACAACATTTCAGTCGGTATCGTTCGTTAAATATTGACAGTTAAAGTATGAGAGAAAATGCCAACCAAAAATGCTTCAAAAAACAGATAAAACAAATAAAACTAGGAAACTGATTGCACAGTGCTTATTTTTAATTGGTACCGCATGTCTGTACCAGATTTCATACAAATCTGAGAACAAAAATTTTTATGGCAAAAAAAACAGATAGGCTAACCACTGTCTGTTTTTCCAAAATGCTTGAAATAAAAATTTCTCGTTTTTATGGTTGATATCGATTAATATATCCATAATAAACCTGTTTGCTTCATAAACAACATTTCAGTCGGTATCGTTCGTTAAATATTGACAGTTAAAGTATGAGAGAAAATGCCAACCAAAATTGCTTCAAAAAACAGGTAAAACAAATAAAATTAGGAAACTGATTGCACAGTGCTTATTTTTAATTGGTACCGCATTTCTGTACCAGATTTCATTCAAATCGGAGAACAAAAATTTTTATGGCAAAAAAAACAGATAGGCTAACCACTGTCTGTTTTTCCAAAATTCTTGAAATAAAAATTTCTCGTTTTTATGGTTGATATCGATTAATATATCCATAATAAACCTGTTTGCTTCATAAACAACATTTCAGTCGGTATTTTTCGTTAAATATTGACAGTTAAAGTATGAGAAAAAATGCCAACAAAAATGCTTCAAAAAACAGGTAAAACAAATAAAATTAGGAAACTGATTGCACAGTGCTTATTTTTAATTGGTACCGCATGTCTGTACCAGATTTCATTCAAATCGGAGAACAAAAATTTTTATGGCAAAACAAACAGATAGGCTAACCACTGTCTGTTTTTTTAAAATGCTTGAAATAAAAATTTCTCGTTTTTATGGTTGAAATCGATTAATATATCCATAATAAACCTGTTTGCTTCATTAACAACATTTCAGTCGGTATTTTTCGTTAAATATTGACAGTTAAAGTATGAGTGAAAATGCCAACCAAAAATGCTTCAAAAAACAGGTAAAACAAATAAAATTAGGAAACTGATTGCACAGTGCTTATTTTTAATTGGTACCGCATGTCTGTACCAGATTTCATTCAAATCGGAGAACAAAAATTTGTATGGCAAAAAAAACAGATAGGCTTTTTTTCCAAAATACTGTCTGTTTTTTCAAAATTCTTGAAATAAAAATTTCTCGTTTTTATGGTTGATATCGATTAATATATCCATAATAAACCTGTTTGCTTCATAAACAACATTTCAGTCGGTATCGTTCGTTAAATATTGACAGTTAAAGTATGAGAGAAAATGCCAACCAAAAATGCTTCAAAAAACAGGTAAAACAAATAAAATTAGGAAACTAATTGCACAGTGCTTATTTTCAATTGGTACCGCATGTCTGTACCAGATTTCATTCAAATCGGAGAACAAAAATTTTTATGGCAAAAAAAACAGATAGGCTAACCACTGTCTGTTTTTCCAAAATGCTTGAAATAAAAATTTCTCGTTTTTATGGTTGATGTCGATTAATATATCCATAATAAACCTGTTTGCTTCATAAACAACATTTCAGTCGGTATCGTTCGTTAAATATTGACAGTTAAAGTATGAGAGAAAATGCCAAATTTTTATGGTAAAAAAAACAGATAGGCTAACCACTGTCTGTTTTTCCAAAATGCTTGAAATAAAAATTTCTCGTTTTTATGGTTGATATCGATTAATATATCCATAATAAACATGTCTCCTTCATAAACAACATTTCAGTCGGTATGCCAAATTTTTATGGTCAAAAAAACAGATAGGCTAACCACTGTCTGTTTTTCCAAAATGCTTGAAATAAAAATTTCTCGTTTTTATGGTTGATATCGATTAATATATCCATAATAAACATGTCTCCTTCATAAACAACATTTCAGTCGGTATCGTTCGTTAAATATTGACAGTTAAAGTATGAGAGAAAATGCCAACCAAAAATGCTTCAAAAAACAGGTAAAACAAATAAAATTAGGAAACCAATTGCACAGTACTTATTTTTAATTGGTACCGCATGTCTGTACCAGATTTCATTCAAATCGGAGAACAAAAATTTTTATGGCAAAAAAAAAAACAGATAGGCTAACCACTGTCTGTTTTTCCAAAATTCTTGAAATCAAAATTTCTCATTTTTATGGTTGAAATCGATTAATATATCCATAATAAACCTGTTTGCTTCATTAACAACATTTCAGTCGGTATTTTTCGTTAAATATTGACAGTTAAAGTATGAGTGAAAATGCCAACCAAAAATGCTTCAAAAAACAGGTAAAACAAATAAAATTAGGAAACTGATTGCACAGTGCTTATTTTTAATTGGTACCGCGTGTCTGTACCAGATTTTATTTCAAATCGGAGAACAAAAATTTTTATGGTAAAAAAAACAGATAGGCTAACCACTGTCTGTTTTTCCAAAATGCTTGAAATAAAAATTTCTCGTTTTTATGGTTGATATCGATTAATATATCCATAATAAACCTGTTTGCTTCATAAACAACATTTCAGTCGGTATCGTTCGTTAAATATTGACAGTTAAAGTATGGGAGAAAATGCCAACCAAAAATGCTTCAAAAAACAGGTAAAACAAATAAAATTAGGAAACTGATTGCACAGTGCTTATTTTTAATTGGTACCGCATTTCTGTACCAGATTTCATTCAAATCGGAGAACAAAAATTTTTATGGCAAAAAAAACAGATAGGCTACCCCGTCTGTTTTTCCAAAATGCTTGAAATAAAAATTTCTGGTTTTTATGGTTGATATCGATTAATATATCCATAATAAACCTGTTTGCTTCATAAACAACATTTCAGTCGGTATCGTTCGTTAAATATTGACAGTTAAAGTATGAGAGAAAATGCCAAATTTTTATGGTAAAAAAAACAGATAGGCTAACCACTGTCTGTTTTTCCAAAATGCTTGAAATAAAAATTTTTCGTTTTTATGGTTGATATCGATTAATATATCCATAATTAACATGTTAGCACCATAAACAACATTTCAGTCGGTATCGTTCGTTAAATATTGACAGTTAAAGTATGAGAGAAAATGCCAACCAAAAATGCTTCAAAAAACAGGTAAAACAAATAAAATTAGGAAACCAATTGCACAGTGCTTATTTTTAATTGGTACCGCATGTCTGTACCAGATTTCATTCAAATCGGAGAACAAAAATTTTTATGGCAAAAAAAAACAGATAGGCTAACCACTGTCTGTTTTTCCAAAATTCTTGAAATCAAAATTTCTCATTTTTATGGTTGATATCGATTAATATATCCATAATAAACCTGTTTGCTTCATAAACAACATTTCAGTCGGTATTTTTCGTTAAATATTGACAGTTAAAGTATGAGAGAAAATGCCAACCAAAAATGCTTCAAAAAACAGATAAAACAAATAAAATTAGGAAACTGATTGCACAGTGCTTATTTTTAATTGGTACCGCGTGTCTGTACCACATTTCATTCAAATCGGAGAACAAAAATTTTTATGGCAAAACAAACTTTACAAATTTTTATGAGAGAAAATGCCAACCAAAAATGCTTCAAAAAACAGGTAAAACAAATAAAATTAGGAAACCAATTGCACAGTGCTTATTTTTAATTGGTACCGCATGTCTGTACCAGATTTCATTCAAATCGGAGAACAAAAATTTTTATGGCAAAAAAAACAGATAGGCTTTTTTTCCAAAATACTGTCTGTTTTTCCAAAATTCTTGAAATAAAAATTTCTCGTTTTTATGGTTGATATCGATTAATATATCCATAATAAACCTGTTTGCTTCATAAACAACATTTCAGTCGGTATCGTTCGTTAAATATTAACAGTTAAAGTATGAGAGAAAATGCCAACCAAAAATGCTTCAAAAAACAGATAAAACAAATAAAATTAGGAAACTGATTGCACAGTGCTTATTTTTAATTGGTACCGCATGTCTGTACCAGATTTCATTCAAATCGGAGAACAAAAATTTTTATGGCAAAACAAACAGATAGGCTAACCACTGTCTGTTTTTTTAAAATGCTTGAAATAAAAATTTCTCGTTTTTATGGTTGATATCGATTAATATATCCATAATAAACCTGTTTGCTTCATAAACAACATTTCAGTCGGTATTTTTCGTTAAATATTGACAGTTAAAGTATGAGTGAAAATGCCAACCAAAAATGCTTCAAAAAACAGGTAAAACAAATAAAATTAGGAAACTGATTGCACAGTGCTTATTTTTAATTGGTACCGCATGTCTGTACCAGATTTCATTCAAATCGGAGAACAAAAATTTTTATGGCAAAAAAAACAGATAGGCTTTTTTTCCAAAATACTGTCTGTTTTTTCAAAATTCTTGAAATAAAAATTTCTCGTTTTTATGGTTGATATCGATTAATATATCCATAATAAACCTGTTTGCTTCATAAACAACATTTCAGTCGGTATCGTTCGTTAAATATTGACAGTTAAAGTATGAGAGAAAATGCCAACCAAAAATGCTTCAAAAAACAGGTAAAACAAATAAAATTAGGAAACTGATTGCACAGTGCTTATTTTCAATTGGTACCGCATGTCTGTACCAGATTTCATTCAAATCGGAGAACAAAAATTTTTATGGCAAAAAAAACAGATAGGCTAACCACTCTGTTTTTCCAAAATGCTTGAAATAAAAATTTCTCGTTTTTATGGTTGATGTCGATTAATATATCCATAATAAACCTGTTTGCTTCATAAACAACATTTCAGTCGGTATCGTTCGTTAAATATTGACAGTTAAAGTATGAGAGAAAATGCCAAAGTTTTATGGTAAAAAAAACAGATAGGCTAACCACTGTCTGTTTTTCCAAAATGCTTGAAATCAAAATTTCTCGTTTTTATGGTTGATATCGATTAATATATCCATAATAAACATGTCTCCTTCATAAACAACATTTCAGTCGGTATTTTTCGTTAAATATTGACAGTTAAAGTATGAGAGAAAATGCCAACCAAAAATGCTTCAAAAA
Source organism: Tipula lateralis (assembly GCA_963932295.1). Lineage (NCBI taxonomy): Eukaryota > Metazoa > Arthropoda > Insecta > Diptera > Tipulidae > Tipula > Tipula lateralis. Next base: position 70,836,815 of record OZ010737.1, read on the forward strand.
ACAGGTAAAACAAATAAAATTAGGAAACTGATTGCACAGTGCTTATTTTTAATTGGTACCGCATGTCTGTACCAGATTTCATTCAAATCGGAGAACAAAAATTTTTATGGCAAAAAAAAAACAGATAGGCTTACCACTGTCTGTTTTTCCAAAATGCTTGAAATAAGAATTTCTCGTTTTTATGGTTGATATCGATTAATATATCCATAATAAACCTGTTTGCTTCATAAACAACATTTCAGTCGGTATCGTTCGTTAAATATTGACAGTTAAAGTATGAGAGAAAATGCCAACCAAAAATGCTTCAAAAAACAGATAAAACAAATAAAATTAGGAAACTGATTGCACAGTGCTTATTTTTAATTGGTACCGCGTGTCTGTACCAGATTTTATTTCAAATCGGAGAACAAAAATTTTTATGGTAAAAAAAACAGATAGGCTACCACTGTCTGTTTTTCCAAAATGCTTGAAATAAAAATTTCTCGTTTTTATGGTTGATATCGATTAATATATCCATAATAAACCTGTTTGCTTCATAAACAACATTTCAGTCGGTATCGTTCGTTAAATATTGACAGTTAAAGTATGAGAGAAAATGCCAAATTTTATGGTAAAAAAAACAGATAGGCTAACCACTGTCTGTTTTTCCAAAATGCTTGAAATAAAAATTTCTCGTTTTTATGGTTGATATCGATTAATATATCCATAATAAACATGTTAAACCACTGTCTGTTTTTCCAAAATTATTGAAATAAAAATTTCTCGTTTTTATGGTTGATATCGATTAAAATATCCATAATTAACATGTTAGCACCATAAACAACATTTCAGTCGGTATCGTTCGTTAAATATTGACAGTTAAAGTATGAGAGAAAATGCCAACCAAAAATGCTTCAAAAAACAGGTAAAACAAATAAAATTAGGAAACTGATTGCACAGTGCTTATTTTTAATTGGTACCGCATGTCTGTACCAGATTTCATTCAAATCGGAGAACAAAAATTTTTATGGCAAAAAAAACAGATAGGCACTGTCTGTTTTTCCAAAATTCTTGAAATAAAAATTTCTCGTTTTTATGGTTGATATCGATTTATATATCCATAATAAACCTGTTTGCTTCATAAACAACATTTCAGTCGGTATCGTTCGTTAAATATTGACAGTTAAAGTATGAGAGAAAATGCCAAATTTTTATGGTCAAAAAAACAGATAGGCTAACCACTGTCTGTTTTTCCAAAATGCTTGAAATAAAAATTTCTCGTTTTTATGGTTGATATCGATTAATATATCCATAATAAACATGTCTCCTTCATAAACAACATTTCAGTCGGTATCGTTCGTTAAATATTGACAGTTAAAGTATGAGAGAAAATGCCAACCAAAAATGCTTCAAAAAACAGATAAAACAAATAAAATTAGGAAACTGATTGCACAGTGCTTATTTTTAATTGGTACCGCGTGTCTGTATCAGATTTTATTTCAAATCGGAGAACAAAAATTTTTATGGTAAAAAAAACAGATAGGCTACCCTGTCTGTTTTTCCAAAATGCTTGAAATAAAAATTTCTGGTTTTTATGGTTGATGTCGATTAATATATCCATAATAAACCTGTTTGCTTCATAAACAACATTTCAGTCGGTATCGTTCGTTAAATATTGACAGTTAAAGTATGAGAGAAAATGCCAAATTTTTATGGTAAAAAAAACAGATAGGCTAACCACTGTCTGTTTTTCCAAAATGCTTGAAATAAAAATTTTTCGTTTTTATGGTTGATATCGATTAATATATCCATAATTAACATGTTAGCACCATAAACAACATTTCAGTCGGTATCGTTCGTTAAATATTGACAGTTAAAGTATGAGAGAAAATGCCAACCAAAAATGCTTCAAAAAACAGGTAAAACAAATAAAATTAGGAAACTGATTGCACAGTGCTTATTTTTAATTGGTACCGCATGTCTGTACCAGATTTCATTCAAATCGGAGAACAAAAATTTTTATGGCAAAAAAAAACAGATAGGCTTTTTTTCCAAAATACTGTCTGTTTTTTCAAAATTCTTGAAATAAAAATTTCTCGTTTTTATGGTTGATATCGATTAATATATCCATAATAAACCTGTTTGCTTCATAAACAACATTTCAGTCGGTATCGTTCGTTAAATATTGACAGTTAAAGTATGAGAGAAAATGCCAACCAAAAATGCTTCAAAAAACAGATAAAACAAATAAAATTAGGAAACTGATTGCACAGTGCTTATTTTTAATTGGTACCGCGTGTCTGTACCAGATTTTGTTTCAAATCGGAGAACAAAAATTTTTATGGTAAAAAAAACAGATAGGCTACCACTGTCTGTTTTTCCAAAATGCTTGAAATAAAAATTTCTCGTTTTTATGGTTGATATCGATTAATATATCCATAATAAACCTGTTTGCTTCATAAACAACATTTCAGTCGGTATCGTTCGTTAAATATTGACAGTTAAAGTATGAGAGAAAATGCCAACCAAAAATGCTTCAAAAAACAGGTAAAACAAATAAAATTAGGAAACTGATTGTACAGTGCTTATTTTTAATTGGTACCGCATTTCTGTACCAGATTTCATTCAAATCGGAGAACAAAAATTTTTATGGCAAAAAAAACAGATTGGCTAACCACTGTCTGTTTTTCCAAAATGCTTGAAATAAAAATTTCTCGTTTTTATGGTTGATATCGATTAATATATCCATAATAAACCTGTTTGCTTCATAAACAACATTTCAGTCGGTATCGTTCGTTAAATATTGACAGTTAAAGTATGAGAGAAAATGCCAACCAAAAATGCTTCAAAAAACAGGTAAAACAAATAAAATTAGGAAACTGATTGCACAGTGCTTATTTTAAATTGGCACCGCGTGTCTGTACCAGATTTTATTTCAAATCGGAGAACAAAAATTTTTATCGTAAAAAACACAGATAGGCTAACCACTGTCTGTTTTTCCAAAATGCTTGAAATAAAAATTTCTCGTTTTTATGGTTGATATCGATTAATATATCCATAATAAACCTGTTTGCTTCATAAACAACATTTCAGTCGGTATCGTTCGTTAAATATTGACAGTTAAAGTATGAGAGAAAATGCCAAATTTTTATGGTAAAAAAAACAGATAGGCTAACCACTGTCTGTTTTTCCAAAATGCTTGAAATAAAAATTTCTCGTTTTTATGGTTGATATCGATTAATATATCCATAATAAACATGTCTCCTTCATAAACAACATTTCAGTCGGTATTTTTCGTTAAATATTGACAGTTAAAGTATGAGAGAAAATGCCAACCAAAAATGCTTCAAAAAACAGGTAAAACAAATAAAATTAGGAAACTGATTGCACAGTGCGTATTTTTAATTGGTACTGCATGTCTGTACCAGATTTCATTCAAATAGGAGAACAAAAATTTGTATGGCAAAAAAAACAGATAGGCTAACCACTGTCTGTTTTTCCAAAATTCTTGAAATATAAATTTCTCATTTTTATGGTTGATATCGATTAATATATCCATAATAAACCTGTTTGCTTCATAAACAACATTTCAGTCGGTATCGTTCGTTAAATATTGACAGTTAAAGTATGAGAGAAAATGCCAACCAAAAATGCTTCAAAAAACAGATAAAAAAATAAAATTAGGAAACTGATTGCACAGTGCTTATTTTTAATTGGTACCGCGTGTCTGTACCAGATTTTATTTCAAATCGGAGAACAAAAATTTTTATGGTATCAAAACAGATAGGCTACCACTGTCTGTTTTTCCAAAATGCTTGAAATAAAAATTTCTCGTTTTTATGGTTGATATCGATTAATATATCCATAATAAACCTGTTTGCTTCATAAACAACATTTCAGTCGGTATTTTTCGTTAAATATTGACAGTTAAAGTATGAGAGAAAATGCCAAATTTTATGGTAAAAAAAACAGATAAGCTAACCACTGTCTGTTTTTCCAAAATGCTTGAAATAAAAATTTCTCGTTTTTATGGTTGATATCGATTAATATATCCATAATAAACCTGTTTGCTTCATAAACAACATTTCAGTCGGTATCGTTCGTTAAATATTGACAGTTAAAGTATGAGAGAAAATGCCAAATTTTATGGTAAAAAAAACAGATAGGCTAACCACTGTCTGTTTTTCCAAAATGCTTGAAATAAAATATTCTCGTTTTTATGGTTGATATCGATTAATATATCCATAATAAACCTGTTTGCTTCATAAACAACATTTCAGTCGGTATCGTTCGTTAAATATTGACAGTTAAAGTATGAGAGAAAATGCCAACCAAAAATGCTTCAAAAAAGAGGTAAAACAAATAAAATTAGGAAACTGATTGCACAGTGCTTATTTTTAATTGGTACCGCGTGTCTGTACCTGATTTCATTCAAATCGGAGAACAAAAATTTTTATGGTAAAAAAAAAACAGATAGGCTACTGTCTGTTTTTCCAAAATTCTTGAAATAAAAATTTCTCATTTTTATGGTTGATATCGATTAATATATCCATAATAAACCTGTTTGCTTCATAAACAACATTTCAGTCGGTATCGTTCGTTAAATATTGACAGTTAAAGTATGAGAGAAAATGCCAACCAAAAATGCTTCAAAAAACAGGTAAAACAAATAAAATTAGGAAACTGATTGCACAGTGCTTATTTTTAATTGGTACCGCATGTCTGTACCAGATTTCATTCAAATCGGAGTTTGCTTCATAAACAACATTTCAGTCGGTATCGTTCGTTAAATATTGACAGTTAAAGTATGAGAGAAAATGCCAAATTTTTATGGTAAAAAAAACAGATTGGCTAACCACTGTCTGTTTTTCCAAAATGCTTGAAATAAAAATTTCTCGTTTTTATGGTTGATATCGATTAATATATCCATAATAAACATGTCTCCTTCATAAACAACATTTCAGTCGGTATTTTTCGTTAAATATTGACAGTTAAAGTATGAGAGAAAATGCCAACCAAAAATGCTTCAAAAAACAGGTAAAACAAATAAAATTAGGAAACTGATTGCACAGTGCTTATTTTTAATTGGTACCGCATGTCTGTACCAGATTTCATTCAAATCGGAGAACAAAAATTTTTATGGCAAAAAAAACAGATAGGCTAACCACTGTCTGTTTTTCCAAAATGCTTGAAATGAAAATTTCTCGTTTTTATGGTTGATATCGATTAATATATCCATAATAAACCTGTTTGCTTCATAAACAACATTTCAGTCGGTATCGTTCGTTAAATATTGACAGTTAAAGTATGAGAGAAAATGCCAACCAAAAATGCTTCAAAAAACAGGTAAAACAAATAAAATTAGGAAACTGATTGTACAGTGCTTATTTTTAATTGGTACCGCATGTCTGTACCAGATTTCATTCAAATCGGAGAACAAAAGTTTTTATGGCAAAAAAAACAGATTGGCTAACCACTGTCTGTTTTTCCAAAATGCTTGAAATAAAAATTTCTCGTTTTTATGGTTGATATCGATTTATATATCCATAATAAACCTGTTTGCTTCATAAACAAAATTTCAGTCGGTATCGTTCGTTAAATATTGACAGTTAAAGTATGAGAGAAAATGCCAACCAAAAATGCTTCAAAAAACAGGTAAAACAAATAAAATTAGGAAACTGATTGCACAGTGCTTATTTTAAATTGGCACCGCGTGTCTGTACCAGATTTTATTTCAAATCGGAGAACAAAAATTTTTATCGTAAAAAAAACAGATAGGCTAACCACTGTCTGTTTTTCCAAAATGCTTGAAATAAAAATTTCTCGTTTTTATGGTTGATATCGATTAATATATCCATAATAAACCTGTTTGCTTCATAAACAACATTTCAGTCGGTATCGTTCGTTAAATATTGACAGTTAAAGTATGAGAGAAAATGCCAAATTTTTATGGTAAAAAAAACAGATTGGCTAACCACTGTCTGTTTTTCCAAAATGCTTGAAATGAAAATTTCTCGTTTTTATGGTTGATATCGATTAATATATCCATAATAAACCTGTTTGCTTCATAAACAACATTTCAGTCGGTATCGTTCGTTAAATATTGACAGTTAAAGTATGAGAGAAAATGCCAACCAAAAATGCTTCAAAAAACAGGTAAAACAAATAAAATTAGGAAACTGATTGCACAGTGCTTATTTTTAATTGGTACCGCGTGTCTGTACCAGATTTCATTCAAATCGGAGAACAAAAATTTTTATGGTAAAATAAACAGATAGGCTACTGTCTGTTTTTCCAAAATTCTTGAAATAAAAATTTCTCATTTTTATGGTTGATATCGATTAATATATCCATAATAAACCTGTTTGCTTCATAAACAACATTTCAGTCGGTATCGTTCGTTAAATATTGACAGTTAAAGTATGAGAGAAAATGCCAACCAAAAATGCTTCAAAAAACAGGTAAAACAAATAAAATTAGGAAACTGATTGCACAGTGCTTATTTTTAATTGGTACCGCATGTCTGTACCAGATTTCATTCAAATCGGAGAACAAAAATTTTTATGGCAAAAAAAACAGATAGGCTTTTTTTCCAAAATACTGTCTGTTTTTCCAAAATTCTTGAAATAAAAATTTCTCGTTTTTATGGTTGATATCGATTAATATATCCATAATAAACCTGTTTGCTTCATAAACAACATTTCAGTCGGTATCGTTCGTTAAATATTGACAGTTAAAGTATGAGAGAAAATGCCAACCAAAAATGCTTCAAAAAACAGGTAAAACAAATAAAATTAGGAAACTGATTGCACAGTGCTTATTTTTAATTGGCACCGCATGTCTGTACCAGATTTCATTCAAATCGGAGTTTGCTTCATAAACAACATTTCAGTCGGTATCGTTCGTTAAATATTGACAGTTAAAGTATGAGAGAAAATGCCAAATTTTTATGGTAAAAAAAACAGATTGGCTAACCACTGTCTGTTTTTCCAAAATGCTTGAAATAAAAATTTTTCGTTTTTATGGTTGATATCGATTAATATATCCATAAAAAACATGTTTCTTTCATTAACAACATTTCAGTCGGTATCGTTCGTTAAATATTGACAGTTAAAGTATGAGAGAAAATGCCAACCAAAAATGCTTCAAAAAACAGGTAAAACAAATAAAATTAGGAAACTGATTGCACAGTGCTTATTTTTAATTGGTACCGCATGTCTGTACCAGATTTTATTTCAAATCGGAGAACAAAAATTTTTATGGCAAAAAAAAACAGATAGGCTAACCACTGTCTGTTTTTCCAAAATGCTTGAAATAAAAATTTCTCGTTTTTATGGTTGATATCGATTAATATATCCATAATAAACCTGTTTGCTTCATAAACAACATTTCAGTCGGTATCGTTCGTTAAATATTGACAGTTAAAGTATGAGAGAAAATGCCAACCAAAAATGCTTCAAAAAACAGATAAAACAAATAAAATTAGGAAACTGATTGCACAGTGCTTATTTTTAATTGGTACCGCGTGTCTGTACCAGATTTTATTTCAAATCGGAGAACAAAAATTTTTATGGTAAGAAAAACAGATAGGCTAACCACTGTCTGTTTTTCCAAAATGCTTGAAATAAAAATTTCTCGTTTTTATGGTTGATATCGATTAATATATCCATAATAAACCTGTTTGCTTCATAAACAACATTTCAGTCGGTATCGTTCGTTAAATATTGACAGTTAAAGTATGAGAGAAAATGCCAAATTTTATGGTAAAAAAAACAGATAGGCTAACCACTGTCAGTTTTTCCAAAATGCTTGAAATAAAATATTCTCGTTTTTATGGTTGATATCGATTAATATATCCATAATAAACCTGTTTGCTTCATAAACAACATTTCAGTCGGTATCGTTCGTTAAATATTGACAGTTAAAGTATGAGAGAAAATGCCAACCAAAAATGCTTCAAAAAACAGGTAAAACAAATAAAATTAGGAAACTGATTGCACAGTGCTTATTTTTAATTGGTACCGCGTGTCTGTACCAGATTTCATTCAAATCGGAGAACAAAAATTTTTATGGTAAAAAAAACAGATAGGCTAACCACTGTCTGTTTTTCCAAAATTCTTGAAATCAAAATTTCTCGTTTTTATGGTTGATATCGATTAATATATCCATAATAAACCTGTTTGCTTCATAAACAACATTTCAGTCGGTATCGTTCGTTAAATATTGACAGTTAAAGTATGAGAGAAAATGCCAACCAAAAATGCTTCAAAAAACAGGTAAAACAAATAAAATTAGGAAACTGATTGCACAGTGCTTATTTTTAATTGGTACCGCATGTCTGTACCAGATTTCATTCAAATCGGAGAACAAAAATTTGTATGGCAAAAAAAACAGATAGGCTAACCACTGTCTGTTTTACCAAAATTCTTGAAATAAAAATTATTCATTTTTATGGTTGATATCGATTAATATATCCATAATAAACCTGTTTGCTTCATAAACAACATTTCAGTCGGTATCGTTCGTTAAATATTGACAGTTAAAGTATGAGAGAAAATGCCAACCAAAAATGCTTCAAAAAACAGGTAAAACAAATAAAATTAGGAAACTGATTGCACAGTGCTTATTTTTAATTGGTACCGCATGTCTGTACCAGATTTCATTCAAATCGGAGAACAGAAATTTTTATGGTAAAAAAACAGATAGGCTAACCACTGTCTGTTCTTCCAAAATGCTTGAAATAAAAATTTCTCGTTTTTATGGTTGATATCGATTAATATATCCATAATAAACCTGTTTGCTTCATAAACAACATTTCAGTCGGTATCGTTCGTTAAATATTGACAGTTAAAGTATGAGAGAAAATGCCAAATTTTTATGGTATAAAAACAGATTGGCTAACCACTGTCTGTTTTTCCAAAATGCTTGAAATAAAAATTTCTCGTTTTTATGGTTGATATCGATTAATATATCCATAAAAAACATGTTTCTTTCATTAACAACATTTCAGTCGGTATCGTTCGTTAAATATTGACAGTTAAAGTATGAGAGAAAATGCCAACCAAAAATGCTTCAAAAAACAGGTAAAACAAATAAAATTAGGAAACTGATTGCACAGTGCTTATTTTTAATTGGTACCGCATGTCTGTACCAGATTTTATTTCAAATCGGAGAACAAAAATTTTTATGGCAAAAAAAAACAGATAGGCTAACCACTGTCTGTTTTTCCAAAATGCTTGAAATAAAAATTTCTCGTTTTTATGGTTGATATCGATTAATATATCCATAATAAACCTGTTTGCTTCATAAACAACATTTCAGTCGGTATCGTTCGTTAAATATTGACAGTTAAAGTATGAGAGAAAATGCCAACCAAAAATGCTTCAAAAAACAGGTAAAACAAATAAAATTAGGAAACTGATTGCACAGTGCTTATTTTTAATTGGTACCGCATGTCTGTACCAGATTTCATTCAAATCGGAGAACAAAAATTTTTATGGCAAAAAAAACAGATAGGCTAACCACTGTCTGTTCTTCCAAAATGCTTGAAATAAAAATTTCTCGTTTTTATGGTTGATATCGATTAATATATCCATAATAAACATGTAAGCACCATAACATTTCAGTCGGTATAGTTCGTTAAATATTGACAGTTTATTATGGATATATTAATCGATATCAACCATAAAAACGAGAAATTTTTATTTCAATTATTTTGGAAAAACAGACAGTGGTTAGCCTATCTGTTTTTTTTGCCATAAAAAATTTTGTTCTCCGATTTGAGTAACAGCAATTTATTTTCAGTTGACAATTCCGAGTTTTTACCGAGCTGCCAATACACTTTTCGATATTTGATATTAAGTTCATCTCTTTTCTTTTTAATATTCTCTTTCCATCTGAGCCTGGTATCAAAGCTCATCCTTAGATATTTAGCCTTTTTTGCCTACGGAATCTGCAGACCATTAATGATTATAGGTTTGTGTCTGATTTTTAGACAAGTAAAATTCACATGCGTGGATTTCGATTCATTGAGCCCTATACGCCACATTTTAGTCCTTTTTATGATTATGCCACAAGCTTTTTGAAGTTTCGTTGTAGATTCCTCGATAGTGTCTCCTACTGAGAGAACTTAAGTATCATCTGCAAATGTTGTTACGTGTAACGGTTACTTCGTTTAGTTGAGGTAAATCTCTGGTGTACAGCAGGTAAAGAGAAGGTCCCAAAACACTACCCCGCGGGACTCCTGCCGATATCTTTTTTAGCTCAGAATATTCTTCTTCGTATTTTACCTGAAAGTGGCGATTTTCAATGTATGACTTTAAAATCATATAAAATTGTTTTGGTAAATCTTTATAAAGTTTGAAGAGTAAACCTTTGTGCCACACCTTATCGACGACCTGCGCCACATCTAAGAAGATACTAGAGCAAACTGTTTTCTCTCTAATGTATTCTCAATGACATCTGTTAGCCTATGAACCTGCTCTATAGTTGAGTGCTTTTCTCTGAAACCAAACTGATGATCTGGGATTAGGTTTTTTGTTCTATGATTCTTTTTAATCTTTTGAGCAACAGCCTTTCAAACAATTTCGCTATTGTTGGTAAAAGTGAAATTGGCCGGTAGGATTTCCTACCAATCGGTGGCTTGCCAGGTTTCGGAATAATTATTACTTCTGCTACTTTCCACTGCATTGGTACATATTTTTTCCTGAGTATCGCATTGACTATATGCAATAATTTACGGGTGCCGTTTTCAGGCAGCTTCTTCATTATTTGGCCTGTTATCAGATCGTAACCAGGAGCTTTATTTGCTTTTAAGTTCTTAATTTCAGCTTTTAGTTCTTTCAATGTTACAGTGCTAAAATCTTCGAAGTCAGATGTTCTATGCGTATCAGAAGTGTTTTCGTAACTGGTCTGACGACTTAGAGGTTGAAATGTTTTTTCAAGACCATTTTCCATTGTTTGTTTTGATTGGGGGGATCTGCGTTTTTGGTTGTTTCAACCCTTTTGTTGCTTTCCAGAGGGAATATTCGGTATCTTTAGTTGGAGCTAGAGAACAAAGGTATTTTCCAATTGTTTCATTTTCACTGTTTTTATAAGTGCCTTAAGTTTGATGCATCAGTTGTTTAAAGTGGTTTTATCTTGCGGCGCACGCGTATTCTGCCATTTCTTTTAGTTCCGATATGCCTTTAGTGATGTAGAAATCTATAAGGTCTGGGATTTTGTTAAAACCGGATGGCCAGTACGTTGGTTTCCCTCTTGCGTAAAATTCACAGTTTGAGTATTGACCAGCTGCAAGTAGTTCTTTGCCTTTTGGGGAGGTTAATCTTGAACCCCAAAAGGTAGTTTGGCATTAAAGTCACCTCCGATAGTGTCTCCTTTCTTTATTCGTAATAGTGATTTTCATCGTGATTTACATCCGGATATAAAAAACGAAATAAAATGATTTGCAACGAATCTTGAATCAAGGCTACTAACCTACCAACCTAAGCAGCAACCTATCAACAAACAGACACGTCTGGAAAGACTAGTTTCAATAATAAAAAAACCTTTTTAAAGCTATGAGCTTTGCGAAAAACAAATGGTTATTTCTCGAGATCTGATTTAATTTTAATACAAGGTATTTCGTGGGAAGGTACTTCACAGTGTGAAGTGGTGAAAGTAAAGTCGTCTTCGCTTTGATCAAAGAATTCAACCGAACGATTAAAGTCAGTTACTTTAGGGACACCCTGTATATCGATTTGATTAAACTTTGAAAGCACAAATTCAAATTATTTACGTCTTACGTATTTTTATTCATACACATAAGGCAATTTTCCAAATGATTGATTGTCGTATATAGTTATAAAGAATGTGGTTGAGTATTTTAATACGATGTGTTTAAGCCAACAACACAACGAAAAATAAATTCTACTTTGTCGGAAATACGAATTTCTCACGAAAATAAAAAAAAAACAACTTTTAAGACTTAAAATTATTTCTCCATTAATCATAATTTATCCCTAATTATTTTTGTTCAAACACACAAAAATTATTAAATCTTATTGTACAGCAAAATAAATTTGAGCGCACACATACCGAATGTTACACAAACGGATCAATATAGGAAACCACAAAAAGCACATAATTTACCACAAAGCACAAACGAAACAAAAAAAAGTTTAATACTGAAACAAAAGTTAAGTCTTAATCTTTGTTGTTATTTTATTTTGCTTTAATAAACAGCACCAACAAAAAAATATTGTTGTTTTGTTCTCATTTTATACTTATCTTACTTCTTTAATTAATTAATCATTATAACTTTTGCGAAAAACCAATGAATTATTATAATTTTTGGTGAGTTTGAGCGAGCTTTCTGAAATATTTAAGATACCCGGATTTTTCATTGTGTCTGAAAATGAAACTTAAAACCTTGACCCTTATCTACAATTATACACAAAATTATGACTGACATCGATGTATACGAGTCGGAGAAGTTTTTTTTAAACAAAAATAGTTAAAAACAAATGAAAATAAATTAAAGATGACATTAAGTAACAAAGAAAAAAAATTCGAAATTTTAAAATTGGTTGTTTTAAGCGAGATAAGAAATTATAAAATATAAATAAGTAAATTATACGATGGAACCGGGTTTAAGCAAAATGTCCTATTTAATCAAAAATATTTTTAATTTTTTTTTTGTCGTTCATGATTTTATGGAAATTAGGAAAAATTAAGGAACATTTTTTAATTCTTTATAGCCCTATAATTTTCACCCATCAAACTTAATTATATTTCGAGTTTAATTCGTCATCATACTGGGAATATATAATTATTTTAATAAGGATAAACTATTTGAGTTAAAAATTAGTTTTGAAGAATATGCTGTCGTCTATCAACTTTACAGTATTTTCACTCGACTTATTACAAAAAATTGTACATAGTTCGGAAAATTATTTATTATCATGACAATAGTAATATAACAAGACCCAAATCTGTTTATAATACAATATATAAATAATTTGACTCCATCGGTTTCGATCCCGAACCAGCTCTTCATACTGTAGTAAACAATTGGAAAATGCCAGATCGCTCCGTACGCCGTAAAATCATCCTCTCGATGACAGAGACTTCTTCGCCTACAGAAAGACGGCTCTCTCTTAAGAGAACGCTGCATCATTCGGTTCAGATCATCACGCAGAACGTGAGCGAGCCATCGTACTCGGTACACACTGGTAGTTAGATCGTAAAATGCTATTGCTGCAAGACATTTGAACGCGTCTTCAGACTTAAATCTTCAGTCTAATATGAATTTGTAAATCTAACTTATGTTTTTACACTAATGTGTGTGTGAGTGTTCCCAAAAATGAAATCATAAACCGCATTATAAATCAGATAATGGTTACTGCCTATGCGAATCGTGCTACTGACCACAATGATCGTCTTGGACAACTTGAGCTCGCTCTTTTAAAATCAACACTTGGTCAATTTGGCTTCGGGATATCACCATAATATCCAATATTGTTGGTAGAAATTAAGCTTGGGCAGGTAGAAATCAGTCTGACGAGGTGCTCCGGTATGGAGTTCAACGATTATTCAAAATATTGTAAAATGAGTCTTTATCTTTGGGTTGGCTAACATCAGTGTACACTGAGAAAATTATGAGCCTTTAAAGTTAAAGATTGAAGATTTTTAAAATTAAAGATTGATTTATTTTTAAAAATTAAGATAAAATCAATCAAATTCAATGATCTATTCTTAAATTTAAAGTATAATGAAACTTTAAAATAAAGGATGAGAAATGTTCAGTTTTAAAGACTTAATATATATGGCATATATATGGTATAAACGTGAAAATGTTCTCTCAATCTCTCTAAAAAAAAATGCATTTTTACATGATCACGAATGAGAAACGAGAAATGTTCATTTAATCGCTTTCCGTTTAAATGTGATGTGCTTGTGATTTATGTAATAATATTTAATAAAAAGTGAATTTAGAAGTGATTTAAAATTTGAAATATATTTTAAAAGTGGTACTATATCATTTGAACATTCGTGTGTGCACAATGAGCCAACAAATTGAGGATATCAACACACTTTTATTGTCGTGGGGGCTCAATCAGGAAACAATTGAATTGTTCGAACAACAAAAAAGTTCAATTAAAATGATGGCTATCATGACGGTAAAAGATGTGGATGAGCTATTTGAAAATTTTTATAAATCGGAAAAATTCATATTTAAGGCTGCTTGGAAAAAATGGAGACAAGAAAACGTAAGTAAATGAAATTAAAAGTGAAAATTTCTAGGTTATGATTTACATGTGGTGGTTATTCAATTTGTAAATTATGATGTTTAACGATCGGTTACTGATAATTTTCCTATAAAAATAGTGATAGTAATAACAACTTTTGGTTTTAATGTCAGTTTTTTGTTAATAATTTGTGTCAAATATAGTTACTCCGGAAACTGTCGTTGTTCACCTTGAGCATAAACTACAGAACGGTTATGTATAACGGTCTCATATAGGTTATGTATACTTGTTTTTAAGGAAAATAATCTTATTATGTATGTATATATATATATATATATATATATATATATATATATATATATATATATATATATATATATATAAACATTTTTGGAATATCTGAGTTTTAAAATATCCATGTACGAATCGAAAATTGTGTATGTGTAATTGTGCATGTGTATTGCTGATTAATAATTTTTGTTTAATGAAATATTTGTTAGGAGAATCCCGTAGCAGAAAGCGATGGTACCATGTCTATGAAGTCCGAAGTAGCAAGATGGATTGAACAGCAATCTACTAACAGTCCGTCATCAAGCAGCAGCGCAAATGATTTTACGTAAGGATTATGCTTCAATTATAATTAAAATTTGTGTAATATTTCTTATTTTTTATACAGAAAAATAGAATTCAAAAATATTGATATAGACAAGATACTACAAAAAACAATTAAGGGACAACTTGTAAATGAATTTTATGCAAAAAATCAATATTTAAATTCGGAGCAACAGAGGTCGTTAGTAAAATGCATCATAGATTTTTATATGGGAAACCGAATCCATTTGAAGCCTTCGAATTTCAAAACTATTGCTGACGCAATAGTAACAGCCTTTAAATCAGAAGATGCAGTAACAGATTTTATTTTAATGATTAATAATTTTTGTTTAAATATATCTATATTTTCAGAAAGATTATTATAATTCCCGTGAAAAAGGTAAGCACAAACCTTCCGGGAAATTATATGACCGGTACAGTAACGAGTGTTACAAGACTTAATATTTAAAATTGACGACACCAGATAATTCAGACAGCGGTATACAAAACAATATCAATCTGAATATTTCAAAAGACGCAGAGGTTAACTTAGATACCACACAAAATAAAGGTATTAATCGATTGCAATTTCTGTTTCTTTATTGTTATACTGGACTAGTAAATGCCATTTTTGTCTATTTTCAGATTTTATGGACGACAAAACGTGGCTGGCTAATAACTTAGAGCCATGGGACATGGTGTGTACTAAATGGAGTAATACTGCCAAGCTACGCCTCCAGCTTTTCAAAACTTCATCGGACAAAGCAATTAATAAATTTTTGGAAGAGTGGCCTTTGTATAAAAATTATTAAGGATACCAATTGGTAAATATACTAAAATTATATATATATATATATATATATATATATATATATATATATATATATATATATATATATATATATATATATATATATATATATATATATATATATATATGAAACTAATTGTTGTTTATATTTTAAAGATCGACATTGACTTTGATTGCTTGATGGTCAACAAAAACGATCTTCTTCTTCAAAAGTTTGATAATTTTGTAAGTCTAAGCATCAGTTTTTATGATTACGAAATAAAAGATAAACAAAATAAACAGCTTCTTGAAGAATTTAAAAAAGAAAATCATTTACTTAGTCAAAGTGAGTATCTATTCGACCAATAAAATATAATATTGGCTTACTATAAAATATTATATTGGCTTAATGTAAAATATTAATTGGCTTTTTCGTTTCCAGATTCAAAAGATGCTATTGCTGCAACGTTGATGCATGCGGTGCTACAACCGAAAAGGCTTAAGCCAAAAATGAAACCTACCATATCGGATGCTCAACGGGACTTTATTGTGCGAATATCAAACTTAAATGAACTAGCTGGAAAAATTGAGGAGCTTAAAAATAAATGTTCAACCTTGAAAACGACAATGCAACCTTCAATCGTCGTCGTAGGACACTCATTAAAATCAATAGATGATTTTTTTGTATATTTCGACGGGATCCGTTACAAATGTGGTACAATACGCAAGTGTTTTGATATTCTTATCAAACTTATATATATTTTTAATTTAGAATACTCACCTTTGAGCAAAGAAGTATGGCTGTTTTTTCAAGAATATTTTTTTGAGATAAATTCAAACCAAATTAATATTACTAAAGTAATTAATAGATTAAATAATTTTAATCAAATTTAATGGAAAAAACACCTATATTCACTTGTAGCTTATGCTCCGACAAGTTTTTCAAATCAACTGAATTAATTTATCATTTAAAAAAACACATGTAGTTCCTTCAATATATACATTTAAGTGTAATCAATCACAATGCTGTCAAGTATTTCAGAACATTTATAAATTTGAAAATCATTTAAAAAAACATGACAATTTTTCCACGAAAACCAAACTCTATGTAAACCTAGATCCAAGTTCTCTAGTAACTCAAGATGATGATTGCACATCAACTACAAATAAACTACCAAAATTAGTTGCTACAAAAGACACTTACATCTCTAAACAAAATAATAATTTGTGTATCCCATTTCATAACACTCAAACAATTGAACAAGAAAAATCTGTTTCTAATTATCTAAAAACCATGAACAGTTCATTTGTTTCACTTTCATTAAGTCTCCACGAAGATAGTTCTTTACCACGCAAAACAGTATACTCAATTCAGAATTCTATTAAATCTTTAATTTTTGATCCTTTGGCTGATACATTTTCAAAATTTTCGGACCATATTGATAAAGAATTTAAAGAAGAGTATATAAGTTTAGTAGACCTAACAAAAAACTCATTTTCTAACATTGACACAGAGTATAAATTTTTTAAATATATACAAGATCTAGGCATATTTTCGAAACCTAAAGCTTATCTTATCAATAACGAACTAACAGAAGTTATCGTTAATGGTATTCCTACATTAGGTAACAGCCAAGTAGAAGGTTGCTTATTAGATATTAATTTCCAAATAAAAAAATTTTTCGAATCGGAGGATGTATTCGAGCTTACACTAGAAAATATGAAATTATTACAACAAAACGATTCTATATGTAACTTCATTAATGGTTCACTGTGGAAGGAAAAGTGTGCTCTATCGAAGAATGAAATTCTTATACCATTTCATTTATACTTTGATGATTTCGAAGTAAATGATGCTCTTGGTGCACATTCTGGAAAACACTCGGTTTGCGGAATATACTACTATTTCCCCACAATACCGTATTTCCAACAGTCGAGACTTAGTAATATTTTTGTCGCTGGTATCATAAAAACTCAAGACTTGAAGGAATATGGCAATCAGTTCTCTATTAGGCCATTAATCAACGTTATAAAATCTTTAGAAATTAACGGATTAGATATAGAAACCAAACAAGGAACTCAAAAGGTTTATTTTCAGTTAGGTCAAATTCTAGGAGACAATTTAGGTCTAAATAGTATCTTAGGATATTCTACTTCCTTTAATTCTTCATCATTTTGTCGAATATGTAAACGTACAAAAGTTGAGACACAATCAGATGTAATAGAATATCCAGAAACAATACGAAACAAAAATAACTATAAATTAGATGTAGAATTAAACGATATACGAAGCACAGGTATTAAAGAAAATTCAATTTTTAATGAAATTAATTCATTTCATGTAACTGATAATGTAGCTTGCGATCTCATGCATGATGTTTTCTTAGGAGTTTTTAAGTATAACCTTTCAAAAATTCTAGATGATTTTATTTATAAAAAGACCCTTTTTACTTTAGAAGTTTTTAACTATCGCAAACAAATGTTTAATTATGGTGAGATCGATATTGGAAATGCAAGCCATATTTTACAACCTAACCATATAAAATCAGGGAATTTTAAAATGACTGCCAAGGAAATTTGGACATTTTTCCATTACTTATCTCTAATTATTGGAAGTGAAATTCCTGAAAATGATGAAGTATATAAGTTTCTTTTGGTGTGCATAGACTTAATAGACTTGGTTTTACTCGGGTCTTTCAACGAAAGTAAACTGAATCAACTAGAGAAAACTATAAAATTACATAATAGTCTATATAAAAACTTGTTCGGTGATACACTTAAACCAAAGCACCAATTCCTTGTTCATTACCCAGGTATTATTAAAAAATGTGGCCCTATTAAACAGTTATGGTGCTTTCGTTTAGAAGCAGAGCACCAAAACCATAAGAAATATGCAAGAAATATCACATCGCGATTAAATATTCCGCTTACTCTCTCAATAAAAGCTTCTTTAAAATTTGCAAAGCTCTTACATACTAAAGAATTCTTTCAAAGCGAAGTAGTTCTTGTAGATAATTTATCATTTTCAAAATATATATCTTGTTTTCCAGATTTTATCGAAATACATGCACAACAATATACAAATTGCTTAATTTTTCGTGGTACAAAAATAAAAGTAGGTTATTATATTAGCACACGTATTAATAATATTGTAAAAATTTATGATATATGTGATATAATTAAAAAAAATGGAGTTTGGTTTTTAGTATTAAAATTGTATGCAAATATATCATTTATGAAACATTTTCGAGCATATGCAATTTCTAATCCCACTATTAAAACAATGATTGAACTTAAGGCTTTTGAAGGTCCTCCACTTAATGCTTGTTACCTTAATAACGGAACAAAGATTTTAAGATTAAAAGAATATTTTTAGCATTATATATTACGTATATATATATAATATTTATTTATAATTATCAATTTAAATTAATGAACTAAATATTATATTTGAACTGAATTTTAGAATAAAAAACCTTTTGTTGGAAACCTTTGTTTTAAAATCTATTTAAAGCTTTACTAACATTTATCTGAAGATTAATGGAAAACCACCTGCGGTAAGTAATCTTTGAAATAAAACTTTCTGCAGTTTTAAAATATCAGAGTAGTTCCTTAAAATTTAATGCAATTTTGTGTTTCAAATAACTGAAAACTTATAGTGCAATTGAAGAAAATTTAATTTGATTATAATATAACTAGTCTATTAAAATAAAGGTAACATATTTTTAAAATAAAGTGCAAATTATTATTTTTACATTTAAAAAGAAAGGGAAAAAATAAAATATTGTATTTAAATTCAAAGACTTCACTCTTTATCTCAAAAGTTTTCTATCATTTGATGCAAAGCGTTTTTGATTTTAAATTTAAGTTTTTGTTTCTTAATTTTAAATCTATTTGCTTTAAAATTGAAAAAACTTCGAAACTTGAAATCAAATATTCTAAATTCTTAAAAATAAAATCTTAATTCCTTTGCGCAAAAAATATAGGGAAACTATCTTAGTTTCAATTTGGAAATTCTTAATTTTTAAGGATTTTTTTTCTGAGTGTAGTAAATTATTTTACCTGTGGCCCAATGAGCAGGTTTTTTTACCTGTGGCCCAATGAGAAATACAACTCCAAGATTTCCGAGGTCATCTCCACTGTAAAACAACTTTTAGCAATGTTTAGCTTTGGTCTCCACTTTAAGACGAGTTTCTTGGAGTGCTACGAGTTCCAGCAGATACTCTGCCATACATGCCGTCGAACGCGCCAGGTTTTCGAAGTGAGCCAGTACGTAAGACGACCGATCCTCAATTTCGTTTCCAGGTACTTAAGCGAGCATTTATTGTTAGTTTGGTTTGTTGATTTATTTAGTCGCCTCCAACGACCAGCTCTGGATACTGTGGTGGTATTCAATATCGTTCGAAATATTTACATTTCAGGGATACCTTCAGCCACAGGGTATACACTATAAATACTGTAGCGAATATGCTTATAGTCATCAACGCCGTTAATGAAGTAAGAGTCAAGTGCTTCATATTAGAACACTACAATTTTTTTAACGACTCATTGCCGACTGAAAGGCGCCTCTGCCTTTTAAGTTCGCTGTATCATTCGATGCGGATTCATACTCAGAACGTGACCATGTCAGCATTCGCAGTCATTTGATTTCATGCACGATATCAGGAATTCGTATTAAATTCCTGATCTCGTGGTTGAAACGAACTCGGTATGTGCCATCAACATTGCGTTTCAGGCCAGATATCACACGCATAAATTTTCGCTCGAATGTTAGGAACCACCTTTCGAACTCATCCTTTAAGATTCAACTTTTACATCCATACATGACAACGGGTTTGATCAACACTCTTTCCATAGTTACACGTTACCCGCATTCGCAAGATATTTAGATATTTAAAGTGCGAGACGTTTTAAAGCTCGATTACGTCTGTGGTCAGGTGGACGTTCAAACCTCTTTAAAACCTCTTTCCCCGTCACTCAGACTTAATTGACCTATTATGACATCCCTTTCCAGACGTACGTACACTCTCAATGAGGATCAACTGACTACCTGATATCGTCAAGGTAGTCAGTTGATCCTCAAATAGGAATCGTGATACAAAGCAATGTAGTCTATGGATAAAGTATGAAGGACAAAAGCACATGCAAGTGTTCAATAATTTCTGCTTATTCTCCCCTAGTGTTTGTAAAGTTTGCGTTGTTCAGAAGTTTCATTCGAAGCATATAATTATTCAGGGAACAATATCCCGTGAAAATACCAAGCAAGATCGTCAAAGTGCGTTTATCGTTATTCAAGAAGTACTAGGATCTTTGATGATTTATTGTTCCAAAGTTGATGAGGTTGCCCTAGTCGATTTAGGGCAGTTATCGTCACCAAAACAAACTTCGATGAAACAGTATTGAAGCAAACCATTCTTAGTGCAGTGTATTCATCTCCTTTGCATAGAGTGCAGCTATCATAATTATTGAAATATCCGTCTCCGGTAACGATATGATGATCTTTATCGGTATTCTGTAGACCAGAATCAGTCAGATTACAGAATACGACGAGCATTTGTAGTCTCATTTGTACTTTTCGGTATAATTAAATGGAATAATTTTCCGAAGACGTGCTACGACACCATAGAGCGTGTGGTCATAGGACCCACAATACACAACAAGACTTTAAAGTCGCTTTAAAGATTTCCCTCCAACCCCACTCAATATTTTAAGCCACGAAATAAGTGCGGCAAACGAGATTATGGGTTTGATAACTTACCGAAACGTGTATCCAGTACACGCGTCTGGGTTTCAAGATCCATGATTTACCCCTGACTGTTTGCTTTTCCTGTTATTGTTACATTCTTTATTGCATTTCTTTTCTATATGTTTTTGTTTGGTAAGTTTCCGATTTACCCTGATCCACATATATTACTTATCTTCTGAAAAGAGTCAGATGGCGTGAGCTTCCATTTTTGAAAGACTTAAGTTACTGAGAGTTATGTGTTTCGTCAAAAGAACCATCTCAGTTTTTTTTGTGTTGACTGATAGGCACTAGCAGTGAGTGACCACACGAGACCAGAAAAGAGGATAAAGACGTCTCTTTCTGGTGTTCACCGTAGTCATATCACTGACAGTTTGCAGTTATTCTACTTGACCTAAATATTGACTTATAGGTCGCAAACTTCATGCACAACTCTGATTTTTCATCATAATCTTGGAACGTATCCCAGAGTTAAACTAACTCTGAAGAAATCTACAAGGTGGTCTAGGAAGATTTCCAATTCTTCTTCTAGGAGAAAGAACCACCTTTGCCACCAAGTTCCAATCTCTGAAACTTGGTTGTTGGTGTTGGAATTAATTTATAGTTATTTGAACTGGTATGAGTTCCAACATATTTCTCTTGAGTAACGGTAGTGACCTTCATATTAACACAGAGAACTGTATTGAATGTATAATATATTGGTTACCGTTTGACTGTTCTCTTTCTCTTCGGGTTCCTAAATTCCCTAATTTCAGATTTATCGCTGATTAGAAAGAGTATCGTCATAAAGGACCATCCAAAATGAGACTTTCCCACTTAGAATGCGTGAGACAAGATTAAAAATGACGTATTTGGAAATGTCTTCGTTTCTAAAATGCATAGAGATCAAACCGAACACTGTCTTAGTGGATAGATTATTTCTTTCACACCGTTGCCATTTATATCAAATTCCGATATCATCTATATATGCAACAATTTGTCTCGATTGATTGAGTCACAGGATTGCTTGAAATCTAGGAATACCTGGTGTGCATTGCAAGATGTTTCATAGTACTTGGAAAGAATTGGTAGTGAAAAAACTAACCAGTGACTGACCTATTTGGACGGAATTCAAATTTGTCGATCACCCTTCTTGAATATTGGGTATAATGTGGCCACTTTACATCATTTCGCCCTTCTTATCGAATAAGGTTAGACAGATAGTTGACACATCTCTAGGTGACCGACCAAATGGTGCAATGGTTAAAGCTGCGGCATTTGGAGTGGGACGTACCGGGTTCAAATCCCGACAGGGGCACGATGGCAAAAGGATTTTTCACCATACGATTACGATCGGTGGTATGAATGAACACAAAAGGGGGTGTTTGGAGTGCATGATTCTTGGGCTATAACCCATCTTCCATGTCAGTACTATAGGCTGGCATGGTGCTATGCAATGTGCAGATGGTTCTACGTAAATTGGACCTATACAGCCGTACGTCCTCGATTTCGCTATAATGGCGTAAGGTAGGACGTAAATAAGCGAACCGCGAAAGAGTTGGGATTGCCTCGAGCCCTGATAGAGATTGTAGAGATAAAAACAAACAAACAAACTCTAGGTAAACGTTTTTTTTTATTCTCTGTATGGTCTTATCAATAAATCATAGGTTAGAATTTGCAAGATTTGTATATGAGGATATACAACTATTCATTGAATAGGTGACAAAAATGTTTACGTACACCATGTATTGCATCAATGTTACGACAGAGGGTTCCTTCCTAGTCGTGAGTGGCAGTGTTTGCGCTTCGTTATGAGATAAAATTCAATAATCAACCAATCTAATTTGAGCTTAGTTTTCACTAAACCGAGAATGTGTTGGGTGGGTCACCAACATTTTTGGCAGTGGTAGAGTATTGCTTATGTAGTTACTCTTTCCGACGATAGTATCCATGATCTTGTCAAGCTCACTGCCTGTACAGATACTTGGTTATGAATCGAAATTTCAGGAAAATGAAGTTTTATAACATCAACACAACATACAGATTTAATAGGATGTCTATGGTACGGTGTTCGATGACATAATCGACTACAAAAACATGTAGTGTATTCAGTGATTTCGTTAATGTGATCAAACACTTTCGAACACGTTCATCATTAAAAAAAAGTTTCAATTCACATGTAGAACACAGCAGTTGAAAAACCATTCACCCATCGTTCCATTGTATGTAGCTTTACAAACATGTACAAAATATTTCAATTTCTCGTCGCTTTTATCCAATTTTTCAACATTTGTTTGAAACAGTTTGCACTACATTTGGCTTCGAACTACTTTCTATGGTTCGATATCGGGAGAGATTAACAAGAAATTGTTGACAGAAGGTAAAAAATGAATTTTTTCAGTACACGATGACAAGAGAAATAGTTTGCTGGACTAGATTACAAGCGAAGGATCAATCGATATATTTTATAAAATGTTTCAACTTACATCACCGACCAAATGATTAAAGTTGTGGCAGTTGGAGCAGGATAATTACTATCGAACCCATTTTCTATGTCAGTGCCTATAAGTTGACATAGAGCTATGCAATGTGAAGATTGTTCTTCGGCCAAATCGGACCTATTGCCGTACGTCCTCGATTTGGCTGTATAATGGCGTGAAGTAGAATAATCGAACCGCGAAAATTTTTGCAAAGATAGAAATTGCAAAGATAGAAACAGACAGACAGGCAACTTGCATCGACCCAAAACCAAGTACGATAGCAGCTGCACACATCATATTGATTGCTGATGAATTTCGTATTTAAAACAAACAAAAATTGTAACAAGCATATAAAAATGGCAAAAAGCATTTTGGGTGAGCTTTTTTTTAATGAAACCCATAAAACATTAATTATTTTTTATAGGACTCTCTCGTTTTTATCGTTTGTCCTGTTAATGGTTTTTTATTCCTGATTTTATGGCCGAGTAGTGAAAATAAAGTTAACAAAAATTATATAACATATATCGCAGGTTTGAAACGCAACCAAAAGAAAGGAACTCGGGACGAATTTTTTAATAATTTAATAGGAATATTTTATGGTTGAACAATAATGAAATTTATATTATACACTGTTTTCGTCTCTGGTTCGAAAATAAAACACAAAAAATTATACGAGCGTGTACGTACGATATTGGGCATACAAGAAGGAGTTATTACAATTGAGATCCTTAAAATTGCATCATAAATTACAGGAAAAACTTTTACGATTTTTCAACTTTACCAATGTCACTCGTACCATCAGAGTTTTCTAGCATGGTTTTTAACATCCAACTTCGACCACTGTTCGAATAAATCGAGCTAAAGTAGTTTTATCTTTCTGGAATATTGGTATAAAAAATAATCTAGTGCTTAAAGGCCCTAAACGGCCCCAACGAACCATTTATACGTATTGGTGCACATTGTAGGTGGTCAGCCCAATGAATGCTTTTACACACGATCGCTTTTTATGTCACCCGGTGCATGTTCATTTTTGATCAACGGAGAGAATCGAACTGTAGCATGATGAGAAGTTGTCTAAACCATTAAGCTAAAACCGGCGAATATTGGTTTACTATATCGCATTATTATAATATGTTGTAATCAAGTCCATGATATGTTGCGGAATAACAGAACTTCATGAGTACATTAGAACTGATTGTAAATTTATTATCAAAAGGACAGAAGCTATCGAGGCTTATCCAGATGGGATTAAAGTAAAATTCCACCGGAAAAACCAGGCACTTAGAATTTCGTAAAGCTCATATTGCATTGTTACATAAATGTAGAAGAATCGAAAGATGTTTGAAATTAAAGTCCAATTAAACTGAGATCAAAGTATAACATTAGCTTGACTTGTCATCCCAAGCTAGTCGATCGAACATATCTGGTAAGAAACAAATGATACAGAATTAGCTCACGAAACTGGTTGGACATAAACGGAATGAAATAACAATTCCACCTCAATCTCTCCACCCCAAAGAACCTTAACAATAACAACTCCCCCCCAAAAAAACTATCAACATATTTCTGTTGACTTTTAATGTAGAAGCGTATGGATATCCACGTAAGTAACAAGGATCCAAGATATGTTAAATGTACAAGTAAGCATTACATTAGTGATTGCCAAAAAGCCTCCAAACGTTAATCTTAAATTCGAAACCCATACAGGTAACAATCTGACTGTAAAGTAGCGATTTTGAAGTTTTAAATAAAACTGGATAATGTCTAGACTGAATAAAAAGAAATCAAAGTGGGAGTAGCACAGGAAAGTGTACTAAGGCTATCTAGATGATCTTTCAGTATTACAAAACTTCGCCTTTTGCTGATTAAACGGCGATCCTAGATGTTGGAGAAAACAATGGTGAATCATAAAACAAGTTGAAATGATTTATTGCAAAAATACACAATTGGACAAGACAAGTTCTGTCCGTTATGACACGATACACACTCAGACTAAAGAATTATTCTCTATTCGAAAGCTCCTTTTCTAGTATTGACTCGATAATAGTTCGGTTCATGAGTTCTTCACACCATCATAATTATATCATCATAATTATATCTATTAATCTTCTCTGATGTTTAGTCGTATAGCGAAAAATTCCCATTTCGTCTCTATTGCTTTTTGAACCCGGTATCTTCCACTCCAAAAAATTATTCAAATTATTTATGTGTTAGCAACCAAGACCCGGCACACTAACGTTGAAATGGACTACCTTTTAAATGAAATCCATAATTTTGTACGAAAATATGGATAAACACTTCAGCAAAACGTGAATACTGAGCCAACCCAGTTTTTAAACACTGCAAATTTATCTTTTATATATATCTATCTCATTTATACAATTTATCTCTTTTTCCTACGCCGTGGAGCCACCGTGGCCACTTTACCTACCTAAAGTCGGCTCTCCCTTCAAAGATCGTCGTATAATTCGGTTAGAAGCAGCACGCAGAACGTGACCGAGCCAGTGTACTCGCTGTCCTTTGATTTCAAAGCGAACCGTGATATCTTCTCCCACACCATTATCGTGAGTAATGAGAGATCCAAGATACTTAAATCTCATCACTCCTACAAAAGTGTGGTACTGAAATCAGTTGTGTCTTGGTCTGCGTCTTGGTCTCAAAAACCAGAGATCAGATATTTGGTTTTGAACTCATTGATTTTGAGACCAATGAAAATTGAACACTGTTCCGCTTCCATTTAATCCAATCACACAGATATCATCTGCATATGCAAGGTAATTGGACTGTCGGAATAAGATATTGTCTTGAGGTGTTTAACTTTTACAAATGATGAATTCCAACATCAGATTAAAAGTATCAGGGACAGCGCATCTCCTTGTCGAACACCAGAAGTAATTCCAAAAATTCTCGATAGCATGTTTTCAACTTTGACACAACATTGGAACTTCGTTACTGCCGTTCTACACAGATTTACATATTTTTTCGGTATTCCTAAATATTCAAGCGCATACCATATAGTCTCTCTCGATTGATCGAGTCAAAAACTTGCTTGAAATCTAGGAATACCTGGTACACATCGCGAGATGTTTCGAAGTACTTGGAAATAATCATTTAAAAAAAACTTGATTTGGGACTGACCGATTTGGATGGAATGGTCCTTGGTAGTCACCGACAATTTCCTCCGCTAGAAGAGTAATTCTTCCCAAGATAATGTATGACACTAACTTGTATGCTGTGCAAGAGAGAGCTATACCGCGTTAATTCTCGCATTTCATGCGATCACCCTTCTTGAATATTGGGCATAACGAGGCCACTTTCTAATCTTCATGCATAACTTCATTTCGCCATATTAGTCGAACAAGGTCGAAAAGACAGTTCCACAAAGTTAGCCCTCCGAATATCAAGAGCTCTGAATTAATGCAATCAACTCCCGGTGAAAGATTTTTTTTAATCTCTGCATGGCCATTGTGAATTCACAAGATGGAAGGATCCTGAATGAACATCTCTGCGGTCTGTATTTGAGGCTATTCAAATACAGCTTGTGATACATGTGGAACATTAAGTAAGTCAGAAAAATATTCACGCCATGTGTCGAGTACCGCAGCGACATTAACACAGAGGTTTCCATCCTGGTCCCGAATGGCAGTTGACCGAGATCTTAAGGTATGATGCAATTTGGTGATTCCTTAAAAGAAACCACATGAATTGTGCACATTGCTGAGTTGATGTGCTTTTAAGACATTAGCCTTCCACCATTCTCGCTTTTTCTGTCTATACAAATGCTTTTGGCTGTCCTTCTAGCAAAAACTGCTTTATTTTTCCTTGAGATTGTAAATCGAGTCTGCGCTTCATTGTGGGCTATATTTCGTTGCTCAACAGCAAGACATCACTCCTCATAAAACCAATCATTTTTGGGCTTCGTTTTCACTATACCGAGAACGTATGCTTAAAGAATAATGCTTTGCTGACAAGATCTTGATATTTACGTTTAGTTTCTTCATTTAGCCGGATGTAGCTTAATGGTTAAGAGAGTTTCTCATCACACCGCGGTCTCGAGTTCGATTCGCGCCGTTGACCAAAAATTAACATGCAACCGGATGACATAAAAACGCGTTTGTGTGTAAAAACATTCGTTGGGCTGACCACCTACAATATGCACCAATCGTTAAAATGGTTCATACGGTCTCAGTTGAGATGCGGTAAGGGCCGTTTACGGCCTCTAAACCATAGATTCTATTCTTCATTTATCAGACCTTCACAGGAAAATCGCGTTGTATATTCCCCTGTCCTCCTTGACTTATTCGAAAATGTCATCGTAGCTTTGCAGTCACTAGATAATGGTCACTGCCTACGAATTTGGTTGACGACCGATAAGATCTGAAGTCTTGCAAACCCGAGCCCGATCTTTTGAAATCAACACATGGCCAATTTGGCTTCGGGATGTTTACATGGATGTGACCATGTTTCCAAATGGATGTTTTTATGAGGAAAGAATGTATGTACTTGCTATACTTTCCGCATTTTCAGTCGCAGTTTTGTGTTGGGAGTACGGACCTTTAATATGACATAATTCGGTCTGATTTCTGCCAGCTCTAGCATTCCGGTTGGCTAATCTCATGTGCAAGAAAAGCATACACATTTGATTATCGACTGCTCGGAAGTCCAACACAGCCAATTTTACCTGTGGCCTATAATGAGAAATATAACTTCAAAATTTCCGAGGTCATCTCCACTGTGTAGCGACGTATAGCCCTGGGACACATGCGGTCTCCACTTTTAAGACATCGAGTTTCTTGAAGCGCTACAAGTTCCAGTCGATACTCTTTCATACATGTGATAAGGCCGTCAAACGTGCCGGGTTTTCGAAGTGACTGCATGTTCAATTTGCCGATACTCAATCTCGTTTCCGGGTACTTAAGCGAGGAGTCATTAATTTTTAGGTAGTATCTGATTGATTTTTGTTTGTTGACATTTTTAACATTTGTAGTTTCCTACAGATGCGGGTCGTTAGCCCAGCGATCCAACCAGATTTAGTCGCCTCCTACGACAAGCTCTGGATACTGTGGTGGTATTCTATGGGTATCATATTTCGTTCGAAATATTTACGAAACATGGATGCTTCTCCCCCAGGGCTTGAAATTACAGATAATGTGATTAATTATACTTTCCGTTAGAATGGTATCATAAAGTTGGCAGTTTGATCACTTTATCGCGTAAATTTCTTAATACTTGATTCTTTTTAGCACAAACTTAATCTCTAATCCTACTTTTGACATCTTGATTTTTAAATACTTAACTGTATGTTCTTCTTGTAAGACCGTGGTGTACGCAACTTTACAAATGTACACAGATGTCAACAACCGATAAATAATCAATAATGCAGGTATATCAATACCTTCTTGTAAAACCTCCCAAAATTTATTTCACATATCAGGAGTTTTCTCTCAATACAAAAGCGGTGCAGGTTTCCTTTTCAAGGCAGATGTACAATATTTCCAAGCAGTTTATTTTGAAACTGTATCTAGTATCTAATCACTTATATAAACCGGACAAAATAACTACAGCATATGAATCAATAATCATATAAGAAGAGGAAATCAGTCCTCGAGAGTAATATTACGTCACAATAAAAATTAAAGATTCAAAATATTGCCAGATAAAGTTGATCTTTTCGATGAACTGGTCGATCAGTTCAAAACTGCTATAAATCTATGGCTTAGAGGCCGTAAACGGCCCTTACCGCGTCTCAACTGAGACCTTACGAACCAATTTTAACGATTGGTGCACATTGTAGGTGGTCAACCCAACGAATGTTTTTACACACAAACGCATTTTGATGTCATCCGGTGGCATGTTAATTTTTGGTCAGCGGCGAGAATCGAACTCGAGACCGCGGCGTGATGAGAAACTCTCTTAACCATTAAGCTACGACCGGCGACCAAAACTGCTATAGTGAGATGATACTCCATAACCCAATAGTATCTTATCCATTTCACGTATCTCAGAACCCAACTGTATAGTGTTATGAGGTCCACTAATCTGACACTCACAAATGGTTATAATGACACCATTCGCTTAAACCAAATTGTCAATGTCGACATATTCAGTAAAGACATCATTTTCTAGACAACAATAGTTAGGTTACACAAACGAACAACGTTTACAATTATTTAAAATATACTTCAAAAATTCCAAGTTGGTGACTGCAACTTCCAAAGCGATAAATATGTCTGTGAGACAACGGATTGGTCGAAGTATTGCCCTGTTTAAGCGTATCTCGGTGCAAACGAACCAATACAGTCGTTTTCTCGGTGCTCTCGAGAGTTTGTCATCGCTCACACCACGCTTTCGCAAATTTTGCTTACACTCTTAGCTTGCACCTTCCAAACTAACTGCCTCTCAAGGGAATCTTAGAGAAGCGGGTCGGTTGCGGAAACGGAAGCATTGTAGTTCTTATTGTAGTTATAGCGTTTGAGGAGGTCCTGAACTGATCGAGACCTGATGTGGTATCCTTGACTGATATCGCAATCTATGTGAACAGTCAGGCGGCAATCAAGTCTCTAAATGAGATGAGTGAGCATTTCAAAATTCAGTTAGTCGGGGTCCCTGCCACTCTGGAACACGTCATGGAAAACTGTAGGGCGGACGAACTAGCGAGGCATGGTACAACTCTCCTACTGCTACCGGAAAAGGCAAAGTTGGGGAGACCCAAGGCACTCAAGACTATTAAGGCACTCAAGACTATTCTTAAAAAAGAAGCAGTAGCCTCAGTGAACGATAGGTGGACGAACACCCTCTGTAGCAAGGCAAGTCTGGCCAAAGTTGGACTTAAAACGCCAAAAGGCACTTATCTCCATATATACGGAGAAGTGAACTAAACACGATCGTGAAGGACACTGTCTTCTTGCAGAACATGTGATGAGACTAGGTCTAAAAAATAATGACTTGTGCAGAAGCTGAATAGACGAGGAGGTGGGAGAGACGGTAGTCCACCTCCTGTGCTCATGGCCGGCTTTGACACTCAAAATACGTGAATATTTGGGTAAGTTCTTAATGGACTGCCTCTCTGATCTCGGAAACTGTAAGGTGCGAGACTTATCAAGCTACGTAAGTAGCTCAAACTGGTTCTCATAAGGGTAAGAGGGAAATAAGATCCTGTATCACAATGGACCGTCGCCGGTCTAAGTGTGCTGAACTAACCACTCAACCTAGCGTATACGCTATACGCTTGCTCCCCTAGAAGATCTAGCTGGCTTAATAACTATGCCACTCGACTATATAAATCCAGGTGCGTGCTCAAATTGGGTTACTGAAAATGTTGGGAGAAGATAACAATCGACTTAGTGAAATCTGAATTGGAGAACGTGTTATGTCCAGAATATAAAATGTTCCTGTAATATAATCCAAATATATTTTATATCAGTAACTGACCGATATGGTGGAGAATCGCGTTTTATATATTCCACTGTCTTCCTTGAATTGTACGAAAATTTCTGTCGTTACTTTGTAGTGACCAGATAATGGGCCTGCCTATGAATCTTCTTGTAGGCCGAAACGATCTCTCGTCTTGAACGGTCTTTTGAAATCAATACATGGTCAATGTGGCTTCGAGAGCTTTTACGTGGATGTATTCATGTTTTCTGGGTTGATGTCCTTGAGCTCATGAGCGATCGCAAAGTTCATCATTCTTTCTCCGGGACATGCCGATCCTCAATTTCATGTCCGAATACTTAAGTATGACTCGTTGGTGTTATCTAATTGCTTTAGTTTGTTCACATTTTTAACATTTGATTTATTTTATGGATGCGGACTGTCAACCCAGTCATTCAACCAGATTTAGTCGCCCCCTTACGACATGCTCTGGATGTTGTGGTGGTATTCTATGGGTTTTATGTTTAATTCGAAATATTTACGAAAAATGGATACCCCAACCAAAGGGTTAAACTAAGCATGATTACATGTAGTTAGCAATGTTTTTTGAAAATCAAGGAACAAAAAAACTGTTCGTGGTTCACTTATTCGCCCTACTCTACGCCATTATATCTAAATCGAGGAGGTACCGCTAGATTCGATAGGTCCGATCTACGTTAAACAAGTTAAGGTATATATGCCTTAATTCACACCCTCGATAGTAATCAGATGGTAAAAAATCCTTTTGATATACTGTTCCTATATCGGTACTCGCAAGCCTAGTGTGTTCCCTTCCAACGACCGCAGCTTTGACCGTTGAACCATTTAATCGGTTGCATCAACAATTGCTTTGTGTAAATTCAAAATGTTCAATCAATTATTAATTAGTCTCATTGACTCGTTTCATGTATTTTAAGAATATTCAATTGTTATGTCAACAGTACATTAAATATAAAATAAATGTTATTTATTTTACAGTAATGGAATAATAATATAGTTTTTGTAAAGTTCTGGTAGATATGAGATCATAAATATTCATTAATCTCATTTTGCTAAAATTTTATGTAATTTATAAATTAATTTGCCGTCCTCGAGCGAATTACTTGTGGTTGGTATATGCTGCAATTATTTCAATGACTGAATTGTGAAGTCAAACACAAATGTGTATGTAATGTGCTTAGTTTGGATACTGGCAGTGGAACGACACACAGTATATAGCAGAACAAACAAAAATAGTTTAATTAATTATTGTTTCATTTGTGAAAAATCCAAACAAAATCTAATTAAATTATAATTTGTTTTACTAAATATTTAAAAATATTTGTCAATTATGTCAGCAGCATTATGTTTGAATTTTAGAGCAATGGTAATGGAATTCATGCGTTGTTCTAATTTTGTCAATAATGTGTTCTGGGTAAACGAAAAAATATTTTTTTAATTAAAATTAATTTTATGGAAATTTTAGATCGAATATTACAATATAGACAGAGTCAACATGTTACCATTTTGTCTCTGGAAAGTTATGGAAAATTAATCCCTTCTTGCTGTTTAGAAGGGTCTATAAAAATAGTCTGATATTTGAATTAAATTTGTCATTGTTTAACCAGCAATGCCAGCATGCATTGTTAAATCAACAATTGATTTCACTGACCAAATGGCGCGGTGGTTTAATGCTGCGGCAGTTTTTGCGGGAGGTATTGGATTCGAATACCGATAGAAGCTGGATGAAAAAGAGTGAATATACCTTCTCCATGTTGGAGTGCTGAATTCATGGGCCAACCCATCTTCCAGTCAGTATTTTAGACTGGCATGGAGCTATGCAAAGTGTAGAAGGTTCTACACAAATCGGATCTACAGCCGCACATCCTCCATTCAGCTGTAATTGCGTAAAGCAGGACGTAAACAAGCGTACCGCGAAAGTGTTGGGAGCCTAGTATAAATATCACAAAATAGAATTTAAATTTGGTCAAAATGACAACATCAAACGATAAATTTTTTAAAGGCAACAGCTGTATAACCTCATACTCAACGTTTTGCAAAATCAAACAAACCCTTTGTGGTAGTCGGCTTCTGCCGCTGGATTAAATCTAACTGGAAGCAATATCATTTTTGTATGTTGGAGTTAAATTTTCGAAGTTTTTCATGTCCAATCTGAAAACTTTGATCAAAGTTGACAGGAACCCTTCTTATGTATTAGTGTCCTTATACATTTTCTGAATGTTTCCTGGCATGCCACTCTCTTAGATAGTCGAAATTCCAAACAAATTTCAGGTTGGACTGCAATTGAAACGAAACTCATCTCTCTGTGGACTGAAAACAACACTGAAGACCCTTGCAGGAAAGATAATAAAGGCATTTCCGATGCTATCGCCTATGCCATTCTGTTACCATCATTGGTACTGAAACGTCTACCTGACATTCCCTACAGAGACTGGTTGAGTGCGAATCAGTTATAACTCCTGATTCTCTGAATTTCTTCAAAGAATGGTTCAAAAATGGAAGGGACAGTTTTTGCGAGGTTTTAAAGGTGCCTGTCTTATGCAATGTTTTTCAAGCGAAGGCTGACTACAATAATATACGTTGAAAGTAGGGCAGAATAATTTCTCATCTGTTAATGTAATTCCAAGAAGTCGAACATCAGGCTGATATGCGTGCCAGGGCATTTTATTGTGGAAGGAAATATACAAATTTTAAAATCTTGTGTACTAATAGTCTAAATGCACCTTAATCTTAAACGGTCACGTTCAGCGTGCTGATACGAAACGAAGAATACATCGATATTTGAAGGGAAGCCGCGTTTCGGTAGGCGAAGAGATCACTGTCGTCGTCGATGGCTCCACAGCGTACAGAGCGATCTGGCGGCTTCTTACTGCTAGCAACAGTATGAGGATCTGGCTCGTGATCGAAACCGTTGGAATCAGATTGTTGACAATAATGGCCTGTAAAAGTATAAAGATCTGGCTCGTGATCAAAACCGTTAGAATCAGATTGTTGACAATAATGGCCTGTAAAAACCGAAAAGTAAATAGATATCACTGACCAAATGGCGAAGTACTTAATGCTGTGGCACTTTTTTCGAGAGGTACTAGATTCGAATTTTGATAGAGACAGAGTGGAAAATCGATTTTTCACCATCTGCCATGTTAGAACAGAGAGTTTAACAAATGCAAAAAATTAACAATGCAAAATGACAAGTTCAAAAGATGGAATAAATGGAACAGCGGGAAAGCTGCAAACTCAACGTTTTGTCAAATCGAACAAATCCTTTGTGATCGACAGAAAGCTGGTTCAAATCTAACTGGAAGCAGTGATAATTTATAAGTCGGAGTTAAATTTTCGAGTTCAGGCACTTTTTCATGTCCAATCTGAAAACCGTGATCAAAATGGATATAAATCCTTCTTATGTATTAGTTGGCTTATACCCACAATTTTTCACTTTTTGGATGTTTCCGTTCATCTCACTCTCTTAGATATTCAAACTTCGTAACAAATGGCGAAGATGTCTGCAAATTGTGGACTTGCAATAACACAGAGCACCGTTCTGTGCAATACAAGTATAGTACTATCATTAGAATTGTAATGTCTACCTGACATTCCTTCCAGGGACTGGTGGATGAAACAGTTATAAATCCTGATGCTCAATTTCATCAATAAATGGTTCAAAAAAGAAGTTTTTAAGGTAACCTCACTACTCATGTTCCTGCATACGATGGTGATTAAAGAACAACTGGTTTCTTGTTAAACTTTACAGCAGAATGAAGTCAGGATCTTAATAAATAATAGAAGGAATCTTAAAGTAACTCGTGCGTAATAACTCATAACATCTAGTCAGCCTTCAGAAGTGAAGTACAAATGGCTATTTAATGTGGTAGATCTTATAGCCATTAGGCGCCTAGAGCAGTTTTCGGGACAACCACCTAACCTTATCTAACATAATCTTAACTAAGATTAAAATAGCATTACATTGAGTGAATAGACATTATTTGAACACAATAATTACATAGAAAAAATACTCATCTCCTGTAATCATTATTACGGGTTAGTTTAGATTACAAAGTTAGTATTTGATTGGACAAAGTTAAATTTGATTTGGTAAGTGATACAGACATTTTTCATACACATGTTGCAGTTCTGACATGGAATCATCCTCTTTGTCAGATCTGTAAAGGCTGGTATTGAGCACTGTAATGGTCTTAGCAAATCGGACCTGTACTCGTATAAGTCTGGCGCTCAGATAATAAATACCAAATCATTCAATGACTTAGAGAGAAGACCAGAAAGGCATACAAGAGCATCCTTCTAATTAAGGTATATTACTTGGATGTTGTTCTGGTAGAATTTAAAGCTCAGACCAAAATAAATGAACATCTTGTTTGGTTCGGATTTGAAAACATAATAATATTTAAGGCTATTCAGTATAGGTATAAACATTCGTTTTTCGACCATATTGGAACTATATTGCTCTAGACCATAATAACGCATTATTTCTTTAATAGGATTAAACCGTATTGCTGGTGTCTATATAAACCATGAATAATCTAGCTTGATCAGAATCGATTCAGAATCCGCCTCATATTATTGACATGGCATATCAAAAGAATATGACAACACCATTAAAATAAAGAGAAAGCCCCTATTCCATATAGTTACTTATTTGAAGGTCAAGAACTATAACTCTCATTAGTTCTCTGCAGTCTCCAAATTCTCCATAGATTGGATTGTTAATCTCATCAGATAATTTAAATTATTTTAAATAAATATTAGGCCTATGGTTGGTGATTACTACAGTGGCCGCATTTAGTTGTTACCTTAAAAAGAGTCACTGCCTTCAGTTTTTCGAAATCAAAGTACCAGCTGTTTCATTTGTTCTTATACGCCAAAAAATACCCATCATTAACCAACCCCACACCCTATAAATAATACATTCGATCACTTAAAAAAACGGTTCGACTGAAAACCTTTTTCATCGATAAACTGAAATTATCATTTTGATAACACTACACAAAGCCCCTTAATAACATCGACCAGTTTAGCATTATCTCAGTTGCAGAAATGCACTCAGAAATATGTTTTTCAAATCAATGAACCGGGAATTGGATAGAAAATTTATGGCCTTAATGTATAAATATGATTTCGGCAATGTGACTGCCAAGTACAAGGCGCAATCCGGAACACCAATTTTCGCAAACTTTTCGCAGCATTTGTGGCCGTATTTTTTCGAATGTTGATTTCCAGGTGTTTAATTGTCTCTGGTTTATCGACGTAGGCAAGTAACAACTATAACCCCAAAGAAAATAATCCAATGGGGTTAAATCACACGATCTTGATCCCCAATTGCCAACTAATCGAGGTACGAAAAAAATTTCATATATCATGTCCCTATACCACTCACCATTGACAGTAAGTAACATTCTGACCATCATCGTTTTTGAAGACATATGGACAATGGCTCCGCTAGCCCATAAAGCGTACCAAACAGTAATTTTCTATATGGATGTAACGTGTTTTGACAATAGCTGGAGAATTATCCTCACTCCGAAAGCGACAATTCTGTTTATTAACGTGCCCATTCAACCAAAAATGGGCTTCATCGGTGATCAAAATGTTAAAGGGAAAATCTACGTTAATAGCAATTTGTGCTTCAGCCATCCCCGAATTTGCAGCGCATACGATGGTCGGTGTGACTTTAATTCCTACACAACTTGAATCTTGATAGCTTTTAAGTCCAGATCTTTTCGTAAAATCTTCCATAAAGTCGAAGTCCCAGTTATTGAGAACGTAGACGAATTGATTTGGGTCTTCTTCAATGTGTTCCTGTACAGCTTTTTCAGTGCGAACTTTTTGGCGTCTCACGGGATGCACACTATCATTAAGAGAAAACGTGGTCCGAAAACGATCTATTATTTTTTCTAATTATCTGCTCTGAAGTACGATCCACAAACCTTCGACGGAATAACACTATTCAACATCTTCAAACTTGACTTTGAAATACCACAAGTTGGTGTTAAAAAAAGCCAGAACAGTTGGTGTTAAAAAAAGTTGTTGGCATTAGAGCGGAAATATGGAGAGAACCACAGACAACAGGACTTAGAACAAGAAGAGCGGTGGTACTATATACTATCGAAATGAATGTCAAGGCAGTGTCTGTCGAAACTAACAGTAGGCCACAAACTAATAACTTCAATCAGACCCTGATAGTTGCCAGCGAACAAAATTCTGTGTTGGAAATAGGATAACCTCAGTTCAAATAGGTGCTATTGAATAAGATGTATGATTGGGCCGTAGTTTTCTTTAAAAATAAGTTTAAAATATTAATCAAATTACCGTTATATTATTGATGCGACCACTTTATTTTTCACATGAGTGGAAAGCCTGTACATGATTCAACATGAAATGGGTTAGCCTGTTCTTACGCATGACAGATCTGATTTCTCAAAATTTACCTCTAGAAATGTTGAAATCTCACGCGGCATATTTTCCCGCAGCTCAGTTGGTAGAGGAAATAGTCGGAGTTTGTGAGATTTATCTCTAGAGGCCTAGAGTATCGCACTTATGAGATAGGTTAGAAGCAAAACGTATATACTACATTTGCCCGAATAAATGACAGATATGGTTGGAGGATCGTGGCACATACCAGCTCGTATGCATGGATTTGGGGTGTCATTCTCCGTAGGTAGAATTTATTTTATTAAGAAAAAAAATTTGTTTTTTAGATGGTGCTACGTTACTGACAGAAAGGATGCAACTTTTTTTGACACAGTTTTATGTTTGGTGTCTTATGTCATTTTTCGTTTATTGAACTACTTCACTTATTGTGCCAGTTGACATAAAAAAAATGTAAACAGAACATTATGTAATAATTCAATAATTGACGTAGAATAATAACAATGTTTCGTATATCCATTGATGACGGATACGTTAGGAAATATGGAATGGTTAATAACGGGTAATGACCGATGCCCGTTACAGCGTGGGGAAAAACCAATCCCTGAGATGAAAAGAGATCTCATACTCTGTTAGAAAAGATTAGTGAGTATTTCAGACTGATGGTGACCCAACGTGCTGGACGCACACCCTCAGAAAACTCAAAGCCTTAATACTAGTATACTTAATTTATTTTACAAAATACACCTTATTGATTTCCTTGGATTTACTTTCAATATTTTGTACAGTTAGACCCAATGTTGTCGGAACTCTGGTACTTTTAAGTCCGCCGTTACTCATGTTTTTAACAGACTGAGTTGGGCTTTCAGCTTATTTGGGGTTATTTACTTAGTGTTAATATGTCCTTTGTGTAGGTCAATCATTACGTTTAATCATAGCCTCCTGCATTTCTTTATATAAAGTAGTATGGGTGATGACTTGGAGTGCGGCATCAGTAAACTCTGCATGTTTCCGCAAAACCTGGATTTCCATGTACGTTCTAATATTGTTCCATTATTTGGTGATGTTGCTTTCGAACCAAATCCGTGGTTGCATTCAATACATGTGTCTGTTGTTTAATCAGCTCCTTCATTTGTAGTTCTCCAGTTTGCAGTGCTTTGATCTGTACCTCATATTATTGAACTGCATCTCTTTAGTCCATCACCCTAAATACCTCGCTTAAAAATGTCCAAACAAATTCCAGCGGGGCTCAACGTACCCGTATTGGAGTTTTCAATAAACTATTCCGTATCACCATCCCGTCCATCGTGAATGGTATGGGTTCCAATATGGGCTTACATGTTTGGTCCACCTCGGTGAACCATCTGCCTGCTGTTGCATTCTGGGTCAGGTTCGAACGCTGCTCGTATGCTTGCCCCAACTGGGTTGTGATCGCCTTTATGTGATTCCACTCTCTCCAGTAATTGAATAGATAATAGAATA